>QRFH01000011.1:1200000-1914548 GCA_025389075.1 Sclerotinia minor | reverse complement strand
TAACCCTAACCCTAACCCTAACCCTAACCCTAACCCTAACCCCTAACCCTAACCCTAACCCTAACCCTAACCCTAACCCTAACCCTAACCCTAACCCTAACCCTAACCCTAACCCTAACCCTAACCCTAACCCTAACCCTAACCCGGACCCTAACCCGGACCCGGACCCTAACCATAACCATAACCATAATAGGACTAGTGCCCTGTGTAACGATACTGTGCTGGAGGCAGCGGCTGCCTGAGGTTTCGTCTGGTTGGTAGTTGTGCGTTAAGCCTTTATCACTGGTATTCACTTGGATGTGAAGTCGTTACTAGATCAAGTAGAATCCAGCTAACCTAATTGATAACTAAGTTGAGCACGAACCTCTTAAACTATGAACCTATTCTAACTATATGCTGATTCCTTTCCTGGAGCCCTGGGGAGCCCTGGGGAGCCTGCGCTCCTGGTGGCTCCATCACGTGATCCCACATGGGCCTCAGGACACTAATCCTGGGACGATTCTTATCTTAGGATAATATTAGACGTGGTTCGTGACACCCTGTGCACGTGCTACGCAGGAACCATTCACTTTAACAATAATTACTATTGGTATTATTTTATAAATTATATAAACTTATAATCATTTCCGATAAGTTTTTATAAACTTTATAATTTATATATTATTATCAATGATCCTTTATTATATATATAAAAATTTGTCGGAAATTATTTTTTCGATAAAATTAATTATATATAAAAAATCAATAAATAAAGATTTTATAAATATATAAAAGGATAATTTGAAATCTGAATAAAATAATTGAAATTATATATTTAGGTTTTTAGATTCTTTATAAGTTTAAAAATATCATATTTGATAGATTTAATTCTTTTATTTATTCAAAAGTACAAGTTATAAAATATTATATTTGGTGTTAAAAGATCATAATTTATTTATTTATTTATATTGATTGACGTCTACTTCGAACCTCCCTTGGGGTATTGAGACGTGCTAAGATAAGGAGCTTTTAAGCGGCGTGATCGTCGCAGCCAAATTTAACAGTTTAACTTCAATGCCAGGGGCTGTTCGCTCCTTTGCGTGTATGATCCTCCTCTTATAGTAAAAGGGCATGTCTGATCTGGGTTGTTGTTAGGGTGGGGCTTGGTTCCCGGGTGAGTAGGCTCGATGAAGGCTTTGATCCCTTGACTGGAATGGGGGGGGGAGCGGGGGTGGATTGCTGTTTGGTTAACTGAGCGTCAGCGCTCTTGCACTGTATGTTGGGTTTGTGTTTTGCGGTTTTGAGAGGTAATATGTATTAGAGTGATCAGTTGAGTGAAGAGTTAATGAGGGGAACAGGCGCTTTGTTGAAAAGGTAAACCTTTTTCCGAGGCCCTTTAGTAATTGGGGCAGATCTGAGTATAGAATTCTGAGTCTACAATCAGTTGAGTGAGCTTACTGGGTGTATATAAGAGTTTTTTAATATATGTGATCGCCTGTTTGTCGGAGCGTATCTCTGTTGGAGAGAGGGGCCAGTTTGAGCGCTTTAGATTGTTTATTGCGCATCTGAAGAAGTGATATGGTTCTTTTTCCATACCGCATGAGCAGTCTTGTTTGCTGTTTTGATGCTTGAAGCGTTGGTGATATGCAGCGTAATCGCCGTGACCTGTTTTCATAGCTAGTAGTCGATGAAGAACTCCTCTGGGTAGAGCTAGTTCTTTCGGCTCCTTTGTATTGTAGTTGGGAGACCACTTTTTATAGCTAGACGAGAGGGAGGCAATTACCTCTTTCCACCAGTCAGTCTCTGCGCGCAGGCACTTTTTACGAAAGATCGTTCGCACACCACTGATCGTGGGTAACTTGTCGGCCGCTTGATCCATGGGTCCAACTGTTCCTGCATTCGCTAGGCGATAAACGTTTAGTATGTAGTTAGAATAAGTTTCATAGTTTAGGAGCTTCGTGCTCAACTTAGTTATCAATTAGTTTACCTACATTCTACTTGATCTAGTAACGAATTCACTTCCAAGTGAATACCAGTGATAAAGCCTTAACCCACAACTACCAACCAGACGAAACCTCAGGCAGCCGCTGCCTCCAGCACAGTATCGTTACAAAACCCTTTTAAATAAACTAAAATTGATAATGTTGAAAAAATATAATTAAAAAAAAAATTTAATATAAAAAAATAAGATTTTTTGTAGGAATTTAAAGATAATTCTGACTTTATTTCTTTTCAAAATGAAATAAAAACGATTTTTTTTTGAATTCAGATTATTCTAAAAATTAGAATAAGAATATTTAATTTTGTTTGTTGTACTATATTAATTTTGTTGTGAAATAAAACAATTAAATGTATTTTCATAAAACGAAATGTAAAAACAATTTCGAAAATAAAAACAGATCGCCCATTATAGCATGAGCACCTTCGAATTAAATGTTATAGTGGGGCCACCCACAATTACCACTTGTCCGGGTCTTGTATCTCTTCGCTCACTTGAGCTACTTGAGTGCCATCCTTACCTTCCTACTCTAGATCGGGCGAGATGACTGTAGCCTGCAATCAATGACAAGATGCAGTTTCTAAACAGGGTATAATTTTTTCAGTGAAATGAAGAGAGAGAGGTGGAGCATCTCGCAAAAGACTGACGTGAAGATAGTAGGTGAATTTTTGTCTTGACTTTGTACTTCAATTTTGGTGTCCTTATGCCGTTTTAATTCCTGGCCGTCTACCTGGATAGAAATGGAAGGTCTTTGTATAAATGAATTAATTCTGCAGTGGCCATCATTATAAGATTAATGCTTTTTGTGTGAACGAAGTGAATGATTTCAATTCAATTACCACCGTAATATAGCTACTGTAATAAAGCCCTAAGCGAATGCGAAAGAGACTAGCTCTTTCAGTAAGTCTATATAAGACTTACTACTTTCAATATGTAGCTAGCTCTCTAGACAGAATACAATTAGACATACAGGACCTACGCAATCCGTGGGTGCTACGTCTTCCGTATCCTTCTCGTACCAACACTAATTAGTGATATCACAAATTAATCGATTTACTATTTTTCTTTACACAATCAATAGCTTTGCCAATTTTCAGCAAAGTTAATGCCACCATTCTAAGAATATCTTATTCTCCCCATCACATTTCACCAATCATGTCGAAGAGACCCAGTATCTTCGAAAAAGGAGAGAGTTCCAAGCCGCCAGAGAGACCAAAGACCCCCGGCGCATACGAATCATCGACCTTAGCCAGTCACGACGATGCATTCGTAGAAGACGATTCCAAAGACGAACTTGGAGAAAGAACTCCAACTCCAATCAGAAATCTTCCTACTCATGAACCCCCACTGTTCACGTTTCCAAAGGACTTATTGAGAGCCAGGGAGATATACGATAGATTCAAGCCTCGTGACGGCTATGAGAAGCACATTGATACCTTTTTTCAATACAAGATCGCTGAGTACGAAAACGATGGACTTACGGATGCTGACTTACAAGAGCTTGTTTACGATGATTTCGTTCACCTCAATAGGGAGCATCTAAACTAACGTAAGTCATGGCGTAATGCGTCTAATGGCGTAATGCGTCTAGTTGCGGGGAACCACTCTATTAAAATCTCAATTACTCAACAATCAACTATAATACAATCTCCAATATCACTTTCAGATTCATCTTCAACTTCTTCTCCAATATCCTCTTCAGTCTCAGTCTCATATTCAATTACTTTCCCTTTCCCTTTTCCTTTTTTCATTGTCTGTACTTTAGTAGCTTTTTCGGCTTCCACTACTGCATCACATAATTCTTGCGTAGAAATATGAAAATGACCCTTCAAAACTAGTCTCTTTCCTTTCTTACGTATCGTACGTTTCTTCATAATAGCTCGTAAATTATTCGCATCGTGTTGGTGAACAATACTTTGAGCTCGAAGTTGCTCACTCCCAATCGTCAATTTTCGAATGTATTGACGAACCGGGGTTGAAAGAGTCGTATCATTTTCAATTGTTGAATTTAAAAGGTTATTTGCTGTTTGTAAGATTGCTACATCCGGGGGTGAGCTGTTGACGAAGACTTGATTAAAAATATCAAATTGGGTTGGTTCTTTGGATATTTCGACTTCGGGGGTAAACTCTCGACCCAGTGTACGGAATACTCTCTGTGGATTAAATGGATGTAACCCAGCTCCCCGCCATGCCGATTCGATATTTTGATGATGGCATACATCGGCTCGAGCTTTAATATATGCCTCCATCCACTCAATCTTTTGTATTCGTACAAGTTGAGCTTGATTCAAATCAGAAAGTGCTGCGGTGAGCCGTTTTTTCAATGGACCGAAAACCGCAACATCAAGTGGCTGAAGCAAATGCGAGGTATGAGGAGGAAGTACAAGAAGTACAATTCGATTTTGAAGGCAGTGAGCTATAAAGCTTCCACTAATATGAGAATCGTGGCCATCGCAGATGAGAAGCCGATGTTTGCCACCTGCTTTTGCACGAGTTGCAGGTTCGAAAACGCGTTTTAGCCATTCTAATCCATGAAGATTGCTTGTCCAGCCCTTTTTATTTGCTGAAAAGAACCAGCTACCAAGAACTTCCTTCGGAATCCAATTTTGAAGGACATTTTTACCTTTAAAAATCCCGAGTGGTGGAAGAATGGATCCATCCGCACAAATACACTCTACCATTGAAATCCACTCTTGACGGCCTGGATGTGCTTGATGTTTTGTACGAAGTGTAGAATCGATAATAATTCGAGTTGATTCCATTGTCCCAATTGAATGTCCAGACTCATCCATATTATATTCGTCTTTCTTCTCAATTCCATAATCCTGAATCGCTTTTTGATACGCGTCAAACCAAGTACTACTACATGTTTCCCTGGTTGCACCATCCATTCTTACAGATTCAATTCGACGGCCAATAACAACTGTAAGATGAGGGTGTCGTTTGATAAATCGTGGAACCCATTCATGACCAAGAAGGTGTTGTGGTGGGAGTTCAAGGGAGTCAAATGAGGGGCAATCCAAATTATAAGTCCGTTTTGAACGTAACTCCTCAGCCAATTCTTTTAACAACTGATGGCCTGGTGAATAGCCGCTAATTGTCAATTGCTTTATCCACTTAAGAAGTACATTCTCTTGTACAGCAGAAAGTTTCTGTTGCGATTGACGTGCTTCAGAACGCGATGAACCCCCTTTGACGCGTCGCGTCACAGTATCTTTAGAAAGCCCCAGTTCTTTTGCAGCTTCATATGAAGACTTATACTTTCCATTTTGAACTCCTAATACTGCTTCAGCAAGTCGAGATTCCATTTCCTGCGCTTTTAAACTTTTTCGACGGACCATTATTGAATTGTTGCTTTTTTGATGGGGTGGTCCCCCACAATTAGACGCATTACGCCATTAGACGCATTACGCCATGACTTACGTTACATTAATACCACACTATCTTTCGCCTCTTTCATTGTACTAGTTGTACAAGATGAACGTAATTCCATTAGAATCCTTGCAATATTTAGATCACTCTCCTCTTCTTCAAGTGTGCTTTCTTGTGTATCTATTTGGACTTTTTGAGTGTCAATCTCTTTATTGTTATCTACCAAGGGTAATTGAGCCCGTGGTGGAGAATCTGTTTGTGGCCTCTCCAAAGCACTACTCTCACAAACATTTTGGGCTTGGAGAATTTGATCTTGAGATATTTGAGCAGCCATTCGGATACCAGTTAACGGAGGAGTATTGCTAGAAACGTTTGCGAAAGCAGAGGCCTTGAATACGATAAACTCCATTGAATTTGAGGGTGGGAGCGCCTTCCTTTTTTTTCTGAGGCTATTGTTTAAAGTATTCGCTTTTCTAGCTTCTGCAGCAGTCGCATACTTCCTCGGTCGCCCACCAAGATTCCTAAAAGGTGGCATTATGGATGATAAACGAATTGACAATTGAAGTAAATATCTCGCAATATTATAAAAGGTCAATAAGGTTCGAAAAAAATTCTGATTAGTAAAGCCGACAATCAACCGGCAATATGAGATTTTTATCAAATTAGGAGCTCGAGCCCTTCCTTCCTTTTAGCTACAATTCAACTCATATCAACAATAATCAATATAGATTTCCTGGGTAAACTATCGCCTATCACTTTTTACCTTCTCCCTTCATTCATAATCTAAGCAATAAGTAATGAGGCCAAAAATAAGCTTGATCAAGAGGGAGGTCAGCTGATCTTCACCGAATCTTGTATTCACTTGGGTCAATTACAATTACAATTACAACTCCATTCACGATATTTTCTTCAATATAAAGTTGTAATATAATCTAACATTTCATATGATAAAGAGTCCTTATTTCACATTGGTCTCTGTACAGCAAAGGAAAATTATTTGGAAAAATCACGTGTAGGTCCTTTGGAAACTTTAAATAATAATACACTTCTTGTATTGGAGGTGATGCTTATAGGGCGAATATCCATGGCGCGGCATGTATCATTCCACGAATTCCGCTTAAGTCTAATCCGGGTGATCTCCCGTTCCTTCTTGGGCTACGACGA
Source organism: Sclerotinia minor (assembly GCA_025389075.1). Lineage (NCBI taxonomy): Eukaryota > Fungi > Ascomycota > Leotiomycetes > Helotiales > Sclerotiniaceae > Sclerotinia > Sclerotinia minor. Next base: position 1,908,034 of record QRFH01000011.1, on the reverse strand, counting down.
TTAATAAATCACAAGGGTTCGTACACATTGGTGTTGATTGAAGATCCTTTAATCATATAATACTCATGAATAAAGAAAAAAGACTGAAAACATTGGTTATTCGGTAGTGTTAATAGGTATTAATGATTAATAACCCAGCTTTGTATTTTACCTGCCTTTGGTCGACTTAATCTAAGCTGCATTCAGTGTAACTTCATACTTTGATCTCTTTGTGTTACAACGGATTAGTAACAGGACGACAAATCAAGCTTGGAAATAAGAGAAGTGTAACTTTGCAAACTTCTCGCAAAGTTATATTTAGGATTAGAAGTGTCCTAGGGGACTAGCCTCAGGGATAGAACGATAAGCTAGAACATTGGGAATCACGGGACAAGTGTCATGTGACAAAACCGAGTTGTCGAAATCGGCTTTGCGGCTATCGACTTGTCGATTCGTAAAGAACGAAGATCTATATAAGGGAATGGGATTTCATTATAATATAGAGCTTCGTACTCAAGAACAATCATTAGTTTCATTACTATAGTTACGAGAATTGCAACCAGTTACAACCTTATTGAATTCCTACTTGAAGTCCAGTCTAAACCACCTCGAGAGATCTCTAGACACTTCCACGTGACCCTAGAGGCAGCTCCCGTAACACTTTGTTATATTCGAAGATAGATAAAGGCGAGTAAAGCTAAAGCAACCTCTCCTTTATATAAGATAATGAGAATTGGCATCACGATAGAGACCATATGCCTCTCGAGGAAAAGAAAGAGTATAAAGTGAAGGCAAAGACCATCACTTTCCACAGAAAGAAGAACCTCCAATATTTGTTATCACTACAGTCCTTGAACAAAGTGGTACCATTTGAATTGTATATATAGCTTCAATATCATTAAAGTGAATGTTTACTAAGCCTTCGACACCAAGGGACCGAAGACAAAACTCGTACTTGATAATAAAATAAATATATAACCACAGCACCAAGCTTGTATTGATGATAACTTCACATACAATTATTTGTTGATAACATTACTTGCCTTTAGTAAGGTTGTAGTAAAGTTGTCTATGGTAGTATTGTTTTCAGCAAAGTAGCTGAACATAATATTGACAATGCGCATAATAAATATATGTTATTATATTGTTATTATTTTGATAATCTTTAAATATTATGGTTTGTAGTAGGGTGTCAAGGAATGAAACAATCATAATTGAGAAAAGCAATGAGCGGTTGACAATTTCAAATCTTCTTAGGGTTAATTTGAATCAACCACAGCTCCATCCACAATTTTTTTCTGGTTCTAAAATTAAAATTGATGATATATATAAGTATTTGTATAGGTATGATTTGTATTTCACTGTTTAATTGGGAGGGAAAAGTGTTGTTTGATGGCAGAATGTTTGTGTTCGAACTAATCCTACTCAGGAACGAATTATTGACAGAATCCAACACCTTGGGGTTAATTTATATTCATCACAACTCCATCCAGGATTTTTCTTATATGCTGCTATGAACTATGATACGAGATCCAAGCATCTGCAAGAGAATTACTAGGTTTCTATATTTCTAATAGTCTTGGAATATGTGTGTTGAGTGGTGCGATGTTGAGGGCGAACATAATCCTAATCGGGAAAATGAGTCAGCTGACCTACACCAGTTCTTGGGGTTAACTTGAGTAAATTACAACTTCACTTAGAGTGTATTCCTACTTGTATAATTGAGTACAATAGTAATTGTGTATATCTAAATATCAACTATCAGATTCTCATGATTTTATCTATCGTCGATTGTGCCTGGTAAGTGATGAGGTATGAAGATAATTATAGTTCACACACAACAAATTTCGAAGGAAACTTTTTCTTCGAAATACGACCCTTTCGCGATCGATCTAGATCATAGCTATTAAACCAAATTGATTGCAACTGCCCCCAAGTGATTCTGACCAGTAGTTGTTGTGATACTGTCGTCGGCGCTCCAAACACGAAACTCGCACGAAAATTCGCGTAAAATTTTCACCTCAAACTATCAGAATAAGATCCTCAATATGAATAACTTCAACAATCCATCAATACTCAAGGATACAGCTATGATGGAGGCTTCTCCCGAAGCCTCCATCATACCAAACACGTATCCTACTGTTATTCTAGGTACCCCAATACCCTCAAGCCCTCCCCCGCCTTCTGAAAACCCTCAATTCGAAATCTCTAGCCCAAGTCTACCAACCAATCAGCCAACCAGTTCTGGAAGAAGAGTTGAAGACTTCAATCTACTTAGTGACCCCTTTATTACTCAAGATACAACCAATACTACCTATATATTCAATCAGAATAAGAAACGTGGCCCTACAATGCCCCCTTAGCAATCAGAATAAACAACCCAGAATAAAAAACAATCCAACTACACCTAAGGAAGCTATCTTAAAAGCAAGAGATCTTATAGTATTAGCGTCAACTCTTTCTCAATCATGTGATGAGCAATCGAAGCTATTAGATCTCCTAGAGATCTTTAGAGAATATACCGAAAAAGGAAAGCTCACCACCGCCTCCAATATCATCACCTCCCAAATCACTCATCTAGAATCCGCTACACGGAAAATCGAAACTCAAGCTAAAGCCCTAACCAAAGCTCCCTTGCCAATCAATACACCAACCACTAAATCGACATATGCAGCAATAACAAAAGAAGGAGAATGGAACCTAGTAGGCAAGGGAAAAACTATTAGATCTTCCCCAATAGATAAGAAGATCGAAATCACACAAAGACGCTTAATCCTGATCAACCCAGAGATCACGAACATTACCTCCTTTTCACCTATATCAATTCGAAACCAAATAAACGAAGCATTCCAGAAAACTGGAATTAAAGGCCCGGTTATAGCAGGAGTAACTCTATCGCTGAATAGAAATATAATAATTACTACAAATGCACCTTTCACATCACAACTTCTATAACCCCCTTCCGAGTTAACATTAGCAATTCGTCAAAAGAAGATGCTGCCATTCTTCATAATATTGTTTTCAAACATAGGGATAAAGATACCACCTATATTTACACTGATGCCTCCTCCACCGAAAAGGGAATAGGTATTGGAGTAGGCATAGTAGCTATACAATCAAATAATCGAATTCTATATCAAGAGCGAAGCAATATTGGTACTAATCAATTGGTATATAATGGAGAGCTTTTTGGAGTTACAAGAGCTATTGAATACGCTAGCTCAATCGCGTATACTGGTCAAAAGTTCAAAATCTACTCGGATAATCAAGCTGGTTTATACCGCTTAAAAACTCCTTCAGATCACCCAGGACAAGCCAATCAGATAAGAGCGATCAAAGCAGCAGAAGTTATCAGAGCAAAAGGAGCCGAAATCTCCTTAAATTGGGTTCCTGGTCATACCTCAGTTGAAGGAAATGAGCTAGCAGATAAGCTAGCCAAGGAAGCAACCACAATACAACCTACCTCGAACGAAACAAGCTTTGGACTACTAGGTATGACTGTCAAAGAATATGCCTCAGATCAATGGCTTGATACTCTCAAACAATACGAACTCAGATCAAACCAATCCCCATCAACTTACTCGAAGCTATTTCCATGGAAAATAGGTTCCAAAATCAAGCTACCAAGCGGAACTACTCGAAATACTGCTAGCGCATTCTTTCAACTCAAATTAGGTCACGGATATATCAAATCCTGCTTACATCGTTTCAAACTCACCAATAACAAATGTATATGCAGTAATATTGAGGCACCACAACACCTCCTTATTAGCTGTCCTATATATAAAACAAAAAGAAAAGAGATCTTTAAGAAGATACCATTATCCAAAAACACTATACAATTCCTATTGCATACAAAAATAGGTATCGAATTAGCTATCAAATTTATCAATATCACTAAAATCGCTACAAGGGCATGGCATCTAGCAAGGACTCTTGAACAAGAAGTAATAGAGGAAGGAGTAGTAGTGGAAGAGGAGAGAGGAGAAGAGAATGAAGAAGAAGCAGTTGAGGAAATAAGAGAGGGGTTTGACCTCCTCACAATTTCTTGATTTTCAAAATCTTTTTATTATATGCAATGCGTATAATGAGCGGGCACTGTTCCCCAGCATTTGTTTTCACTTCCCCAATTAGATCATATCCAATATTGTAAATTAAAAAGTTACCGTTAGGCCCTTAGGGCCTAGCCGTCCTATATAGTCTTGGACTGAAGATGGACGTTAATAAAATCAATCAATCAATCAATCAATCAATCAATCAATAATTATAGTTGGAAAAGGCGGTGACCTGTTAGCAGTATGAAGAAAACTTGGGATTAACTTGAATCAACTATAACTCCATCCAGGATTTTTTTTAGATTGTAATACGAAGTATACTATTAGATGAAAGTACCTATAGATAAGCCAATGGGTTTTTGTATTTTTACCATATGTGATTTGTCGATTTTGAGTGATGTGATGTTGAGGGCGAAAATAATCCTAATCGGGAAGAACTCGATGGCAGAATCCAACAACTTGGGGTTAACCTGAATCAACCACAACTTCACCTACTATTGGTTTTTGATTGTAAAATTAAGGATAATGATAGTTCTACATAGCTAGACACTAGCTATCAGGTTTCTGTATTTTTAGCAGGTGTGAAAGGAGTGTTCTGAGAGATGGGTAATTGTGTCCGAAATAAATCTAATCGGGAAGGTGGGGCAACTGACCTTTGCCAATTCTTGGGGTTAACTCGAATCAACCACAACTTCACCTACTATTGGTTTTTGATTGTAAAATTAAGGATAATGATAGTTCTACATAGCTAGACACTAGCTATCAGGTTTCTGTATTTTTAGCAGGTGTGAAAGGAGTGTTCTGAGAGATGGGTAATTGTGTCCGAAATAAATCTAATCGGGAAAGGCGGTATGACAACCGGCAGTATCTGACTTCTTACCAAATCAGGTCCACAACACCACGAATCCTACCTTTGATCGACCATAACTTCTGTACCAACGTCTTGATGATAGAATAATTATCATCATTGTAATCCTCAAGTCAAGGCAAATCGAATGATGTCAAAAAAAATCAAAACAATTTTTGCACCCTGGGCTAACCTTCACCCTATATTCAGTCTTCATATCTATTAAATCTATTAGAAAAACTAGTATTGTTATATAAATATTAATACTATTTTAATTCCAATTGAATATTTGAATTCTTTATTTAATTATCTTTTATATTAATAAAATTCGAAAATAATAACCAAATTTACTTTTTTTATATAATCATTATTCTTTTATAAAAAATGATTACCAATAGTGATTATTATAAAAATCCTTATAATAATAATTAGAATTTTAATTTTTCAAATATTAATCTTTTTAATTTAATTTTATTTAATTTTTTAAATTTCAAATATAATCTCAGTCGTGGTGCTTGCCCCCCCGAGTTTAGCGGCCGCCGCATTAGGCAACGTGCGTGCACGAGCCAGACGCCGCTTTCAACATCTATAAGAATCGCACTCCCCTCTCTTCGATCTTCTGTCTCTTTAGTTCTCCTCCAACACCTCCTTGTTCGGTCATTCAGACTTGACTTGCGTTGTAAGTCCCTTCCTATACCGCCCCACTTCGAATCTCCACTTACATCGGTCTTGCCGCAGCTGAAAAACGTCGATGGCATTACCCATCAAACTACAAACCTCGATTTACTACCTTGAACTCGATGCCCTTTGGCTGTTATGATGACGATCAATCAATTGACTCGCATTCTACTGGCTGAGTTACGAAAGAGACAGTAGTTCGACTTTCCATTCTCACCAGCGCATTGTTGCGATCACCACAACAATCACTTCAGTAAACCCAACTGCAGTACTCTTACCCTAAAGCCTGGTTGCTTTCACTGCAATTTGGCCAATCAAAGAAATGCCTCATTATAGCATGGGGTGCTCCTGCTGTCTCATTGTACCATGGATAGCTTATGTGCTGAGGGAAGGATCATGGTAAGTTTCTGCACGGCGAAATGATGATGTGTGTAGTCTGTCTTGGACTGGGGCTGATTTGTAATCAGAGCAGCCCATATTTACCATACACTGCAATCTCCTGAGTATCGACGACGAAACGCTGGCGGTTCGAGGCCTGGGTCGCTCCATGGGTATCTACAAGGGGACAGGTCGTATGACCTCGGAACAAGCTCTATTCGGGGCTGTGGTCATGTCAGAAGGATGGACCTCATATTGAGCTAGGAAAGATCATCAGCTCAATATCCTGCTACTGACAGGATATTGTATTGGCGCCAGAGTGGATACACGATCATCTGGAGCTGCACAGTCTCGTTTCTACAAAGGGAAGGTTCTATTTACATATTGGACAGATCAGAAGGGGACATTGGAAATATGCACTCTGTCACCGACGATCGCGAAATAACGCCGAGATTGCTCAATTGTGAACATGCGGAATAGGAATCTACAAGATGGGCGCATTCTACACTGAGGATGCAAGGTTAATGACGTTAGCCCGGCGAGTTTAGGGATGCGTCTTGCGCGAAGGGGTCTGTGTCGGGACCGAGGTGTTTGTATGTTGAGAGTGCGTGGAAGCTTGTAGAGGGCAGCTTTCCTAGCTATCAGAATCAAGCTACCATTGCGAATTCGAAAAATATTGATTTCTCGGAATGGCAATCAACCAAAAAATTTTAATGGCACGAGCCAAAGTACACGCCGAGGCCCACAACGAAGTCCAATTTACCTTCTTACCCATTGCATCCTCCCTCGACCATAGTCCCGATAGCACTGGTGACAAGGGGGCTTGTCTCGGTCTTTCCTGGCCTCTCATCATACATTGCCCAATCGCAAAAATGCCTCACAATTGTGATGTACCTGCTTGGTTGCTCAGCCGTGTTGCGAATTGCTTCAGCGTAAAGCAATAGAATTCGGGTAAGCTTTCCGCATTACAAGACGAGTGATATGCAGTGTATGCCTTGACTTAGGCTGATTTATGATGAAATAGACTGATCGCTATCATAGACCCTGCAATCTATTGTGGACTTCAAACGGACAGCCAGACGCTGCAAGCACTTGAACTGTATATTGGTGATTACGTGAGGCGTGGTAGGAAATGGAAGTAGATTAGGGGCGCGATATACTTGATCCTTCTGCCGGAATATGGTTCGTTTGGAGCTATAGTCATTTCTGCAATGGGGCTATCCGTTGGTTATGACCCGCACGCTAGAGAACTAAGAGTCGCTGGCTGGATGAGCGGGTGTATGAGATAAGGAGCGCTCGCGGGAAGTTGTAAAGAGTATGTTCTAGTGGGTACCCTGCTTGCAGGAGAAACGCATTTAAACTCTCTGTTTCCCTCATTCCTGCTTCCTTTTTCTTTATTTCTCATCAGAGCAGTTCGATTTACTTGTATTATCTAGAGAGAGCAGAGAGCTTCCAAAATATTATCAATCACTTTTATATTCTCAAAATGACTTCTTTTGAACCCATTTATTATACCTATGTGCCCACTGCTCCGCGTTCCAGGAGGGCAACCACTCAGAAGCATAGCTTTCCCGTCAAGGAGCAGCATATTGTGCCAGATCGAAGATTACTTGACGATACTCAGAGATCAAATGATGGTAATGTTTCAGGCTCAGAACTTCAAGGTATACATGCCCAAAATAAGATCCTAAGATATTCTTTCTCCCTACTAATAATGGTTAATGTTTTTCTATATAGAGAATAATGATACAGTAAACGTTGTCGATAATGACTACAATATCGATCTCCCTACATCATATAGCATATCACAAGTGAATACAGGAGAGGATTCAAGCTTGGAAAACAAAATTTGGGAGGATAGGATAGCTTCGCCAAGAACATATGATGATGATTCTTCATCAATTGAGACAGTCCTTGATCCTCGTTTATACCAGGAAACCTTGATAGAAGGATTACAAAAGGGTTATGACACTCAAGGTATGGATACTCTTGATTACGATAATAAAGCAATCTTCTGACTATATATAGATACTCTAATGCTAGAAGACAATAAATCAAATTCAGATGAGCAAGAGAATTTCTCAACGGGTGGCTCCCATTCTCCTTCTGTGGACTACTCAATCGAGCCATTGGATCCTTTGACTATTCGCGATCAAGATCAGAGCGATTCCAGCTACAGTGACCCTGAAGAGCTTGAGCATGGATCTTCACCATACTTCCTTCAACAGCACGGGAACATAGCTATAGAGTCGATAAAGGAGGGGGAAAATAATGAGCAACAGGGATGCAGAAAGCGGCGACATCTATCCGAAACTGAGAGTGACGACAATACACGACCTGCAAAACAGCGAAGAACTCGGTCACTTCCTATCGACAACGAGCAAACCTCATCCCGACATAATGGTGCAGAAGGTCATCCTTGGCCACGTCCTATCATCGGTCCATCCTCCATTGCTCCATCTACTATGATCGACTCCTCCACATTGAACTTTGGTGGGCATTCACCAGCGACCAGCGATGGCAATCACTACTATTCACCACCATCCGCACAAAGTCCCTCTCTTGCAGAGCCAGCACCAACCGCCGAATATCAGGAATGGCCCTTCCAAGGATTTCTTAAGCGTACTAAGATCAGAAATGATACAATCTACAATCTCGAGTTTCGGTTACAAGATGTTCCAGAGCATCTTCATCTCCCTATTCTTTCCGAAGCATTTGGCATTGTCGAGGTTGCGCAGACCCCGCCCCCTCATAGCATTCTACATTCCAGAGTACAGCCAGCAAGATTGCGGGCTAAGGGGAAGCGCGTTCGTTGGGAACCAAAAGAACACGAGACGATACTCAGGATGAAGGAGAGCGGATGCTCCTGGGAGGAGATCCATTATGCCCTTCCGCATAGAACTCTAGCCGCAATACAGGTGCAGTATTCTACGAAACTCAAAAAATAAACGTAACATCTCATGTTATGTTTCTTCAATCGGTTTATGTTTCGGCTGTGGGGAGATCTTTGAATTACATAACGTGAATTAGTCCGATGTCAACTCCTACTAAAGTCTGTTCTTCCCATTCTTTCATCTCTTCTGTTGCAATCTTGGTTGCTCAGCCACCCAGGCTTGCCTTGTTTTCCAACCAGGCAATAAAGAAAGCATTCAAAACCTCTTCCATACCAGTTGGAAACAATTTCATTCTTCTCTTCGTTGATTTGAATAGGCCAAGTCCCAAAGCCTAAACATTATGTTAGATAAGTGATAAATCAGGATTTCCCACTATACCTTCTTCTTTCTGCCTTCGCCTCCGCCCTTTCTTTCAATCTCTTCTCTTCCCATTCCCTTGCCTCATCTTCACATTGACGATTTCGTTGGAGATCATGCAGTAAGCCTCCCGCATTCCCTTTATTAGTACTCTGATCCCATGCAGTCTCATCAATCTCAGCTTGTTCTAAATCGATAAGCATCACTCGATCTCCAACATCAATAGCATTATCGAGTTTAGTATCTCCATGAATCACTCCATACCAAGTTAATGCCTTGTAGACTTCTTCTAGCTTTCTCTTAAATTCTCCATCCTCTCCATGTTTCATCGTAATATCATACAATCTTCGTCCAATAATTTCCGATAGGACCAAAGCAGGCGACCCATCATATATTGCCTCTCCATAGAAATAAGGTATGAATCTTCCTTGAAGGGGTTGGAGACGGCGATACATAAGCTTTTCATTCTCAAACTCTTCGTCCCAATCAGGCTTGCGTTTTTTGAGGATAACTGTGGATGGCAAGAACCATTCGGGATAAAAATTCTTGAGACATGGGAAAAAGTCAAAAAACTTCCGGAATAAAAATCGAATGAATAGAATTGGAATATAATCGAGAATGGATGGCTTTTCGATCTTCAACCGGTAAACTGTTCGCAGTGGATCAATCCGTTCGGCGATAGTTGCAACAATCAATCTGTGACCCATACGAAATTCCTAAAAAGATTAGATTTATTTTGATCAGATTACAAAAGTAAATCATCATACCAAAGGGCCATGAGTTTCGCTAGGATCTCGTTCGTGAATAAACTGATCTGAATAACATGCTAATGGTGGTGATGGTGGTGGATCACGAGTATGAGGGCAGGAAGAAAGTCTATCCATTGCGAAGAATTGAGTAGAACGGTTGCATAATCTCTACACTGTATAGAATAGGAATGGATGTTATTTAAGAACAGATCCCTCTTTCTCCTTGGCTTTTTTTTCTCGCTCGTATGCGTGTTCCCGGCCACTGTTTGTTTGTATTACATAACCACATACTACCAAATTACTTCTGAAATCATGTGAAAGACTTTGCATTAAACCTCAAACAGTACTTTGACGGATATATAGCTAAGTTGCATCATGGCCATGACTGAAGAGAGTCCCATATAATAACTCCATTAGCATCTTTTACATCCTGTTCATTTGCATCGACCCAATGCCATGCCACTCCATCAAATCTTCGTTGATAACCATTCGGATGAATCATTTCCTTAATACGGCCTTGCTCCCAATATGGTCGGCCAGACCAAAAGCGAAATTTTCGATCCCACCCGTCAAGTGAAACAGGGATTTCTACCGACCACTCCCCTGTCATGCGTATCCACCCCCGCCATACTAGTCGGTACAGTGCATATCGGGCTGCACATTGCTGCGCATCCTCCGGTGCTCGTGCCAAGATGCAACAATCAACAGGACAATCCGCTGATTTGATCTGGTTGGCATCTTTGGCCTTGAATTGAACAATCAAGAGATGTATTCCATCATACACAAACACCTGTGGGCACTTGTATTCCGATGCATACCTTTGCACATTAGTAATTCATTTTCTTCATCAAAAAAGGTAAGTCTTACGCTCTGATTTCTTTTCCCAGTCGGGTTGTTATATCTTTCTTCTCTTTCACTCCATACCATTCATCGACAATAACAACACCCCATTGCTTCATCTCTCCTATCACCTGACATCTTTCATTTCCGCCCCTTCCTCCTACTTGCCATGAATAAAGATGATCCACAGTTTTGTTTGAATTTGTGGGTCCTGGAGGGCCTGACAATGATCTCTGCAGAAAGTGGCCTTCCTTCTGCCAAGCAAGAGAAACCGGAAGAGCAAAGTTTTGGTAAAAATCACGCTCCACATCGCCTTCTGTTTGAATATCTACACGATCAAGATAATTCAAACGATAAGCTGATTTGTCAAGGCGATCGATATCACTGCCATCGGTACTATATATGCTGTCTGCCTGATATTGGTCCAAGGCCAAAAAGCCATTAACTCCATTCAAAGTTGCCAAATGAACCGTTGGATTAGAGATTGGATGATAAGCGTCAGTCCATGCTTTCTTACTCAAAGAAGGAGCAGATGCAAGCCTAGAATATAAAGCACGAGGAGGATTTTCTAAAAGAAGATCTGATACTCTTACTTCGCCAGACATCGTAGGCGAGAATAAGGCTATGTGAATAAAGTTGATAAGAGGGAGTCAAATCTGGTGAATGATGATGAGATGAACTGAATGTTGATTTTCTGAATAGATCTATAGATAGTTGGATAGATCAACTAGTTTTATACTCTTGTTTGATGTCGCTTCTATACCTTTGCATTATGAACAGAATGAACAATACCGAAACCATTACCACTTCATATATCTCGAATAAACTGTATCCTAACATCGTACTACATGATACCGTTCTATTTCATCCGTATTATTCCTTACCACTTCTTCTCACCCCTCACATCAAGATATGGTCTAGTCTGCCTGCAAGCAAGTCATAATTTACCCTCGCCCCGGCAAGGCCAACTAGGGATATCAAGCATAATTGATATGACCTCCATTCTATCGCTCAAAGTTTCCACGTTATCACGTAATAAGATGTGGTAGCATTACAAAAATAGAAATTTCAGAGTGCATGCCCAATATGAGATCTTGACGCTGATTTGTGTTTCTTAGCCAAATATAACCTGTTTACCCCACTTCATTGCAACTTTCTAGCCTTATTTGGGAATCTCGTTTTCACTTGTGAAAACGAGATTCTCCTTTACTTGGTGTTAAGTATGGCGCAAGAGTTGCGCTTCTTATATGATTGGGGCAACCACCGCCATATTCTCCCTTATAGTGACGCCAATGTTGATCGACTTGAGCAGTGGCAGATGCCGTAGCTGAGTTTCCAAGTAAGTTTGATCTTCAATTCGACGAAGAGCAACGTACACATCTCCTTTTCGACGCCGGAGAGATGCAGATTGGATGCTACTACAATAGTAGCAGCTTTGGCTTGAATATTAGCCATCTTGAAGGGTTGTTGATTGATGGAGGTTGATTTATTGAAGGTTGTAAAGTGGTGACTCTGTGAATGGAATCAAGTAGGGAAGTCATCTTGTGACTACAAATGCCCTGCGAATTATAGTAGGTGGGGTAAATCGCCTGACGTGAGATTGGGTTAAAAGATGATGATTTCTAAGTGGTCGAAGTTCAGTCGTCGCTCTTTCTGCAGGCTGCAACAAATGAATCGGAATCCTATTATACAAAAATGTTTCTCAGAGTGTGTGCCCAACATAAGATTGGGTTAAGTCCAGATCAAAATAATAATAGTGTCCTGAGACAACCTAGCTACACTGTCGGTCCTTTCGGTCACTTTCGGGCTGCTAAGCAAATCGCATGAGCATAACGCCAAACCCCACCAAGTCTTTCTTTACCTTTGTTCACATCTTGACAATATTGTATTTTTTCCCTGTATATCTAATATTCATCCCGACCTCAAACCTTCAACCTTTCGCATCAACTTTATTTCGATCAGAAATCCTTGAAAATTAGTATGCATTCATTTATGATATCTATCTGCCAGAATTACTAACTGCATAGCAGTCAAATCGAACAATCTCATTTCGAGCCAGCCTTCAAGCGTCAAGAAAGGCGCCAAAATTCGACCGCAATCTTCCTCATCTACCTACATTTCAGGAAAAGTGCATAGGGTGGTATGTATTAATTGTTATATTTCTATCACTATCGCTGACCTATATATAGGTTCTTCACAAAACGCGACCTTTCCATTTATTCACAACATCCTCTCCTCATCTACAACATCCTCTCCTCATCTACAACATCCTCTCCTCATCGACAACATCCTCTCCTCATCTACAACATCCTCTCATCTACAACATCCTCTTCTCATCTCCAACATCCTCTTCTCATCTCCAACATCCTCCTCTCGTTCGCAACAATTTTCTATCCACAAGATAATTATATTTGCGATATCATCAAGCTATTATACACACTACATACTTTGTATTAAGGGTTTCGACAGGTATTTATCAATACAATGTCTGTACTTCAAAAAGAGAATTTTCAGATGTGGATTATCAAACCAGACAACAGTCGTGATAGAACGATTGAGTTCAAGGGCGAATCGATCGTGATTTTTAATCGGGATACAAATGATACAGCGGAGGATCATCTTAATGTCAATACTGCAACGGAATACACAATGAAGGCTGGCTATGAATGTATAATGCATGGTGGTACCAAAGAACATTTTTTTAAGCTATCTAACAAAGCAACCTAAGAGAACAATTAAAAGCTGGTGTGAATCTTCTTCAATCCAAATATACTTATTAATTCCCATCCTGAATCTTGATCAACCATAATAGAAAATGTGAAGTCATCGTTTGTACCATCAGACGTAAATGCAGAAACGCAAGCACAACGAGGTCCAGGCGCCGATTTGTAAGAGCCCGTACGAATCGTGGCTTGCTGAAGATCTCCTAAAAGATGTAGGCTTGCCTTTGGCACATTCGAATATTGCTCAACTTGACCTTGAGGAGATTGAACTTGTGGTAGACATTGCAAATCAAGCATCCGAATTATTTCGTATCCAGCCCCGCGATCAACAGTGATAGAAAATGTAACATCTTGTTTCCATCCTCGTGGGAACATTGCCATAATACATTGTTGATGATTCCCTAGACCTGATTGAAACCTAGTCATCACAGGACTGCGAAATGGTTCCTGAAGATTGCTTTCCAAATTCTCTTTCCGTGGATTACCATAAACAAACTCGATTTCTAGATTTATCCTCATCAGCATTAACTCTAAAACCATGTACACATTCATACTTACTCCTTTGTTCATTCGTAGTTTGAATGCGACCGTCAATGGTATGTTCCTCTATAGTATGAATGGGCTGGCGAGCACCTCCCGTCTGAGGTACCGCACTAATATCTGGATCCCCCAAAGGCGAGTTCCCAATCGCTCCTCCTTGGCCATGTGTAACTCCATTTTTCGACTGAGAGAAAGATAAATCAACGTATCTTTGTTTTCCATGTAAGTCGCGCGTTTGTGACGCAAAACCATTAGATTCCCCTCTGTTGTTCCATATCTCTGACTGACCATCTGCAGTGGTAGCCTCAGTTGTATTCAACAGTGCATCTATGGAAATGGAATTGTAGTTGGAAGTGGCCGGATCATCAACTCCAAACTGATCTGGAAACTCTGCAGTGTGATCTGGGGCAGCTGGCTCGGTTTCTGTACGATCTCCATTATCGTCCAAGGAATTCCTTGTATTGTGGTTCCTGTTCCTCTTATTGTTTCGGTTTAGCTGATAATTTAACTTCCGTTTTGATGACTTCTGGCCTGCAATTTCTTGGCTGACCCAAACACGTGCAGATTTTGGCAGAACTAAAATATTAGTCAATATTTTAATATGCTCTCTGCTACTCACTATCTTCAAAATGGTTGAGGATTTTATTAGCAACCTCCTCATATTTTTCTCCCAAGTCGATGATACCTTTGTCCTTCAAATAACTCATCGCCTGCTCAAATAACGGGCCTTTTTTTGGTAACCATCTCTCCCATCTGTACAAAGATCAGAATTCCGTTCTGATTTGGATAGGTTTACTCACACACTAATTGAAACAGTATCTCCAAGAAGAAATAAACTGCCAAGGCCCAACTTCTTTGCAATATTTTCATATCTTGGACCTGCTTGTATCAAGATTTCAATCGTTGTAATAAGAGATTGCATATCATCGTCAGCTTCTTCTAAAGATCTATTAGAATGATAAATTGGAAAAATCGCGTGTGCAATAGTTTTCGCATCATCACTTTGCTGACGAATTTTTCGGCATCGATAAAGTGCAACACAGTAAAATCTACGTAATATTCGGGAATGGGTGTCGAACTGTTGAAGCTGTAGACAACTAAGGATGATTGCAGATTGGGGGTCGACCGTATCGCACGTCATCTGCGGTTGCTGACATGTAAAGAATGACTCTGGTTGCTTGTCCCAAATGTCGAAGTTACGATGGAGAAGCGTCCGTACATGATAATCAGCAGGATCGTACTTGTAAATCTTTGCTATACGGCTCTCGGCCTCCAAACGCTTAGGCACTGTACTTGGTAACGCGGCTGACTTTCTTTGTAGTGTAAATGGGAGATGCGGCATCAAGTGTTCGTTGTTAGATACAAAGTCATACAATTGCGTCAAAAAAACTTCCAAGCGTCCAGCTAACTTTCCTGATTATCAGTAACAATATACCTTCATTAGATTCATCTTTTTCATACCTCTTGGTTGTCAGAGGGTTGTGTAAATCCATGTTGAATCTCTGAGCATAAACACATTTTGGTGATGATTAAAAAATGAATAACAAGAAAGTAGAAGTAGGAGAAGACTAGAAGTGGATAATTGTGAGCTGCTGACGTACACGCGCTTTGCCATATTTGGGCATCTCACTTTTCCCTGGGAAAATTGAGATGTCCAAATACGGTATAACTTTGGTAAGACGCTTTGACGTATCTGAGGAAAACGAGGGTGCCGCAAACAAGCTTGACCTATGTTCGATGTCAGTAATATTGTCGGTACGATTAGATGCCGGTATTAAACTACTTAAAAAACCCTGTTTGAAGATAAAGGCAGTGAAGAAAGATGCTGGAGTTCTAATGAGGTTAACTCCTTATAATACAATTATTCCTCTCGAAACTACTTGCAGCAAGCAACATCACTTTTTCAGGGAATCCTTGCTTTTGGAGTGTGGAAGTTCGATTTGATATGTGTGGTCTTGATCAATATCGTTGTTTATTTTTGAGCAAAAGAAATAGAAAAGATTTTTAATTCGAAAGATTCCAACAATGAAACAGATCTATAAGAGGTGTATGCTCTTCTCATCTCCATAGTACTACAACTTTATCCGCCTCACTTTATCCTTCACCGTATTCTCTCCTCTTTCTTGTTATTATTTTCTAATATCAGGTTGCTTACACCCTGAGCTATTTTTGTTTTCAGCTGCTTCCCTGCTATCCCAATATACGCAGGATGTATCATTCTACCCCCACCCTAGTATTATCTGAGGCCTCATATCTACCCACCTCACATGAACACCCTATCTTCCCAATCCTAATGCCTCCCGCGCCATCTGTAGGAAAGGATGGCTACACGCGTTCCAATACTAGTCGAAGCTGTAGCGGTACTACAACGATTAGTAATGTCAACGAGAAAGTGACTGTATGTAATTGAAAATCCCCCTTATCTATACACAAATAACTGATCCAATCCCTAGTACGGGTTTGGCATTTTATTGGAAACATCACCTGGTTTCTTCAGAATATCAGGAGATTGTCAAGCTACTGCAGTTGCTTTGGAAAGCCTGGAAACTACTTTAGCTGGAACTATACTTCTCATCGAATACGATAATCACTATCGAAGAATATTTACTTGGTTATGGCATTATTGGTTGCGCAAGTCTATGTCTAGCATATTTCAAATCGAGGACGAAGCCCCAGATCTATTTCAGTTTCGATCGGGAAAAGTATTTTTGATGAGTGGAGGTTCTCCTGCAATGCGAATTCATGAGTCTGTTTTGGAAAGGAAATGGTCAGGAAGGTTGTATATTGCAAGGTGGAGACAATATCGCTGGGTATTAATCAAGTATCTCTGGAAGGATATTCGGAAGGGATTTGATAGTTTAATTAATTGCTGGACAGGGTATTAATACCAAAAATACGTTTTTGGTGATAGAAGCTTGAGAATGTATAGTATAGGTTTATTAGCTTCAATTGATTGGATGGGTGAAATCTTTTAGAAAATGTAAATTCAAAATAGTAATCGATAATTTCCACAAAATAAATATTCCTGCATAGCATTACGGATTTATATTCTAAAACATAGAGGGAGCTGAACAGCGTATGCCCAGAGTTGCCCTAAGATGTGATTCGATATATTCAATTTCGATATATACATCAAATAGCATCTCCCTTTTAATGTCTGTTTAATTCTTCGATACACTGTCAATTTCATACATCAATATTTTAAAATGACTACCAACTCTGGCATACGTCGCCCAAAAAAATTTAAAGGTCCACTAGAGTATATCTTTGTCGATTTCGGCACCGGAGGTCTTCGCATGGCCTGTAGTATCGAAGGCGATGAAGATTGCAGAGAAATCGGAAACTATCCTGGAGCGCAAGCAGGTACCCCATCTCTTGTTTCTCAAGCGCCAACAAACATTATATACAAACCCAATGGCGATGAACCAGCCAAACCCGTGGCATTTGGTTACGTTAAACCACACCATGGTCAACAACTTTTATCCAAAGTGAAGATTGCCCTTCTACCAGATCCCGAAAGCTATGGTTATGCCTATGCTGCTCTAGTTAATGCAGCGAATGATCTCCACCTGAGATCTGTGCAGCAGATCCCAGAAGACTTCTTGAGGTTCGCCATCGAGCATGCGATCAAGGAATGCGGTGGGCAGCAGCCTACAAAAGGCTGGGTATTTTCAGTGCCTCAGTATTACAAGATTAAGGAAGTGCAGAACTTTCGAGCATTGATTAAAAGAGCAGGTTGTCTTGACAATATATATATCCATGGTGAAAGCGATTGTGTTGCTTATGCAAATCTGCCAACAATCGAGGATATCATCAGCGATGCTAAAGAGAGTGTCTTTAAGAAAAAGCAGAACTATACCATCGCAGTTGGGATATTTGATCTTGGAGCTGGTACAACTGTGAGTGATCTGGTTCAAGTAGAAGTGGATTGACTAACCTTTGAGAAAATAGGATATAACCACCTCCGAGATCTGTTTCAAATATGATGGAGGACCACCTGCGATCAACGAATTGAGTGCCCCTTTAGGTATATTATAAGAACCAAAACCATATATTTAATGCTGATGATGATACTATAGGCTTTGCGATTGGAGGGGATTCATTTGATGAACGATTCATTGATCTCTTGCGTGCCAAACTCGAAATCAGTATGACTCCAGATAAAGAGCAGGCCTTCTTTAACCCGTTTGTGAATCATTTCCATCTACAATCAAAGCCACAATGGACAACAGATTTTGAGGATGAAGTATATCCATTCAGTGTACCGTATGGCAAAGATCAATTTGTATTAACAAAGTGAGTTTATCGTCAGCTTTCTTTAATGTGATCTTCAGCTGCTAACTCAATAACAAGGGAGGATATGACTTGTATTATGGAACCACCGATTGATGAAACTTGCCGACGCATCGGCGAGCATCTTGCTCAAATAATTAGACCTTTGGACCTTGTCGTAATCTCGGGAGGGAATTCCGAGGTGCCTGGTATGGTAAATACCTTGTGCGCTATGCTTAAAGGAAAGAATATCATCGACGATGATCAAAAAGTAATTCATTTGGTGGGACAGTCATTGTAAGTACCAATTCAACGCAAGGGGAATTTCGGATTGAAAGAAGCTAATCTGGAAACACTTGTAGGAACGCGGTAGTTCACGGTCTGCATTACTGGATCAATCATCCTCAACTAGTCAGAGGTCGATATGCTCGCATGACTCTGGCTCGAGTGATCAAACATCATCGTACAGAGCTTAACCGCCATATCAAAGTGCCTGCTGAGGATGCAAAATTACTCAAATTGTATAATTGTGCTGAAAGGATCATGACTGAGGTAATCATATCTATGGAGGATTGAGT
This sequence comes from Sclerotinia minor, assembly GCA_025389075.1. Lineage (NCBI taxonomy): Eukaryota > Fungi > Ascomycota > Leotiomycetes > Helotiales > Sclerotiniaceae > Sclerotinia > Sclerotinia minor. The sequence continues at coordinate 1,889,144 of QRFH01000011.1, read as the reverse complement.
AGGATTATTGATTAATGACTTTCTAAGGAATCCTTGTTCCAGATGGCATTCAGACTGTTGATATCTACTTTGATATTGATATAAATGCCAAAAATTTGGACCTACTTCCTATCGATATATGCATTCCAAATAAAGATGCCGAAACTTACACTTCTAAAACCTGTCTCTGGAATTTTGCATCCGAGTGTAGGACTATAGGTGCTCTTCATCTAGAATCAACAATAACGAATATCGATATTGGTGCACTTAAAAAAGTTGCTGGAAAAAGGTTGCGTCGACTCTGGCTTCGTTTAAGTATCGAAGTTGATATTGATATCAACGTTGTAGTATCCTGGAGACCCGACGGACTCAAGCTTAAAGAAGACACGGAGTCCTGTTTAACCAAATTAACTTTGGAAAGTGTGAATCTATCTGGCCAAAGATTAGTGGATGAGTTTCGCGCTCCAATACAGCAACGAGAGAGCTTTAATTCAAATATTACCAACGATACCTTGACGAATTATCTCCAGACGTTAAAGGCTACCGATGGAATAAAGACTCCCTCAAAGAATCTATCTTCGACAAGTATTCCTTTTCAATCAAGTAAGTAAAATTCTTAGATAGGGGTTTCAATAAAAATCATTAACATCGATAGATTCTTTTCTTCCTGAACGTGGTGATGCTCATTTTGCTGCTTGGCCACGTGACAGTTCAGGTAATTACGAATCAATTACACGAGCGGCTCCATATTGTCCCGAGAATCTCAATCCTGGGATGACATATCTCAATAGCGAGAGATTTACACAAATGTACCATCCAAAACGCAAAAGAACTTTCTCTGAAGCAGAAATAGGATATGGGTATTCAATACCATCACAATCATATACTACTCCTTACCAAAATCCTTACAATAATTCATTAGCAGTAAATCCTTCGTTTCATTTACCTTCGACCTCGTATCAGGATATACTGCCATCATCTACAGCCACAACACTTGCATCGTCATCTTCGAGCAATCCTCAATATCATGGTCACCAAATATCATCATATCCACCCCAATCATCATACCCACCCCAATCATCTGATATTTACGATAAAAGTGCAGTGGTTAAACCACAGGATCTTTCATTTAACCACCATCCTACTAACTGAGTTTCAATACTAAGACGAGAAAATGGAAAACGGGTTTTTTGGAAGTTGTGACCAAAAGGGTGTTTATAGACCAGCAATTGTATTTAACCTAGAATCTACTGGTGAAGAGCACCTGTAGATGGGGATAGCTACTCTATGTATAAACGAATGAATGGCCTAGCCGTAATGGCTAGGCAAAAAGAAGTCATATTTATCCCTTCAATGATCTTACATTATCGATAACTATTGGTACATAGTACTTGTTCGGATCTGATCTTTAGACTACCTAAATCGTATACTAATCCTGAGTAATCGTATCATGTGTGAACATGATTAATGTATTTGAAGTTTCTGCAATTATCCGAATGATGGTGATTCGTGACAAGAAGCTCCTGGCACGTGCTATGTAGTCCAAGTAAAAAGCGGGCTACATTATTGGCCTATAATAATAATCGAATTTTGAATACCGGTGGTATTTCAACTCCGTCTCTTATTGGCTTGAGAATATCTTATTATGACGTCAAATATATTCAGGAGTTTACACAGTAAATATCTACTGGAAGATTTCTACCGAGCCCCAGTTTGACGGAACCCATAAACAATCAGAACACATAATTGCATTATCTCTATTCCAGCAGAACTCTGGGGGTCAGCTATAGCTGCCCTCAACGACCTCAGGAACCACCAAGGTCCTGACCTTACCATAGACCACGTTCGAGCAGCCGTTACTACCCTTGACTCATTGATCCGTCTTGAGGACCAAACCTTCCGAATTACAAACCTCGAAGAACAATTAAGTACTGTCAACAATAACTTCAACCAAGTACAAGCCGAGTTGAACGAGGCTCACACAGAAAACAGCACTCTGAATTCTGTTTTCACCAACGTCCGACAACAACTCTCAGACGCCCCAGAGATAAACTTAGCCCTGGCCCGTCAACCACAAAGAAGCATGAATACTACCACCCACGCAAAAATCCCTGATCCGGAAAAGTTCACCGGCAGTCGTGAGAAGCTTCGCCCCTTTCTGGCCCAGTTACGCCTCAAGGCTGCAACTTTCATAGGAAACCAAGAACGCCTACGCTATGCTGTTTCTGTCCTCGACAAGGAAGCCCTGGACCAACTAATGCCGTGTATCCAAGACGACCAAGTAAAACTAAACGACCTAACCCATATAGTTAAACAGGCACAACGTTGTACTTCTTTTACTCACCCAAATTTGCATGGGAAAATTAGTGGGTTATGCTCTTTTAAAAGAGGGACGTTATGCTTCTTTAGAACCTGTTGAATGTAGTCTCGGAGTTGGAAAGTAGATAGCATAAAATCCTTTCGTGATTAGGTTTTGATGAGGAGATGCAAGTAATTGGCACACAAGGAGATAGACCGTCCAGCTTTACGGATGTGAGGAGAAGACTCAAGAAGCGGCAAATTGCGGTGACTATCATGTTGCATCTACCCCTCCAATCGACGATCGATAGGTATTGTCCTTGGCGAGGTGGGACAAGGGGAAGTCATAACAGGGAGACATTAGACGCCACTGAAAGTTCATCCTTGCTAAGTGACCATCTTCGCTGCTTTGTCATTCATGCAATGACTCGTATCTAGATGCATATCGCCATATCGAGTATGCAATCTCTGGGTCAATAATCTTGTGTGGGACACCTGATGACTGCGACCTCTAATATTCATCCGAACTTCTCTGCGCTCTTTTCCCTTCAAGTTGTATTTGATTACTATATGGAACTTCGTGCTCAATTCAAAAAACACAACTTGCCTTGTCAGAATTTGGTTCCAGTTTTCCATGGGATCGGCTAAACTTTGAGTATAAGCAGCTTGTAGCAGCTGACCCTCGCTTGCAAGCAGGAGATGGAATAATTGATTCTAGCGATAGTAACTAAGATGAATTGCTACCCAATTTCCAATTCCCCAGTAGTCGTTGTTGTTGGTCGACTTTTGGCTTATCTATCCCACGTGATTGTTAGGTGAACAAGCGTACTCCTCTCCTCATTTTCATGTCCTAGTATCCCTCAAAACCCATTCAGATCCGCTCTTCATATACATACAATAAATTTCCGCCATACATCTCGATTTTATTTCGTTAAATTCGGTCATATCTCCACAAGACACTGCTCCGCCAAGATCTGAGAAGACCTGCTCACAAGCCTTCTCCAAGTGTGAGTCGATCTCTAATATCCAGCACATGAAAGCAGCCAATTGCTTTTCGAGGTAGCTCTCTTCGAGGGCGTTCAAGACTTCGCTACAAGGTTCGGCGAACTGAACTTGGGGATTTTGACGATCTGCGTAGGATTTATCTAGAGGATATAGTTAGTAGTGCTTAAGAAATGTTGAGAGGAAAAAAGAGGTATAAAATGAATCGCTTACTAGATTCATGGTGAGGATTAGTAACAGTCTTATGAACACCTGATGGCATTTTATCGGAAGATATCTTGGTGTGTTTTCTCGGCCGCTCTGTTTCCACTTCTTCCTCGCTTTCGGTCTCTATAAACCGTTGATCGAGTTCATCATTTTCGCCACAGACTCCACTAGAATCATCTAGGCGATCACTATCTTTATTGTTAGGATGTCAGCACTATCGCTCACTATTGGGTCAATTCTGAATCACCTTTACGTTTCATTCCAGCACTTTGACATCCCTTGGTATATGGCGGTAGGGATTCCGAGTTATGCTCTTTGCTATGAAGAGTATTTTGATGTTTCGCCGGTTTCTTCTGTTTCACAACCGGATTGAAATTATTCCATTCGTCGCATACCATATCGTCTTTATATACATTCTTCTGAGTTGTAAAATCATCTGTAAAGGTTCCTTGACATCTTTTATCAATCGTTTTCCAAACAGATGAAAGTACTGCTCCTCCAGACGATATGAATACCCGGAATCTCTTGGCCTGGGAAAGGGACTGTATCTCCTTCAGTAGATCCAAGACATTATCCGATCTAGGAGTGAAGGAACAATTTTGACATGGGGGCATGAATACTGTGCCATGATCGCGGAGCGTAAACAATGTACAGCAAAGAGAGCTCTCATCGGCCATTATACCAGCATTTCGTATACTAGCCTAAGTGTCGAAACAATACTTAGACTGCGAATAGTCTAAGGAGAGACACTTATTATCCGTATCCCGATCAATCAAACTGCCTTTAACAACGAAGTAGAGAGACTTTTTACGTATATGAGAGGATTCAGGGTGCGCGCTAACTGAAACTGATATGCTGAACCAAAAGAGCAATTCGGGTTTTTCGTCTGTACCAAGTTGTATATTCATTCGGAGTTGGTGATGGTCTGCACCGATAAAGTGAGCTGAACCATTACTTGTCCACCTGATAACGACTGGTAAATCTGTAATGCAGTTCTTCGGAAGAAAATCCGACGACGCAGGTTTGGATATCCAATTCTGGGAAGAAAGAGGGTTAGCTTTTATAGAGAGGGAAATAGGGGGAGAGGATAGAGAAAAAAGAGAATAGAGGAAATATACCGCTGTTTTTGATAGGACCGACGAGTCTTTGGAGGGGCACATTGGATCATCCATAGCGGCCTATTGTTATACGGTATTCAAGATAGAAAGTCTGGAAAAACAATTGTTAGCGCTATTCTGATAGATAATAAGATAATACTGATAGAAGCAGAATAAAAAGTCTTGGAATACTATCCTCAATAATCAAGAAACCAAACTCGATGTAAAGAGAAAATACTAGGTCTCCTTACTACAGGTGACATTTGACCCGCCTACAAGAGGTGATACCTAGTCCGCCTAGTAGGAGACCTAGAATCCGCCTACAGGTGACATTTGATCCGCCTACAAGAGGTGATACCTAGTCCGCCTAGTAGGAGACCTAGAATCCGCCTACAGGTGACATTTGATCCGCCTACAAGAGGTGATACCTAGTCCGCCTAGTAGGAGACCTAGAATCCGCCTACAGGTGACATTTGATCCGCCTACAAGAGGTGATACCTAGTCCGCCTAGTAGAGGAGACTCAAGATCTATCTACCTACAGGTGCTGAAGAACGTAACTACCGCCAGAGTTGTTGTACTTGTATAGTCGTAATAGATATTGTGCGATAAAGATAGATATAGAGATAGTGATGGAAAGACTATGTTCGTATAGTCGTAATAGATATTGTGCGATAGAGATGGATAATATCGAGATGGCGATAGAAATAGAAGGATATCGAGATGGCGATAGAAATAGAAGGATATCGAGATGATGATAGAAATAGAAGGATATCGAGATGATGATAGAAATAGAAGGATATCGAGATGGCGATAGAAATAGAAGGATATCGAGATGGTGATAGAAATAGAAGGATATCGAGATGGCGATAGAAATAGAAGGATATCGAGATGGTGATAGAAATAGAAGGATATCGAGATGGCGATAGAAATGGAGATAGGGCAATGCGATAGGAAGACTGTATTTGACGTGGTATGAAAAGAAAGTTTGCAGTGCCTCCCCATCACGGGACCCAAAAACAAGCGACTGAAGACTAGGTTAAATATGGTATAGTTCCATAGTTTACGTGATTGATGCCTAGAAGAAATAGCTAGTATATGCGGCTATTAGACACTAATAACTTTTTGGCTGTAGACTGTGGAAATTGAGGCAATATTCCTATTAAAGGAAGGCCGGACAACCCTTATTGACAACTCTGATTGGCCTAGCAAAAATGATAGTAACGTGACTTTCGCACATCTGATTCGGCCAGGTCCCCAGGCCAGGATAAGATGTACACGTTTATAGGTAGCGACAGCGAGTTACCCTCTAAGCAGAGTAGAGAGCCTAAAGCGACCTGCGACAGACAGCTCGTCACTAGAGATTGCAGAGTATAGAACACCCAACGTGAGGTTGAATCAAGTACAGATCAAAAGAATGACCGTGTATATTTGTCTTATGACTCATTTTTCATGTTGAATATATTACAGCCTAATTAACGCCGACCGACCCCACCGAGCCACGTGATAGTCTATGCAAGCGCGTGGTAGCCCGTTATGCTTTAAGGTAAGGCTATCGCGAGAAACATTGTGATAAATGAAGCTGCAAGCGTCGAGATTGCTTAGATTCTTTTGCTCTCTTAGGCAGGCAAATTTTATTAGCGAACGAACAATAGCGCCACGTATATTCTCGAGCCTCTCCAAACCTCAGGGATCTTTCTACTTGTCGCGGACACCCTGAACTCGTTATGTCTACAACGGGAACTGTTGATTATTCTGTTGCACAGATTGTGCAAGCAGACCACGAAATCCAGGGTCATATTGAAAGCCTAATACCGTATATCAATATTAATTCTATTCCAGCGGGAAAGGGTTGGTCGAAGATAGAATATGAATATGACGATTCAAAGATACTGGATAAAATCAGGGAGGAATTCAAGAAGTAGTTTAATCGATCTCAAGAGGTAATTATGGAAGATCTCTTCAGAAATAGTTATTCGCTGACTACTTCATATATTGCAGATTACTGATATCGTTGATACACTCGTTTCATCTCCTAAGCCTTCCAAGAAACAATACTTCCTAGCCCGGACCGTACAATTAGTGGTATTTCAGAGCGGATGGTCATATCTGGGGAATGATTGTATTGTGTTGATCCCAGCAGTTATGTCCGGTACTATTGAGGCAACTCTAGAAGAACGAACAAGTCATCGTCAAACGACCTTCACATTCGCTCAATCTTCCGAGGTCATAATCGCTGGTGGCTGCTCAATGTTGATTCCGGAAAATAGTAAGGTGGTGTGTGTCTTCCTCGGTATAGGGATAGGGAAAGAATAAACAATAAATTCAATCGGAAAGGCGAGTTGTTATAGAGGCTATATTATATTGTGTTTTCTGTCCATTTTGTTGAATGTACGATCTTCTCTTCAGAGCTTTTGAGGCCTCTGCCTTGATTGATTAACTTTGTGTTACGTCGTCGATCTTCTAGTCACGTGTAAGTGGTAGAAGGGCGTTGGGGTTGTGTATTGAAGCAGTCAAGCAGGGGATTGAACCTTAACCCGAAGGATGAGGATACTACGATGGACGATTCTCCTGGAGATATAACAGCCGATCAACCGCGGAAGAGGGCCGCTGTCGGAGATGGGATATCCGCAGGCTCAGCGTCTCGAGAGGCTTCTGGTTCGCCGCCCCCACAACGATCCAAAGCTCAAGCACCCCAGTCTCCCATGGATGCGGACTCTCGGCGGCAAATCCCTACTTCTCAAAGACCGAAGGGCCATTTGTGGACTCCGGATCAGGACTCACCATCCACAAGATCATCGTTTGATCCGTCCAACATCGCATCTATTCAAGAAAACAAAACACGGGCGCAGGCGATGAAACCAAGCACACGTAGATTATTTAAATCTTCCCCCCAGCTTGTACCACGATCAGCCCCTCATGCAAGTCAGTATAACCACTACAATAGCCAATCAGCTGCCCCACCTGCTGTGCTGCATACGAGAAGTACTTCGAATCATGAATCCAAATCTCAAGGTGAAGAGTATACTATCATCCTTCAGCCGGAGACCAGACCCATTTCGCAGGAGCAGCTCGTAGCTGAAGTAAAGGGCATCTATGCTGGACTCGTTATGGTTGAAGCGAAGTGTATAGAAATGGATAATAAGCAAGCTGGCTTGACGCAAGGGGATTCCTCTCCCCCGCAGGAGTTCAACAATGAGCAATGGCAAGCATTGATTGCTCTACATCGTACTTTACTTCATGAGCACCACGATTTCTTTTTGGCGTCCCAGGGTAAAATACCAAACTTCAAAGTTGGTACTGCCCCTGGTCTCAACGGTGTCCCACCCGGCCACCAACAATAACACCAATCGGCTTAATCTAGGACTGACTACTCGGTCAGTACGTATAGGCAACCAGCTTTAGGCCTAAGGCATAACAATGTGCTAAATTACGTTACCATACACTAACACTTAAAACAACTGTTACCCTATATAAGAAAAAACCAAACCACTACAAAACATTGATTTCCAGCTTCTGCAATGTCTGTATCGGTCGCGCAAGTCCAGTACCTAGAGAGAGTTGAGCTGAGCGGATCCAAGATCGATTTTATTCTGTCAAAGCTAGGAGAATGGCTTCCGAAGGCAAAATTTGACCTCGATCCAAAAGTAGACAAATGTATAGATACAGCGCTGGATCAACAGTGTCTACCCCTCTTTATCGAGTTGGATAAACTTAACAAGGCTAGAAGGATCTCTTTCACAACAATCCCTGATAATTTCTCACAGAGTGTCTTCTCCTCTGCCGCTGAATCTCTACTTCGGAGCTCAGTATCGTCGCTGCTTTCAATATCGGTGGTTTCTTGCCTAGGTCTGCTGATGGTGTCGGGTTTTCGGCGTTTTCCTCTTTTATGAGCATTCTCTTCCGTGATATTAGCATAGTCAGATTGCTTCCGAGGCCGTTTCGAGCCACTTAGAGTAGTAACTTTTGCTGCCGCTATACCATCGTCTACGCCATCGTCAACGGCTTTGGTTTCAGAGTTCATGTACTTTAACAGCACAGCGTGTAGCGGTAGTGACATCGACAAAATGTTTGTCCCGAAATATACTGGATGATAAAAGGACACAAACTTATTTGAACAGCAGCCCAGTGGCCCTCAAGCTGTACGACGAGATGTATATAAGTTGCACGTGCCTTTGACAATGTGGGAGAATCGCCAGATATGCCGTCACTATCTCTTATTCTCTTAATGAACAATAATGAACAGTGGATGTGCAAAGCTTCTGGAAATCCAATTCATCCATGATGGTTCAATATCGTGGAATTGTGACAAGGAGAAAAGTAGTAAAGAGAGGCAAGGTAAGATACCAGATTTCAAAGTTAGTAATGAATCTGGTTGTCTGTTCTGGAGGAGCAGGTCACTACCAACTTTCAAGCAGGGGTTACTACCAACTTTCAAAAGATGGTAGCATGAGTCACAACCAGCGCCACTTGTGCATATTCCCGTACATAATGCATATTCAATATTTCTCTCGCCTCAGGCGCTAAATCATTGCTTTCAAAAGTCCTGCGCATTCGGTTTCAAATCGTTCTATACCTCATATTTGGCTATATGCAGGGTTCTAGCAGTGGGAATCTGGGACCGTATGTAAGGGTGTGGGGAAGTATCTTTGCATTTGCACGAGGGTACAGGGAAAACCATATCTATGGAAAACCTACGCCGAGATAGAAACATGAACTAAGAACTATTCGTATAACGAATCCGGTATACATATTCATCTGTTCTTGCCAGTATAGCCTTGATAACACCAATACCAAATTGTCTGACCAAAATTCCAGCAGAAGTTGACGCAAGTCGCGAGGTATCCACTCAGTCCCAAAAGGTCTTTCTGACCGTCATACCCCTCATCAATGGATCTTTTCCAAGCACAATCGTCAGCGTTTACATGAAACACACACATATCTTTCATCAACTAGCTATATTTCTCCTTCGATAATGTAGGCTCTTTCAACTGTTTGTAAAGATCGAAATAATACATTATAATAGTTGTAGCGGTTTTCACAGGTACGTGACGAGGATCCCATGCTGGGTTTACTGCCGGGTCATGGTGAGAAGCTGAAACCAATGAACACTGGTTATAATGAAGGGAAGGAGAGAGAGAGAATAGAATGCCGGCTATGTAAAAGGTTCCTCTATCACCTTAAGGCTAGGAGGCGTATTGGTGTAAAATAATTTGCTGTTCAGAAGAGTACACAAAGGCATACATCATTTTTCATTGATGATGTTGAAGCTAGAGTATATCGCGATATTCAGCTGCTCGAGCCACCTCATCATAGGTAATATAAGGCTGATTTATTGTGGTTCGAAGGGATGATATAGCAAGCCAAAGTTAAATAATGCTAATCACAAGTTCCTTCAAGTCCGTTTTAATTAATTGCCTGAATATATATATATATACTCGTCATTTTCTCCTGTTTTATTATATACTTATAAATAAACTTAATCGTCTTTATTTACATTAACTTGAACTTGGGGCTAAATACCAAAAAATCTTATCCTAATACCAGTTACTCACTTCCTCCCATTCTCCCGTCACCCTCTGGTCATGAGCACCCCAAGCCAGAAATTTATTCTTCAATTCAATCAATCCTACCCTCGTATTTTCCGCCAACGCCATCTCTTGCCTATTCTCAAGCAGCTTTTCAATATCTTCTACCGAAGAATCCAAGAATACATTCTCATCGCTGAGGTGTTTGCGGGATGAGGTTTTTCGTCTTGTACATCGACCAGTCGGTAATACATTATCTTGGCTTTCAGACGCTGTTATAGGTAAGTAAGAAATTACAAAGTGCAACTAAAAAAGACTTACTGGAAATTGAAGATGCTTCAGAATGTTTACGCTTCTTATTTAATGATATAGTCGAACTTTCTATTATATATTAGATTAGCAAGATTAAGTTAAAATTCGAAGACTTACTGGAGGATGACGGGCTTTGATCATTCTGTACCTTCCGAGTAGTCACTGATGGGGCTAATTCCTCGTCACTCGACTCTGTTAAATCAATGACAACAGGGTCTAATGGATGCTGTACATGTATAGTCGACTCCTTTGTTTTTACCTCGGAAGGTTTGGATGCGATAGCCTCATCGTCAACCACTTCTGATATTTCCGAATCCTTCGAAAGAGGCTCTGACTCGCAAGCAGTTCCGTCCAATATCTCTACCTCGGAAGGTTTGGATGCGATAGCCTCATCGTCAACCACTTCTGATGTTTCCGAATCCTTCGAAAGAGGCTCTGACTCGCAAGCAGTTCCGTCCATTGTCTCTACCTCGGAAGGTTTGGATACGATAGCTTCATCGTCGACTAATTCTGATGTTTCTGGATCCTTCGAAAAGTACTTGTCAAAGTCAAAGTTCTCGAAGGCCTCTTTGTCAGATTGCTGGGAGTTGGCTACGTTGTTGTTGTTGTTGTCCTTGGGCTCCAAGCGTTGATCTATTGAAGTCATGACGGTGGGAGAAGTTGAAGTCATGATGATAACTTGGTGATTTGAAATGGAAAATGTTTTGATTGAAGAGAAAGATGAATGAACAATCTCAGAACTGGATACAAGTCACCTTTTATACCCGTTCTCTCTCAAGTATCGCCGATTATCGGGGTTTCATACCGTGATCTCCTTAATCTTTGTTGAGGCAGTGTGCAGCATAATCTTCTCAATAGACTACTATCTAGAATGATGATAGGATGGCGAAAAGTGGTCCAGGGTCTCTAGTTTGAATGTAAACAGGGGAAATATGTATATTGATGCGCCTCTTGCATAGAGCATGAAGAGAATGCCAGCTGGGCAGATTTATCTTGTCATAAATGCCTGTCCAGTTCTATTTTGCACTCTTTAACCTTGTTCGGAGAGTCGCTGTGTCAGTCTGTCGTTGGCTATGTTTTCGGGAGACGCGGATGAAATCGCCTTTGTTGCATATATTCAAGCATGTTCTTTCAGCACAATGTTCCATGCTTCGTATTCGTTATCGACGACACGCAGGACCCTTTCCTATCGTCGAGTCATTTTGAAGATGTGTGCCTCCCGTGTTATGCACCTCTTAAAACCCTCATCATTTAATTCAACACCAGTACTTACCTCTCGTATTATGCACCTCTTAAATCTCTTCCTACACTTGCTTCCCTTCTTATGCGAACCCATACCCATTGATCAATCACGGTCCAGTAATGTCAATAGTGGTGGGCTATGGGGAATTGAAGCCTCAATGTATATTCGTATTGATTGCCTGAAGAGCTAGAACTACGAAGATTGGGAACTATATAATCCCTCTTGCCGAGACACTGGCGTCGGCGCCGGTGGTTCGTTGTCCCGGCAAGTAATGAATGAGTACTCTACTGAGGAAAGGATAGATTAGAGGTGGGGTATCTGGTTGCACCCTGACTTTTTCTAAACCATTTTCTTAGGGGTGGCGCGGTTAACAAGTAATATTTGATTGAACGAATCGTTGAGTGGATAATCTTGCTCCAAACTTTTGACAAGGGGTTGATCGATCAGTTCAATATTATAGAACAAGAATGGATTAAGCGGCGATCCCTGTAATATCTTATTGTGTGTAGATCGTTGTGGACTCATGTAGTTATCGATCTGGATGCTACTTGATCTTTCCTCCAAAAGCTTTCGACGAAGTTAACCAGTTGTTTCGGGAGTCCCTTGGTCTTGAGGGTATGGATGGTGCGTGGGTGTGATGCGTTGTCGTGTCAAGACCTCTGGAGACTAGTAATATGGCCTGGGAAGGATTTTCACAAACTTTCTTTCATGTACTTATTAGAAATTGAATTATCACAGCAACAACAATCATAATGATGAATAATTATTGACTTCATTACTACCAAGAAACAAACCCATGTTATATACCAAATGAAAGAATTCCAAATATTTGAAGGTTGAGCCTCAATCATGCAATCCGTGAATAATGTTGAATGATTCCAGATGAACAAGATCCTCCAAGGTCCTCCAAGTTCTTATGATATCTTGAACCTTCAAGTTGATTCCTACTCAGCCATAACTACTTTTAAAACCGAACACTAACTTGCACGCATGAGACTCCAATTCATATTGTGTTCAAATATACTCAGCCATCGTACGTAGGGCCCACAATCTCCACGGATATCCAAAAATATCTTCCCATCCTGTCCTATCCATATTCCTATTAGGCGTCCCTTCACACAGGTATTATGGATGCCACCAGTGGTTTGTTGTATAATTGTAGTCTCTCGCGAAAAGAAGGTTAATATCCATAGGAAGAGAGATTCTGGCGAAGCGACACTATCTTCGAATATGCTGTATTGTCTGTGAAAGCTTTAGACAAGGCTTTATTGATTGATTAATTGACAAAGTTAATGTCTAGATCAAGTCTAAGATTACTCAAGAAAGCCTTCGTGAAGCCTTAGTAGATGATCTAATGGGAAATCTAGTTTATTAAACTATAATGATATACAAATTTAGGATATAACGCTAGATTTAATCTCCAAGAATTAAATAGGAGAGAAGGAAAAAAGTTTGAAAGAGTAGCCCCTCTCCTAGGCTCATAATGAAATGCCTTCTTCACACCAAAGCAGGAATCATTGAAACCCTCAAGTTTACCAAATCAATAAGAATAACGTCTAAATCGTAACACCTCATGAGAATATAGAAATAAGAAAATGAAATGAGTATAAAAGAGAAAGAGGGGGATCAGAGAAGAAGCGTTAGACTTCTGACATAACATACAAACCAGGGCAACAAGTGACATGAAAAGAAAGCTATACTGTATTTGGGTCTCTCGGATAGCCATGGTCACCCGAAGCATTCAAATAAGAAAATCCACGCGAAAATGGATTACCCACTATGTATATATATCACAGGGTTTATTTTAGCAGTAGTACAAGTAATATGAAAAGAAAGCTATACTGTATTTGGGTCTCTGGGATGGCCATGGTCACCCGAAGTACCCAAATAAGAAAATCCGCGTAAAAATGAATTACCCTGTTCCTTTCGGCTATATTAGTAATGTCTCAAGAGAGGGAAAAGAGGGGGGTAGAAAAGCAACAACGAATATCAATATCCGAATTTTACTCAAATGGAATTAAATTCTGTATAGTTATCACACTAGAACTATTGACACAATACCTGCAGACTCAAACAATTGGATACTAACTATGAATACGAGATTAACTCGGAGCTTTGGTGCATATAGGAGAAGATTTTGAACGGTTGACCGAAGTTCGAAAATCACCGCAGTCAAACTCGGACTTTGAATCCGATTCGTGTTCGCAGGGAAAATTATCACCCCATGCTCAAGATCCATACAATTACCAAGTAATCATACCCCTGGTGCAGTCTGTATCATGGCGGCGAAAGTCAGTGACCCTGGTATAATTAATTACTCGTGCCGACAGAAAGTACAGACCACCCACTTATTAATTATGAACCATTATTCTCCAGCTTGGAGCTTGCAGGATACTGAAAGGAGATAGTCCTACAGTTTGTGGTCGCACCAGTAAAGCCTCCTCATTCACTTCTTGTTCTGGTACTTTCTCATCATATTCATCGAAATAAACACCAGCCATGAATTACTTTCTAATATGACTTTTTCTCAAGAACTACCGAAAGGTGTGGAAAACTTTTTGTTAAATGTATCGGTGGAAAATCTTCTTAGGGCTCAAGATCTCATTCCCTTACTTTCTCCCTTGGAGAGCGAGAAACACGAAACATCAGTAGAATACGATTTGAATCGCTGGCTCGAGAATGACGCGAAGTATAATGTAGTCGATGACAGCTATCGTAATGGATTCGGCGAACGGTTAGCAGATTATTACCTATGCGACAGCAAAGAGATTAAGATGGGCATCCTAAGTCGATCTGAATACGATGCTTTTACACTACCTCTAGACCTCGAATGGGATTTTTCAAGTTCTTCGGTTTCTTTCTTGGAATACCTTGTTTCGTTCTTCAAGGAAAAGGTGGTCAAATCATAATTGTGCGCGGTGTTGTACAATCGCTGGAACAAAAACATGAGAAAATGCTGAGAGAAGTCCATCGACGTCAATCAACTTTAAGAAGCAAGCAGGCATATAAAAAACGACATGAATACCTGAGAGTATTGCTAGAGGATTCCGATGATGCTCAATCATGCCTACTATTGTCCTTGAGGTCACTCGTCAGACGATTGGGATTGTATGTAGCATTCAGGATTGAAACAAATTTAACGAGCTAATCATTTGTTGTAGCGCACGAGAACGTTTGATCCTCACAAGGCCACGGCGAGAAATTCACCTTCCCGCAGATGTTTGGTCCAATATTCTCGAGAACTTTGCGCCGAATCTACAGACCATCAACTTTAATAATGGGAAATTGAACCTTATGCTTAAGAGATGGATGATATCGAAAGTCCTGTTTCAAAAGGCAGTCTCACTTTACTACAGAGAGGCCATCTTCTCGTTCACCCCACACGCATTTATGAACTGTACTACCGTCAAAATCATGAAGAAAATCACCATAGATATATCGTTACATCAATGGCAAAGACGTACGATCGGCACAGAATCCACCTGCGATCTACCGAAGACAACAAAACCAATTGAAGCTTATACTTTGCAAAAGCGATTGAAGGAATGTACTGCATTGGTGGAACTCCGGTTTATAATTCCACGCTGTACAAAAATTAAAGATCGTGCTGCTGGGGACTGTGTTTCTTTATCCAAAGCTGATCTCCGCGATCTTCAAAGATGGAAAGGGTCATGCGATTGTTACAGCTCCAGAGAAAGGTCAAACTTACGCTCCTCGGCCACTTTGATACCAGTTGAGATTTTTTAGATAGATAGATAGATGACAGGTTGTTAGGATCGATTGGACAATCGGTGCTATGATATATATACAGGGAGGTTCTTCGTTGGCCTCAGATGGATGTAGAAAGAACGCCTTCATATTCTTTCTCTTCAAAATGAAATGATTTAGAGAATTAATCCATCTGAGCCGCGTCCATCATTAAGGAAGCCACGTTTTCGCATCGTGCGATGGGCATTTTGGGGGGGAAGAACAGTTGAAGACCGAAAATCATTTTCTCTGCGATGTCGATTGATTGTTGAA
Source organism: Sclerotinia minor (assembly GCA_025389075.1). NCBI lineage: Eukaryota > Fungi > Ascomycota > Leotiomycetes > Helotiales > Sclerotiniaceae > Sclerotinia > Sclerotinia minor. The sequence goes on along the minus strand of QRFH01000011.1, from coordinate 1,873,460 downwards.
GTACTATTTATTAGTCAATACTATAGCAAAAGGGTATATACCTATAAATCAATAATTTACCTAATGGTTTTTCCTTTTTATGTATGGTATTACAAGTTGCGAGGTGTGAACTATATTTCGATTGATATACTCCAAGTCTCTGAACCTTGTTTGAACAATATCCCAAGTATTTCAAAATCTCCGAGTAGATTGAAAATACTATTTCGTCCGAGGATTGTCGCTGCTCATATGTTATGCCCTTTTCCACCCCATGAAATATTATTGATATATTGGGATTCTGTAGATTATTATGGAACGTCCATCTGTGATTAGATTAGCACTCAAATCATCAAAGGATACATATAATTCGCCTTATTTACTTTCGCAAATCTCTTGGATTAAAGAAGATGAACATTCCAAACCAGAAATTATAAAATCTGAAACTTCTGCGCAATGCTTTGATCTGAGATAGTGTAAAACCAGTAGACTCGGCGATCCGTTCGTAGGCAGCTGTCGCTCGGCCATATCTACGGGAAGTTCTAATCTCGCTTATAATGATCTATTGCATCATCATACTTATCAACTACTCGATGACAATAATTGCAGCAGAGGTCATCCATTCCTGATGTTGTTGTTTGCATAATTCATAATAAGTCCGAAATAAGCGACAGAAAAGATCAAATGAGGACAAATCTCGAGGTATATCCCTTAGAGTATATTGGACTGTTTGTACAATGACATCTTGATTTTCAATCCATTGATTGTACTGATAGTTATGATCAACTGATAGCATTGTTTCAATGAGTTTAGCGCGATCAGAAGGTATTGTGCGTCGTCATAATGTAGAGAGTCATCCATCTTTCACCTAGTACACCTTATCGAAGCTGATTGAAGTTGTGTTATTGCTTTTGCTAAGCGCCTAGCGTAGATTACTATTTCTGGGGTTTAAGAGGTGCATGAAATCAATTGCGGATCTGCTGGAATCCTAGGACAAATTCAATCCTAGGACAAATTCAATCCTAGGACAAATATCCTAGGACAAATCCAATCCTAGGACAAATCCAATCCCAGGACAAATATCCTAGGACAAATCTAATCCTAGGACAAATCCAATCCTAGGACAAATCCAATCCCAGGACAAATCCAATCCTAGGACAAATCCAATCCTAGGACAAATCCAATCCTAGGACAAATCCAATCCCAGGACAAATCCAATCCTAGGACAAATCCAATCCTAGGACAAATCCAATCCTAGGACAAATCCAATCCCAGGACAAATCCAATCCTAGGACAAATCCAATCCCAGGACAAATCCAATCCTAGGACAAATCCAATCCTAGGACAAATCCAATCCTAGGACAAATCCAATCCCAGGACAAATATCCTAGGACAAATCCAATCCCAGGACAAATATCCTAGGACAAATCTAATCCTAGGACAAATCCAATCCTAGGACAAATATCCTAGGACAAATCTAATCCTAGGACAAATATCCTAGGACAAATCCTATCCTAGGACAAATATCCTAGGACAAATCCAATCCCAGGACAAATATCCTAGGACAAATCTAATCCTAGGACAAATCCAATCCTAGGACAAATATCCTAGGATTATTGTACTAGCACGGTTATCACACTAGGACTACTTCAATCATAAGGCCAGTGTCCTATCTAATCTTGTATCGCAGGACAATATTCCTAGAATACAAGGCACTCTAGGTTCCCCAAATTCTCTATAATATAATTGGTTAGCCTAACTACTATTGTGTAATGATCTGTATGAATATCATATGATAGAATACTAATGGTTAAGGAAATGTTTGATTGACTGAGGCATCTCTCTGATTGGAATTTTCAGTGGGGCGTGGGAGACTGTTAGTCACGTAAAACTTACTTAACTCCCAAATCCACAAAATGAGATATCTCATTTCAATTATGAATTATGAAAATATGTGGAGAAGTATGAAGTACGATGATTAAAAGGTATGCTACATTGGACACTTTCTATTTTGTCTCTATCAACTTAGACCCTTCGAAATAAGAATGATTTCTTTAGTAGATTTGTCTGACCTCTTCGCTTTTAATATCGAAGAAAGCCGGAAATAAGCAATGATAAGAGAATTCACCACAAGGATAAGATCTTTTCAAGTGTATCTAACCTCTTTTAGACCTCGTACCATATGAACAAATTAGGCATTATTCAAAATAGGCATCGTTAAAATAGGTATTGTCCAAAACAGAATCGATGCTTATTTAACCTTCACTTTCAAATTGACCGGCAGAAGTCAAATGCCTATCTGTACATTATGCCGGCTACAAAAGCTATCTTTTGATCAATTCAGAGCCAATAGGAGTCGCATCGCTTCTCCTAGGCCATAATTCCTGAATAAGAATCCTTGTCCCACCATACCCGAATCCATTATTATTATATTACCCCGCCTCTTCTCCATCTTTTGTATTTGAGTCATACTTTTCTTAGCGACGGCATATCAGCCTTATTTTACCCTGTAGATATAATCTTCTCAGAAATCCCAAAAGTAATCATATGCTATCTTGCAAGTAGAGATGGGATGAGATCCGTGTTGTCAATTTTTTATTTTGTTAGCCTGACGGCCGTCTAAATATTCCTTCGAAATATGCTTCATAAATTCGTAATAATTAATAAAGCAGTAGATGCAGGTACAGCAGACAAAGCCAATATCATTCGAAGTCGAGGGTGAATTTCGGAGCCAGTCCCGTAGAGGCAAAACCCATCAGGGTATTGGGTATTCAGGTGATGTGTGAGGCCCACCCGGTCGCGCTCCTCAACATAGTGCTTGTCCCGGACTCATAAGAAAACACGTTTAAGGCTCAAGAAATAAGTCAAAGGCCATTATATCAACTCAAAACAAATAAAAATCCTTTTTAGGCTCAATGTTACGAGGTTTGCCGTCTAGATCACGTGGAAGTGCTCTAGGCTCTCGAGGTGGTTTATAACTAGGCGTCAAGCAGGGACTTAAAGTAATGACAATGATGATATGGAATTCGTAACTAACGTCCGTCCCTGTGTAGCGAGACGCACCCCGTAACGAGACAAATCTGTAATTTTGGAATCATAACTTTTTTCTTAGCAAGTCTATAGAGTTTCTCTCAATATAATATTTTCTTTAGCTATTTCTCTCTAGGGATACCACTAAACAGACAAGAAAAACAGTTCAATTGATTATACTATCGATCGTTTCAATGACGCCACCAATCTCCGTTTCGGCTGTTCCCCTTTGCTTGATCGCAACTATTAGAGTTTTTTTAAATTCGGAGCATTTGGGGAAAGGTTCTATATCCAAAGAATATAGCTCCAAGTTTTGAAGATACTTAAAGAGGAAAATAATGTAGTCCGGGAGTTACTCCGATGTGAGGAGATGGCCTTATATTTTGGTGCTTAGTAATATACATTAGCCGAGTTATAAATTTACTAAGTTCACTCCTGATCTCACTATATTTTATTTAGCTATGATTCTCAGGTCTTGGCATGTATAGTGTATAATAGCTATGTGTGTAGTGTAAATGCAGGTTTCTAGAATATTCTATCAGCAGGCGGCAGCACGCTGGTGCCTGGGCGCTGGAGCGCTGTCTCTTGTCTCCTTCTATAAATAATATGGACAGAGCTAGTCAAGTCCTGACACAAGGCATACCTCCTGGCATGCCTAGATTATACCATACTCTTGCAGATCATGGTAACATCCTATATTTTATATTTTATTATTGTATTTGTGGAAGACTCTCGATAAAAGAAAAGATGTGAGGCTAATAGTATTTCAAATTATATGAAGAAAATATTATTGTTAAGTATTTGCTACAAATATACAATTTTGGGTAATTAATATGAATAAAGTTTATTTCTTTTATAATCTTTAGAGTTATCTATTATCAGTTTACCACTAATAGATTCTTCAAGTCTTTTGATTGGAATTGGATAAAAGCTTTAGAAAAACATTATTCAGAATTCACAATATGAAGAGTTAAAGTATTGGACTGGAATTGTTACAAGAAAAATACTTATAAGATTATATATTGGTTTGAGGTGATAAAAGATGTGTTACAAGATCCGGCTGTTTTAGCCGAAAATGTGTATAATATAGATGAGACTGGAGTGATGCTATCTATACCAAGCTTTATCAAAGTCCTTGTAAATAAGTACAATATACGAGATTATAGAGGCACATGAATCAAATATATCATTGTGATTATGATTGAATGTATTAGTAGTGATGGTAGGTATCTAAACCCTATGATTATCTGGTTAGTGAGTATTTATTGAAGCAATTGGATTATGTTTTTTATTTCTAAATGGCAATATGTGTGCTCCGATTCTGGATATATTGATTCTAAGATTAGCTTAGAATGGTTCAAGTGTATATTTGATTTCGAAATTAAAAAACAAGCTAATAAGAAACCACATATTTTGATCTGCGATAGCTTTGGAATATACGAGACCCTCGAAATCTTAGAGTTCTGTTTCAAGAACAATATTCTTTTATGCTGTCTCTTCTTTTATACCTTCCACAAACTCTAGTCTTGTGATGTAGTAGTGTTTGCTCCACTCAAGGCAGTTTATTGCAATCAGATTGATCGACTTGAACAAAAAGATGTAAATATGATCAGCAAGGAGCACTTCATTTTTTTATATAGCCCCGTAAAGGAAAGAGCGTTCATGCTAAAGAATATCAAGATTGGTTTCGCTACAAGTGATTTGTTCCCGTTCAATCCAGATAGGGTGCTCAGAAGTATGCCTGCCCCTTTAGCTGAACCAGCTATGCCAAAAGCCGATGAGGTGAAGGTAGCGTCTTGTTGGCAAGATATAGAACCGCAAACGCCTGTGACGCCAGTTTCAGCACAAGCCTTTATTTCACTGCAGAACCTGATTATCCAACACGATGCTCATACGATGAATGAAACGAGCAAACAGAACCTGGCAAGGCACTTGCAGAAATATACTAAAGCTTTCCAAAAATCCTTTATTAAGAGCATCCTGCAAATTGACCAAATTCAATTTCTGACCACAATTAACAACGAAGCTAAGGTTCGACGATCGACGAGGTCGTTGGTGCTAGGAAAGGCGAAGGTTATGAGCTATGAGGACCTTGAGGAAGCACAAGCAAAGCATGCTGTAAAAGAGTCTACCCAAGCAGCCAAAGGCAAGGAAAAACGCGGTCGGAAGCGCAAGGGTAAGCCAGAGGTAGGTGAAGAGGACATAGATACGGCGAAGCATAGTCGGAAACGCAAGAACGCTGCGCAAGATCCGCCTGAGCCGGCCAATAAGGTGACGCGAGTATCAGTGACAGTCTCAATAGTACAGATAAGCGGGATACCAATCGCGGAAGATGAGATTATGCCAGAAACATGGAGAGCCCCAGTGGCACGGATGTATTAGCGGAGGAAGAGATTGCTGTACGATATAATAATAGAGTTGATAGACTTGATCCTTGGTTGAGGCAAGCTTGTGCTGGCTTCGAGACTTGTTGCTATAAAGTAGAGTTGATATTAATCTGCATTTGTTTCTGATATAATGGGTTGTACCAGCCTTTGGTGTCATGATTCTGCCGTTATGCCCTGCAATGGCCGTTGCTTGCCATCATTATGCCCACTATTGTGCCCGCTGTCGTTATGCCCTTGTTATATTATCTTGGGTAGTGTTGCCTCTTGTCACCGAGCACGCCGAGCACACCACTGTCTTGCCATGTTGTCATTGTTTGAGCTGCTCTCAACGTCTTTGCTAGGTCATCGCGGTCAGGCGCGCTGATACCGTGCTCCTCTTGGCACTCTTGCAACCCTTATGATTCCGTCATCAGGTCATCATAGAATTCGTTGGCGATCTGTCCACCTCTGCAGAGGCGGGATTCCCCTTGGTTCCAGGGCTGAATATAGAAGAGGCTTATCGTTCTATAGCAAAGTGATAAGCTGTGAGGATACTGTTGAGGCATAAGTGAAAGCATGGTGTAAAGGATATTATACTGTTCATCAGAAGTGAAATCAGTGCCGCTTTTCATCTTTACCAGCACCGAGCAGCAGCTCGGCCAAAATCGGCTGATAGCTTAGTAAGCTTCTACAATACAATTGGTAACTATCGGAGTAAGTTGAGTTACTAAATATAATGAAGATTTGAGTTGAGTACGAAGCTCCTATATACTAAGGAAATCCATCTGACTATATAGACCTTCGTTCTCGGGAACCCGAGGAGCCCTTAGGATCTGTCCGCTCCAGGAGCCCTAGGAGCGCTCAGAATCCAACCGCTCCTCCGGGTCCTGTGACCCTAAGCATATGGCTCTACTGTAATTGGTCGTCCAATCTCTAAGCCTAAGGTCCCCATGGTCATATGTTCTGCACTGGTCGTAACAATCTACTAGGCGAAATAAGCCTTGATAATCAGTCACAGGTTTACTATAGCATATAATGTTTAACTGAGTTATGTGATAAATAGAGCTTTATATGACTTAGTAAAATCCTTAGAATTTAATACTATAGAAGAAAGAGGATCGAAAGGCCTTAAGTGCTTAAATACACAAAATAGATCATGTTCTAGTCACGTGTACTCATAGCTTGTGGGTCGCTTACACGGCGTCGTCACAAGTTAAATATTGCTTAGTAAGCAGTTCTAAAAATAAACATCACCAGATTACTAAAGTGCATTCTTCCTCAACCAGTATAGCTCAAAACATCCTTCCAGTTAATATTGTTATGATTTATTCGTTACTGTAATCAAATTTTTATATACTCTAAATTATGCACTCTAATAATCATTTGCTGTACTGAATCTCGACGTCTAAATTGTGGCATTGTGATTACGGATTGCTTAAGCCACAATTCGAAGGCAGGCTCCAGTTACGCTGCGCCACGAAATGCATCACATGCTACAGGCATCCCCACCGCGCGAAGGGCTACTCTACGTTCAATAATTTCATCCTACACTTCATCCTGGTATAGAATTGTGATTTCTCGACATTGGATAATCTTATCCTACACTCCATTCTGGTCTAAAATTGTGATTTTGATCTCACGTCAACTTCCTTAAACACGCGAAATCCCTAGCCGTTCGCAATTATGCATCTTTTAGAGATGAAAAGCCCGGGCGAATTCAGCCTGATCCATGTTGCCACCCATGATACCCTTCCCTACGCAATCCTTTCACATACTTGGACAGATCAAGAGGTCACATATAAAGATCTAATGAATGATACTGGGAAAAGCAAGTCTGGCTACGAAAAGATCAAGTTTTGTGGAGAACAAGCGGCTAAAGATGGCCTTCGATATTTCTGGGTGGACACTTGTTGTATTGACAAGTCGAATCTTACTGAGCTTTCGAAGGCTATTAATTCTATGTTCCGCTGGTATCGAAATGCGAAGAAATGCTATGTATATCTCACGGATGTATCGACCCCTGGCGATGATGTATATGTCCAAGCAAACCAGAGCACGTGGGAAGTAGCCTTTCGGAATAGTAGATGGTTTACTAGAGGCTGGACACTTCAAGAACTTATTGCTCCAGCGGAAGTCGAATTCTTCTCTCAAGAGCGCAAGCTACTTGGTGACAAAAGGTCACTCGAAAAACTAATTTATGAGATTACCCGAATTCCATTTCAGGCTCTGCGAGGGGATCCTTTCTCTGATTTTAGTATCGCTGAGCGGAAAAGATGGGTAGCACAACGCCAGACAACCGAAGAAGAAGACCTGGTTTACTGCCTGTTAGGCCTCTGCGAGGTGTCTATGCCACCAATCTATGGCGAGGGAAAGGAGGTCGCACTGAAAAGGCTCGAAATGACAGTCAAGTGGTTCTCCACTAACGAGAGCGAGCCGAAAGATCTTAAAGGTATGGCAGATCTAACCTGATTTGACTATACTAAACACTATTTTATAGATAATACCGCTTCATTTATTGTCCCATTCGGCAGAAATCTCAACTTTATCGGTCGTGGAACACAGCTTACCGAGGTGGAAGCAAAACTATTTACAGGAGGTCGAATGACAAAAGTTGCCATCACAGGGCTCGGGGGAATAGGCAAGACCCAGCTGTTGCTTGAACTTGTCTATCGAATAAGGGATAGATATAAGGATTGCTTAGTGATCTGGATACCCGCAACCAATACGGAAAGTCTTCATCAAGCATATCGAGAAGTTGCCCGCCAACTCAAGATCCCTGGCTCGGACGAGGATAAGGCTGATGCAAAGAAACTCGTGCAAAATTATCTGAGCAAAGAAAGCGCAGGTCGGTGGCTCTTAGTTTTCGATAATGCTGACGATGTCAATATGTGGATCACTGTATCTAGGTCAGGATCTGGCCGTCTAATCGACTGCCTCCCACGAAGTGAGCAAGGATGTATCGTCTTCACAACGCGCGACAGAAAGACTGCCGTTAAGCTTGCACACCAAAATATCGTAGAGGTACCAGAGATGGGCGAAGACGTAGCGATACAGCTGCTCCAGAAGTGTTTAGTTGATCCAGATCTGGTTAACAATAGACCAGATACAACGGCCCTACTAAAAGAGCTCACATACCTTCCACTTGCTATTGTTCAGGCAGCAGCATATATTAACGAGAATGGGATTGCGTTCGCGGATTATCTATCCCTCCTTGCAGAGCAAGAAGAGGATGTTATTGATCTCCTTAGCGAGGAGTTTGAAGACGACGGGAGATACGATAATATAAAAAACCCTGTGGCTACAACATGGCTCATCTCGTTTGAACAGATACGGTATCGGGACCCTCTTGCAGCCGACTACCTATCGTTTATGGCATGTATAGACCCCAAGGATATTCCCCAGTCTCTTCTTCCGGCAGGAAGGTCTCGAAAAAAGGAGATAGATGCAATTGGGACACTTGACGCTTACTCGTTTATTATTAAGCGAGTGGCAGACCAAGCTCTTGATCTTCACCGACTAGTGCATCTCGCAACGAGAAATTGGCTTCAGCAAAATGATCTGATCACCCAATGGACCGAAAGGGCGATTATACGATTAGAGGAAGTATTCCCAAACGATGACCACCAAAATAGAACTACATGGAGGACGTATTTGCCACATGTATGTTATGCGCTAATGTCTGATGAAGCTGGCAAAGATGGGGAAACCCGGATTGCTCTGTCGCGGAGATTTGGGGCGTGTCTCCTTAGTGATGGACGATATAATGAGGCTGAGGTACCGTTTGTGGAAGTAATGGAGAGGCACAAGAGTGTTTTCGGGGAGGAGCATCCTTCCACACTGACCAGCATGGCCAACTTGGCTTCGACATTTTGGAATCAGGGACGCTGGAAGGAGGCCGAAGACTTGGAGGTGCAAGTGATGGAGACGAGTTTGAGGGTGTTAGGGCAGGAGCATCCTTCCACGCTGACCAGCATGGCCAACTTGGCTTCGACATTTTGGAATCAGGGACGCTGGAAGGAGGCCGAAGACTTGGGGGTGCAAGTGATGGAGACGAGTTTGAGGGTGTTAGGGCAGGAGCATCCTTCCACGCTGACCAGCATGGCCAACTTGGCTTCGACATACCAGAATCAAGGACGCTGGAAGAAGGCCGAAGACTTGGATGTGCAAGTGATGGAGACGAGTTTGAGGGTGTTAGGGCAGGAGCATCCAGACACGCTGACCAGCATGGCCAACTTGGCTTCGACATACCGGAATCAAGGACGCTGGAAGAAGGCCGAAGACTTGGAGGTGCAAGTGATGGAGACGAGTTTGAGGGTGTTAGGGCAGGAGCATCCAGACACGCTGACCAGCATGGCCAACTTGGCTTCGACATACCAGAATCAGGGACGCTGGAAGGAGGCCGAAGACTTGGAGGTGCAAGTGATGGAGACGAGAAAAAGGGTGTTAGGGCAGGAGCATCCAGACACGCTGACCAGCATGGCCAACTTGGCTTCGACATACCGGAATCAAGGACGCTGGAAGAAGGCCGAAGACTTGGAGGTGCAAGTGATGGAGACGAGTTTGAGGGTGTTAGGGCAGGAGCATCCTTCCACGCTGACCAGCATGGCCAACTTGGCTTCGACATTTTGGAATCAAGGACGCTGGAAGAAGGCCGAAGACTTGGATGTGCAAGTGATGGAGACGAGTTTGAGGGTGTTAGGGCAGGAGCATCCAGACACGCTGACCAGCATGAATAATCTTGCCCTCACATGGAAGGGACTTGGCCGAGATAAAGAGGCCCTTAAGCTTATGGAAGAATGTGTATTATTACTGACTAGGATTATAGGTACTAATCACCCTAATACATTGTCTTCCCATGCAATATTACTTGAATGGCAGACAAATGAACTAGAGATTGATCCTTAGTAGAAAGAGAATAATATAACTTTACCTAATTATCAGATAAATAGAGTAGTTATCTCTTTGAAACCAACAACACTAAAAAATGTTCATATTCAGACTTCGTAATATGTTCTTCACACTATTTCTCTTAATGTAGCAATATATTTATCTCAAAAGTCATTCAATTTCGTTAGTCTGTCTCGGCACACAGGGTGTCTCGCTACGCAGGGATGGACGTTATCTGGTTTCTATTGAATTATACATAGACTGAACAAACTAGCTAAAGGGTATAGAATAGATGTTGTAGCGCCCTTCGATGTTGTGCCAGCTATAGTAGAATCTACTGTAGATCCTACAATATCGCATGACCGACTGTCAGAGCAACCTGTATTACATGAATTCTGATCTATATGGAAATTCAAAAAAAGTTCTCCCAGAGGGTTGTGCTAAAACAACAGAATCACAATGAATAGCAGTAACTGTTGTGCGATAATCAGATGGTAGCCAAAGAATATTTGTACTATTTCTAGTAATCCAATCATCTGATACAGTTAAAGTATATAGCAATATTGGATTATCCAAATCAGATATGACCTGCTTAACATCGGCGAAAAAGCGACTGAGTAAACGATTCTTGTATGGCCTTCAAGTGTTGGCTGAATTTGTTGCCCTGTCGCTGTATCCCAAAGCCGTACTGTATTATCCCAAGATCCAGATACGACCTGCTTGCCATCAAGCGAAAAAGCGACTAAGTGAACGTAGCTTGTATAGCCTTCAAGTGTTTGTAGCATCGCATTCCAATATGATTCTACTATAGGCTTCTGCTTAATCCAAAACGGAATATCCTTTTCAAATATTGTTCGGACATGTGAGAGGCTAGACCTCGAATAACTCAAAGGCATAGGTTCAGGTACATCTGTTAAGAAGTGCATGAGGACTATGTACATGAAAGTGTCTCCATATATATAATAGAGAGAAAGGACTGTAGATGATTCTAGAAATATGGAGAACAGCATAGAAGTCAGTGCTCAGCGAGGGCTGTGGCCCGAACATCCACATGGGTTCTAACCCTTACAATGCGAAATGAAAGACGGCTGTTGATCAACAAGCAAATAGATCAGACTCTATAAGACGGCTGTAGCATAGTTGATTCGGGAGTCGGTAGCCTGGCAAAAGAAGTAAGATAAAAGAACCGGCTTAGCCCCAGACTTCTCTAGTTCATTGATAACTCCGCAAAGGAGCATCGTCTTGCCCTTGCCAGGATTGCCCTTGATCCAAAGTAGCCGGCTCTGCTGATCGTTGCGCCATTGTCGGAAATCGGAGTTTTCCAAGATCCAATTGTATGAGCCCTATAGTATATCGCCTTTCATTTCTTCAATACGCTTTTTGTTGTTATGCGGATCGGAAAGACGTAAGTCTTGGATACATTTCTGCATCTTGTAGAACTTGTCTAGAAGCTGATTATATACACATATAAATCCCTCGCTATAGATAGGAAGTATATAGATATCGAAAATGCCTAATAAGGAATACACTTTATTTTCTGCCAGTGTAGTCTGACGGTGTTGTATCCACTGCAATTACTCTTCGACGCTAAATCGAAACAACGATTGTCCCTCAAACGTTATACAAGGAATATTAGTTATCTTATCAATTTGGATTATTAGAGAACCTTTATTACCAAACCATCCACATTCCCGAAAAAAAAACTCGATCGATACTGGGGCAAGAAGCTTTGGAAGTGTTTAGCCTCAAGTGAACCATTTATTCTTTTATAAATCCGATTCCTATAGTTGCGGAATACATTTATAATTATTACTAATGGAATATTTAGAGATATTCAACAAATAAATATAACATTGGATTGCATTGCAATACCAACGAAATATAGAGTTGATAGATTGTGAGAGTTCAGCATCATCGCTCTTGTTGATATAATAAGTATCGATCCAGAAGTATTCTAGTCCATCTTGTCTAGCCTGTTCTCCACAGAATCGGATTTTCTCATAGTCAGGCTTGACCTCGCTAATACTATTTAGGATATCCTCAAAGGTAACTTTCTCATCATTTGGTCCCCATGTATGCGATAGTATAGTGTAAGGAGGGACTTCGCCGCTAGTCGGTTCGCAAAAAACGATCTCGCTGTCAGGTTTGCGTTGCAAGAGATGTATAAAAGATATATACTGGAGGTTCGCAAGCGTTATTGTAACAAATACAACTTGTATCGCTGATTCGACAAATTTTCGTAAACACTTCGATTTGAAGGTCTAGATTTTGAAGATTAAAAAGTTTAAAGATTGAGATGTTAAAGAATTGGGTATAAGAAAGACATACAATCGTCGTCGCAAACGCTGCTAATGAGGCTGTGTCGTAGCGTAATCTGATTAACCACTTATATAAGAATACTTCATTTTATAGAGACCTTGTTCAATACAAACTGGATTCTGAGAGAACTTTGCTTTTTGTTGTTAAAACACTGGTTTCTTTAAAGTCAAAAAGCAATGGGGTGCTATAGGTGGGATCAAAAGGTCGGAACAATTATGAACACATCTAAGGTTGTAGACTATTTCCGCACAAGCCACTTTTTGCTCTATTTATAGATTACCGGGGAAGCGGGATTCTTCGGTGAGATTGTATCAAGCCACAAGCGCTATTACCATGTGTTTAGCAGCCACAGACTTCATTAAATTTTTTACAGAAATTGCTAGAACTACACCATCGCTGACTAATATGCTCAATTACTTCGTCGGAAAAGTATCATCTCTGCGACAACGCCATATGAAATAGCATGCTCTAGCCCATCACAAAACTTGCACTTACTTCTCAGCATTGTGATAAGATGTGAAAGTTCATATCCAGTCGTTATACAAGTTCAAAATGAAGAAAGATCTTAATAATAGTAATGCGGGTGGAGAGGTCCTATTGTGTTAAAGAGCCTATCCATGATTCAGACGAACGGCGACAATACGATGAAAATTTTCGGAAGCAAGAAGCTAGAAGTATTCCAGAGAAGCATTCAAGACATATAGAATGATAATATATAAATTATTTGATACTTTCATGGATTTAGAGCCGCTTGAATTCGAAGTACCTGTGATTTGTCTCGTGATGGGGTGCGTCTCGCTACGCAGGGACGGACGTTAATAGTAGAGTATACTAAATCTTGAGCACGAAGCTCTACACAAAGGAAACCATCCTGATTATATAGACCTTCGTCCTCCATTGGATCTCTTGGATCCTGAGAGTTTGTGGACCTTCGATTCGTATGGACATACGATTTGTATCCCTGAATATGCAGGGTCCATCACGTGACTTTGATCAGACTATATGTCCAAGCTTGCTAAGGGTGGGGAGATCCTACGAACCGATTACCATACAATTTTGTATGTGAATCGGTTTGCTTTTCCACGGGGTCTGAGCTCATATGGACAGGTTGACTGTTACTACGTAACACTCAACTTGCTCTTTTAATTCCATCAAGCAATCTCGTTTCCAAAACACTCCTTATTCAACCCATCTACCTACACCCAACTCAACTTCAACCCGTTCATTCCATTTCTTAACAGTATCGCCCAATCGAAACCATATCTCTTCCACCTCCATGTGAACCTCTTGCCACTTCGGATGCTCATCAATGTTTTGCTTTAACAATGGTCTCTGAAAGCCAAATAAAATCAGCGCTTGTTTGGTATGTTTCTGCTCTAGGTTCTTTACCAACAGCATAATTACTTTCTCTGTGATGCAGCCACTGAGTAATAAACTAACTGTTTTTTCTATAATGAGGGAAATTTACATTTATATTAGGAGATTGAAGAATATGAAAAGACTGATCCTATTCAAGAGACTGATCTTTAGTAAAAGACTTATTATAGGAAAAATCGAAAGGAGTAATTTACAAGTGTTGGGGAATATGCTATTTTGGACATTTCCTGTTTTGTCAAGGCCAATTAGGACCTTCCTCACTCTATTCTAAATTTGGATGCTGTTCCAATAGCAAAGATCAGCTTATATAATTCTAGCAAGGGTCTATTGAGGACCTTCGGCCTTGGAAAAAAAGATGAAGGTGTATGAACGGCTTGTATAGTTGCATTTCCCTTTTCCTTAAATATGATTATAATACCCAAAAGCACTATCCCAGTACAGAACTCTGTCTGGACAAAACCTTCCTATAGTCTAGGATAAATAGTGGGGTTATGGTTCAATACGGGCTGGGTTAGGTGAGTTTCGCCAATGTTCTCCACTTTATATTACGTCAGTCTTTCATTTGGCAAATGAACGCTTTCCAAAGTGGATCAAGCTTGGAAGAAGGTTCTTGATAAGACGAGATCTGATATGTTGTAGCCGCTATGAGATTCCTTGCAATTTGAGGTCTGGAGCAGTTTCACTTTGCGCCATTCTTGGACAAGTCCGCATCACTGATTTGAAAACTGGCGAACGGACTGACCTCTATTATTTGATTTAAATGGATGACAGCAATATCACTCATATCATTATCAGTGCATTGACTACTAAGTATAAAAGATAGATCTAAAGCTGAAATACCTGATGGGTGGTGTGATCTTAAAGCTTTGGCTGCTAAGGTACGGGACGACCCGATCTAGCACGACGATATGAAGGAGTTATGCCCTTCTTACTCATCTCCAGCATTCAGCTCAACAGGGAATGCACGTTGTGTTGTATCGGGTAACATATTCCGCATCACATGACTAAATCACGAGATTAACATAGTCATGTGACCGGCTCTAGGTAATCTAATTAGAGCCACTAGAGCCAGAACACGAAGATCTATATAATCGGAATGGATTTCTTTACTGTAGAGCCTCGTGCTCAAGATTAATCACTTAGTATACTCTACTATTAGTTACGAATAGCATATCATTACTGTTGTTACTTAAGTCCCTGCTTGACGCCTAGTTATAAACCTACTTCGAGAGCCTAGAGCACTTCCACGTGATCTAGACGGCTACCCTCGTAACACTTTGAGCACCATTACTGCTTCAAGTACCGACTCGATAGTAACGACATCATGTCTTCCAAGACACCACAGCCTAGCAACCCCGCCACGACCAGCCAGGTCACTCCCGAAAGCACCGACAAGGACGGAGACATCGCCATGGGAGGTATCGAAGACCCCAAGGAGATTACCGTCACTGAGACTCTCAAAGTCGCCATGTCAGACCGATTTACAGGCAACCGACAAGAGCTAGAAACCTTCTTGCTTCAACTTGAGATCTACTTCCAATTCAATCAGGATAAGTTCAACCATGACGCCGACAAAAGCGTCTGGGCTGCCTTCTACCTTAGAGGAGAAGCCGCTAAGTGGATCCAACCTTACCTCAAGAATTACTTCACCAACTTGAGCGAGCCTAAGAAACGATTGTATCTCACTCAGACCATTCTTGGGAAATTCGAAGGGTTTAAGAAAGAATACGGCGAGTATTCGGGAATATCAATGAATTGCGTGGCGCTGAGTCCAAGATCTATGGCCTCAAGCAAACATGTCAGCAGTCAAGTACGCTGTGGAATTCAGAAGGTACATAGGTACCACTGGTTGGGAAGAAAACGCAACAATGAGCCACTATCGGAAAGGGCTCAAGGCAGAAGTTAGGTTACAATTGGATCGAAATTGCACTTGAGAAGACCTGAATAAGTTAATCGAGGAATCTGTTAAGATGGACGAAATGCTTTACGAATACCAAAAAGAACGCCGATCTTCCAACTTCCACGGCAACCGAGATCGTGGGAAATACCGCAAGAATGGGGGAAGACCTCAAGACAACAAACAGTCCTACGAGGATTCAATGC
Source organism: Sclerotinia minor (assembly GCA_025389075.1). Taxonomy (NCBI): domain Eukaryota; kingdom Fungi; phylum Ascomycota; class Leotiomycetes; order Helotiales; family Sclerotiniaceae; genus Sclerotinia; species Sclerotinia minor. The sequence continues at coordinate 1,857,402 of QRFH01000011.1, read as the reverse complement.
AATTGAACGCGACATTCAGGAATAAACTACATAAGGAAGAGGTAGAACGAAGGCGCAAGGAAAAGCTTTGCTTCAAGTGTAACAAGGCAGGCCATCAGGCAAGGGATTGTCAGAGCGATAAGACACCAGGAAGAGGAGGCTTCAACAAGAAGTTCGACAAGGGCCAACTTAATGCCACCTTTATCCCTCAATTATGGGCAGTCAGCACAACCGAGCTCCCTACAAAGCAATCGCCGGCTTATATCGAAGAAGAACCAGAGGTAGAAGAGAACCTCGAATGGCTTGACCGAAGCCCTAATCTCGGAGAACTATGGACTATCCATGGGATAGACGCATGGAACCGTCGTATCTGGAAGTTCGCAGATACCAACGAGGGAACGATGGACGAGGACGCCAGCGTGACCGATGCGGAAGAAGGCGAATCCTACGAGGTGAAGCTCATCGATGAATATGGGATTCTGTGGTACAGGGTTACCACTAACAACTCGTTTGCTGAGAGAACCAGTCACAAGCACTTGGAAGGACCGGTGAAAGGAGAAATCTGGGAGGTTTGCTATCACCACCCCATTACGGACGACAGAAATCTGTCACGAATCATATGGTTATATGATCAAGGGACCTTAGGCTCAGTGATTAAATAATCATAGGAGAACCCTTGGGAGGATTTCATTGGATAACAGCCAGTTTATAATCGTTCCCTTTCACAGCGGTCATGTGATCAGTCAATGAGCCAGGTGAGCCGGAGCAATTAGCATAGTAAACAGAACGGTATATATTCTAATTAGTTTCATAGCTTAGGAGCTTCATGCTCAACTTAGTTGTCAATTAGTTTACCTACATTCTACCTGATCTAGTAACGACTTCACCTCTGAGTGAATACTCAGTGATATATCCTTAACCTAAAATATACCAACCAACGAACCTAAGGCATCAGTTGCCTAGAGAGTACCAGATCGTTACAAAATCGCGACCTTTTTCTATGCTGGAAGACGGGAGATGAATACCGAATTAACGCCCAGATCATACTCCCACCCCCCAAGATAGGCCGCCTACTCAAGGTAGTAGCTAGCAATTGTTATATACAAAATGGAAGGACATACTTGATGACAAAATCAGGAAGGGTCGCAACGCCGCTTACCTAAGAGAAAGCGAGCCAAGCAAGGCTCTAATTGACCAAATTGACCAAATTGACCAAATTGACCAAATTGACCAAATTGGTCCAAACCAACAATTAAACATTATGGGGCAAGCAGGACAGATTTACTGCGATGCCAAGATAAATGGACGACAAATCTGAGCTATAATCGGTCCAGGAGCTACGGTAAATTTTATTGCACCAGGAACTGTGAAGTACTTAGGGTACATCTCTAGACGAAATAGAGACTCTATAAATTCCAGCTAATAGGCGGACAACTAGCCGGATTAAACGGCAAAATTTCTAGTGAGACTCTCCTAGTATGGATAAGTATAGTTTCGCATAAGAAGGTTATCCAGTTTGATATTATTCTATTAGGGAATCAACAGATCATTTTGGGAATAACCTAGTTGAAGGCACACAACTCTAAACTCGATTGGTTTACAGAAGCTGTATGCTTTCTAAACAAAAGTAATCTACGAGATGCGTTAGAGCTTGCGAGGCTGTACACACGCGATGGAGAATTGAAGGCGGACAATTCTATCGACTTAGGGCGCCCAGTCCAGGGTCCTCCATTAACGGTGAAGGAAGGTGACCTCCTGTACAAATGAAGAATAAGCAGAAGAAGTTCTTGAAAACACCCTTGTAAATAAACAGGAAGAAGCGCCAATACCGGGACAATACCAGAAGTACAAGAAACTATTCGAAGAAAGAAAGGGCCATGAGGCTTTACCAGAACACAAGCCATGGGACCACGAGATAGTATTGCAGGAAGGCAAGACGCCTCCATTCGGGCCAATCTATCAGATGTCGGAGCCTGAACTAAGGACGCTTAGGGAATATCGACGAAGCATTAAAGAAAAGATGGATCAGAGAATCCTCTTCACAAATAGCAAGCCCTGTTTTATATGTACTCAAGAAACATAATACTAAAAGATTATGCGTAGGAAGAAGAATGAGGAAAGATATCCTTGCTTTTAATTATCGTTCCTTGGTATGAGATTTTACCATGTTCGCTTGTATGATTTCTTATATATATGATACAAATGCAAAGGAAGTTCTTAATATACGCGCCTCTCAATATGCTAAATGAGATTTTCATTGCACTATGCCAAGAGATGTGATTTCCAATGTAAAGTAAAGAACTGGGTAATGAGGATTATGCCTATAACAATAATATAGGTTTTTGATAAGGAGGAGATAGTGGATCAAGTTCAGGAATCTTTTGAAAAACTTGTGAAAATTCCTTGTTGTCAGGATACCATTTTGGAAAGTTTATCTTTCTATCCGAAAGTCTGCCTTCAATTTTGTTTGTCTAATCTGCGGATACATAACGTTGCTCAACTAGGAAGGAAGTATCTGCAGCCCTGACACACCAGCACATAGTCTGCCTCGGAGATACCCCTATCTATTCCAATCAAGGTAACCTTTGCGGACGTAACCAACAAGCTCCGTATAGCTAGTCTAATTCGCTTTGTTCCAGGGTCTGCCAACGCGGTTCAGGAGAGCTGCATATCTCGCAGGTTGATAACCCGCCATGAGTCATGAGTTTGGGATATTATTAGATAAACAATCCTCTCATCAATATATCAAGTTAACTCATTAGAAATAGTATCTTTGACCTTTATAGAATGGTTGATAATATCCGACTAAATTTATCTTCCTCAAATCGCTAGCTGAAGGATTTCCTCAGAAAGGTATCAAATGAACCTGTTGATGATGATATCTTTATTCTTTCAGAATGTGAAGTCGATAAAAATAGTTGAAGCGTTGAGCCTATAAATTTGAAACTTTTGTGAATGTAAGAGAAGATTTTGAGTGGTTTACCGAAGTACGAAAAACATGATGGCCAAAGTGGGGCTATGAGTCCGATTTGTATTCGTATAAGACTACAAGAAAAGAGTATCCCCTCATGCTCAAGATCCCTACATTAAATCATACCCCTGCTGCAGCTCGTGTCATGGTGGCCAGGTCAGTAACCCTGGTTATTATCACTCGTGCCGTCAGAAAGTGCAGAACCATACACTTAAATATAGGCCACTGCTCGCCTTGTAGTATGTACTTAAAGTGGATGGTTCTATACTTTCTGGCTGCACAAGTAGACCTTCCTCATTCACTTCTGATTCTGTTACTTCTCATTATATTCATCGAAATCAACAACAACCAAAAATTACTTTCAAACATGGATTTTTCTCGAGAAAGACTACAAACTGGCTTGGAAGATTTTTTGTTAAGTGTAGCGACGGAAAGTCTTCCTTCGACAGAAAGTCTAATTCTCTCCCTCTCTCTTTTGGAGAACAAAAGATATAAATTAGTAGCCGAGAAAGAACTTTCTCGCTGGCTCGAGAACGACGCAAAGTACAATACATTCGATGGCAGCTATCATGAGGGATTCGGCGAACGGTTCGCAGATTATGAGCCAGGACCAAGACCTACAGCACTTCCCTTTAACCAGGCGCCATACGACTCCTATGATTTGTGTTTAAACGCAGATCACAGAAATTATTGCCATCGCAAAGAGATTAAGATGGGTATTCTGAGTCATGTATCTTACACGAGTGAGGACACCGAATGGGATTTTTCACAAAGTTCGGTTTCTTCATTGCAATGTCGTGTTGAGAACTCGAAGGAAATCATGGCCAAATACATGGTTGCGTACAATGTCGTGCAAGAGCTGGTACGGGAATATCAGGAAATGTTTGAGTTATCAGCAGACCGTTACGTTGATGTGGAATTCAGACTCAACGTGAGAAAAGATACTGAGCATCGACTAGCTTTGGGAAGTGATACAAGATTGAATCCCCCGGGTTACCTTTCGTGCACTCCTACATTAGCCAGCTTGGAGAATCAAATGGAAAAGGTAACTGAAGAAGTACTGAGCATTGGTAATCGATTGAAATTCCTGGAGAATGTAGTGTCAACCATCAACGATGCTAAATCAGATGAACTATCGAACTTGATGTCGCTTGTCAGACGATTGAGATTGTACGTAGCACCTAGAAGTGAACAAATGTAACAAGCTAATCATTTATTGTAGTGCAGAAGAACGTTTTATTCTCCAAAAGCCAAAGGGAGAATTTTCCCTCCCTGCAGAGATTTGGTCCAATATTCTCGAGAAAGTCATGCCGAACATACAGACCATCAACTCTAATAATGGGAAGTTGGACCCTATGCTTGAGAGATGGAAGATATCGAAAGTCCTGTTTCGAACGGTAGTCCCCATTTACTACAGAGAGGCCATCTTCTCGTTCACTCCACACTCGTTTATGAACTGTACTACCGTCAAAATCATGAAGAAAATCACTATCCATATGTCGTCACCTGAATGGTATACGCATGCAATTGGCACAGAATGCGCCTGCGATTTACCGAAGACGACAACAGCAATTGAAGCTTATACTTTACAAAAGCGATTGAAGGAATGTACTGCATTGGTGGAACTCCGGTTTATAATTCCGCCTTGTGCAAAAATTGAAGGTCATGCTGAGTTGAAATGTATTTCTTTGTCCAAAGCTGATCTCTCCGATCTTCGAAAATGGAAAGGGTCATGCGATTGTTGCACCTTCAGCAAAAAGTCAAACCTATGCTCTTTGTCCACTTTGGTACCAGTTGAGATTATTTAGATGGGTGGATGTATTTAGTATATCAAGTCAAAACAAGCAAATATTTTACCACGTAGAATGCCCGCGGGCATGGAGACTTGAGGTTCGTGACCTTGCGCTTTTGATGGAGAATTAAGATCAAGAGATTCATTCTAATTTTCCCCTCAAGTATCAAGTCTTTTTCCCAATGAATCGAACTGGCCCGGCCATAATTTATGACTTAGAATTTAGCGTGAAAAAAGCTGGCAAAGTTTGATTTGTATCTTTGCACAGGCCGATTAGTTCTTATCACAGAAGTCAGGCTTAGAAGAAAGCTTGACTTAGTTGGGAGAGATATCATTTGATAACCTTTTTTCTTCATAATATTTCCTTAATCGTTTATTTCTTTCATGTTAGTCTAATCACAACTCTCAATAATTTTTAGCCTCATTCAGCTATACTTATCGTATTTATCTTCGTGAGTTATTCCATACAGAGCTTGCAACGAATTCAGTTCATTCTGACATTGGTTCAAAGGGGTCTCTATGTGATTGAGAATTCCAGGTACTTTCAAAAGGGTAAATGTCTATGGGGCGAAGAGTGGAGGTGTATGATCTTCGAGGGTGACTACGATCAGATCTCTTGATATTGAAGAAATTAATTGCACGAATTGAGAGCTCGGTGGAAAGGTTAGAATCTGGCAACATATAGTCTTTCGCATCGAGTCTTTCCAGATACGCAGCATTACCCCGCTCCTTGCCCACCTTCTCTTTTTGAAATAGGCCGCTTAAGGATTGGGTTGTAGTTGAATATTATCTTCTGGTCCTTGGTATGAGTTTTTGATGTCAAGCTTTGTTTAGATTCCTAGAATCAATGAAGATGACAGTAATGACGCCCCTTTATTTACAACGTATGACCGTCAAGAATGTCCTCAGGGTTGACGCTCCCGACATCATGAATATTGAGGATGCCAAGGCTGAACTCCAGAGCGAACGAGAAGCGTATTGGGCACATCTCACCGACACTAAATTGAGGAAGGAGAGACGGTGCCGCCAGAATCGGATCAACAAATACATATCACGCTGGAGAGAAGAGTTCCATCTTGTGACAACCGAGGACTACCGCCCATTAGCATGCGAACTTCAAGATATGCGTGAGGGTGGAGTAAGGACAAGTAAAGGAAGACCGAGAAGACCCGAGGGCCGGTCAAAAAGGTGTATAAGCCCGCGTTTGGCTTACAAACTTCAGAAGCCCGATACAGAAACCTCGAATGATGAAGACAGTATCTTCGACTCACCAATGGATTTTCATTTTGGCCCACTCGACGAACCATCTTCCAAAGAGATTGACGGTTAGCTAGTTGTAAGAGTCATCCTGTTAACGTAACCGATCGATTGCCATTAGATGTTTCATACGACATCTTCCTTGTCATCAACGTACCCAAGAGTATGAGCGACCCTGCGCTCGCACCATCCGGAGAAAAGCACTTGAATGCTGAACAAACAGGGCTGACGGACCTATACTTGAACAGGTTCTAGCACTCCGTTTCCGCGAATACTAAGAACGAAGAATTGGCTAGGAGATGATTAAAACGTTTAAAAACGACGAAACCGGAATATCTTACCCACCTGTGGGTCGAATTGCAATTAGAAATCTGGCTGTTCCAAGGCAATTCAAAAGAACATCAGGGGAGCGTATGAGCCATGATAATACCCCAGACAAGTCCGAAGACGATATCGGGGCAACTCCCTCAAATGGTCACATACTGGCGACGCGTGAGCTTTGGGAAACTGCTAACACTCATTCACAAGCTTGACTTTGACTAAAGTATACAGCAGGGTCTCTCACTGTTGGTTACTGCATTGAGCGGAGGCAATTATTCCTCCATGCTTACATCTGATCCAAACTGCCGGAGTCTGATGTGGAGATAATTCATATCTTAAGCCTGTTTTATTGTGTGATATAAGCTGCAGAGTGAACTTTTGCATTTATCCATCACCCTACTGCATCTAAATGCGTGCCCCCAGGATATTAATTAATAAACAAACAAACAAACCAACCAACATTAACGTGGTGGAGGCTTCAAGTTCTAATCCTTGTATCTGATCCAAACTGCCGGAGTCTGATGTGGAGATGACTCGTATCTTAACCCTTAACCGGTTTTATTATCCTTTCGAAAGACGGACTTGTGCTGACATTATAAAGGATAATCTAAAAAATGATGTTCACTTACACAAAGCCCAGATAAACCCTTTTACGACGTTTCTTTACAACATGAACATATGATCAATTATTCGAGATTAGTATTGGAGAATCTTCCCAAAACGTACCTGGCGTTCATTTATATAAACTAGCTATCCCTATTTACAAGCGCTCTTCACTTGTAGATTCTGAGTAGTCCAATTGCTAGCTTATATACACTCTTTTGATCACAATACCCTTTAGAGCGAGGGAAACTTCTCGAAATTGTTTTATAATAATCCAAGCTGGTTAGACAGGTCATTTGCAACTTTGAAATAGTGATTTGAAAACTTGTTTTTGTATTTATGTTTTTATGTGCCAAGGTTGGAAGCGATGTGATCAGATACTTTGTTATTTTCATGTGATCGGGTACCGCAAATTATCATATGATAATGTAAGGAAGGGTACGCGAAAGCTCGCGATCGCGATCAATCGCGATAGTGTACAACATGTAACAACTATACTTCACTTATCAAACCAAACAATGTCGTCGCAGATCATGAAGACAAGATCAAAAAGACCTTGTTCGATTTGTTCTCGGAACGTGTCAAATCCTAGCGAACATTTGAAAAGTTGCCTAAGACTAAAACAGCGTTGCGAACTATGCGATAAACAATACCCAGCTGGACGCTATCGCGACCACAAGCCAATGTGCGAGGGGCCCAAGATATCTACACCCAAACCTTTATCGGAATATTTGGATCTTGGATGGTTTAATTGGCGTCATAAATGCCCTCAGATATTACCTGTTCTCACAAGCATAAACTCTATGGATTATGGGACAAAGGATCTTTGGGCTACTTTACCTATGAAGATTGATTGATTGATTGATTGATTGATTAAATTAACGTCTACACTGAGTCTATGACTATCTAAGACGGCTAGGAGCTTTGTAGGCTTCTAACAATAGTAAATGGAGGGTGGCTGGCCTTATTCGACCGTAGCTAATACAGGTTGGGGAGATTGAAAGCCTCAATCTTCTAATGTTTGAATGGGGGAAGTGAAAACTAATACTAGGGAACCAAGCCCGCCTTACAGATACTCTCGTATTCAAGTAAGAGGAATAACAAATGAAATGTAATGAAATTTGACATTGGGGTGATTGCCCAAATTGACCAAATTGACCAAATTGACCAAGTTGACCAAATTGACCAAATTGACCAAAATGACCAAATTGACCAAATTGACCAAAATGACCAAATTGACTAAATTGACCAAATTGGCCATAATTGATCAATTCAATCACAATCTTCCGGTCCACCCCCTTCTTCTCCGCCTTCTTCCTCTTCTTCTTCATGCATTCTATTGAGATGCCATGATCTGGTGGCTATTCTCGTCGCCTCGATAAATTCGAGGGTCTTGATGATTCCTGCTTTAGTATGAAGCAGATATTTCATAGTAGGTCGGACTGTGGGGTTATCCTTATTGAGGGTTTTCCTTGCCATTTTATATAAAGGACAACTGAGCAGAAGATGATCAGGAGATTCCTTTCCCCCACATCTACAATTGTCATTAGAGGAGATACCGAATCGTTTCAAATAAGATTTGAAGTATCCGTGTCCAATTTTGAGTTGGAACAGAGCACAGATTGTGCTTCTTTTGATGTTTCCTGGAACTCTGATTTTTGAGCTGATCTTCCAGGGGTAGTTTCTTGAATATGTTGACGATGGTTGATGAAAATTGTTAGTGTTAAGGATGGCTATCCAGTTCTCTGATTTCATTCTTTTTATATCCATTCCAATGGAGGCATAACTGGTTTCGTGAGATGAGGATGGTATTTTGGTCGCCTCTTTTGCAAGAGAATCAGCTAGCTCATTTCCTTGTACAGATGTATGTCCGGGGACCCAATTGAGAGAGATTTCGGCTCCTTTATTTTGAATAGCTTCCGCAGCTTTTATAGCTTTGATTTGGCATGATTGACCAGGTAAATCGGAGGGGGTTTTCAACCGGAATAATCCTGCTTGATTATCTGAGTATATCTTGAACTTGTTTCCTGGCTGGGCTATTGAATTTGCGTATTCGATCGCTTTAGTAACTCCTAGGAGTTCCCCATTATAGACAAGCTGATTCACACCTATATTGATAGTCTCTTGATGTGAAATTCGGCCATTTGGTAAGATAACCGCTATCCCGATCCCAATCCCTATTCCCTCTAAAGTGGATGAGGCATCGGTGTATATTGTAATGGTATTTTTGCACCTATATTTGAAAGCCAGATTGTGGATCATCGCAGCTTCTTCTTTTCCTAATTTGCTGATATTGACTTTATAAGGAACTTCTTTCTTCCAAGGAGGAAAGTAGAAGTGATGGATTCCTTCTAAAGTGAGAGGATCGAAGTCTTTCTGAATTGAATTTTTGATCTTTTCGAGTTGAGTAGGTTTTAATTGCTTTCTTTGAGGGGTTGCAACTACATCTTGATTCTCCTTTTCTGTAGCCAGCTTTGTAGCTACTAAATTGACAGGATGAGAAGGCGAGATTTTCAATAATCTAAATGCGTATTGTTTGATTCCAGTATTTAGCCGTACTTCTGGAGGGCACAATGCGGCTTCTATTTCCATTGGTTTTATTGGTGAGGTTTTGAATACTCCTAGGATTTTTCGAAGGGCGAGGTTTTGCAAGGATTGAAGGATTTTCTTGAATTGGTTTTGCCCTTTCCACCATAAAATTGAACCGTAGTCAGCTATGCTGGTGACGCATGCCATATAGAGCTGTCTCATTGCCTTAGGACTAAGGCCTTTTTCAGAATTAGCAAGTCTAGCCATTCGGTAGAATGAGGTTTTAGCCTGGGTAGCTCGGATTGTGACATGTTGTTTGAAACTGAGGCCAGGGTCGAACCATATGCCTAGCCATCTGACTAGTGTTGAGGGTTGAATTATCTCCTCGTTCGGAAGCTTGATTGAGGCTGTCTTCGTATCTTTGGATGTAGAGAAGTGTATTAGTTCCGTCTTCGCTAGATCAAATTGAATAGCATTTTCTTTGCCCAGAGCATATATCTGTTTAGTTGCTCTTTCGAGGGAGATGATGTTCTTTTTCCAGGATGTTGAAAATGTTGTTAAAGCTATATCATCTATATATGAGAGATATTTGATTGAATTTGCTGAGAATAGATCTCGAATATAAATTAAGAAGAGGATTGGCGAAATAGGGCTGCCTTGGGGGATCCCGGTATTGATCGGTTTGAAGGTTTCTGTGTGAACGAAGTGAATGACTTCAATTCAATTACTACTGTAATAAAGAACTAAGCGAACGCGAAAGAGACTAGCTCTTTTAGTAAGTCTATATAAGACTTAGTACTTTCAATATGTAGCTAGCTCTTTAGACAGAATACAATTAGACATAAAGGACCTACGTAATCCGTGGGTGCTACGTCTTCCGTATCCTTCTCGTACCAACAGTTTCAATTTGGCCATCGAATGAGAGCTTGAGTAGCCTTTCCTTCAAAAAAGATGAGATCCAGGCGATTAGGCTGGTTGGGAGGTTTAGATTCTTGCAGATATCTAATAATTTGTTCATAGATACATGATCAAAGGCGCCTTTAACATCCAGGAAGAGAGTTGAGGTTTTCTTCTTGGATCTTGAATTTCTTTCGATTTCGGTAGTGAGTAAGATTGCTGTATCGATGGCTGATTTCTTTTGTCTTCCACCCATTTGAGAGTAATGAAGTAATTGCGTAGTCTCCGCTAAGTAGCTAAGCCTTTGAGCCAGAATTCTTTCACTTATCTTGCCAAGGCAATTTAGCAGGGCGATAACTCTATAAGCTTTTGGGGCCGAGTAGTCTGGTTTTGAAGGTTTCTTGAGTATCGCTCCAGTGGCTTGTTTCCAGCAAGAAGGATGGTAACCAAGGTTGATAAGATGACTGAAGAGGGTGAAGAATGCTTTTGGTATTGCTTTGTACGCTTGAATAATGATGTCTTGAGTGATCCCATCGGGGCCAGGGGTCTTTCCTTTGATTTTTGCAGAGCACGCGTTTAGGAGTTCGCTCTCTGTAAGGTCAGGCCATTCCCATTTCTTAGATTGTTTATAGCTTTCCCAATTGGGCGGTGAGGTGAATGGAGGAGGAGGAAATAGGGTCGATCTAAATGCAGAGCATTTTCCCTCGAAAGAATTTTCTAGTTTAGAGGGATTGGATCGAATATTCGGGATTCGTTCGGTTTGTATATCTTTTGTGTATGACATTGCCTTGAATATGGATTGGGTATCCTCTTTTTCAAGGAACTCATTCCAATGGTTTTTCTTTGCTGTTTTAATAGCTTGGAAGTAATGATTCCTGGCTGACTGGTAGATTTTCTTGAACATATCGTCTTCCGGGTAAATCTTGGCGTTCTCAAATGCATTAGAGAGTCGTTTTCGAAGGGCTTTCAGCTCTGGGGACCACCACGGTTTAGCTCTTTTTGTGGACTTGATTCTCGGTATACTGGTTTCAGCCGAATAAGTGATTATTCGGGTGAATTCTTTTGCAGCTTCATCCAATACTTGTATGTATTGGCTCTTGTCGAGAAGGGAATCAAGAGAGTTGGATTCTGAGGTAGTGATATTAAGGTATTCACTCGAATTTAAGGTAGTTGATATCGATATTTTCGATTTGAGGGTATTCGCGAATTTTTCCCAATCCGCAAGTTTTGTATTGAATCTTGCTGGCTGAGCTATATTCGTTGTACGGGATAAAGTGCCCTTTACTTCAAAGAGAATGCTTAAGTGATCTGATCCAAGATCCGGGAGGACTTGCCAATCAGTGATATAGGGAGATACTGAATCTGTGGCTAAAGTAAGGTCTAAGACACTTGGATTTGTCATATTTGTTCGATAAAAGGTGCTTGTGCCTGGTTCGTTAAATAGAATGAGATTGTGATCCTCAAACCATTCGGTGAGTAGGTCGGCATTTGAGCTTTTGTTAGAGAAGGGGTCCCACCAAGGGTGATGGGAGTTGAAATCTCCTACGAGGATGGTGTGATGAGTAAGAGGGGTATTGTAAAGGCATCTTTCGATGGTGTGGCCTTTTTCTTTGGCTTGGTCCGCTTCATTGTAGATATTGATGAGTTGTATTGTATGTTTTCCTTGAGTGATATCAATGATTTGAATATCTGGATCATTAGGGGAGTTGGGAGCTAGGGCTACTAGCGGTTTGAATCCTTTTGAAATGTAGATCATAGTTCGGGGACGCAGGTTCGGAGGATTATTTGGGAGGAGTTGAGAGAAGCTGGAGTGGGCAATGGATCTGGTTGAGGAGAAGTCTTTCTCAGGATTCGAGAGGATCCAGGGTTCTTGAATAACTATGAGATCAATTTTGAGTTCTAAAGCAAGTTGAAGAGCACTTTCGGTTGCTTGAGGGCTCTTGTTTAGATTGATTTGAAGAATGCGAGTATTGTTGTACAGCATTAGTTGGATTTCTTGATGGTTGATAGATATACTTCGCATACTTTCGAGTTGGCTTTGTGTTCTCCTTTACAATTAACACATTTGACACTTAGATGTTGACATGGTTTGCCTTTTGCTTGGCAGATTATACAGAAATGACCGACTGTAGCATGATTATTACTGCAAAGTCCGCAAGCTGGAGGTTTTTTGCAGTATGATTCGTTATGGCCGAATCCCTGGCATCTGTTACATTGGGATGAAGGAGTAGATGGATAGAATCTTTCTACTCTAACACTAATGCCTGCAATATATAGCCTTTTCTGGATAGCTATATCTGCTTCTTTTTGTGTAGCAAATGCAATGACTATTGCTCCGTCTTGTTGTTTGGCTCTCTTGGAGGCATTAGTAAGCCAGTAAGGAGTACCCATAATACTGAGCCCTGGGTTGAAGGTATTGACTTCCTCTTTGATTAGGTCCATACCTTTCAGACCTGAGAATTCCTGAATTGGGATTTTGTGAATGATGACTTTATGCCAGGGTTTATCGATTTGTATTCTTTCGGCATCAAGGATTTTGTCCCAGATTTCCTTCTTTTCCATCAGGAATTGTGCATTGAAAGGGCTGTTAGTGGTTAGTATAAAATTGCCGCTCCTTGTAGTAGTGATAGCTGAGATGATTGGTCCATGATTCCTGCTTTCTTGAAGGCTTCGTTGACTTTATTCCTTGTATTTAATGGTGTAAAAGAGGGTGGCTGATAAATAAGAGGTTTGATGAGGATTAGTCGTTTGCTTGGGGCTTCTTCCTTTTGTTCTGTAGTTTTCTGTTTTGTGGGTTTTCCCTTTGTAATTAGGTTCCATTCTTCTGAGGTTTTGGTGATAGTGGCATAGCTAGCTTTGGTTCCAGGGGCGTTTATTATAGGGGGGATCATATGACTGGGGAGGTTTGAAAGGTGGTTGGCTTGCTTTTCGATCCGCTTGGTGGCATTTTCTAGATGGGAGATTTGTGATGTGATGATATTTGAGGCTTTTGTGAGTTTTCCTTTTTCAAGATATTCACGAAATATTTCGATTAAGTCTAGGACTTTCGATTGTTCTTCGATATCCTCTTCCAGGGAGGCAGCTAGAATGAGTAGACTTCTAGCTTTTTGGATAGCTTCTTTTGGTGAGTTGATACGGGGTTCTGAGTGGCTGGGTTGTCGTCTTCGTTTATTATTGAATTGGAGCGTTGGGCGATTGATTGGTGATTTGAATGGATCATCAGAGCTCAAGGTATTGCACTGGGTTTGAAAGTTGAAGGGTTGGGAGGGGGTAGGACTGGAGAGGATGAATGGCGGGCTATTGCTTCTTTCATGGGTTTGTTCAGTGTGGTTCACTTGGCATGGAGTGCCTAAGATCACTTTTGGGAAGTCCGATTGAGTGGTCCCCATCATTGATGAAGGGGGTGAAAATTTCACGCGTTTTTGTTGGTACGAGAAGGATACGGAAGACGTAGCACCCACGGATTATGTAGGTCCTGTATGTCTAATTGTATTCTGTCTAAAGAGCTAGCTACATATTGAAAGTACTAAGTCTTATATAGACTTACTAAAAGAGCTAGTCTCTTTCGCGTTCGCTTAGTTCTTTATTACAGTAGTAATTGAATTGAAGTCATTCACTTCGTTCACACAGTTTTAGCGTGGTTTCACGTGTTTTTGGAAGTCGACGACAGTATCACAACAACTACTGGTTCAATTTCTTTGGGGACAATTGCGTTCGATTGATGCTGATTTGTTTAGTGCAAATGAGATATGAAAAGGGTGTATTTCGAAAAATAATTTTTCTTCAAAATTTGTTGTGTCTTGTTATTGTGAGTCCCTCGTGTTCTTCAAACGCTTCAGCTTGAAGTATGCATCCTACATCGAACAACAAAACACCACTGCAGTCCTTTCATTGGAAGGCTCCGCCATATCCAGTTCTCCCTGATCTCTGCTGGAGTGCGATATTGTCAACTCGGTGCTTATTTGCTATTGGAGGAATGCGAATTCATGTCGAAAACTTCCATTATCAATCACATCGGTACACTCTACCACCTCCACTATTTTCCTTTTCATACCGAACAAGCTAAATTTCCTCATCATTTCCGCATGAATTCGCCTAGTTAGTGACAAAATATCTAAACTCAACTACCGTGAGACTCCGTTACCTTTTTATTCGTCTTTTCAATTTCTTCCTGAACTTTTAATCATCCACCTTTTTCGGCGCTCTTTTTCAATTGCTCGCTGAGTACTGTGCTCGCTTTATTCAAAATTATAGCGTGATCTTCAATCTTGACTTCGATCGTGTGCTCTGTGGATTTGCTGCCGGCTCTGTTCTGGATTCCGTGTCTGACTCTACTGGTGATGTTGCTTTGGTCCCTATTGCGGGCTTTGGATCCGACTCCGCTGGTGATTTTGGTTCGCGATCAAGGTACAGCCTTCACCAGACGCCGAGTCTTCTAGAACCCTTGACTAAATCATGAGTATTTGAGAAAGGCTTATCTGGTTCGTGCCTCTTTCAGCTCTCCTCCATGTCAAAAACTGTATCAAACTTCTCTTGAATGCAGCGCTCGTCGACAATCCTGACGATATGCTCATCTAGGATCAAATCTACAGAGCAGTCACCGAATCCATTTATATATGACCTCGAATCAATTTTCTGGGTGCTTTTCTGGATCTGCATTCACTATGATGGACCAAATCGGGGAAGGGTTATTAAAGAGTTCGACAACTGGAACTACGTGGATATGAAAGTGTTGGCCAGGGCGAAATTAGGTACTTATAACGATCCGGTATTCTCTGGCAACTGATGCCTTACGTTCGTCGGTTGGCAATTATGGGTTAAGGCTTTATCACTGGTATTCACTTGGAAGTGAAGTTGTTGCTAGATCAAGTGGAATGTAAGTAAACTAATTGATAACTTAGTTGAGCACGAAGCTCCTAAACTACGAAATAACGAAGGTTTATATGGATCACGAAACGAGGAGGATAGCATGGATAGCGGCTATCTAGTCTATCCATCATATGATAGATGACTAGTCACGTGTTATTGGATTCGTGACAATGAATTATGATACAAGACTGGAAACAGAATCGAGAATTTACATCTTTCTCTTTATGCTTTCAGACCTTTAATTCTAATAATGATTAGCTCGAAGGTGCATCAAATAAAATATTTCTTTATATTTCTTTGTACCAATAAAACTACCACATCACTACACTAGAACATACTAGAATCAAGGTGGCAAACAGAAAGTCTATATAATCATAGACTTCCCCCAACCTCTCTGTTAAAGAGAGAAAAAAAAATAAAAGGATATTATATTCAAGACATAAATAAGTTAGTCATTAATAGATATATTGAAACTGATTTTTACTTAGATAATATGAAATTTTCACTCAAATTTCAGAAAGAAAATGCCACCGGTGGAAAATGCCATGGCCATAACACCGTTACAAAAATATGTACTAGTTGGCCGATAGTCTGGAGGTAGCCAAAAAATATTTCGCACTTCTTTATCTAATCTTTCAGCTATCCAATGATTTGATATAAAGTACCGTTCAAAGGCTGAGGATGCCTCTAAACTCGAATGACCCTCGAGCGTTTGAAGCGATTCGCCCGTCATTGCATCCCAAAGCCGGATTGTATTATCTTCAGAGCCCGAAGCTACTTTTGTACCATCTGGTGAGAAGGCAACTGAAGAAACCGAACGCGAATGACCCTCGAGCGTTTGAAGCGATTCGCCCGTCATTGCATCCCAAAGCCGGATTGTTTTATCTTGAGAGCCCGAAGCTACTTTTGTACCATCTGGTGAGAAGGCAACTGACGAAACCCAACCCGAATGACCCTCGAGCGTTTGGAGGGCGGCACTCCAATTTGATCGTGTCCTTGATATTTTATAAATCCAACTTGGAATATATTCTTGAAATGTTTTTCGAATAATACTATTCTCTGGAGCAAAGAAAAGAGCTGAATAATAGATTTGAAGAGGAGCTTGTTCAATTCCTATTCGATTGTAAAGGACGAAGCGTTTAGCGTCATGTATGAGAGTATAGAGTTCAGAACCTTTGTTAGCCTTTATTATCTATTAGCTGAATTCCTAAAAGAACTACCAAATAGTATTGACACACTAGAATATAAGATTCTAAAGAACTTATTGCGTTGATGCCCTCTGAAGTTTTCTCCATCAAGCTCATAACCTCCAGCCAATGTAGCAAATGATTTTTCAGGAATTCATAAATATTGCCGTTATCTTGAATGTGTTCTCTGTTTTGTTCAGGATCTCCATCTCTTAAATGGTTAATCCAGTAAATACAGGAATACCGTATAGAAGCTAATGTATCGGGATAGGGCTGTTTGACTTTATCAATAGATTGATTGATTTTATTAACGTCCATCTTCAGTCCAAGACTATATAGGACGGCTAGGCCCTAAGGGCCTAACGGGTAACTTTTAATTTACAATATTGGATATGATCTAATTGGGGAAGTGAAAACAAATGCTGGGGAACAGTGCCCGCTCATTATACGCATTGCATATAATAAAAAGATTTTGAAAATCAAGAAATTGTGAGGAGGTCAAACCCCTCTCTTATTTCCTCAACTGCTTCTTCTTCATTCTCTTCTCCTCTCTCCTCTTCCACTACTACTCCTTCCTCTATTACTTCTTGTTCAAGAGTCCTTGCTAGATGCCATGCCCTTGTAGCGATTTTAGTGATATTGATAAATTTGATAGCTAATTCGATACCTATTTTTGTATGCAATAGGAATTGTATAGTGTTTTTGGATAATGGTATCTTCTTAAAGATCTCTTTTCTTTTGTTTTATATATAGGACAGCTAATAAGGAGGTGTTGTGGTGCCTCAATATTACTGCATATACATTTGTTATTGGTGAGTTTGAAACGATGTAAGCAGGATTTGATATATCCGTGACCTAATTTGAGTTGAAAGAATGCGCTAGCAGTATTTCGAGTAGTTCCGCTTGGTAGCTTGATTTTGGAACCTATTTTCCATGGAAATAGCTTCGAGTAAGTTGATGGGGATTGGTTTGATCTGAGTTCGTATTGTTTGAGAGTATCAAGCCATTGATCTGAGGCATATTCTTTGACAGTCATACCTAGTAGTCCAAAGCTTGTTTCGTTCGAGGTAGGTTGTATTGTGGTTGCTTCCTTGGCTAGCTTATCTGCTAGCTCATTTCCTTCAACTGAGGTATGACCAGGAACCCAATTTAAGGAGATTTCGGCTCCTTTTGCTCTGATAACTTCTGCTGCTTTGATCGCTCTTATCTGATTGGCTTGTCCTGGGTGATCTGAAGGAGTTTTTAAGCGGTATAAACCAGCTTGATTATCCGAGTAGATTTTGAACTTTTGACCAGTATAAGCGATTGAGCTAGCGTATTCAATAGCTCTTGTAACTCCAAAAGCTCTCCATTATATACCAATTGATTAGTACCAATATTGCTTCGCTCTTGATATAGAATTCGATTATTTGATTGTATAGCTACTATGCCTACTCCAATACCTATTCCCTTTTCGGTGGAGGAGGCATCAGTGTAAATATAGGTGGTATCTTTATCCCTATGTTTGAAAACAATATTATGAAGAATGGCAGCATCTTCTTTTGACGAATTGCTAATGTTAACTCGGAAGGGGGTTTCTCTTTTCCATGGGGGGAAGTTAAAATGAATGATCTTTTCGAGTGAGGAAGGGTTGAAGTCCTGGTTTATCGATTCTTTGATTTTATCCAGTTGAGTAGGTTTATATCGTTTTCTTCGAGGGGTAGAGATCGCATCCAAATTGGCTTGATATTGGATTAGTGATGCTTTTTCGATATTGATTGGATGATTTGGTGAAAGTTTAGCTAAACGGAATGCGTATTGCCTAATATTCGAGTCTAATCGAATTTTTGAGGGTTTTAAGCCTGCTTCTACTTCCATTGGAAGAATTGGAGCAGTTTTGAATACTCCTAATATCTTTCGAAGAGCTAGATTTTGAAGTGATTGCATCATATCCTTGAAATGGGCTTGGCCTCTCCACCAGATCACTGATGCGTAATCGGCTATACTGGTCACACATGCTATATATAACTGTCTAAGAGCTTTCGGACTGAGGCCCTTTTCGATATTAGCTAATCGGGCCATTCGATGGAAGGCTCCTTTTGCTTGTGTGATTCGAATATTAACATGTTGATTGAATTTGAGGCTCGGGTCGAACCATATTCCCAACCATCTAATTAGAGATTGAGGTATAATTATTTCCGAATTGGGTAGTTTGATTGGGTAGTTTTTCGTCAATTTGGATGATGAAAAGTGCATTAGCTCTGTTTTTGCTAGGTCGAATTGAATAGCATTCTTTGAGCTGAGTTCGTAGATTTGTTTTGTAGCTCTCTCTAGAGATTTGATATTCTTTTTCCATGTAGATGAATTGGTGATTAGGGCAATATCATCAATATAGGAAAGAAATTTGATCGAATTGGATAAAAGAGGTCCCTAATGTATATAAGGAAGAGAATTGGAGAAATTGGACTGCCTTGTGGTATTCCGGTCGAAATTGGCTTGAAAGATTCGATTTGGTTATTAAAGGATAGTTTTAGTTGTCTTTGTTGAAGAAATGAAGCTATCCAGGAGATGAGATTCGTCGGTAGTCTTAACTTCTTGCAGATATCCAGTAGTCGATTTTTTGAAACGTGATCGAATGCTCCCTTTATATCCATAAATAATATTGAGGTCTTCTTGTTATCTTGCTTGTTTCTTTCGATTTCTGTTGTTAATAGAAGTGCAGCATCGATTGCTGATTTCTTTTGGCGGCCTCCTATTTGACTCTTGTGTAGAAGGTGGGTAGTTTCCGCTAAATATCCTAATCGTTGAGCTAGAATCCTTTCACTAATTTTTCCCAGACAGTTTAAGAGTGCAATCACTCTATATGCTTTTGGAAGTGAGTAATCAGGTTTTGAGGCTTTCTTTAGAATAGCTCCAGTAGCTTGTTTCCAGCATTTAGGGTGATATCCGAGATTGAGGAGTTTGCTGAAAAGAGTAAAAAAGATCTGTGGGATTGCTTTGTAGGCCTTTGTAATGATTTCTTGAGTGATCCCATCTGGACCAGGGGTCTTTCCTTGTATCTTAGCTGAGCAGGCATTGCTTAATTCGATTTGAGAGAGATTGGGCCATTCCCATTTCTTGGATTGTTTATACCCTACCCATTGTGGTTTTAGAGTAGTAGGAGGGGGAGGGAATAAAGTCGATCTGAAAGCAGAGCATTTTCCTTCAAAAGAGCTTTCTGATGAAATATCCGGTATCCTTTGATCTTGGAAGTCTTTGGTATAGGTCATTGCTTTGAAAACTGTCTGTGTATCCTCCTTTTCTAGGAAATCATTCCAATGATCCTTTTTTGCTGTTTTAATAGCTTGAAAGTATTTGTTTCTAGCAATTCGATATTCTTCCTTAAGATTAGGGTTCTCTCGATTTGATTCGATTGATTGCTTTGCTTTTCCTAGCTCTTTTCGAAGATCTTTCAACTCGGGTGACCACCATGGTTTAGCTCTTTTGATTGAAACAACTTTGGGTATACACCTTTCTGTTGCTTTTTGGATAATCCTTGTAAGTTCGCTTGCTGCTTGATCTAGAATTGAATGGGAATTGTCTCTTTCTTTCAAGAAGTTTAGTGAGTCCTCTTCCGTAGAAGTTATTGAGTCTAAAATAGGAAAAATAGGGGAATACAGGGATTCCAATTTTAGTATTGATTCAAAATTTTCCCAGTTGGCTAGCTTTGTATTGAATCTAGTTGTTGATTCTGAATTGAGGGCGTTTAAGTCTTCTTTTCCTTTCAGTTCGAATAGTATTCCTGCATGGTCGGATCCTGTATCTGAAAGAGTTTGCCAGTTGTGAATTTGGGAGAGATTCCTTCGGACGCTAGTGTTAGATCAAGGACACTTGGATTAAGGAGATTAGTTCGATAGAAAGTGCTGATTCCGGGCTCGTTTAGAAGAATGAGATTCTGATCTTCAAACCATTCTGCTAATTGATCAGCGTTTCCGCTTTTCTTTGAAAAAGGATCCCACCATGGGTGGTGGGCATTGAAGTCGCCAAGGAGGATAGTTTCTTGTGTGATAGATATATCATATAAACATCTTTCAATTGTGAAACCTTTCTCTTTAGCTTGATCAGCCTCGTTGTATATATTGATAATTTGAAAGGTTTTATCTCCATTTTGACAATTAAAGATTTGTATATCAGGATCTATTGGGGAATCGGGAGCTAGGTTGATTGTAGCTTGAAGAGTTTTTGAAGTGTATAGTAATGTACGAGGTCGAAAGTTAGAATCGAATCTTGGTAGTGTTTGTATGAAATTAGAGTGTATAATAGATCTTGAATTTGAGTAATCGATTCCATTTTTGATAATCCAAGGTTCTTGAATCATAATAAGATCGATATTGAGTTCTATTGCAAGCTGTAGAACGTTCTCTGTAGCTTGTGAGCTCTTATTAAGATTTATTTGAAGAATTCGAATATTAGTGTAACTCATAAGTTGGTGTTATTTGCTTTTTGTTGGATTGCTTGATAGATTTCGCAGGTTCTTGAATTTGCTGTATGCTTTCCTTGGCAGTTCGAGCATTTAGCAGCGAGATGTTGGCAGAACTTTCCTCTGATATTGCAGACTACACATAGATGTACTGATGTGATATGTTTGCCTCCACATAGTCCACAAGAGGGATCCCTTCTGCAATGTGTATCCTGATGTCCGAATCCTTGGCATTTTTGGCATTGTGTAGTTGGTTTGGATTCGTAGAACTTTTCTACTCTTGTACTAGTGCCAGCGATATATAGTCGTTTCCGAATGGCTAGCTCTGCTTCTGATTTTGTTGCAAAAGCAATCACTATTGCTCCTTCCCGTTGATGAGCTCTTTTTGATGATGGTGTAAGCCAAAAAGGGGTTCCTATGGGCTTGAATTCTGGATTGAAGGTTTTGATTTCCTCAAGAATGAGGTCCATTCCTCTTGTTCCAGAAAATTCTTTTATAGGGATTTTATGAATAATGACCTTATGCCATTCTTGATCCTTTTGAATTCTTTCGAATTTGATGAGATTACTCCAGATTGCCTTTTTTTCTAATAGAAGTTGTGATGTGAAAGGTGCATTTGTAGTAATTATTATATTTCTATTCAGCGATAGAGTTACTCCTGCTATAACCGGGCCTTTAATTCCAGTTTTCTGGAATGCTTCGTTTATTTGGTTTCGAATTGATATAGGTGAAAAGGAGGTAATGTTCGTGATCTCTGGGTTGATCAGGATTAAGCGTCTTTGTGTGATTTCGATCTTCTTATCTATTGGGGAAGATCTAATAGTTTTCCCTTGCCTACTAGGTTCCATTCTCCTTCTTTTGTTATTGCTGCATATGTCGATTTAGTGGTTGGTGTATTGATTGGCAAGGGAGCTTTGGTTAGGGCTTTAGCTTGAGTTTCGATTTTCCGTGTAGCGGATTCTAGATGAGTGATTTGGGAGGTGATGATATTGGAGGCGGTGGTGAGCTTTCCTTTTCGGTATATTCTCTAAAGATCTCTAGGAGATCTAATAGCTTCGATTGCTCATCACATGATTGAGAAAGAGTTGACGCTAATACTATAAGATCTCTTGCTTTTAAGATAGCTTCCTTAGGTGTAGTTGGATTGTTTTTTATTCTGGGTTGTTTATTCTGATTGCTAAGGGGCATTGTAGGGCCACGTTTCTTATTCTGATTGAATATATAGGTAGTATTGGTTGTATCTTGAGTAATAAAGGGGTCACTAAGTAGATTGAAGTCTTCAACTCTTCTTCCAGAACTGGTTGGCTGATTGGTTGGTAGACTAGGGCTAGAGATTTCGAATTGAGGGTTTTCAGAAGGCGGGGGAGGGCTTGAGGGTATTGGGGTACCTAGAATAACAGTAGGATACGTGTTTGGTATGATGGAGGCTTCGGGAGAAGCCTCCATCATAGCTGTATCCTTGAGTATTGATGGATTGTTGAAGTTATTCATATTGAGGATCTTATTCTGATAGTTTGAGGTGAAAATTTTACGCGAATTTTCGTGCGAGTTTCGTGTTTGGAGCGCCGACGACAGTATCACAACAACTACTGGTCAGAATCACTTGGGGGCAGTTGCAATCAATTTGGTTTAATAGCTATGATCTAGATCGATCGCGAAAGGGTCGTATTTCGAAGAAAAAGTTTCCTTCGAAATTTGTTGTGTGTGACTTTATCAATAGGAAGGCCGGGATAACCCAAACCGTATATATCGCGTTTTAGAGTTTTTCTCATAACTGTTATCGAATTTAGAAGTGCTTTGTTATGAACTTTCCCAATTCCATCAGGAAATATTGTTTTAATAGCCTCTTTAGAAAGGAAATCCTTTGCTGATTGGTGAACAAAGAATACATTCCTATAACGAACAACCAGAAAGGAACCACAAAGTTGTATTATTTCCTCTAGCGGAATCTCATTATTCATCTCCATCAGGGACATTAGTTCGTCAAGCGTAAGAGGCCGATATGCTATTATTACAATAGCCAGGATCTGAAGGCATATCTGAGCCGCCTCGATATCTTCCATATCTACTATCTGTTCCATCATACGATTATATAAAGGATCAAGTTCGGAAGGGTAATCTTGTAGCTTTGAATTCGTGAATAATCGAGCTTTTTCAAGATTTTGACAAACTAAAGCCACCCAAAGAAAAGTTCCATTTGCATGTTCTAGGAGATAACGTTCGATAGTATCCTTTGTCTTCGTTGTGTATTTTTTTGTTCTCGCAAGATATTTCACCTTTTCTCGGATATACCATCTGACAGCAGCAGATACTGATTCAGCATTCAACTCGAGACTGAGCCGGGTTCCCTGCTCGGCTTGTTGTAACTGCTCTTCGATTTCGGGCCAGTTTCGACTAGAGACAAGCCATTTAACACGAGAAGAAATGGATAAGCCCGAAACAATTAGGCGAAGTAATTGTGGCAGGTCTTTCTGGCATTCGTCAAGTGCATCAATAATCAAGATCGTCGGCTTCAAATTCTTATCATGCAAGATATCCTTCAAAATCTCAGAGAGTGCTATAAAGGTATTAGCATCTTTGAACAACTGTTCCCCTGCCTTCTCATATCTCTTTTGTAAATGCGAGAGAACGGCAGGCTGCCCATCCAGAAGCATATAGATAAGGCCACGTAGAACAGCTACAGCACTATTAATGCGTGCATCAGTGCCTTGGCAAAAGAAATAGGCTAAGGCAGTCTCATCTGATCTCTCCAGCTTATTTATTATACCACAGAGCAACATGGTCTTGCCCTTACCAGGATCTCCTTTAATCCAAAGTAGGCGATTATCTCGATTAAAGTGCCATTGTTGAAAATCACTATTATGGAAAATCCAATTATATATATTATCAAGTAGTCCTCCTTTAGTCTCTTCGATACGTTTCTTGTCCAATCGTGGATCGGTGGTTCGTAGGTCGATTAGGCAGCGGTTTTCCAAGGTGTGAGTATTGATATTAATAGACCCTCCTCCAGAATTAAGGTTTGATGCAATGAATTGTGACCCGCCCGCGTTTGTAAAATTGCCTTGTCGATTAATTCTCTGTCGTTTAGACTGTGTTTCAGGTAGATATCGGGATTTATCATCTTGATACTGCGGGTTGAAAGTTGTATCATGATTTGTGTAATATCGTTTATGAAGGTTTGTATTCTGGTTATATAAGATATTAGCCTATATATATCACTTGGAAAGTAGACCTTACCTCGATATCATCTCGAATAGGGAGTGTATTATCGTGGATATCCGTCGAAGGTGCAACATAGTTATTCCTCAAAGCCAAAGATAGTAAGGATCTCTGCTTTGTAACAAATCGAAAGAGTTCCTCTGCTTCATTCTGCTTGAAATCCCATGGAAGGACCCTAACATCTATGGTAGAAGCTGTATCCTCGAATTTCGTAGTTAATTCCTGGAGTGCTGTTTTTAAGAGGTTTAATGGGCCATCGGAGTCTTCAAGTCTTTGAAAAATTGTCGACCAATCTTCATTATTGATTGAATTGTTTTGTATATTAGCTTGTAAAGTAGAAAGGATTTCACATATAAAGTTGATCTCGTTGATGATATTGTTGTGATCTGTGATTGGGTCTTTGATATTACTTAGATATTGATGGACTGTGCTACCAAGATGGAGTACAGCTTCGATTCTAGTAACGATTCTAGCGGTAACACTATCAAGTGGATCGGGCATTGTGATAAATATACTTGAAGTAATTGAACTCGAAAGCTTCCAAGTTACTCGAATTGTTTATTGCGTCCTCGGGTGGAATAGACGCTTTTACTGCGTAGATTGTCATTGTTGTTTTTACGTCCGGGGCTGAACGCAGAGCGCCTAATCACAGGGGACGCTTTTGGAGACCTTGAGGCGGTTTGTCACGTGAAAGAGATTCAAAGTAACTAATCAATGGGGTGCGGATCGAGTGGGGGACCAACAGGGCTTGGAGGCATACGATGTTAGGCCTAATATGACAAGTACGATAATGAGTAGGTCTATATGTCACGATTCACCATTAGAATTGATGGTGTTACGATGGTAGCAAACTGATTAATTAGGAGAGCTTAGGCCTTGTGCAAACACGATCAGATTTCATCGAATTAGTATGTGATCTTGGTCACCTGAAGATCGTATGCGCACGCACCATCAGAAATCACGTGATAAGGAGCTCCAGGAGCCCTGAGGAGCCAGAAAGCTCCTGGGGGCTCCCTTTATCGATCATTATATAATCAGAGTACTTTCATAGTTTAGGAGCTTCGTGCTCAACTTAGTTATCAATTAGTTTACGAACATTCTACTTGCCTAGTCAGACCGGATCGTTACACATAGCTCTGAGCTGGTGCCCATTGATCGTAACCATCCGATTGATCTGTCCGCTATGTCCTATAGCATTCAGTCACCGTCCTTAATCTATTTAGTCAGTTTAGTCGATCGTCTTTTTGTCTTCCTCATATCTTGCACGTCGTAGTGTTACGAGGGTTGCCGTCTAGATCACGTGGAAGTGCTCTAGGCTCTCGAGGTGGTTTATAACTAGGCGTCAAGCAGGAACTTAAGTAACGATGGTAATGATTGCAATTCGTAACTAATAGTAGAGTATACTAGATGATTGATCTTGAGCACGAAGTACTATAGTAAGGGAATCCATCCTGATTAAATAGATCTTTGTGTTCCGGAAGTCGATCGACTCTTGGGGAGCCGATCGATCTCAAAGTCCGTCGGCTTCCGGATCAGATGGCACCTATCACATGATTGTATTAGCTAATCGGTCACATGATGTAGGGTATGTTACGCCGTCGTAACACTTCATATTAAGTCATGCCTCAATAAAGGTCTAGCTTGTCCATCTACTAAAATAAACCTTTGTCATCACTTCATGTATAGTTGGGCGAAGGGGTGCGATGTTGAGAGAGAAGGATCCTGTCCTCAATAACCCAGGAATTTGTCTATTATAGAAATTTGATAAATATGAATGATAAATTAAAAATAGGTTCAAAGTAAAACCTCAACCTGATGTCCTAAGCTGCCACAATACTCTTGCCTCCATCAGCAGTCAATCTTATCCTAACTCGAATCTTCAAGAAACCATCACCATGCCTCCCCACCGCCACTTTACCGTTACTACCTACTTCAACGTCTATCATAGCACTAGGGGAAAACAACAACGCTTCGCCAACACTTAGCTTTACAATTTCGGCAAACAATCTTTTCGCACCATCCCCGTTTCCTCTTGAACTCGCAAGACCATCTGAATCTGTATTGTCATCATCAAGCAAATTAGAAGTAGCACCTGCAAGGTGGCGTTTCAAGCTGTTCAACCATTCGGGTGAAGTGAATCGATGCACAATAACAATTGAAGATAGATCCAAAAGCGAAGGAGAAATTGTTGGTTCCTGCGTAGAGATAATAACACGAGCGCCAAGGTGACGTTGTAGTCGAACAGTAGAGAGGAGGGTATTCGTCAAAGTTGATGCTTCAGCTGAGGTGTTCATATACTATAAGCCCTGGTCAAGTTACTTTTCCGATGGACTGTCAATCCTTTCAAGTTGTCACATCAATCCCTAACACCTTATTCGATAGTTTTAGGGTCGAAGGCTGATGCCATGCACAGTTTGTACATGATTCTTGAAGTGCTGTAAGTGTTTAAGAATAAGCCCTTCCGATTGGCAAACAGGATGAGTACAGGATATTCTCTGGAATTTCGGAACTTCTTTCAAATGGCTATCCACATGGTTCATCATTTTGTGTGAAGTGGCATAAGTACGTGTCCGATACTGATAAGTACTTCGATTGTCTCCGATACATATAATGCATTGGGTCTTTTTACAAAGAAGGGGAAAGGGGTCCTTGCACAAAGGTTGTTCCTCAGAAAACTCTGAAGATTCCCTACTTGAGTGGTTGCTATGTTGAACTTCTTGTTCCTGTCGATAGGAGAGTGCTACCATTAAGTCAATGGTACGGATCCGGCGGCTGACGATATCGCTTGGGCTCATGTCCCTCGAGAGATCACAAAGCACCTCTTGGAGTCGAGTTCGTTCTGGAAGCTGATGATGGACGACAGGCTCAACATATTCGTTTGTAGGGACCTTTTTGAGTTGCCTCTCTAATTCTTCATCATGGATACGATCGAAATAATCTCGCCGGAACTCTATCTTGATTGCTCGATCACGTTGTTTCTGTAAAGAATCAATCTGCCGACGGAGTTGTTCACATTCTTTGCGGATTTCAGGTGGAGCTCGATTGTAGGATCTATATTGCCTTTTGTATTCCTCGCGTTCTCTTTTAAGTTCCATTATCTCTGGATCCGGAGGGAGGGCTTTCAAAATCTCTTCGGGCACATCGATTGGGGCACGCGGATCACATGTGAGACTCATATGTGTAAAGGCACGAAGAAATCCGATATTCGTTGGCTGGTCTAATACCGCATCTTGAACGATAAACCGGACCTTTTCGTTGATGTAGGATCCGCAAAAGACTCCTGTCTGAGGGTTATGCCTCATCACCTGGTCACGCACAGCAGTTGTAGCTGCCCCTAGAAGATGTCAACAAGAATACAAAGTATTTGCAAAAATCTCTTACCGTCTACAGCATTCCCAGTACCTCGACGGAAACAATAGCTAGTTAGCTTCTGTGCAAATCCGGCAGCCCAACCAAGACGGTCAAGGTAATATGCAAAGGTCGAGTAACGGAGGGCCTTATGTTCTGATGTTGATAGACCATCAAATGTCCATACCGCCTGCCGAAAGATCGGTATTTTGAGTTTCTCTGGCTTCCAATGCACCAGAACTGCTTTTGTAGGGTCTTGTAGGTTGCTTGTAAAAAAAGGTTTGGCGTGAGTAAATCCGTCTACCTTGATTGCATTATCCCTGATGGCAATGGCTAAGATATGGCTAACAGGACAAAGAATTGGTAAAGCTTCTTCGTGAAAAAGGAACGTAGTCCTACGAATATTACATTAGCAAGATCAAAACACATCAAATCAAGAACGTACGGTTTGGGGTTTCTATTAGCTCCTTTGTGATGAGCAAGAGTGATCTCCATTCCAAGGAGATCGCGTTCTCCAGGGGTAGGATTTCGGACAATCCAAAGACGGATATCTTCATAACAGAGAGCTTTATATTCTCGTGTAAGAATATCCTCATCATCCTTATCATCATAATCGGAGATCTTTGGATCAACCCAAGGCTCTGGATTCTCATATATAGGATCATCATCTTTCGTCTCATCCAAGCCCTCACATTCATTATCCCAATTGTCGTCTTCATATGTTTGATCGCGACCAATAGCAATTTTCCCTTTGGCTGCATCAACCAGCTCGGCGGGTCGACAGCCGGTATAGATAAGGAGGAGCATGATTGTTGCAAGTGCCAAACGCTGATCTTCGGTTGGAAAAATAGATGTGTCCCGGGCCCAATGATGGGTGAGGAGGAGGATAAGGTCGTCTGCTCCCAACACTGGCTTTGCCGTCTTTTCTCGTCTTAAAGTGAACTCTTTGGTTAAGATAGTGTCGAGATACTATGATTATGTAATTAGTAATCTATCTCAGAAAATAGCAACAAAGCATGTTAACATACCTTTAAAACTTCTTTCGCATCATTTGTGTCCATATGCCGTCCGTTGACTCGGTTGTAAAGCTGCTTGAACTGAAGCAGATATTGATGTACAGAACTGAATGTGCGTATCCTATAATTCTCACAGATATATCGGAGGAACATCATAGTAGTCCCTTTATTACACTTTTGAATAGCTGCCCGCCAGTATTGCTCGTTTCTGAATTCGCAGAACCTGATGTTATGTGTTAGCTTCGCAAGATGAAACTCGAGGTAGGCGATTGTTTTCTTACCTTTTCCACTTGCGGCATATGCCAGTGATGTTTTCCTTTGTGGCGTCTGCATCTTTTGATGCCAGAGGACCATCTCCATTCAGCTTTTGAATATTGATTTCGCAGTCCTTTGGTGTGAGCTTAGGTTTTTTTGGCCGTTGCTGAAGATTGCTACGCCGTACAAGGAATTTCTGGAGGTTGATATTCTCTGGGGCATCGTCACAAAGGCGGCGCTTTTTCGAAGTATTAGCCATAATCAATGCTAGAAGATTTGAAAGATAAAGGGAAAAGGTAAATTGAAAATAGTTTGCATGTAAATGAAGGTATGTTGCTGGTTGAGGTAGAAAGGTGTCGAGGAAATGAGAAGTGGGAAGACCACGGTTTAAATAACTTGAATACAGCCATTTTGGCTCTGTCTTAATTAGGATGGTGTTGTTGAAAATGGGAGACGGGAAATGGTGATGGATGAGGATCATGAATTTTGGTGGGGTTGGAGTTCGCGCTGATGCACGTGAACGATGCTATTAGCGCGTGCTGAGGCTGCGTAAAACAGCGACGAAGCCCGCCGAATGTAGCGGCCAAAACACCAAGAACTCGCTTTATATTATAAAAATTTTTAAATTAATTTTAATATCCCTTTTAAATTAATTTTATTAAACTTTCTAAATTAATTTATTAAACCTTTTGAATATCAAATTTTAAACCCTTTAAATTAATTTTATCAAATTCTTTAAATTAATATTAATAAATCTTTTAAATTAATTTTATTAAATTTTTAAATTTCAAATATTATGTTACGAGGTTTGCCGTCTAGATCACGTGGAAGTGCTCTAGGCTCTCGAGGTGGTTTATAACTAGGCGTCAAGCAGGGACTTAAAGTAATGACAATAATATGATGCAATTCGTAACTAATAGTATGGTATACTAAATGATTGATCTTGAGCACGAAGCTCTATACAAAGGAAATCCATCTTGATTATATAGACCTTCATGCCTATGGCTAGTCAGGACCGCTGCGCGGTCCATAACGTGACTTCGTCACGTTACCTTGTTTTAGTCATGTGACGCGGCGTAGATGTTAGCCGTCGTAACACAGATATTGCGAACCTTATTGGGGGTATAAGTTAATACCAGTAAAACCCTTAATACCAGTAGATAGTTGAGGAAATATTTTACTAGGTAAAATATTTTGATAGTGAAATATTTTGATAGTGAAAATAAAATATTTTGATGGTGAAAATATTTACTCTAAGTAAAATATTTTGGTAGTGAAAAATATTTTATTTCTATTATTAAAGATTGATCAAGTTCAGATAATTATTGATTGAATTATTGATTACATCTAATAAGTGTATTATATACAAGACATTTTCAAACAACGCTAATATAAAAACATAGAAAGGAATGTAGCAAGACACAGTAAATCCAAAGTATGTATATCTCCGTCCATTAAGCTAAAGCACCAGATGGTCTACCATTTAGAAGGTGTAGACTGGTTGAGGACCAATGTCTCCAAAGTTACCGGAACCAGCTGGGCTTGAAGGGGTAACAGGGTTTGAATTGACGTATGAGATACCGAAATAAGCGTTGGTCTTTGACTGGTTGTTGGTGACAGTCATGACAGCGAATGCATTCTCGACACCAAATTGATCGGAGTATCCCCAAGAGATGGTGTTGGCAGATCCAGCAGTACATGGGATTCCAAACCATGACTCTGTACTAGCATCCTTTCCTGGCATACGAATAACAGTACATCTCTCGTCGGCGCGTCCATCATTTGTCGAGATGACAAAGTTATAATCACATCCGGATCCATCTTCGGAGCAGTATCTGGTCAATTGCTTAACAGTCCACTGAAGACCTTCAACGACTGAAGTCTGATCCGCGCCAGCTTGGGGAACCTGAGTGGCGACGGCAGATGGAGCCGCAGTAGAAGTAGTAATGGGGGTGCTAGAACATGCGGTTGGTGTAACTAGAGATCCGCTGTTGTCGAATGGAGAATATCCAAGACATGAAGCGTAAGTGGAAGCGCAGTAAGAGAAATTTGCGTCTGGAGCGCCGCGGCAGCTGTCATATGATGCATTGCATTTGGACACACAGGCGTCAGCTGTAGTTGTTGGTGCTGCGGCGGTAGTAGTGACTGGGCTGCTGGAACATGCGGTTGGTGTAACTAGAGATCCGCTGTTGTCGAATGGAGAATATCCAAGACATGAAGCGTAAGTGGAAGCGCAGTAAGAGAAATTTGCGTCTGGAGCGCCGCGACAGCTGTTGTATGATGCATTGCATTTGGACACACAGGCGTCAGCTGTAGTTGTTGGTGCTGCGGCGGTAGTAGTGACTGGGCTGCTGGAACATGCGGTTGGTGTAACTAGAGATCCGCTGTTGTCGAATGGAGAATATCCAAGACATGAAGCGTAAGTGGAAGCGCAGTAAGAGAAATTTGCGTCTGGAGCGCCGCGACAGCTGTTGTATGATGCGTCGCACTTAGATACACAGGCGTCAGCTGTAGTTGTTGGCGCAGAAGTGGTGGTGGACGCTGGACTGGAGCAAGCAGTTGGAGTGACGAGGGAGCCACTATTATTGAAAGGAGAGTATCCGAGACACGAAGCGTAGTTGGAAGCGCAATACGAAAAATTCGCATCTGGAGCACCGCGACAGCTATCATATGATGCATTGCATTGCGATACACACGCATCAGTTGTAGTGGTTGGCGCAGCGGTGGTGGTGGTGGATGCTACTGAGCTGGAGCAAGCAGTTGGAGTGACGAAGGAGCCACTATTATTGAAAGGAGAGTATCCGAGACACGAAGCGTAGTTGGAAGCGCAATACGAAAAATTCGCATCTGGAGCACCGCGACAGCTATCATATGATGCATTGCATTGCGATACACACGCATCAGTTGTAGTGGTTGGCGCAGCGGTGGTGGTGGTGGATGCTACTGAGCTGGAGCAAGCAGTTGGAGTGACGAAGGAGCCACTATTATTGAAAGGAGAGTATCCGAGACACGAAGCGTAGTTGGAAGCGCAATACGAAAAATTCGCATCTGGAGCACCGCGACAGCTATCATATGATGCATTGCATTGCGATACACACGCATCAGTTGTAGTAGTTGGAGCAGCGGTGGTGGTGGTGGATGTTACTTGGCTGGAGCAGGCAGTTGGAGTGACGAAGGGTCCACTATCATTGAAAGGAGAGTATCCGAGACATGAAGCATAGTTAGAAGCGCAATACGAAAAATTCGCATCTGGAGCACCGCGACAGGTATTGTAGGCGCTGTAGCAAGCATCTGAGCATGAATCTCTAACTACCAAAGAAGCTGGTGCAGCGAATGCTCCAGAAGCAAACAGAGCAAACGCAATATCTTGGTAATGCATTCTGAAAGAGAAAAGATCTGTTCGTTGTTGATTGGTATTGCGTTGGGAACAGAAAGTGTGAAGTACTGATGGCAATGAAGTGAGTAAATCTGTTGTTGAGTTGAAATGCAGAGCTGAACTTCAGGACTTATATATTCGAAATTCTTCTTGACTTTCTACATGCCCATAAAATCCCCTGCGTCATCTTTTACACGTTCTTTACTATGGGGTTACCCACAAAAAACCTCGTACCGATTGAATGGTTCCAAAGTTTACTTGTATTGGTTAGCCAGCACAGTTTTTTTCTTCGGAAGCTTAGCAGGCCAAGAGCCTCACATACAAAAATAGGAATCAAAGCGAGGTATAGACTCGGTTAGAGTTCAGTAATCCAGTTTCCTGTTTGCTGGTGTTAAAAAACAGGGGGTGTTCACCAAGAAAAAGCATCACCAGATATCGTGATAGTGGAGAAAGGTAAACAGCGTACAAAATCATGCTTCCAAAAAGTCTTGGATGCACCCTTACGAGTTAGGTCTGGCAAAAAATAAGTTGGTGGGGTTCGTATCTGCGGAGAGAATCATGAAGAAACTGTCGTATCGGCACAACAGAATAAAGCTAAAAGATAGGGAGCTCCGGATATCGAAAGTTTCGTTCCATTCGCATGTCTGAGAGGAGTTAATGAAGATCGTCGCCAATGACATTTGAAAATTTAACACTTAAATCATACCATTCCCGCCGTCTATCCGATTCTTCTGCGGATCTGTCAATCAGCACAGAAATTGAAACTTAAAATTTTGTACCGAGTACACTAAATCCTTGGCAGGAGCCAAGAATTAGGACTGGTGGACCTAGTGTCGAAGTTTAATACGAGGTGCAGTAACCACCTCGATCATTATCGGGTATCCAAACTTTCTGGAAGATGTGTACAGCCACAGATTATCATAGGGCGGATCACTCTGTTATTACAACTAATCTCACGACTACCTGTGATTCGTGATAATTCATGATAATTAGTGGTATGCTGCACTGGTTCCTGAATCATAAATATGAGCATAAATGATTTGAGTTGAATTTTATTGAGAGCTTCAGTACAAGAGTATGGTGCGCTGGCATGGGATAGATGTTCTTCGTTCGATCATGGTTAGTGGAAGGATGGTTGTCCTTGCCCCCCACTCACAGCCCTCTTCAAGGTCCTAGCTCTCGGAAAGCAAACTACCTCCTTAGTTCCTGGAATAAGCTCTTAGCATTAAAATAACTATTCATCCGACGAAATACAATAAATGAAAGGAATACGAGTATATGTTTATAAAAATCGAAGTACAGATTTATGTTTATACGTCATAGTCTAAGCTTTTTTCTGACTACACAAACTAACATTATTCAAATATTTCTTCCTCGGAAATTATAGACAGATTTTTACTATAATATATTAAAGTATTGTATTGAGCACATACAGATTAAACACCTCCCATAAGAAAATCCAGTTTGCTATAATTGTAGAGTTCAACTTGAGGTCTATATCATCGGCGACCAGGGAGCTGCCAATCATAGCCTCATATGTCAAGGTTTCTCATATATTATTTGTATCCTGAAATTGGCTCCCAAGGAATTTAAAGATCAAAATACCTGTCATCTGATAGTTACTTTGGATGAGATCTCCATAGCACCGAACATGATGAAGGGATGAACGTTGTGGCATATTGAAGTTATTTGTTAAAGATCCATTTACTTATAAAATGGTGATGCAAAACATCCCTTGCTCATGCCAGGTATATCAAGAGGTGTTAAAAAGTACGTTAAGCTCTCTTTTTTTACTCAGCGTATCCAATAATCAATAATCCGGACTTCTAACAATGAGGGACCTTTGAATACTAAAATCATTTCACACATCGAATTTGATTGCATTCTTACACAGTCAAAGTGTTCGATAGATTTAAAGGAAAAACTTGGTCAAGATGAATGAAGCATTTTTAAAGATATGAAGGTCTAATGAGGTCAAATTGAACAGCATCCATACTATAGAACACTTTTCTGGGTGGAGTTACGAGATCAAAATGTTCTAAATCGTGTTGAGGAGCAAGTATGCGTACAAAGATGACGCAGTACGCAGCATTCAAATCTGTCCAAAAGCAATATTTGCACAGCGAATTGTGACTTTGGGTGGGTTTTCTTTCATACTTACTCTGTACCATCCTTTCCCATGAGTGATGCATTTCCCATACAGAAAAGCGGAAGACCTCCGCGATGTTAGCTCTACCTCCCCACACGACGCAAGGCCGTTGCTCACATGAATTATTACACTTACATGGATAAGTAGCTCTAGAATCTACTCTTCATACATGGCTCATACGTGGCCAGTCTTTTGCTTCTATTCCAAAGGAGGTCTGTTCACACCGAGTACCAAAAGTACACAACTAGGAAGCAAAGATGACACAAGACGGTATCCTTCCATACATAGATGAGAGTTCTACGAGTCTTTTGTACCGTGAGAAAAAATGGGACACGTCCAATCTCTTAAACTGAATCGATATTTTCTAGTAGGTTTTCCTCCGTCAGGACAATGAGGGCAAACTAGAGGAAAAGTAAAGTGATAGGTAAGTTCTAGAGACTCATCAAAGGTGTGGATGACCAAAGGTAAATACTTCAATGGAAACGAGCCTCTCCTGAGTTCTTTTTCCTCTGTACCGTGTCTCAATCAATGCTCTTTGAAAGCTCTCACGACAACAATACGTCATGCTTTGGCGAATTTCTCAAGTCCACAGACCCACTTCAGTATGATCAAGTTAATTCAAAGGCACGCAATCATACTACTGTATTTCAGAATGCCTTTAGAACTGTGAAGATATCATCTTTAAAGACTTGGATACTTCAGAGCCCATGATGAGGATTTCTTTCCAAATACAACCAACAGCCATTTGCCACCGATCACAAAGGATGAACCCAAAAAGATCTAAGGTGTTGTCTCCGAGTTCTCTCGATTCCACTTTGAGTATTACCTGGGTTGCAACATTATGACCTCCTGGTCGTCCGCAAGTTCCAAGGAAAAAAGTGAGACAATCATCGAAGTTCGCCTCGACATCTGGAAGACAACAGTCTCGAAGTTTTCGACATGGACATTCTAGTCATGGATAATGATGGAATAGCAACTTTCACTGAATCAACTACATCTGAACTTTGAACGCAACCATATATTATCTGCTGAATCGTCAAATTCTTGTGAGAAGGTAAACCTTGCTATTACTGATATGAAGAAGCAGAAAGATCCATGGAAGTTTCTCTCAACCCGGAGAATGAGTAACGACCGATGGTGTAGATAGTACAGCAATAATAGACGACAGCTTTCGTGGAACATTACTCAAATCAATGGGCCTACTAATGATGGTATGATCTCCTTCGGTTTCCGTGGACAGGAATTTAATCGACATGCTAATAACTTCTAGGCATTTTCATAGAGTTGTAAAACTGTAGAAATTATAAAATACTAGAAGTCATGACGCTGATTGTCTTTCTCCAAGTGAAGTCGATGAGAATAACCTTCTAAGCTCAATTGATAGTCATACTGCTGATGGCCGTCCAAGTAATTATATTCGGTGTAAAATCAAATTCCTGTCCCTCCGGCACTCCATGCATAACTATCCCACGAAAACCAGTCGAAGTTTCCATCCAAAGATTGTTCGGTAGATAAGAAGTCTAATTGATGGAATAATGGATCCGCTACTGCTGCGGCTTGCCCGGTGAACGGGTGCATTTCACGCACCGATGTATCGTCTGAATTCTCATTACCCGACATGGAAATATCCATCGGATAAGATAGGAAGCTGAGTAAGGTTGGATCCGCAAGGTCGTTAGAGGAGTCTCTCACTCCCATTTCCGCATTATCGTTGTAGGTGTTTGCACTCTGAGTATTATCGTTGGAAGAAAAATTTCGAAATTGATTTGAAGTTTGCGAGATCACTTCGCCTGTAAGCTGAGAAATTAATTGTGAATTTCTAGTTAGCTGTTGAATAGACGGCGTAGTCGGTACTTCTGGTGATCTGCTCTCCAAGGATTTTCGATTCATACTTCCTCTGACAAAACTTTCTGCTAACCTAGTAAAAGTTTCCGCAATACGTTCGAGCTTTTGAGCACTGGGATGCTGGGCATGCATCCTCAGAAAATAGTATACCACCCCGCGAAGCAATTGGAGGTCATCGAAACAAGTTGACGAATGTGGGTCAGCAATTATGTTAGAGAAGAGAACAAAATAAGGCATGAAGGGATAATAAAGGAGTTGCCTATGACTTATTAACAAAACGGGAAAGGAATATCTGAGCAGTGGAGGGAATGAAGGTTGGTACTCGGGGGCGAATTGATGAAAGCACGAAATAATTGGGGCAAATCAGTCAGAAAACAATGAATAATTACGTACCATGTGATACCATTAAAAACTTCCATGGAAGTAGAAATGAGTTTCTCTAGTATCTTGATCGCTACTCGCGCGGAAAAAAGGCAAATTTCATGATTCTGTTTGGAGCTACGAGTCAAATAGACAACGGAGTGATGATATTGGAATGTGAGGAAGTTGATGCCCATTTGTACTGATTTGATTTCACTAGGCTCTCCCTGTAAATTGTTGTATACCGACGTTTTCTGTATTTGTGAATTAATTAAGCATCTTCCCTGTCATGGTGCAAGAGAACAAACATGATCCAAACTCTGCTTCCAAATCCCAAGATTTTCTTTCATCTTCGAAATCTGCTCTGTTCCAGACTCTCCATTGTGAACCATGAGGGCAACATCAATTATTTTTCCTTGTAACACAAACAGCTCTCGTGCCAGACCAAAATATAATGCGCCAAAATCATCGCTAAGCTGATTTTGCTGTAGATTTCCAAGACCTGGAGTTGATGATCGATGAGGTCTGAATGTCGCGAGAAATGCCGGGTCCGGAGGATCGACGGCCTCGTATAGCTGACTCAATAGAAATGGAGGCCTCCCAAACGCGAGCGATAATGACTTATCAATCATAAATAGGTTCCAGAATAGGCAGTTCCTTTGATCATTTTCTCTGCTTCTCCTTGGAAACTTTGGGGAAGGAGCATGAAGATTGAGGCTCTGTGCCATTCGGCAAGCATGGCTTATGAGTGTCCAACATAATCCTGGTGGGACGAGATCTTGACAGTGACAGGATAACATTAATAAGGCTTGAATACTAATCACTGATGGTTCGAGAAAGAATGAAGAATCTTGTAAAATTATCCATACGTTCCATTGAAGACCTCGATTAACTCTTGCGTTGGATGGCTCCATGAAAGCTATTGTGGTCGATAGGAATGCATTGTATAGTAAGAGCCAGGCTCTTTCGGATATTTTCTTTGGTTCAAAGGCAAGCTTTGGGATGATATCAAGTGGAGGCATTGTAAAAAATGGTTTGCCCCGTTCAATACCTGCCATGAAAACTTTGCAATGTCGGTGTCAGCAATAAATATTCATGGAATACTAAAAGCAAGAGCATCTTACTCTGTATCATCCGCTCCCCTTCAGATTTTTGTGGAATAAAAAATACTTCCATTTGCCTTCTAAAATTCTTGACGTTTGAATAAATGTCGGGATCGTCAAAACTTCCTTCAGAAAATGATGCAGTAAGGAATGACAATCCATTTTCAGCATCTTGTTGTAACCCTGGCTCGAGGTTAGTTGACTTTATTTCAGCTGTCGTGATACTGTTCTTTGCTTGGCTTAAGATGGAAGGAGTTGAAGAATCTTCAGGAAGACGTTCGCCTTTATCACTACTAGATTGAGATGCGGCAGGACGACTTGAATCAGTTATGATGTTCTTGTCGCCATCATCATTTGATGACCTCGAAGAAGCGGGCCCCTGATCGGTGATCAAAGCAGGACCATTGAACTCAAGAACATCTGCGGAGTTCCGATCTATATAATTTTGGTGACCCTCTCGTATGACGCTTTCACTACGCGTCAGTGATACGTTGATAAATATGATGGCCCTAGACTTACTTCATCCGTGCTCGTCTTGGTATCCTGCCACGGCGGGAGTAAGTGCATGGACCCGACCATCCCCGGCAATTCAAACATTTTGGTTTCTCTCGAGAGCATTTGAGCTAAAGGGAATCAGATTTCAATTTGTCAACAATGATGTGTGGTCGTAGGACCAACCTTTCTCCGTTTACAATGGTCGCACTGCATGACAGAATTCCATAAGTTCTTGGGTCACATACTTAGAATAGCTGGAACTCACAGCGTACTGCTCAAGCTCTTTCTGCTCTGTGACTGGCAATTCGGAAGGTTCGGAATCTCTAGCCTCTGCGTTTGAAGCAGGATTGGCCGGGTTTACCATGGTAGCTCGACAGTTAGTGAAATGTATGATTCTTGACCACGAACTTTCTAGATTATCTAAGGCGGACGGAATATACAGAGAACTCGCACTATTAATGAAATGCATGAGAGATGTTCCTGAACGATAAGAAAGGGAGTAAATGGGTGTAGGTGTAGGACGGAACTTAGACGGATGTTAAGGGTCTTTGCTTACGAGATTCAACGCTGCTTAGAGGTCAATGCAGACCATTACGTGATGGCCGTTAGTTACAACAAAGCAGCGTTGATGATGAATTGTGCCAACACACCACACATCACTTTAGCAATTGCAGGGTCGACTGAAAAAATGGTGTTTGGCTTCGTATCAAAATAACAACATCATCCCCCTCCCCTTTGAAATCAGAGAACCAATTCTGGGCACACAGAATAAAGCGCCGGATTGCCTCAAATGTGATTGTTGAATAGAAAGGATCGCCAACCGAGTAGGACTGGTGACCGGCAAAGATCAATCATTCGAGGCGGGCTTAATTGTAGAGCATGTATCCATAATCTGCCGTTGATCCCCTTTAGATTCTGGAACTTGCCAGAAGTCATAGTTGTGATTCAGATATCGCACCCAGAGCTTTTTCTTACAACTTTGTTTGAACTTCTCATATTTTGGATATCTTCTACCAAGTCCAAGGAAATTTGACAGATGGTACTGAGTTCTGCTGGCTGTGAGAACATTCATCGTGCCTGGAAGCATCAATTGTTCAATCTTCCATTCAAAGACGCGTCGGAAATTCTACTCTGTAATGAAGCTGTGATCCGATACCTTTGCTGCCATCCCCGCCACTTCGCGTAAATATTAAGGAGTAGCGATGTCGATAGCAGGAGTATGGGATCAGAGAGTTGGAGTTGGTGACTTGTAGAAGACTTGTGTTTGTGCGGCGCTTGCCATAACAACTAAATTTAGACTTAGACCATTCATCCTACTCAGATAAGCAACAATAGGATGCGCAACCGATACCTGCAGAGCACGGATAATAGCTTTAATCTATTGATAATCTACTGGTGAAGTGAATGGTTTAAACAGACACCTGCAGATTGTTATAGATTATACATACTGGGGGCAAGGTAGAACCCAGAGATCTACTTACCTCATAATACCGTTAAAATTTGTAATAGATTTATAAAAAAATTAAAATTACTGAATACATATCATCTGGATTGGTGACAATACTTTTTTATATTAATTTAAATATTGAAAAGATTTTTTGATATTAAATAAAGTCGATAGAAAAACCATTATTTAGATTATAATATTAACTCAGGAAAATGAACAGGAAATATTTATCCGAGAATATCGCAATATAAAGTGGTGAATCACTGGTACTTGTGCATAGCCTACGATACCTAGTTCAACCCCATCCATAAGACCTCAATCATTCAATCTCTCTCTTCTCACTGAAAAAAAAAATCAATCCAATGCCTCAAGGCCACGCTGAAGATTTTGGAACGTATTCTTATAGCAAAGATGTGTCTGTAAAGTCAGGACTAAGCTGTGGGAAAGCTTTTGCCAATACAGTAATTAGAACCTCTTTATAAGGATCCTCTTTATAAGGATATCCTGTTTATAAGGATGATTTTTGTGATTTTTTCGGTCCCTTTTTGTTATAAGGCAAAGAAAAAAACCTGATTATAAGGAAACCTCCAAATATCCTTAATTTTGGAGCTAAAAAAAAGTATCCTTATAAAGAGGTTCTACTGTAATCGTGTTCGTCCCTCCTCAGGTGTCTGGGGTAGGGGAGCCGTGTGGTAGGATGTGTGGAAATTCCGGATAGCTATACCATATAAACTCATCCTTCTTCTGATCAAAGTCACCCCTTTTTTTTGCAAAGTTTTCCCTAGGAGTATCAAGCATTAAGACGAAGGCAAAAGGATGAAATGGATAAAAGTACAAGGTTGATCCTCATACTGCATGCGGTATCATCGCCGTGCGATCATCATATAATGGCCTTTCGAACCAGCATTATTGCTTCAACTTACATTCAAATTATCCATTCCAGAAATGGTGTACGGAAATAGGTAAACTTAGACTTCCTCTCAAGCCACTCCATGTTCAAGGAATAAAATAAATCTTACCTCGTTACCAGTGAAGGAAGATGATACACACATAAATATATCCATTCCATCATTCTTTGAACAATGCCACCTGTACATGCATTCATAGATGTCCAGCACCTTCCTGCAACCCATATTCTCGCCGTCTCGTCTCATGATACATCCTTTTGGCCCAAAAATAATCCATCGTTCTGCAAGCCACATGGATCACAACATCTGCCAAGCCACGTGGTCATTCTGACAACTTTTCTTTTCCAGGCTTTCCGCACGTATGGCCATGTCGTGATGTCCCGTTCAAGACACGGTCTTATCCGCTTTTCGTGCCGTTTTTGTTTTGATACCCAGTTCCTTAATTGGAGAGCTGGGCTGGAAATAGGGGGGCATACATACTGCCGGATTCGATTCCGGAGTAGCCGGTGTAGCTGTAGGTAGAAGTTTTTCGGCTAAGAATGTAAGCGCAAAGTATCATTGACTAGAACGGGACATTTCCCATTTTGAGGTGGGAACTCGAATGTCTGCGAAAGTACTGAGAAATTTTCAAAGTATCGAAGTTGAAGACACATGGAAAGTAATATGCTTCGCCCCCGCGTCGCTCGGCGTAAAGTACGGACAGCTCATAAGGATAAATCAAAATTCTCATCCCTTCTTTTAAGCCACCTGCAACAAGACCTGCACGTCATCCTAACACAAACAACATATTTTGTCCACCTATTCTAGCATACTCAGAAATCCATGCATGTCCTTTATTCACATATTCGTTGCTTGCACAGAGATGCGTGTGAAGGTAGATGGTATTCTGCGCATCATCTATTTCCCACATATGTACAGTATTATCTGATCGCCGAGTATATGATGTCGTACTGCAGTACTATATGAACTTCATACAGGATTGATGGTTTCCCGATGAGTTTCGGCTGGTGAATTCTTCTTGTCCTCAATCTCTGCCTTTCCTCGATATTTCCTGGCCCTTCTGATGCGAATTTCGAGATCTTCCATGGCTTTCTCGGTAGTGACCAATCTCGGAATGACATCCATCATCTTGATACTATCTCCCTGTGTATTCTTCAAAGCCTGCGGGACGAAAAGTCCGAACATCCTCAGTGGATCCTTCTTGGAAACGGTTTTCGTGTCTTGGCCGTTTA
The DNA here is from genome assembly GCA_025389075.1 of Sclerotinia minor. Lineage (NCBI taxonomy): Eukaryota > Fungi > Ascomycota > Leotiomycetes > Helotiales > Sclerotiniaceae > Sclerotinia > Sclerotinia minor. The sequence continues at coordinate 1,815,806 of QRFH01000011.1, read as the reverse complement.
TATCGTTTTTTGAAGGATCCGAGTCTGATTCCGAAGAGGAAATTTCATTGATGGCGAATAGAGGAGGGGTTGATTTTGCACAATGTGTATTCGAGGCGTTTTCGGGGATCGTTACAGTGCATAACCTTTGTGCTTGCATACGGTCATCATAGAATGAGGTGTCATAACGGATACTATTCTGCGACATGAAGTTTGCTCGGGATAGGTTGATGTGCATCTATTGTCATTTGCGTTAGTACTAATTTGTATCCAGTAAACTAGATTTCCCAATTATATTCCGGGAGGAGGCACACAGGGCAGGAACGAATAGCAAATGAGGGGAGTGAGGGGCACGCGATGGATGGACGAAATAAATCGTTACGTGGAAGGATTTTTTTGACTCATAGGACTCAGCAATACATTCTGCAATATCTCACCAAGATTTGACGATCAAATGATCCCTTCACTTAGCTAAATATCGTACATGCTAAGGATTTTATTTTGCCATGCGGATCATTTCATCCATCGCGAGGAATCAGATTAGAGGGATAATTAACAGGGGAGGTTAAGGAGAGATTTGACTAACAGATGAGGATAATGAGGAAAGCTCAGACCTTAGAGAACTGTATTGATCTAGAAGATGAAGATATTCTTCTAGCAGTCGATCAATTTCCCAGGTAAGTTCTTGAACGGTAGAGAGAGACATGATGGAGTAAAATTGATGAGTTTGGTTGGTGAGTTTGGTGGGTTGGGCGCCAATGAAGGGAACATGTAAGGTCTGTCTGTCGTTCCTTGTCAAGTTGTAATTACCATCAACGTTGAGTTCCCACTCAAACTTCCAATATTTGCTTCTCGAGTGCAAGGTGTAAAATGGGATGATTGTTTTGAACCCTGGGGATGTGGAAGTAGCGTAGGTAATTGAAGGTCAAGGTCAATAATAATGTTCATAAATGAGGGAGGAGAGCTTTGGTAGAAGTCGATATGTATTTGAAGTTTGGATCATCATGACAAAGGTGGAGTGAGGAATTTGTGGTTGTCTCGTGACTTGTCTTTCGTAGTCAGTCCATCTCCATCCATCCATCTATCCATCCATTCATCTATCGACAAAACTGGTAGACGAACGGTAGTCTATCAAGGATCATGGAAGGAAAGAAGAAAACTCGTGGAAGGAGAAAGGTGGAGAAATATCCAAGATACGGAGTACCGGGGAAAAGTAAGCAGCAGGTAATAATCATTTCGAGTGGAAAAGGGGAGGTATGTAGTCAATATAAATAAATATTAATATAAATTATCATCATCATCATCACCATCAGCATCTCATCTACTTTCTTTTCAAAGTCAGTCAAAGTCAAAAGTCTCTATTCAATTTGACAAATCAAACATTTCCAATAATAAATAATCATCATGATATCTTGAGTCCTTAATGCAATAGAAAGTAAAACGATAGATAAGTTCCTACCTTTCACATTATCGACCTTCCTTTGACCTCAATTGTGTTTGAGGTTACATCGTCAGAGTGCTAGAGTGCTGGGTGTGGTGCAGAGACCTAGTCCCTACCTAGGTGCCCTCCCTACCTATATCAATCTCACTTGTTCTTAATACTATATTTCCGTCAATTTTAATTAAATTTTTCAGAGTTGAAAGGAAGGCTTTTCCTTTCAATAATGCCCAAGTATTGGATATCCAATACTGAAGATCAAATAGAAGACCCTAGACTTTCCTTTCTATTGGAATCTACGTAGTACGGAGTACCGGCATTCATCATCGAAGCCAAAGTAAAAAGTCCCATGGAATTTGATGGGATTAACTCCAGATTGATGAATGAGGTATATCGATATTCTCAATTGGAATTAGTTGGGTAGCATTGTAAGCATTGTATTTTGATTGCATTGCATTGCATTTGCATCGTTCTTAGAGCTGCTGTTGGTTGTACAAAGTGTAAGGTTGATGTGATGTGATTGGTAAGTTGTTGATTGAGTATCCCGCCCTATCTATCTACGTCTTGTATCTCCTTTACGTATGTATCGAAGCAATTTGAGTCTAGGCTTGTCCTTCCTTTTTACCATGCTCATGCTGCTGCTGCTGCTGCTGCTGCCTCTGCCAGTCTCTGCCAATTTTAGCTTGAAGGTTAGAGGTCACGGTTAGAAGGTCACGGTTAGAGCTGCTAGATGGGTGCTAGATGCTAGCGTATAAGCTTCCACCGTACTCCCATGCAAAAAATATCTTTCTTCACAATATCACATACACTCACGAAAAGTCACGAATAATCACATACACCTACCTAGTACTTCACTTTAATAAACCGTCAACACAGTCTACGTGAAATCTGAAGGAAAAATCACTTATTACACATTACTAAACTATTTTCATTTATTACCCACCTAACCTCACCTACTCAACCCATTAATTTCACATCACACAGGGTACTTTTATTACAGCACAACACAATACAACACAACACAATACAACACAGCACAGCACAGCATAGCACAGCACAAAATAGATAAATAAAAAGGGCACGAACCACCCTACCTGCATCGTCGAAACCACTGAATCCTCAAAAATAAAATACGCGAACCATAGAACGACGTTGAAAATCAATAAGAAAGGGAAAATAAGGAGTTCGAATCAATTCAGGGAAAAAAAGGTCGAATTTGTCCCCCCCCAATCCCCATCCATCCATCTCCATTGTCGGTCAGCTTTCTGCCTGATAACTCAGACCTGAGATTCGAAAAAAAAGATTGGAAACCGTTTGCTCATATTGCATTAACAACTGGCTGTTGCTTCTCAATCTACTTGTCCCGGGTCATTCGTGTGTTCAACCTGAACTCAACCTCACCTCACTTCCCCTCTCCTCACTTCACCTCGCCCCTTCTTTCAATCAATCAATCAATCATTCAATTCCATTCAATTCAATTCAATTCAATCATTCAAATCATCCACTTCGCACATATCCACTTGCCACACATACACATATACACGCATACAAACATACACACACACATACACTCACACTTACACTCACACACACACGACACCTCTTTTTCGATCCGACAACCCATTTCTACTCAAACGTCATTTTGCATACGATTCCTAATCTTACAATCTTTCAACCCTCAGCCCTTCAAGACTTCACAGATAATCAACCAATCCGTCAAGACCGAGCGCAAGTCGACACGAACCACCGATAGTACCATATTTGTTCAGTGGTAGAAGTGCTTTCAAAGTACGAGGGAGATAAAGACAATCCGAACAATGGTTGTCGCAACGATAAAGTTAGTACCTCCCTTGAGAAAGCTGCTGCTGTGGCATGGATTGGATAATGATTCCGGGGAATTATTTACTTCAGTCATTTCACAGGCTAACCTATGATATCAACTTACAGATGTGTTGTCGTCGGCGATGGTGCCGTAGGAAAGACTTGTTTACTCATATCCTATACTACCAATAAATTCCCTTCCGAATATGTCCCTACAGTTTTCGATAACTATGCCGTTACAGTTATGTGAGTTTAAATTTACACCGACATTTTACCTGCTCGCATCTCCCATCTCTGCAATGTAAAATACAATTTGGGAACAGTGTTCTGATGATCATTCATTAGGATCGGCGATGAACCATATACCCTCGGTCTTTTCGATACTGCCGGGCAAGAGGATTATGACAGGCTTCGACCCCTCTCATATCCACAGACTGATGTCTTCCTCGTTTGCTTCTCAGTTACTTCCCCCGCATCATTCGAGAACGTACGCGAGAAATGGTTCCCAGAAGTTCATCATCACTGCCCTGGTGTACCTTGCTTAATCGTGGGCACGCAAACCGATTTAAGAGATGACGTTAGTGTGAAGGAAAAGCTTACCAAACAAAAGATGAAGCCGGTCGAGAAGAGTGATGGTGAGAGAATGGCTAAGGATCTGGGGGCTGTCAAATACGTCGAGTGCAGTGCTCTGACTCAATACAAGTTAAAGGACGTTTTCGATGAGGTATGAATTTTCCATACAAAGATGCACCACAGTTTCTGCCAAGACACGACACATCCATGAGAGGAAGGGAAATGCTAATCATAACTAGGCTATTGTTGCGGCATTAGAACCTCCTGCGCCGAAGAAGAAACAACATCGATGCTTAATTCTTTAATTTAATTGTTCTAATAATACCCAACAATTAACTTTCTGCCCTCATTTCCTTTCGCACCGTTCTTCTACGCCGCCGCCACTACTTACTCGCCTCTCGTTATCCATATCGTGCTCGAACAATCATATGAATCCGGAGAAATCCTAGAGTTGATATAACGTTGAGCGATTTGGTTCGAAAGCTACGTTACATATTGACACATCACCGAAACTACGCGGATAATCATTATTTTTCTGTACCCAGTCGGCCGGAGGGGTTGATCCGTCATTTCACACCGCTGGGAAATTGTTCGTAGGGGGGCAGAAAATATACGCCATAAATGACGAAGTGCTTCTACATTAAGGGAAATCGCATTTGATGAACAAAGTTCTCAGTATAAAATCTTTCAATCAATGTTCTGGGGCAGGACTTTGAGGTTTGTGGGAATGGGTAGGTAGAGAAATGGCATGCCACGCGAAGGGCTTCTTTTTTTCTATTTACAATCCTCTTTGTTACTTTTGATCCCGAGAATCGATTCCCAGCAACCCTACTTTGATTACCTCTTTTTTTCCATATTGCGGGTTAAGATGTTTTTTTTAGGTAAACCGTGGGGGCAGGAATGCAATATACAGATTTTTTTTTTTGGTCTTTTGACGAACACCATGGTGAAGTAGATATCTAAGTGGTGAGCTTGAAAGCATGATCTGACTCAAGATCCTTATCGCATGAGCTCTCAGAGAACACACGGCGGCGGAGCGTTGGTGGCGTCACGCGCCAAGAAGGGGTAGATGTATGTTTCTCTAGTTTGATATCGATTTGCAAGAGAGAGACATGGCGTTAGTAACGAATGATGGTACTATCCCTTTCTGCACGAGCTGGTGACTTCCCGTAACCTTTTTTGATGTGAATTGATTTGAGTTTGATCATATAACTGTGTGAGTTTATGCCCGGCACTTTCATTTTAGTTCAAAAACGGTATGTACTACAATGAAAGGTCTAGACTTTTGAACTTGAAGATAGAGGGCGACTGATAAGGTCGACGTAGCATTACCGACATTAGTGGGGGGGGTCAATGGTGTGAAAGATTCTACATATCCATATTGTTGTGAGTTGTAACCTTATAGCCCCGAAGAGGGGTTGGGTTATCTTATTGACCTTATTGGAGCTACTACTCGCCGTGGGAAACACTTTGAATTGTGCTTATGTAACAATCTCCATTCTGCAAATCTCAATGACAAAGGCGGAGTGAATGACAGGACAGACAAGGAGCTTATCAAAGTCACCATTATCAAAACAATTGGGGAATATTTATCTAAAATGGGATACTACATGTAAGGTTATCAACACAATACAACACAACCCAACACAACCTGTTCCCCACCCCCCAATCTTTCTCTGTCGTCTGCCTCATCCAATATTTCCCTATACCATAACCCGAGTAAATACAAGAACTTGAGAAGAAAAGAAATGAAGTTTTCCATCTTCCACTGCCTGTCATTACTGGCAACATGTGGGGTTTTCTCCTCAACCTTGGTGGTGGGCCATAGCCATCACCATCAAGATGAAATTCCGCAGCAACATTTGGATGCTGATGGATTGGGCCTTGAAGAGGTTGATCGAAGTTTGAACGACGAAAGAAAGCAAGAATTGGAGAGACTCTGGGGTTTTGAGGTTAGTGCACTTTTATGTTTGGAAATTTGCTTGTTTGCATTGTGGATGGAAGCAGATAGATGCACAGATTGTGGACTCATGAGGTACAGTCGATGAATGATGATGATGACGATATTAGGACCACCTCCTGGCCTCCTGAACTTGATCTGAGGTACTGGAAGGTGTGGATGGGTACATAACCCGTGTCACATTGTAGGACCCGGACATCCCCAATTATTGCCCGTGTTCATGAATGGCGTTCTCGCCTGGAGCAAGAGGATGCAAAACACATATTTCGGTAACGGAATCGACGTGATTACTACTTTCTTGACTGACTCTTCCATTTCTTTCGGGGGAAGCACGAAAAAATTTGAAATGCGAGTGCATTCATTTCTCATGCATAAATCTTTATTTTCTCCACGCCTAGTCATTACCGTAAAACTGTAAGGCTACCACAGGCTGACACACCAAACCCTACATACAGTGGTCATTCTCAGGAATCTCAACATTTGCTCACCTGGAATACAAGAAATGCCTTACTACTCCTGACGAACTTTTCGATATAGGAATCTTAGGTGTCCCATTCGACACTGCAGTTAGCTATCGACCTGGGGCTAGATTTGGACCTAAGGCTATTCGATCAGCGAGCGCTAGACAAACTAGCTTTAGAGGATGTAGGATTTTAAGCCGTCATGGGCACTGATGATGCTCTTTTGTCGAAAAGCATGAAGCTAACGTCACGGGCCAGTCAACACACGAGCTGGTATAAACCCATACACATCGTTCGCTCGCATTCTCGATTGTGGGGATATACCCGTCACTCCCCTGAGTAACGCTGTTGCATTAGAACAAATGACAGCAGCTTATACCGAATTACTCAACCGGAAGCCCGTTTCGTCGTTTCTTACCCACCCAAAGATCATTTCCCTAGGAGGTGACCATAGTATAGCCTTGGCAGCACTCAGAGCTCTCCAAAAAGTATACAATCAACCAATCGCCGTCCTACATTTCGACGCTCATCTCGATACCTGGCATCCAGCCAAATACCCAGATCCATGGGCAAGTGAGCAAGCGCAATTTAATCACGGGAGTATGTTTTGGCTCGCTTCAAATGAAGGTCTAATCATAAATGGAAGCAGTGTTCACGCAGGGTTAAGAACCAGATTAAGTGGTAACGACTTCGAGGATTATGAAGATGATGATAGACAAGGTTTTCTGAGGATCTCGGCGGATGATATTGATGATCTTAGACCTCAAGGTGTGGTTAAGAAGATTATGGAAAGAATTGGAACCGAGGTTCCAGTTTATCTTAGCATTGACATCGATGTTCTGGATCCAGGTGTGGCGCCAGGCACCGGCACTCCTGAGCCTGGTGGATGGACAATGAGGGAGTTAATTAGAATACTAAGGGGAATTGAGGGATTGAATGTGGTGGGTGCGGTGAGTATTGTTAATCTTTTCATCTTTCCTTGAAAATGCTACAATCTCCAGCACAGTTTTAATGTTTCATTCTTGCGTCTCTTAACTTTGAGAGACTCTTTTGTTCATAAGTACTGACTCCAACATCTTGCAGGATGTCGTAGAGGTTAGTCCAAGTTATGATGGAGCTGGAGAAGAAACGGCGCTCAGTGCGTCGCAGGTGGTTTTTGAGATGTTGACGAGTGTCGTCAAGAGGGGTTTAAGAGACATGGGAAAGGTCGCAGAAATCAAGGAAATCAGGAAGTACGATGAGCTGTGAACATGATACTTTCAAGGCAAGTGAAGGGTTAGCGCAGGCATGCTAGACCCCAAGATATGATCACCGAAACGGTAGTGACCGTCTTCCCGAATACTAGTAAGACACGAGGCAGCCAGCAATGTAAATATGCCAAACGACAATCTGAGCCCGAGGATTACCGAAGAATGCAGAGTCATCGGGGAATCGTTCGATGCCAGCTACCTTCTATTCCGTTCCCTGATTAGATTTTACGTTTTGAATTTGAGATACTATTTCTTCCGCTTTACGTCAACGGGAACTTTGCATCGCATTGAAGGTAATTTTGGTAGATACCAGACCCGACAATCAACCCGAACTTCAAGTCGTATTGTTTCACATGGCGATCGCGATGGCCTCGCAAAATGGATATCGTCTGAAAGACTCTTGGGCCTGGTAAATTGTAGGTTAGTTTCTTGTAAGGATAGAATTCGGAAGCCTATGGAGATTCGGTGAAATTAGGATGAGGCTCGGTATTTGATGATGCAGTAGAGGATTAGTGCTATGTGTGGAACAGATGAATGTTGCGTTAGGGAGATACTTATATTATGCTTATTTATTCTAACTCAGCATCTAGGGCAAATTGCGGCACATAGATCAATATTATGTAAATGGAAAGTCCAAACGAAATCCTGGCGGCATGCTTTCCCAGGAGTGCATATGCATAAGGCCAATTCAAGCTAGACGCTTTGCACATCCTCCATGCTACTCCGCATTTGGCGAAGATTTCTGTGCAAGCAAGCAATATTTGTGGCCAGGATGTCTGTGGGGAGATAAGTATCTCTAAACAATAGATCAATAGTCCGAACTAGCGGATCAGATATGAACTCTTAACTTTTGAAAGTTTTTAAATACTTCTTTGTATGTAATTCATTACTTCGAGTTATTTGACATTTTCTTTCTGAATTTAATGTTCCAGAGATTATAGAACTTTTAAAGTCATAATATTTCAACAAAATTTAACAACTCGAAGCATGTCATTGCTGCCTGTACTTCCGGGTATTGGGTACCTTTCGCATAATCGAGGAAGCATGATGGGATGAATTCATCTCGGCCTATTCGCTCTTTGACAATCTTGCGAGTTCAAGCATTGATCTATTGATACATTCAGGTCACCTGCCCCTTGCAAATCAATCAATACCCCAGTCGACACGTTTCCACTTCAAGCAGGGGAGTACAAAACACACCAGGCATGTTACTAGGGACCCACAAGGGTTAGGGTTAGCGGAATGTACTTTCATCTCTTCAACTCTAAACTAATGTCACTCCATGGTTATTTCCGAAGGTTCTCGACCTGGCTTCGTCATAATAAGCCACAGTAGTATATAGTTGTGACACCAGATGAAAATATATGGGAATTGTAATAGCATGTCATGTCAAAGGATTTCGCAATCGGTGTCTGAAACAAAGACTACCGAAGACTGGAGAGATGAGAACCCGGCGATTTGGAAAAAGGCGCAGCTGCCAAGAAGGAATGTTACATCAGCCTTCGGGGATGACTTGACAAAATGGCAAAAAAGTATTGCCAGAAGTCGTCACTGGGACATTGGAGTGCAGAAAATTTTCACTACAAGATTGTAATCGTGCGAAAGGATTCAGCGAGCATTGTATTGTGGGACAGGAGCAAAGACCGGAAATCCGGAAAAGCCGGAGGAGAAATTCAGGATTAGGCGTTGAAAAATTATTTTATATCTTGGTGCATCAGGTCACTCATTTATTGCACACATTGAACTCACAAATTTCAGCATTTTTGGGTCGATGCTCCAAAAGCATTAAGATGGGACGGACATCCACGTTCTCAGCGATCGAGTTGACAAGGGAACTCTCGCAATGTGACCTAAATCCTCGAATGAGCGACGATGACAGGGGGGATGAAATAATTACGAAGCGGGGTCAGAACCGCTGTTTCCGGGGGTAAAATCTATGCGCCGCTCTATTTCTTATCATTTGCCATAGTCCAAAAATAGTCAGCCACAAATGGATTTGAATGATTCGAGTGACAGACTGGGTTCAAGTTCAAGTGATTTGAATTTATACTGGCCGACGACATCCGACGCAAATTAATCGAATAATTAGTCAAACTTCTTTGGATGTCGTACAATCTTTTGATCGCAGTGATCTCGCTCAATCACACGTAAGAGTCTATCCACGATGCCTTCAAGAAGATCACACATCAAATCACATCACGGTTGCAGTCAATGTAAACTCCGAAGAGTCAAGGTAAATTGTCCCTGCATCTCGAAAGGTTGTTAAGGTCGCCAGTCATATCACGGCACAAAACTTCTCAATTATCGTGCTGATTCCAAATTTAGTGCGATGAACGTCAGCCTGTCTGTACTAGATGTAAAGCATACAAAAGAGAATGCACATATAGTTCTGTCATCAGTCAAGCACCTGGTCAACATAGTTTCGAGCTACGACCACCGCCGGTATCTAAAACGCAAAATCATAAGCCGCCTCTCATCAAACCATCTTCCCGACGCAATCCACCTCAAAATCAGAGTCCCATTCACAGCACTCAGGCACGAATTCCACTTAGTTTCCACAAAGAAGAAGATGCTCTTCTTCATCATTATGTCAATGTCACTTCTAGACCCATGACGTCGGCATTCAATCGTCCGGATCAAAGCAACTGGGAAGGAGCAGTTCGACGCAACGCTTCAACTCATGGATTCGTATACAACGGAATGCTTTCATTTGCTGCGTTACATCTAGCTGTTTTGCAACCCGAAAATCGCTCGATGCATATAGCTAAAGCATTAAAGTTTCAAAATGCGGGCATGACGGAATTTAGACCCGTGTTGGAAAATCTCACAGCTTCGAATTGTGAAGCTGCATTGGGATTTTCAGGCTTGCTGATAAGTTCTATCTATGCGATCACAGTAGCGCAGGCGGGGCCAAACCGGCCTAGCGAGAGGTTATTAGATTACCTACCGGTGATATTTAGTTTGTTCAATGGAACTGTGGCTATATACAGAATAGGTTGGATGAAAAGCCTTGATTCTAATCTTAGCGTGCAGCTCCGACAAAAAGTAATGAGAGCAGACGTAGCCAACACTCCAGCCGAAGGTGAAGAGTACCTTGAACAATTACAATGTCAAGAAATTGAGGAGCTCAAAGACCCACATCTCCGAGACTTGTATAACGATATATCCTATAAAGTCAGGCGAAGTTTGAGAAGGACACAACAATTTCCTGGAAAAGCGTGGCCTGGGACGGCACCACCAGCATATATTCAATGCGTAAAAGAAAGAGAGCCAATTGCTTTGGTATTAGTTGCTTATTGGGCGGTAGGACAAGATAGAGGTGTTGGGTATAATTGGTGGGCGAGGAATTGGGCGCGAGACCTGGTGGAGACAATCGCAGAAGAGTTGGAGGAAGATTCGAGATGGGGCTTGTACATGAGGTGGCCAAGGGAGAAGATGGGACTGGTCTAATGGAAACGATTGGGGATTTCATGAATATATTGGACTTGATTATGCATAGAAAAGTTCGCATGAGTGATATTAGCTCGACTGAACCGATGTTTTTATTGTTTCAATTACACAAAGACATTGGTTTGTGCTCGCATCTACCATTTTAAACTCCAAATTTTATCTTTCACCGTCATTGAACTTTCATAGTCCCTCCGCGCCATGGAGTAACAAGACGTATTAATCTATTCATTTTACCTTTTAGCTTCAACGTCAGAACCCAAAGCTACACTTGAATTACGCTCCTTCTATCCATCGCTCCCCTTTTGGCCACGTAGAAAGCCGACGGACCTTGAAACCTCCACGCTGAAACCCTTGACATCTTCGGCAAACGGTGCAACTACTGCCCGAATCAAACCGATGGACAGCTGTCATGGACACCATAGTCACCATTTACAGGTCGCTACAGTAAATGCCCGTAGATTGAGAAACGTCGATAATTCGGAGAACCTAGGTGTGTTTAAGAGTTTGCATAATTCGATAGATCAGATATGATTGTCCAGCGGGGGTACTTGGGGAGGAATTTTCTCATGCAGAATACCATCAAAGAATACAACTATGTCATGGAAAATCGGATGAAAATTCCCTTAATATGATAGCCTTTCCTTGCACTCTACGGCTAAGGTTTTGTTGACGGGGGAGCGGGTGTGCGGAGGCAGTGCCTTTTTGCTGTCCTTAGAAGCGGTCACGATATCCTCCTTCTAAAAAAATCATTTCTTAGGTACGTTATCGCTCAATGTTGAGATATAGCAAGGGAAATTTCAAGTCAATTCAGGTGTGGCAGCGTCTTCAGCAAGTACTCCTTTCTCTTCTTTGGAAACTGATCCTTTGGAGAAGTTCTCGCTGGGTGAAACCAGCATGCCACTCAGCATGCATTGATCTGCTACAATTGGATTGCCATGAAGTATGTATTTGTGGAGATATATTTACTAGTATAACAATTATCGAACTGAATATAATATATCGATTAATGAAAATCCCATATAAATTGTTGGACATATCTCAAAAATGCCATTGGGACTATTCAAAACGATTTGCAAGATAAACTGTAAAACGAAATGTTTCGAAAAATGACTAAAAATAATAAGAGAAGGTACTCGGTGTCCAAACCCATGCAAGATTGGTATACTGACGAGGATATATACCTCATGGTTACGTCAAAAGACTGTCAATTCCAATCATCTTCCACCCGGCTTCCATCACACAATTATTGAGAACCACAATGAGCATTAAACAAGCGAAAACTATGAGCAATTGTGAGCGGAAGACATTAAGCACAACGCTGATGTTTGCAAAATAACCATCTAATATACAGATCTCGCTATAACAGAACAGGCAATGCACAAAAAAATGACAGTGTCTAGTCCATACATGCTACGCTGTTGGTCCAATGCCTTGAGTGGAGCCTGACAAATCCCGTCCATTATTAATATATCCAAATCAGTAGCACCGATCAATTCAAATCCTATACTCCAAAGCACTTTCATTTATCTTCGTTGAATGTCGTGAGTACCGCTTCATATTTTACAATCCTATGAATCCAAAAATCATGCTACTGGCAATGGAACCGGTGCATTATCTATAGTTTCTGTCGATGGCGAAATAACTGCAGTCTTTTCGGCCGACGGTTCTTCCTCATTACTTCCATCTTCTGTCGTTCCGTTCGGAGTCTCCTCAACCTCAGCTTGTGGGAAGTTTTGAGTTGTTTGTGCCTCATCCTCGTGTGAAATTGTTACAGCCTTAACATGACTTTCTCTACTAACACTTTCCGCCAAACTTGTCCGCGAATATACGGATGAAGAGGATGAGTTCGCAGCACCTACTAAAAATCGGAATTTCTTTGCATCCTTCTTTGCTTGTTTCTTCTCCTCTTTTGTATCTCCCGAAACCTCATCATCAGTCAAATCCTTCTCGACTGGGATTTCCAAATACACCGAGAAACCTCTGCGTCTGAATCCTTTGTTCCATTGTCTGAGTGCTGACTTCAACGGTGATTCGTATTGAAGGTCTCTTTTGATAATCGCAATGATCTTTCCGCGTTTCCATCTCCAGCTAAAGCTCTTTGATGATGGAAGAGTGTCCAATATTTCTTTGGTAAATTGTGACCATTCATGCTCGGTTACACCATATTTGTTCAACTTCGGATTGTACGGGAATCCGGATGATAATACACTTTCTTTCGTAGGTATCATCAAAGTTCGGGTTTGTGGTCGTGGGGCATCTGCGAATGAAACCCTTCGGGAATCAGGACCTTGAGATCTTGACCTCTCGGTTCCAAGGTCAAATGATGTTCGAGGGGTAACATTTGTTGATTGTGTCGTTCGCCGCGGAGTTATGTTCTGAGGTGGGATTTGAGGGGGTGCTGGAGCTGATGTTGGACGTCGCGTTTGGGATGGTCCTCGTCTTACAAAGAATTAGCAACTAATGTGATACGATTGCAGAGAAATTGTTCAAAACTTACGATTGGACCGAGGATGATCGCGAATTAGCTGCCGATCTACCTGTTCTTTGTTTTGATTGACTATTTTTTCGACTTGGAGCTTTATTGGTGCCCTTTTCGAGCTCCGCAAGCAAGCTTAATGCCCCGGACATGTTGTATTGATGTTCTTAGGGAGAAGGATAACAATGAAGGTTTTGATTGATTGAAAGTAGTCTCTATCTCTAATAACGGTACTGCAGGTGGATAATTGGCTGATCAGGCTAGACAGGAGGTTTACGTAGATATATATAAAGTGGCCGGTAAATGAGTAGTTGGGAGAGACAATTGGGTCAAAATATGGAGAATAAAATATGATATGATTATGATTATGATGATACCGGTGATGTCGCTGTGGGGGGACGAGTACAAATGGCAGGACACGACTACTCTTTAATCAATTCGATGCCAAAAACCTTAATTTTTGGATTATTGATGAATCATTGTGTTCGTGGCCTGGCCTTGCATTATATCCACACATAATAAGCGCTGATAGGTCACATTGGTCATGATTTGTGGCGTAGCACATGGTAGTTTGTAAAGCATGGATCGTATTCTGTCAGCCCTGCCTAAATCAGAAGAAAAGTCAAATCAGATGGATTAATGTAGTGGTGCACGGTATGTGAGATCAACGAGCTAACATGGCGGCTTGGTAAATGGATGGAGGAGTCTTTCTTTCGGATTGCTTACTGATCAGAGATGGGATTTTTTAATTGTAAGGATCGACAATGATAATGATACCCAAAACACCTGATAACGTTTTGGCACAATGGCTTACATATTCTGTGACAGAATATGTCTGTCTATACTTGTGTTTCGGTTGGAAATGATTGATTCAGGGGATGCACCTTCATTATTCATAACCGAGGCCTACTTCAAGCCAGCCTGCTTCAAGCCAGCCTACTTCTAAGCCCAACTTTCACCGCAATCAGAGATAGTAAGAATTTTCATGCAATCCTTGAATCTATACAACACATCACGCGACCAGTGAAATTTCATTTTCTTCTCTATTGAAATCTCTTCTTTTTAGTATACAAAATCTTCAAAGGAGTCATGCCGTGATGTGGATTACAAAGATTTCCAAGTGCCCCAAATCTGGTAAAAGATATCCACCATGAAAGTACCAGTGGCAATGAGTGGAGCCCTAATGAACTCCAAAAGTTAAAAAGGCGGATATGGTGAGATGGTCGAGATGTCCGGAAGTCCTAACGAAGTCGGTTTGCTGACTGAATGCGAGGTACAAGGTCTTTTTGGGCCGCCACATTCTTTCGGGGTGTTCCTGGAACTCCATCTTCCCGGAAAAGACAGTTCATGGCATCATCATACGAAAAGTTTAACACCCTACATAAGCTTTTAACGTTCGACTGGTAGCGAGGCTGGGTCCTGTTTTCTCTCGGATTTTTCATTTTACCGACGAGCTTTCATGGTTTGGTCGTCTTCTTTTCGGCCTATCTTTGTGTACAACCACGTCTTCGTCCGAGACTCCGAACTATGACATTTAACATTGGTACTTCACTTGATATACCGGAAGAATGCTACATCGATATATCATAAGGTCTCGGCACTTGACTTAACTCCGATCGGACAAATGACATGCCGTCTTCGCCCGACATTTCTGCTGTGGTGATGATTAATAAGCATTCCACAGTTTAAATGTGGCTAACCAGACCAGAAATCTCTAGCCACAATAATCTCGGCAATCACTGAGGCGGTTTAATATTCATCCGACGGGAAAAGATTGGGAACGAAAGATATGTACCGGTACTCTGTAGAGTAGGGAGTAACAGCTTACAGATGCGTTCAGATACCCCACACTCCCACGGTAGATCCAAACGCGGGGAAAGGATAGAAATGTTCTGGGCGATGCTATTTTCACTCGGTGATTACAAACGGTGGGTACTTTATGCTCAACACAGCCTCAGAGCCTCCTAACCGACTTACTAGCCTCGTAATTGAGATAATGCATAATGTGATTTGCTAGGTCACAGGTCTATGGTCGTGGTTCTTATGCTTAGAAGTTCGTTTGATTGCAAGCTCCTCATTGACAAGCTTTGCAAGAGCAGACCATGAAAGTCACCCACTTGGCTCATGGGGTTTCGTGCTTTACCTAACGCGTTCCGAGTATTTGTTGCGAGTTCCAATCTTGCGTGTTTTCCGTTTCCCTTTTCTCCTTTATCCTTTCTCCTTTCGCCTTCCTCCTCATTCCTTTGAACGTTCCATCTGATTTTCTTCAAGTGCAGGTACAGGCATGGTAATGTCCGCTCAATAGGGGTTGTTTCGAGGTAATCTTGCGGTCATATGTTTCTGTGAGCATTTTACTTTTCTACGCTAGCTTTGGTACATTGGACATACCATTCTTGGGATTAACAGCGTCCTGTGAAAATGACATCCACACTATAACAATGCCATTGGTTATTCGTTTTGTGTGGGTTTCCCAGAACCATCGATGGAGAAATTGCATACTGGCAATCTATTCTTCCTGACTGATTCATTCCCAATGTATGAATCATCTAGTGGACTTCCGGAAGATTTTTCTTAGCAGAAACCAATACATTAAAAATTCCGTATACATTGCTATGTAAGACTTACTTCTTCATCCATCGTGCTTTCACTCTTATAAGTGCATCGTATTTCTCCATCGCTGGCGGCAATGCTGCAATCGCCGCTCTACTTAAGAAAACGGCGGGAGCATTTGCTCTTATGGTTGAAATGCTCAACTATTCCATTGCGCCATATTTGATGTGCCAGGAAGCACCATTTTTGATCTCCCAAAACGTTATATGAGTCAATTTTCAGGTGAAAGTTGAATGATGGAAAGCCAGTTCTGCAGCATCATGAGCTGGAATATGAAGTATAATGGGTATGCTGTAGTCAAAAGAGAGCTCACCACTGGATAGGTCGGAAAGTTTTACCTCAAGTGCTTGTAGTGTGCAACAGAAGGAAAATACGTTAAGGTAGCACAAACTTCATTTCCGTCTTGAGTCTATCGGCATCTAAATCTTGGCCACTTACTAGGTAACACATTGTGCCACCAAGATGTGTAGATTACTATCTGATATATTGAGAACGGTTTACATGTGAGTGAGACCAAGTTCAGCACGAAGTCTGACAAGACCTTGGAATTGTCTTATATTTCAACTTATATTAGTTGCTTTCGTTGACGTTATATTATGGCGGAGATGAATTATAAGAGTATAAATATATAAATAAATTATATCTGGTATATATCTGGTATTTACGAAAATATAAAAGCTTAGCAATAGTATTAATATCATCAATCAATATATTATAGAATGATAAGAACAATCACATCATGTCATTTTAGTCCTAAACATTCTCAACATATACAGAAGTTTTACTATCCTTTTCCAATCTCGTTGCAATCCCTGCTCTCAAAGCTTCTTCTTCTTGTTCCAACTCAGCCCATACAACAGCATGTGCTTTCCTAGCTGGCAAATTACGATCAAATAATCTATCAACCGCCTCAAGAGGAACATTTTTCGTCTCTGGAATCGGGAAGAAAACAAATGCGGCTCCCAAATCATCAGTGACGCGAAGAATAAGTAAACTCCATATCCCATTGAAGAAAACATCTGAGGTGTAAATCTGGAAATGAGAAAATTCCAAAGCCAGTTATGAGCAGCTGCATGTGCTTGGGCTAGAGTTCGAACACTTTGGTCAAATATCTCGGCGTTTATCACCCAGGGGGTCGGATTCCAAGTTGGTGTGTAAAATGCCTAAAGGAGGGATTAGCTATCATAAAAAAACCGATCAAATGGAAAACTCACAGTCCGTAAGTAGAAAAAGAAAACAGCAGATACACCAGAAGGTGGAAGCGAATTTGTTGGATGATCGGCAAGTTTCGCAATTGCAATGTATCCAGCTACGTAGTACATGCACAAAGCACCACCAATGGATCCAGTCATTAACAACTTCCTACGGCCCAATTGATCAATTAGAAACAAGAGATAAATGAAAGTTCCGACTGTTTTCACAACACCAAATAGACCGGTAGAAAACAGGGAAGTATTGGTACCGATAATCCCAATACTTTTGAAGATAGTCGGAGAATAATAATTAACGGCATTGATACCAGAAGCATTTTGCCAAAAGAACAATGAACCTCCAAGGAAGAATCTCCATTGAATTGATTGATTGATTGATTGATTGATTAAATTAACGTCTACACTGAGTCTATGACTATCTAAGACGGCTAGGAGCTTTGTAGGCTTCTAACAATAATAAATGGAGGGTGGCTGGCCTTATTCGACCGTAGCTAATACAGGTTGGGGAGATTGAAAGCCTCAATCTTCTAATGTTTGAATGGGGGAAGTGAAAACTAATACTAGGGAACCAAGCCCGCAATCTCCATTGAATCTTTCGACTTGATTTCAGGAGTTTAAATGGCTGCCAGAATCCAAGACCACCTCTTATCGTTTGTTGCTCGATATTTTGGTCGATTGCGTAGATTTCTTCCATGATGTATATGTCATCTTCATTGAGGTTTCGCATCCAACAAAGGTTCTTAATGGCCTTCTCTCGTTTTCCCTTGCTAATCAACCACTGTGGAACTGCAGGTTAGACAGATCGGGCTTGTAGAAAGTAATTCAATGACTGAAGAATGGGGATTGGAAATCGAAGTACTCACGCGAGGGGTTTCGTGAAGCCATAGTGATCCTAGCAATAAGAGCCCAGATGGAATTACTTGAATTGTGAATGGAATTTTCCACTGTTCATGGTTGGATCGAAGGGTCTCAGCGATGCCATACTTGGTAGACCATTAGCAATTTTCATCTTACTCGATGATTTGACAACTCACGTTAATCCAGAATCTAACAAGTCCACCAATCTGCCATCCTAATTCAAACATCTAGGAGATTATAAGTAAATGATTAGATTCTCAAAGAATCGGTGAAACTTACGCAAACTAATCGGCCACGAATAGCAGGTGGAGATATCTCAGAGATATAGATAGGAGCCAAACTCGAACAACCACCTACTCCAAGACCTGCTAGAACTCTTCCACCATATATAAGACCAAGACCACGTTTACCATTAGCACCAAGCATCATACCGGCACCAACTGTGAATACAGCACTAAAAACAGCCATTCCTCTGACTCTTCCAAGCCAATATGCTGCAATATAAGCCAAGAGTGCTCCAAAGAACGCTCCAGCTTGATAACATGAGACAATATTTGCACTCACAAGGTTCAACTTCGGACCAGATAGTGCATCAAGATTGAACTCTTCCTTGAAAGATGGAAGAGCGATAGTCGTTCCAATAAATGCGCTATCATAACCTATCATGATGGCCGCGAAACCAGCGACGATGGAACATAGATAGACACGCCAATTGTAGACTTGAGAGGGAGTGGGACGATCCTCAACTTTGGATAAGATGCCCATGATTTTAAAATTGAGTTTGATACTCGGGGACGGAGAAATAGAAGCGAGAAACGATGGGGGGAAAGCTAGAAGATTTATTGTTTACATGGAGAGTAAGACTTCTTTTGGTAACCTATCAGATAAGCAAGACCTCCAAGGGAGCCTCATTGTAATAATGCAGAGCTAAAGCGGGGAATTCACAAACCAACAGTTCATGCAGATACATGACTACCGGTAGAATATTGATCCTGCACCACAGAACAATTTTCGCGTGACCTCAGTGTAACAGGCAAAGTCGGGGACGTCTGCAGTGCAAGTAAATATTGGCCACTACTATAACCTGATGCTCAAAACAATGATCTAATTCATAGTCTATCAAACTTTCGGTAACCTTATTTGACTTCAAAAGTCTAAATGGGACTAGTTTCTTGAATTCCAGTACTAGCCAAACAAAAAATCCCTAGAAATCGTATAACCTTAGTTCAGCGATGTGTTCCAAGTTAGCCTACAACAATTATCGCTAATTCCCCAAGTTTCCCCAACCTCCATACCCCGCAAAGTTACCCCGCAATCTCATCCGTACACGCGGATAAACACTTTACACTTTCCAGCTCGGTGTATTGTTTGAAGAGATTGTTTTCTATAGAGATGATATTGGTTTATTCGTCATGAGTGAGAAGACGGGAGAATACTTTGAAGATATTAGCTACGTGATGGCTATCTCCTGTTAGGCATGGCATTATCTAATGAAGTGGAGTTTCATTAGTCCGAATTGAAGTCTATCCTATTGGGATCCTCATCTATTTTTACTCTGACATCTTCCATCAACCAGGTTGCCCAAAATCGCCGTAGGAAAGCTCATCGACTCCAACAAGAAGTCCAGTACTCTACTTTTCAGCCACCTCTTAATTCCGGCCACTCTTTTATACCAAAAATCGTTATTTTCATTTATTAATATTTCACCAGTTAATAATGAGAATTTAATAAAATTTGAATTACATCAAATTATATCAATAAATGAAAAAGTTATAAAAAATTATCCGGAATTAAAAGTGACCGGAAGTAGAGTACTAGACTTAAAGAATTTCCCGGCGGCGGCGTCTATACATCGATAGATTCAATAAGGATGAATATTGATGTTAATATATCTCTATATATATATATACATATAAAATATCATAATAAATACTCTCACCTTGCTTCATGGCTAAAAGAAACAAAGATTCTACTTTCTCGCCCCTCTCCCCCTCTCCCCTTCTCCCCCTCTCCCTCAAAAACACTAAATTTATCCTATATTTACTTCAAATACTCATTCTAACCCCCCTCATTCTTAACCAAAAAGAACCTCAACTCTTCTACATCCATCATAATCCAAACATCAAATTCACATTATGAAACATTCACAAAAAGATATAGACAACTTCCATCAAACTCTCAAGGGTATATCTCTAATCATTTTGGGTTATTTCGCTTCGCTGCGCTTACAGAATTGCCTTTTTTTAATAACACACAAACCACGACTCCTCTGTAAATCCATATCCATTCATTCATTCATCCCTTATCAATATTACCACCCATAAAATATGCTCCTTGCTCAGTACTTCTGATTGATCACCAAATCATTTCATGGTTTCTGAATTAATTAGCATCTATCTTCTCCACTTCAACTTTAGCTTCCTCCCAAGTCTCTTTGTTTTTCTTGGCCCATTCGATCTGAGATCTAGCATAGGCAAGCTATAAAATCGATTAGTATAGTGACCAGTAAACTGCATCATGGGTGGTAAGATGTGTAAGACGCGGAAAATGTGAATACTAACCATATATCTCTTCAAGTCATCCTCTTTCTCCGTTTGAAATCTCTGCAAATCTTTGAGCACACCAGCACTTGCATCTTTTACATCTTGTGCAGATGCTAGTTGAGCCTGCTCCAATTGTGAAATTGCTTCCCTAGTCTTACTAATTTGATCCCTTCGTGTCCGCTCCGGGTCAGCATCAACAACACCATGAACTGCATGACTTATGCGGCCAAAAATCTTATTCGTGATGAAATTCCCACTCGAACTCTTTCTATGAGTAGGGGGTATTTCCTCAGGTTGAGGAATACCTTGCGATGCAGAAGGAGTATCACCATGAGTGGGAGGAAAGTCAGAATCAATCGATGCTGTGTCATCATGTGGTGATTCGCGACTTGATTGTGGCGGTTCTCTCGCAGATGAATTTGACCGCCGTGGAACATTAGCAGTAGTACTATTGCTTAGATATTGGTCGATTCTCTTAGATTCAGTCTCACTTCTTTCCAGTTGTTCTAGAAGAGCCCTTTTCTTAGCCAAGTCCTCGTTAGTCATTTCTTGCTGCACCCTCTTCAAAACGCGATATCTCAAAACACTTCGAACTACTCCGGCAAATTGTGCACTCTCTCGCATTGGTTCGGCAAAACTTGCACCTAAAGAAGCAGAAAGTTCCTCAGTCGCAATGTATGAAGAATCTACAGCTTGACCAACTCTTTCAATAGCTGCTGCGAGAGATGCCGAGGGTTCCGAGAGTGAAAAGCCATTGAATCTAGCCCCAAGTTCTGCCAAATCCGTTGATAAAGAAGACAAATGAGTCAAAGTCCTCCGGTTTACTCGTTCAATAGGCCCAGTCAACAATAATTCTAGATCCTTTGTGGAAGACTCAAAGCTTATGAAGTATGGATCCAAATCTTGTTCACTCAAATTTGCACTTCCCGGTGGGATCCTACCAAAGACTGCTGGTCCGGATTGAGTATGCGCCGCAGCGGAAGGAGTAGCAGCATAATCGGAAGGCTGTGCTATCATACCTTGAGCATTTGTATTTGCTGTAGAAGCCGCCTTGAGTTTCGCTGAGGTTGCGGGTACAGGTAGAAATGCGTGAGCAGGTGTGGGGTTGGCGGGGTCGAGTGGTGGGGCTTTCATGTTGGATTTTGGAATTGATGCAATGGGATGGGAATGTAGTACTTCATTCTAAAAGCAGTCAGAGGAAGTATAGCAGTAGAGTAGAAACAGTCAGTAACTCACCCAACTTGCGTTTGGATCTAGAAATCTCCACCAAACCCCATCATTCCGTACCTCATCCATTCTCCTACATCTGTTTAGGAATACAGCCAACATGCGCTTTCGAAGATCTATGATCTGTTGATCCTGCTTCGCCTTTGTCGGGTTCGCAGCATAATCTGCCATGGTATGCTTCTCCGGGATAGGCGGAATAATCAAAGTAGGGTGTAATCTAGAGAGCGCATCTCTGAGAGACGCAAACTCGGAATAGCGCCGACGAACTTCAAGATCCTACTGTCATGTTAACTTGTAACATATTACCCAACCTTTAGACATACTCCAGTTCTTATCGTGTACACAATGTATTTCCCTCCACTCTCAGAACTCTTTCCAGCATCAACAATCAGAATAGGTAGATCCGGATTCTCATAGAGAATTTGTTCAATGCGACTATCATAACCTCCTTTCTTCTGCCTTCTTGTAGCTTGAGATGCTTCGCCATAATCCTCATCACTTCCAGCCTCACTCGTATCGTAACTTAGGTTGCGCTGATCTGGTATATTATCGTGGTTTTCACTGATGGTCGAAGGAGTGTGCGGCCTGCCAAAATCATGCTCTATAATATGCCAACCCTCCAAGTCAGTATCATCGACCTCAGGATTTGGCGCAGCACCCAAGAAGACAGAAAACATTTTGAAATGAAGAGATCAAAGTTTTAAAGTTGAGGAGAAGAACTTACGAGATCCAGGTGAGTTTGGAATGGCATTTGAGGAGGTTATTGAGTCTCTACGCTCAAAGCTGGTGCCGTATGGATTATTGTCTTCGTCGTTCCACATACTGTACTAATCATATGCTTGCTTCTTTGGGAGACTTTGAGTGAATGGGTAAAGACAGATTAGACAATCGATTGTGGTATTATGGTGTTGTGATGTTATTCACAGATCATGGTAGGTAATTGAGACAAACAAGTAAAGGAGCTTTCCCTTCCTGCCCTTCCCATACAATTGTTGATCACCAGCCTTCCGTCATTGAGATGCACGGACCATGTGAGTCTAAAGCCCCTCACAAGACAAGAAAGAAGGATTATTACTGAAACCTAAAAGATAACCGTTATAATGTCTAATAATACTGTAATACTCGAGTAGGTGGTTTTTCAATGTTTTCAATTCATATTTGGAAAATCGAATAATCTTTCACGCCAAGTTAAATGTCTACAGTAGTAGCAGAGTACAAAAGAAGAAGTTTGTTCTATTCTGCGGCTTATTTTCTTTTATTGCCTATATTCCCTCCTCCTTTATCAGAAAACGATCATTAAACACATTCTCACAGGTCATTTGAAATGCTAGTTTTTGAGTCATCATATGATTAGCTTCTTATATGAATGTATATAATCCTTCTGTATCATACTTTTACTTTGAGCACTTACTGGATCTTATCACACTATCTATTACCAAGCGCTTGTTTACTCCCGCTCCTTAATATCTTTTTCACCCAAGAAATAGAAAAAGGTTAATCGATATCAGTATCATCCCTTCCTTTTCCAATCAAGAACCACCCATTCAAAATGTTTCCCAGACTACATAAAACCTATACAAAATAGCGTATCCTAAAGACGAATACTCCTTCCTTCTTCCGATAAAATCAATCAAACGAGACACCGAAATAATACTTCCCCCTTACTTCTTCGCTAGTGAATTAGGAAGTGACTAGACTAACAAGCGCTTCGGGCCGTTCGGGAAAACCCCTTCTAGTTTGCCCTGCTAGTTAGTAATAGGTTTTCCAGGTTTTAAGAAGATTAATTAGTCAAATGCCTGCGATGATCAATTCTAGTATCTCTTACTGTGTGGTTGTTCAGACTAGTTGCATACCTACGTGCTCACTTACATACCTACGTACTCACGTACATTACCATCAAACCACATACACATACACATACACACACGGAAAAAATATTACATATTCATTTCGAAACGTTGTCAAACTCATGATTGGAAAATCTACTTTCATTTTCATGTTCATTCTCATTCCACTATTCAGAACCAACTTCGCTATCATTGGGTCGGATTGCCATGTTCCTATCCAATACCTAATCCCATACTATTCATCCATCAAATCCGAGTTCTAATTACTTCCCCTTCCCCCTCTTGGGATATCAATATCAGTCATACCATCTCTGTCAATCGGACCAAGCTTTTTCCACCGACGAGTGCTTGCCCACATCCTCCACAAGATAAAAAAGATACACTGAAAAGCAAGAGCTATAAAGGACAAAACGCGAAAGAGAAAACACAACGAAGCGAATGAAGGTAATAAGGAAAAGTAGAATAGAAAAAATGTAAACTCGGTATTACAACACAATAATTCCTATCCATGCCTATCAATGCACGCAAATTCAAATTCAAATCAACTAGACCACTTTTTCCTCCTCCATAAATCTCAATCAGATATTCATTAATTGCCTGCAACTTCTTCTTCAGCCCAACCATTAAGCCCATGTCCCTGTCCATCAATGCCAAGTCCATATCCACTGTTGAAACCTCCATTGCCTAGACCACCTGAGAAGGAATTTTGATATTGATGTCCTCTCCCTCTTGAACCTCCTTGTTGCTCATTTCCATTGCCATCAGGCTGTGCAAAAACAGGAAGAGAGACAGCTCTGCTGTGGCTTCCTCTAGCTGGAGCCAATAGTCCATTCATGGTGGGTGCTCCAGATGATTGGAATCCGTTTGTGTTGCTGATGCTTGCGCTTGCACCATGTCCGCTGGGTTGTGATTGTTGAATGTTCAAATCATCCATGTTTCCACCACCACCGTACAAAGCAGCTTGTTGAGCTGCAAGGACTTGTTGCTGTTGTTGTTGAAGTGCTGCGACGGAATAGGGGTCGAGGTTTTGTTGTTGCTGTTGGGCTTGTTGGGAAACTTGGTTGAGGTACATGGTCAATGGGTTGTTGCTACCAGCATTGAGGATGGTAGACGGAGTAGATCCTTGTTGCTGCTGCTGTTGGAAATTTCCATTGGAGCCATTGATAGAACCTGGAGCCACGGAACCTGTTGGAGAAGAACCATTTTGACTTGGTTGAAGACCACCTGTATGAGGAGGCGAGTTAACGCCATCACCACGAGGAGATTGAGATTGTTGAACTTGTCGTGGAGGATTTCCACATCGATCCTTTCCAAAGTTAACCTTGAATCGACGATACTCGTCCTTCCCTCGAATAGCTTCAATTGCCTTGATAGCATTTGCGATATTCGTGAAGTTGACAAAAGCGCAACTCTTCTCTCGAAGAGTATTGACCAACTCAATCTCACCATATTCAGAGAAATCTTGCCTCAATCTCTCTTCGGTCCATGATTCATCCAAGTTACCAATGTAAACATTTCTTGATGCTCCACCACTAACAGCAAGAGCGATTGCAGCTGGAAGTGCGCCAGAATGTTTTCCCCATCCAATCTTCAATCGTCTGTTGTGAATCATCAATCCTTGCAAGTTGCTCAAAGCATAGAAAGAAGCCGCGGAAGTAGGATCAATGAATGTGACGAAGCAAATATGCTTATCGGGTATATATCGAATGTGATGTAACAGACCGCCTCTAACAACATTGCAAATTTCTTCGATGGTGGTTTCGGGATGAATGTTTCCCAAGTAGACAGTTCGGTTTCCAAGGTTGTTGATCCCACCTGCAGTAGTGGCGACGGCAGCGGCAGCCACAGATTGTTGAGCCAAAGCATTGGAAATCAAGTCACGGTCAGCCCCATTGAGAACGTGTGCATATCCTGGGGCAATGCCAAGGTATTGAGCAGCATTCTGTTGTTGGGTCTTGGAAACGTATGCGCAACGATCTTTTCCGTAGTAAACCCTACGTGGTGATTGCCATTTTGCCTCTTGAGGTAATTGAGAGACTGCCTTGATAGCATTTCCGATTGACAAGAAGTGAACAAAGCCAATTGCTTTTTCTCGAACAATCTTCACTGTATCTATTGGACCAAATTTTCCAAGATCCTCACGCAATTCATCCTCAGTGACTTCCTCACCAAGGTTACCCAAATAAACATTTCTCGAAGCACCCGATTGTTGAACAGCAAGAGCAACAGAAGTAGGGACTTGTGAAGGCTTTCCCCAACCAACCTTGATATCCTGACCTCTGATAGAAAGCTTCTTCAAAATCGCATCGGAATGGAAATGAGTGGCGGAGCTTCCATCCAAGAATGAGATGAAAGCACAGTTCTTATCTGGCAAAAGTCGAACGGACTCGATTTGACCACTACGAACGTGTCCGAGAATTTCTTCCGCAGACGTCTCGGGAGGAATATTTCCCAAGTAAACTGTTCGACTCGTTCCTGAAACTAAACCGGGCGACATTTGTACGGGGGAAGAAGGTGCCAAGCTCATATTTTGCATTGCGTTATTCATTTGAGCATATCCACCAGCTGGGGATTGTGGGTTATAGAATTGAGGCGCGCCGTAAGTCGAGGGAGAGACCAAACTCTGGTAGAGTTGAGGGGACATGGGTCCTGTTGGGCTTTGAGGTTGTTGTTGATTCTGTTGTTGCTGTTGATAAGTCGCATAGTTTTGAAACTGAGGGCTCTGGAAGGCGGACGGAGTCCCTGGTTGGAATGGGCTACCGAGGAGAAGTTGAGAAGGTAGCAAAGGTGTAAATTGCATATCGAACGCGGTGCCAGGGGTGGTCATATCATTCTGACCTTGTTGACCCATGCTCTGTGTATTTATTGAAGGAATGTTCACTCTGCGAGGATGTCTGTCACCATACCCACCCATCGAATATTGATTTGAACTGTATGCGCCATGAGAAAAGCCGGTGTCGCTGTTGGAAGGCTTAGACGCGTGGCCAAATGGTCTATTTACAGACGTCGCTCCCGATCCAGCATTTTGAGTTTGTGACTCCTGCATCCCGAAAAGATGAGGTGGCAGGACAAAGCTGTCCCGCACGAGAGAGGATATTACCGCCGTTTTGAAAGATTAAAGTGTGCCTGCTGAGGCACGTTGAAAAAACTTTTGGTCTTGAAGATTGAATCTATCCGATTGACCAAAGAATATCCAACTGAAGATTAATCTGCCAAAAGTTGTGAGAAGAATGAATAGATGGCGAAGCTTAAATTTGGAATATTCGCCTGAAGTGAAGATTGGATATGTATTAACAAAGCTAGGTATGTAGATATTCGAGGTTGGCTGGTTGGCTGGAATTGAGAATGTTTGCCGCTATAAACAAATTCTTTGTATAGATAGAAATATGAATATTAAAATAGGATCAGTCTGTATACAAGTATCGGAATCGAAAAGAGGAAGTCGTCGATGTGAATCAGCGTAAAATATCTATATGGCAGATGTTCGAAATGTTGTTGTATCGAAGGAATGAAGGTCTGAAGATGGAGTGAATGCTCGAAGGACTTGATCTTTTTTACTTTGACCGCAGGACTCCAATCGAAGTTGATGGTCGTTCGATGCGGATGCAAAATCGGGAAGTTCTAAAATAAAAGCTTCAGAATATCTGCTTGATGCAATGAATGAAGTCGATGCAAGGCTTTGAGTGGGTTGTATAGAGGATATTGGAACAATAGTAACAACAAAGAAGTTTTGTTTAAAAAAGGAGGTGAACTTTTCGTCAAGCTTTAGGATACTTCAGACGAATCGATAAGGACTGTTTGAATTTCTTTTCTTCTCTTCCTCTTCTTCTTCTTCGTCTTCTTCTTCTGCTTCTGCTTCTTCTCTCTCTTCTCCTTCACATACACACTTCTCCTTCTTCTTCTGCTTCTTGTCTCTTGTCTCTTGAATTGATCAAGCAATCAATCAATCGATCAATTGAACCTCTCGTCGATACTCAGAGATCAAGAATGGGAATTGTGAAAGATCAAAAAAAAAGGGGAATGCAAGAAGTAAAGTCCGCTTTTTTTTAAACTCTCTTGGAGATGGGGAACTTTTGGGTGGAAATGATCTTTAAAAGAATGTATTCAAATTCAAATGAATTAACCAAAGATGGAATAATAATTGGAATAAAATCTACGAAAAAGGAGTCAAAAGAAATTGGATAATTTTATAAGAGAATTGTGAAGTGAATTGTTCAGAGCATATCTAGGTAGGTAATGAAGGAAGAGAAAGAAGCGTTGAGAAAGGAAAGAGAGTGGACAATTTAGGATGGATCAGGATGGAATAGGATGATGAAAATTGAATAAGGAAAGGCATTTACGGTACGTACATTGGTAGAAGAGATGGTAATTAAGGTAATTACGAGTAATGACTTGAAATTATTCAAGTCATTAATTATTACTAGTATACATTGGCTGCAATTGATCGAGTTGACATTACCACATTTAACCAATGAAAGTTCATAACAGATCATAACCCATGCATAAGAATTTTATTCATTTCAATTGAAACCAGATATAGTTTAGCTCTGAATTTAAAGAGGTATGGTATGGATATATGGAGTAGTATCATCAATATTAACATCAATATTAACATAAGATCGTTCCTTTCCTATAATCAATTGATTTCCCGCTAGTACCTTTCTTAGCTTCTGCTCCCCTTGACCAGATCAATAATAAGTCGTGTGGTTATGGTGGTAGTTTGCCCTTTAGGACGTCTACCGGTGCAGTAGGTAGGTAGGTACTGAAGTATTTATTATTTATTTATTTTATATCATGAAGAAGATATATTGGTTGTACAACATTAGAAACATCTAATCAAAAATCATCAGATGAAATCTTTAATCTCTTATTCAAAGATACCTAGTGTATGTGAGAGCAAGAGTTATTCATTCTTATCTCCCCATGAATCAATAAAAATGTCAAAGATATCCCAAGTATGGTCAATCAACTCTGTAGTGTAAGCACCACACAAAATAATAAGGCGAGGCATTGCAGATCCCAAGGCCCCTATCTCGGACCCTTAAACGCGATGAAGTACGTACTCTGGACTACCAAGTATCAAGGTATTTCTGTGGTATATATTTATCGAGCGTCATGATATCAAATCATTCTTCACTTCAATCGTCACTCATCACTCATCCTTCGTAGCCGCGGTGCATATGTATATGTTAGACATAATCAGCAATCCAAACATAGATCTAACTTTTCCATACCTACCTATCGTATATAAAACAAACAAAGAACTCGGCCTCTTTACTCTCCTCTGTAGATACTAAAATTAAATATTCCATCCAAAACACCAGCCAATACCATGGTTCTAGACTCAAGCATCGCAGAACAAGCATCGCCGAAATATCCTCACTGAGCCAAAATCATGACATCTAATAAATCTATAATCCGTAAGCCTTACAAAAACACCACTTTACGATAAACTATGGAGCAATCAAGCAAGCAACAGTAGAACAGCACATCCACATCCACATCCACATCCACACTATACGGTAACAATACGGTATGCATCAATGGATCTCCCATCGAATTCGTGGTTAATCATCATTCATCAATTCAGGGTCCAACTCCATCAGCGATCTTTTTCCCAAAAACCAGTCATGGTTCAAAGATTCCCGTATAATTTTTTTTTTAAGATCTATCTTGCCATTTCCTACCCTACCCACCGCCTTTTTCTGTACGTATGTATGTCTGGTATGTATGATCATGCGAGCATTAAAAAATTTAACAATTCTCCGATACTGTAGTTGTTTGTACAGTATCCTCATTCATTGACTTTCATTATATATATATATATATTTTTTTTTTTTTTTTTTCAAATTTCAAAAATTCATCTCCTGAGTCTCCTCGGGTTCATCCAATGATTGATATACAGTGTATATATATGATGATGATGAATATGAAACCTCCTCCCTCTCTCCCTCTCTCCCTCTCTCCCTCTCTCCCTCTCTCCATCAATCCATTCATCCATTCATTCATTTTGCATAAAAATCATCTCAACTCAAGAAAACCCTTCCCTTTCCCTATCCCCTCCCCTCGCTCTCTCCCCCTTTCAGCCCCGAATTTATGCATTCTCAAAGAACAGATCTCCATATCAGACTTCGGCCCCACGTCCCTATTTTGGCATCTGCCATCTGTTGTATTTATTATACGTACCGTATTACAGTGTATAATAAATAAGGTTACTGCATTTATTAAGCGCCGGAAGATCTATCGAAGGATTTATTCAAGTATACTGCCGTATGCATCCGCTACTGTATTTGAGAATTGCTGATATAATACTTCAGGCTACCTACACAGTACATACTGTACATATTCAGATGCAGCCCTGAATATACTCCTAAGATATAAGGTTAAGATTGTATATTACGACATGTCACACGAGTATATATATCATTTATGTAGATATTGAATTCGAAACCTACTTATCCATCTCCAACGTCCTCCTAATCCCTTACATCTCAACGCCTTTATATTCCTTGACCATTCCGTCCATCGATCAAAGCACATCTTTAGTACTTATCGTAATACCTATGCATAATTAGAATATATCTGATCGCATCAAAACACCTTACTCTATATATCTTGGAAGTACTAAACTCAACTACACAGACACAAACTTTTCATCTCCTCATCCCTCGTCCCTCATCCTCCATGATCCCTTATAATCAAAGTTCTAATCTAGTCAGTTCCTACAAACCTTCTATCTTTCTAGAACAAATAAAACAGACGGATAAACCCTGATCATCAAACCATCAAACCATCAAACCAGCATCCAAACCCAATCTTCTCCCCCGCTCCATAGTCCTCCCTCCCAATCAAGTCCAGTCCTCTTTCAAGTCTCAAACCACATACATACCTCACCCAAGCAAATCCCATAAATAAGACACATATATATATACCAGCCCAGCTCTCATATCTAACCTACAGCACTAATTAATTAGTCTATTATTTTAGAAGGTATTGATGAAACGACCATCTATCCTAGTACTCACTACTAATACACCACGCCACACCATAGTACACTACACCATAGGCGTGGACCCCGAATTCTAGAAGATCGAGAGAAAAAGAGGAAAGAAAAGAAAAAGAAAGAAAAGATATAAGGTTATTCTATAGGTAATCTACCATAAAAAATTTCTTAAATTCTTAAACTTTGACTCACAATCTCAAAGCGTCATTTTGGAAGTTTAGAATTTCAACAGATTGAAAAGACCCCGTGCCAATACAACCATTCATTACTCCGTACGTCTTGACTGGACATTCAAATCACATGCATGTAAAATCTTTTATGGATATAAAATCAAATGATCTATGATTCTTTCTTTCATATATCGCTCTACTAAAACGTAAATCTGCTTGCTCTACTACCAACATCATTCATTCCAACCACCCAAGTTTATTCATTTATCAATCAGCAAACTTTTCTCTAAGGCTTGCAACGACCCATGAATCTTGGGTACAAACAACATGTACGGACTGAATGTTGTTTACAGATCCAAGCAATGAATCTCTCAAGACCTAATCCGTAACCACCATGAGGAGATGTACCATACCTATCTATCGTTAGTTTCATTCATTTTGAGATGGGCGTGTGAAAATAGAAAAGTAATCAAGGAAAGGAAGTACAAACTTTCTCTGTTCAGTGTACCAGTAGTATTCCTTGGGACTGATTCCCTCTCTCTCATAAGCAGCCATTAATTCTTCATAACCTTCCATTCTCATACTACCTCCAACAATCTCACCAACACCTGGCATCAAAACATCAACACTCTCGGTAACTCTTGGATCTTGAGGATCTTTCTTCATGTAGAAAGCTTTGATTTCAACGGGGAAGTGTGTGAGAAGGATAGGCAAGTTAATGATGTCAGTCATCTTCCTCTCGGCTGCCTCAGCAATATCATCACCGAATACATGTGGGTTGCCCTCTTCGTTAAGGATTGGGGGATCTTGAGCGTTGAGCCAGTCAATGGCATCCGAATAGCGCATGCGTTTGAATGGACGAGCCGGAGCTTTGAACTCTGGGTTAAGTTCTTTGATGTACCCAGCAATTTCTGGATCGGCCATAATTGTACCAATAACTGTGCTGATCATCTCCTCCAAATGATCGAGAAGATCTTCAAAATCAATAAAATCCAGTTCAGCCTCAACGTGTGTGTATTCAGACAAATGACGACGGGTCAGTGACTTTTCGGCACGGAAGGACTTTTCGATACAGTAAACGTTACCAAGACTTGGAATACCAGTCTCAAGGTAGAGTTGAGATGATTGAGTAAGGTATGTCTTCTCTCCATAGTAGTCTAATTCAAACAAAGTCGAACCTCCTTCCACTTGTGTTTGAACAAATGCAGGTGGACTAATCTTGGTGAAGTACATCTCCTTGTATGCCTTTGCGAAAGCCCATTCGACAGCGGAACGAACCTTCATGACTGAAGAAGCAGTGTCTCCACGGAGGACAAGGTGACGGTTGTCCAACATTGAAGACTCCCATTGATCTTGCTGATGAGAAATTTTGTTGGTGATGGCATCGGCATCAGATGGGGATCTGCCGATAACTTTGTAGTAATCAACGTGTAACTCGCGGTCATCTGGAGCTGATTGACCGGCAGGGACCTTTCGCATTTCTCCGTAGAGGGTTAGAGAAGTACCTTGTGCGAAAGTAAGAGCATCATATGTCTTGGTAAGATCGCCTTGCAAGATACATTGTAAATGACCATATCCATCAACCAAAGTAATGAAAGTGGCTTGTTTTTGTTCTCTCAATCTGTGAATACGACCTGAAACCTTGACACGAACACCCTTCTTTTCGCCCTCGCCCAATTCAATATCTTTACGTCCAATCTTAATCTTAACTGCAGCTGGTAGCGAAGTATCTTCGGTAAGAACAATCTTTTTCGAATCCTCGAGTGTCTTGAGTCTAGCTTCATCCTTCTCCTTCTCTGCAGCGGCCGTCTGTTGTTGTTTCACAAGCTTCTTCTTGTGTGCATCCAAAGCATTTTGAGCTTTTTTAATGGCAGCTTTTGCTGGCTCCTTCCATACCAATCTCTCTGCTGGATCTCCATCTGCACTGACGGCACCGGTTGTCGAGGCTCTCGATTGATATTTTCCTCCCTCGCTACCACCATGCTGAATGTATGCGTATGCTAAAGACTTGTATGGTTTGCTCTCAGCACCCGTTGCTGTTTGATCATCTTGACCAACATCGGTGTCAATATAGATTGCGTCCATCTTTGTTCTCTCTGCGAGCTCTTGAAGTGCGGCCATAATTGTCGCGTGGATTGAGATGACTGTTCAAAATTGTTTGGGAATTTTGAGGGGAATGTAAAGTAGGTGGGGTGGGGGTTGTTTATCCTCAGCAATGGCCAATTGGTGACTCAGATGGCCAATGAGTGAATCGAATGGTCAGTAGAAATCTGGCTGATAAGATTCTGATAAGGGATAAATTTACTGGGTGTGTTCTTTATCAATTTAGCGGACGGGATCTAATAAACTGACTGACCAGGGACCAAAAAGTAATTTACGCGGTAAGGTTAATAATCTACGCGTACCTTGAATCTTAGTAACGCGACTAGAGATCAATGATAGAATTTGATGAAAATGAGGAACCTGCCTAAGTATGTATTGTAATTCTTACGAATAGAACAGAACGTGGACCTCGCCAGCTTGAACCATATATTTATTGTATGTCTCGTATGGAAATAAACTTATAGTTGTTCGGTTTAAATATATAAGATTACAATATACACCATTAAAGCTATAATTCGCGGCAATTCCAAATTCCTCCTGTTGTACACAAACATCGGTACCTGCCCCCAATTGGCTAAAGTATTTCAATTCCCCTGCAGCCACACAAGTCAAACATTGTGGCTTCACGAAGGCTTCTTCTTCCCGTGGTGGGCAACCTACACGCTTCTCTCTTCATCCGATCGTTTTGCGCAATGGCTCCCAAGCAGGCCACATTGGGGTATGTTAAAGATTCACAAACTACGTTTGGGTTCGTTCTTGTCTCGTATGTAGGAATGATTTGGCTGATGGTTTGTTCATGAAAGCAAGTTCTTTGGCCAACCTAAGGGTGCGCCTGCGAAGCAATCGAAGCTCTCTTTTTCTTCAAAGTCGAATGCAAGCAAGCCGCCGGCAAGCTCCTCATCCGCCTCAGAAGAAAATCAAGATGTGGAGATGAAGGATGCGGACTCAGATGTCGATACCAAAGATACAGTCAAAAAGGAGGAAACATCTGATGCTAAGGAAAAAGTAAAGAAAGAAAATGTAAAACAGGAGAAAGGTAGGTCTATGCAGGTAGCTAGAGCGCATTGAGTCCAAGAAGCTAAGAAGATCCGCAAACGCAGGTGTCAAGAGGTCAAGGTCGCCTAGTCCGAAACTCTCAGCGAAGACTAAAGCTATAAAACTCGATGAAGAAATCAAGGAAGAAGAGGATGAGGACGATGAAGAACCAATTGTGAAGAAACCTCGAAGAGCTGGAAATACTCAGGTGAAAGAGAAGAAGCCTTCACCAAAGACCACTGCCAAAAAATCCAAGAAATCCGAATTGGAATCGTCTCCAAAAGAAGAAGCTTCCGAGAATTTGTCACCACCATCAAAGCGTGGTAGGAAGGACAAAGTGGTAGAGGAAGGAGACGAAGACGCAATTGAGGAAGCAGCGCCATCACCGAAACCTGTAAACCGTCGAGACTCAAATGTTTCTAAATCGGCTTCAGAATCAGAAATTGAGGACTTGGAATCCAGTGGAGATGAGAAAGCGGAAGTAGCTGCCAAAGCTAGAGAGAAGATCCAAACAACCTTAAAATCCAAGGGTAAAGACCCATATCCGGATTGGAAAGCAGGAGAGCCAGTGCCATATGCTGCTCTTTGTACAACTTTCTCCTTGGTTGAGATGACGACTAAGAGATTGATTATTGCGGCTCATTGTTCCTTATTCCTTCGTCAAGTACTTCGTCTCAGTCCTGATGATCTTTTACCTACTGTCCTTTTGATGATCAACAAATTGGCTGCAGATTATGCTGGAATTGAGTTGGGCATCGGAGAATCATTAATCATGAAGGCTATTGGAGAATCAACTGGAAGAAATTTGAGCGTTATCAAGAACGATCAGAAGGAAATTGGTGATCTTGGACTTGTGGCAGTCAAGAGTAGATCAAATCAGCCTGTGATGTTTAAACCAAAGCCATTAACAGTCAGAGGTGTTTTGAAGAGCCTGATCGATATTGCTACAGTGCAAGGCAATGGCGCTCAGGGTCGAAAGGTTGATGGCATCAAGAAGTTACTTTCCGCGGCTGATGCACATTCTTCAGGTAAAGTTGACATAACCAAGGATAAAGGTGGGGCGAGCGAAGCAAAGTACATTGTTCGTTTCCTTGAAGGAAAACTTCGTCTTGGATTAGCGGAGAAGACTGTTCTTGTGTCTCTGGCTCAGGCGATGGTATGTCATGAGGTTGAGGCAAAAGGAGTTGGTAAGGTTCCGAGTATAGAGCAATTGGCCAAGGGAGAGTCGATCTTGAAAGCTGTTCATAGGTATGTTGAAGTTTATGATAGATGGTATAGCTACTAATGAAATTTAGCTCCCTTCCTAGTTACGATGTCATCATTCCAGCTATGTTAGAGCATGGAATCTTCAACCTAAAAGATAACTGCAAGCTACAACCTGGTGTACCATTGAAGCCTATGTTAGCCAAGCCTACAAAAGCAATCACGGAAGTTCTTGACCGATTTGAAAATCAAACATTCACTTGTGAATATAAATATGATGGAGAAAGAGCTCAAATACATTATGTCGCTAAGGATTCCCCTAAACAATATCTTGGTGCTACTCCAACTGCAGCAAAACCTTCTGCAGGTGGTCTCGCTGCTATATTCTCCCGAAACTCTGAGGATCTTTCCAAGAAATACCCGGATGTTCTTGGCAAATTAAACACATGGGTGAAGGAAGATACCAAGAGTTTCGTCCTCGATTGCGAAACTGTTGCTTGGGATATGGTTGAAGAGAAAGTCTTACCCTTTCAGCAACTCATGACACGAAAGAAGAAGGATGTCAAGGTTGAAGATGTTAAAGTCAAAGTCTGTGTATTTGCGTTCGATTTGCTTTTCTTGAATGGTGAAGCTGTTGTTGAGAAATCATTAAGAGAACGTCGTGCACTTCTCCATGAGGCTTTCCAACCTGTTGAAGGCGAATTTCAATTCGCTACCAGTATGAACGGTCAAGAGATCGATGAGATTCAGACATTCTTAGACGAGAGTGTTAAAGCTTCATGTGAAGGACTGATGGTAAAGATGTTGGATGGTACGGAGAGTGGTTATGAGCCTAGTAAGCGAAGTAGGAATTGGCTCAAGGTATATTTCCCCTCATTCATATTCTTTTCCCTTTCCCCTTGTACTAATTCTCCTCAGATCAAAAAGGACTATCTCTCTGGTATTGGCGACTCTTTAGATCTTGTTGTCCTAGGTGCCTACTATGGCAGGGGAAAACGTACCTCTGTCTATGGAGCTTTCCTCCTCGCCTGTCATAACCCACAAACCGACACTTACGAAACTATCTGTAACATCGGAACAGGATTTAGTGAACAAGTTCTTGAAGAACTTCACGCTCAACTCTCTGCTATTGTCATCGACCGCCCTAAACCCTTCTATTCCCATTCATCAGGAAATCAACATCAACCTGATGTATGGTTTGAACCTAAATATGTATGGGAAGTTAAAACAGCTGATTTAACGTTAAGTCCAAGATATAAGGCAGGATGCAAGGAAGGTGTCGACACTGGTGGAGAGAAGGGTATTTCACTCAGATTCCCAAGATTCATCAGAATTCGCGATGATAAGAAACCGGATATGGCGACGAGTAGTAGACAGGTAGCGGAGATGTATAGAAAGCAGGAGAGTGTTACGAAGAGTAAGGGACCGAGTGTGGATGATGATTTTGAGTATTAGCTCTGGGTAGAAGAAGTGGGATGATGTTGGCGGGATATGTGCTAGTTACAGAACTGCAATTGCGAAATGCCGCTCTTCAAGTAAGTGGTGATGGTAGGCGGGATGTAGGCGCTAGGGGTGGTATACTAACATTGTACGATATGAGATGAGACGATATGAGATAGGCTTTGCAATATAGCTTCCTAGAGTGATAGGTACTTGCAATATTATCCTGCTAGTTATATACCTAGGCAACTTAGCTGAATAGCATATACATATACATAGACATGTACATATACATCCCATCTCAACGAACTTGCTTCTGTCCGCGCGTGGAATATTATTCACAGTTAGGAAAATTTGTATGGTTATTAAAGAGATCCCTTGTGCAGATACATACTGATGAGGTTCGTTGAGTACCTACCTACCCATCATGAGCTATATTAGTATTCCTTACATTTCCAGGCTATGATTAATCTTGGGTTTACCTAGTAGATAGGTAATTTAAACGAATATTAAATATTAAATAAACGGATTAGTAGATTAAATTATTGCCATCATAGTCTTATATTAAAACACATGCTAGGATTCTGTCGTGTATATCATACGTAGCATATCAAATCAAATCAAATCACGATCCCAAACCCTTAAAACCTAATTAACACTCCGCCAATCTTCTTTCAAGTTTCTCACCCACTGTCCAAGTAACATAACATGCACTCACATATGTAAGACTTATATCCCGAATTCCCATCCCAAATACCGCTATAAAATCCAAGTCGCTAACACCTTTACTGTCATAATATCAATATCAATATCAATTTCACTCCTTCCCCTGCCTTCCCAGTTTTCCAACTCTCTTGACCTCTCCTCCCAATCCCTCAATTCTTTCTCCTAATTGTTCACCCGCATTTCCTAATAGATGGCCTGCCTCCTTATTCACGTATTCATTTGTATTTTTAGTTTTTTCCGTTACATTATTTCCTATTGATGTTGCTTTACCAGTTGCTTCTTTTGTTGTTGGAAATTTGGCGTTCGCTTGTTCTCCTGCGTTTTTGACTCCATTGATTATTTTTCCAGAAACGTCTTTTGCGGAATTGGTGATATTTGTAGCGGAATCTTGAGCGGTGGATGTGAGATTTGAGCTAGTTTCGTGAGCGGATTGGAGAGTGCTTTCACCTGTTGTTTTGAGACTATGTAGAGCATTTTCGCCCTTTTCTCTAGCTTTCGAAGCTAGGTTTTCGCTCTTTTCTATGACTTTTTCTTTTGCTTCGTTTATTACTTCTTTTGGTGAAGGGGTGCGATTCAGTAGACGTAAGACTGTGAAATAAAGTGAGATGATTAGTTCATGAACACGATCTTTGACAATCATTGTTAATCCATGGCCGAGGAATCCTTTGATGATTTCTCCTCCAATACCCTCATACAGTCCCCCTATTCCTTCTTCTTTATAAATCTTGAGTATTGAATGTATTATGGTTCTTCTCCTCGCTTGTTTGGAAACATCTGCCAGGTGGTTTTCTGCTTCTTTGACAGATTCCTTGGATTTATTCCTTGTTGCGTCTTTTACATCCTCCGAAAACTTCTCGACACTTTCCTTATCAGCTGGGCTCGAAGAAGAGGATCCATCGACTTGTGCACGAGCCTTAGCTAGACTGACGGGGTACGTAACGCTACTCGCAATAGCCTTACTAACGGCTGCCAATAAGAATGTTATCCGCGCCCCTGGATCATCACGTTTATGTCTCGGTACCAGTACTCGTTTGAGAGACTCATATAAGAAGAATGTAAGGCCCGGATTCAGAGTAAGAATTAAAGAAGCACTATAACCAGACCAGAAACCAGCAATGCCCTTCTTGTCTCGTATATCTGATATTATGGAAGATATAGTAGGAGCCTTTGAGCCAGCAGTGGAAGTCATGGAATGTGTTTGCTTTCGCACGACGATATTGGATAAAGGAGTAGTGAAGAACTTTGACAATCCACCGGCTAACGCGCCAACGCCCAATTCTTCTAATGCTGGGAGAGAAGCTTTGGAGGATGAATTATGGGATTGTAGTCGTTTCGAACGAATGTATCCATAAAATAGGAAAAAGAGGAAAGAATCCGCGATAGACTTCGATGTATCTTGTAGAACTCCACTGTAAAATGCAGTGATCCCTCCTTCCTCATGGTAAATCTTATCAAAGGCATCGGCAAGTGATGTATATTTTTGGGTTTTAGGGGTAGTTGAAGAAGAGCTGTTTGCGAGGGTTCTTTGAACTTGGAGACGCGTTATTATGAGGTCGAGAGGATAGATGCAGAGATTCGAGATGGCAGTTCCGGTTGCACCACTTATGGCATGACCGAGAGCTGGAAGAGCTGTTGAGGTAGTAGAAGATGGAGGGGGATCGTGATATTGGTGATACAATGTAAATGCATCCTATGAATTATTAGTATCGAGTTTGAGGAGGGAAACGGAGGGATGTACAAGTTGGCTATTGTATATGTTTGCCATGGTTATTCTTTCGAGTAAAGAGTACCGTGGGAGAGCTTTGGTATTATCGTGTTGTTGTAATAGATAGTTGTATATGTCGAATCAGTTAAATCAATAAAAACATGGCATTGTTTTGAAATTGAGGGGAAATGGATGAAGTTGATGTATTTAAGGCTCCGACATGTGAATTGTATCATTTACGTCATACCTTGGTGAACAAAGGATGGAGGCCCTGTTAATTACCCCAGATTATGCTTATGTAATATCAATCCACCTATGTAACCGCATCCGTAACCTCACCATAAACTTGTCATGTTCCAATATCAGAGAAATAAAATGACAACCGTGATGCACCAAGCAATTATGCCAGACTAAATATTGTCGCCAGGACACCATCCTCAGATGGCACCCTCAGAGTAGCGTCCCAGAAAGCGAAGCCGTCAATGACCATGTAATCTAACGAATAATTCCGCCTGAAAATCTGCCTTTCTCAGCATAATCCTCAGCAAGGCCGAAGATGAATTCTGTCGACATCTACCTTTTCCCTACGTCTCTTATATTAATCTCTACTAAATCGCTCCCTTCCCATGTTTTCATGTCTTTCCATCAACTGGATGTATATGTCCTCCATACTGATTCGCGGCTGTTCCTCTGATTCTCCAA
Source organism: Sclerotinia minor (assembly GCA_025389075.1). Lineage (NCBI taxonomy): Eukaryota > Fungi > Ascomycota > Leotiomycetes > Helotiales > Sclerotiniaceae > Sclerotinia > Sclerotinia minor. The sequence goes on along the minus strand of QRFH01000011.1, from coordinate 1,776,015 downwards.
TCATCTTCTCTGTCATCAATTCTCAAGCGAGGCGACCGCATCAATGTGTTATGGTGGTCATACTAGTGATTTCCGCTCGGAGTGTGCGACATATTAATCTGTGTCTGGTTTGGTTAAGTAATCAACCACACAGGGATTCGTATTAAATTTGATCTGTTTACTACCCTGCAGGGACAATACTTTTTGAGATCAAACGGGAGTGCATCAAGGGTAGGTGCATTGTCCGTCTACCAATGCCTTCATCAAAGTCAGCGTTGTGGCCCTGCACCAGATCCCTTTTAAGCTTCATGCTTGCGAGATCAATATGGTTGACAGTCTGCGAAGAACCTCTTATCGCCTTAGCCTTTCCCACTCAAATATCTTAGTCTTCTCTTATTCAGTTTCTATAGTCTTTCTTAAATTTACATTCAGTCCCGAATGAGCTGGATTCATTCTGATTTCATCTCTTTAAAATAACTGTTTTAACAAGTCAAATAACACTTTCGTCTTGGATGATACTCTCCATCCCAGCGGTACCCTACTTACGTCTCCAAGCTGTACCGCAGCCTGCAACTCCGATATCTACTGTCTCAGTATTTCTTTCGGGTTCTTCCTCACTGGTGTACCTCAAATTTTGCTACAAATACGATTATTACCATCCAAATAAGCCTAACTTGCAATGAGATCAATGAAGTGACGAATTTACCTGGGGCCGGACAATTGATTCCTTTCCTGATTAGACAGGGATCTTTACTGAGGATCTGCCTTATTACAGCGAGGAATGCAAGGCCATTTCTTGTAAAGATGATTGTTCGTGAAAGGACTACGTGGGGTGCTGGTGATGGTTTTCATAGCAAATACCTTTTATTGTAACCATACGTTTGCTTCTGGCTCGAATCCGTTCACCTTCACACGTCGAAACAAAGAAGGATTTCAATGATGATCAGCTATCTGGTAATCTGGTTTCAGAAAGCAATTTGGTTACTTTCTTTAACTTCTTTCCGCCTCTTTAGGATATCTCCTCTTCATCTTCTCATGTTAAAGGATTTTAGTCTAGAGGTATGGAGATAATGGTGGGGTGATAATAAGTGCTCAAAGCAACTGAAAATTTTGTTGTTTGTGGTGCAGGTCTGCATGGTCTGTAAGAAAGCATTTTGCAGCAATTGGATGAAAGGCGCAAGATCTATCTTTTTCCAGCAAGAAAGATAAATCTGCGGCTTTAACTATCGGTGGTATAAGAGAAATTGGAGTATATATACTTCAGTTTTTCCCCGATCAGAAATATGACATACAGATATTTTTTCAACTTGCGCATCTGAACTGAATCGAACAATTGACTGGTTCCGGAATCCTTCGTTCGTTACAAGCTCAGCACAATTAGGGAAATTTCAGGAACGGACATAAGTCACAATCATGGCCCAAAATTCAGCATCTAATATTAACAGTGTGGGCTCCAACCAAAATCACCACCCGCTCCCTGCGATTCCTATTAGGCTTCCCTACGAACTCTGGCAAAGAAACCAGCTCAATGATCTTGCTACAGATGTGACTGCAACTTTGGAAGCAACGCCCATGGAAAATACCAGCACTAGAGTTTTCTCTAGCGAAAGCAGCCTCGGACACAGTCGCGTGTGCAATACTCTTCCGGGAGTATGCTATTTCAACATTTTCGCAACTTCGATAATCGACAGGACATCATGAATTATTGAATACCATTGGACGGCCCGAAACGGGTCCTACTCTAGGAGACTATGAAACCACTCGACAGTTAACTCGGCACTGCCTGGTGACCTTCATTCAAGATCACCCGAATTTCAAACACTTCTTATATGCGACATTCGCGGCGGAGGTCACAATCTCACCAAATGCTGACCAGATATCTCTTTTACCTGCAAGACCGGACGAAACTACTAGGTCGATGGTACATTTGCTATGCTATTTGGATGATGATGTAATAAATTCGGAGATTACCAATGTCTTAGGTCCATCCCCAGAAGTTATCAGACCTGAGGTATCCTCACCGTTTGGTAGTAGACCTTTCAATGTCTATGTTGCCTCTGTAGTGATTAATTGATTGGGGTATCTTTTGAAGGAGAGGAGGTTGTTTCATTGGCGTGGGGGAGGAGCGGTGACTAGAATTTCGACTCAGACAGAATGGCATGTTCAGTGGTAATCAAACTCTAATGAGAGCATCAATGACAAAATTAAAACCAACATGGCATGCTGCTGCTACTTGTGATTGACGATAACTTTGATATCTTGTTTTTTGCCCTGAGTAATCCTTTAGCACTCCTTTACTTAGTATGTTATCTTTCCCATCTGGAAAATTCTATAACTCCACTGACCGCAATCAAGACACTTTTCGAAGGTATCATAATCTTACCAAGGTAGTCGAAAATCTTTGAAAATCTTTGTTTCTTCTCTTGTCCCTTTTCCTGTTAATTGAAATATTATCATGGCTCAGAATTTGTCGATCTCGAGTTCCTATAATGAGTAAAATGCTAATTTCGTCATGTCATTCTTTCATAGGATTTGGTATGGGAGGTTGCACACTTTCATCTCATATTGTTAGACTTGATGACTTTGATTCTCCGATGATGACGATGATGGAGAAAATTGTTTGACAGATTCGGGCACTCAAAGTATATCTTTTGCATCGGTAATCCTTTTTATTTAGTCTCTCATACTCATAGTCCACGTTAATATACTCGCTGGAAATCAATCTTTAACATATCAAAAATAACGCAGCCTTACAACTTCATTGCTATATCCTAACCCTCAGTCCCTCACCTCCTAACATACCTATTCCTCAACTCCATACCACTCCCACCTTTCTTTCTTTCCTCCATCTCCAATTCCTCAGCAGCCTTCTCATCTCTCATTTGTCGTTTTCCAATCGGATTTTGTCTCTTCATCTCTCCACTACATGACCTCACCACAAACCTCACTGCATATACCTTCCCATTCTCATTCTGAACAAGGTTAAACGGCCTTAAATGTACTCGTCTAAGCTGTTCGAGCATTATTTATGCTTTTGCAAGTTCGGATTCTATCAGTCGTAGCTCGTTGTGCTTTTTTACTATTAGGTGGGATATTTCGAGCTCGATTTGCTCTGTGATATTGGTTGTGGTGGTTATAAGGGCCGGATGTTGGGCACTATTATTTTTCATATTTGAAGTTGAGTGATGAGATACCTCTGAAGGAGATAGTGTCAGATTTACACTTTTAGAAACGGCGATTGGTGAGCCGATGGAAGATGGAAGTGTATCTTCATTCTGACGACCATCATCCTTCAGGGAAATAACCGACTCTGTAGCATCGACATCCGGCGCGTCACTCATTTCAACATCCACTGCTCCGATTTCAGCATCATAATTAGCAGAAAATCGACCAGAGTTAGATGGTTGCTGAAAATGTGTGTATGGATGTTGGAGCGGTCCTCGTACCGAGCGGCGCCCCTGTGGCGAGGATGATATCTCTAGCATCTGTAGACGACCCAAGAAATTGGTATTAAGACTCATCTGATCTCTCAAAAGCCTTTGTGTTCTTTCTTCAAGAACATTCAAGTCTGGACTAAATTTCTCAAGTTGCTCGATCTTGGTTTCTGCTCTTGAACTGCGCTCTTTTGAGCGATTTTTGTTTTCAGGGAGTTTATTGGTCGAAGACCCAGTTGAAACACTGTGGTTCTGTGATTGGTAAGATGGAACTTCGATTGCAAGCAGTGGATGTATTCTGTGTGTGTAAGCTGATGCTCGATGCAAGCTGAGAATAAGAAGCTTTTCTTTTTCCTTGTAGGAAGTGAAACCCTAGGCCCGAAAATTGGTCGAGATTCTTTATGAAGAATAAGGTGATATGTATCGCTGAGTATTTATTGATCGTGCTTGCATACCATTAAACGTAAAGTCGATCTGACTTAAGATGTTGTTTTATCTAGGAAATACCAACTGTCTCGCTTCAAATTATATGCCAGTGAAATCCACGAAGATACAGCCATGAAAGGTAGTGTTTATTTAAGTGTGAAAAAAAGAATTAAAACCGTAAAAAAAACAGCCTGTACATGAAAAAAAAACGTTATCCATAATCGTAATACGGTAGAAAAGTGAATCATTCACATACACGAAGAAAATGGAAAAGATGTGTGTATGGGATGATACTTTATATGGCTCCAGGGAGTTGAAGATGCGGCACTCCACGAGGGATTGATCAGGAATTTCGGTCACCCTGGAGGAAACTGTGATATTTAAAAGTCGAAAGAAATGAGTACGCTTGCTCTCGGTATTTTCCATCTATCTGTCAAGATATAGTTTCAAGTGAATATTTTCACACTCCGAGAGAGATTTGGATATTGAAGATTCATGATTCTTCGGAATGCCAATTTCATTAGCGAGCTAGGTCAAAACGTCAACGGGGTTCTAAACCCTCACAAAATCCTCCATTCTGAGCAAAACATTTTCAAGACCCGCGCAGAAAACTTCATATACAATATCTTAGCTATTAACTCAAAGCAATAACTATTTGAGAAGCTCGAGCTATAAGATTCTCGGTACTCATTTTCATTATTAGATCGATGGCTTGAATTTGGCAAAGTAGTTTTCATCCTATCAGTGTAGATCCCCGATCCTTCTACGGAAAAAAGGTAAGATAATATCGAAAAAACCAAATACAGCAACTCACATGCTCATATATCTCATATAGGCATGGTTAGATTTACAGATTTCCAATAGAATAGAATTTAATTCATTACACCACTGATGGGGATGAAATGAGGGAGTTTCGTCAGGAAAGGAGAAGATGAGTCTGGGCTAGATAATGTATTTTGATTTTTCACATGTGAAGTGAAATTCCTTTCATGAGGTTGTCCCTAACAAGGGAAGCGAAAAATATCTAATTCGCAGGGGAAAAATGAAATGAAGGATGAAGTCACTAAGACTTAGATTTTTAGGTAATTACGATTAAGATATATTTATTCACAATATCGGGAAAAAATTTAATACTTAACAGAATCATTTCGATATTAAATTATTAGAGATAAACACACATTAAGTTAATAATATCATCAGCAACCCGTTAGAGTCCTTATTTTATCGTCCCCTGTTCTCTCGCATCACCAGGTCCCCTTCCACCCCAAGACAGGTTTTCATATCAGATTCATCCCAGTAGCCATTGATTATCTGATCCATCTCCAGTCTTCACTTATACTCAATCACTGCCTCTGAAAATTAGATATTAGCATTGCAAGACTGCAAAAGAACGAATTAGGACATTCAGTGAGCTGGGGGCGGAAAGCTTTAGCTAGGAGAAGGAGGTACAGGGCTAGAAGTTTGGGGCTCAAAAGGGGCTTGATTGTTTCCTACAGGTTTTACGCACCGGACGCATACCAACAAATGTAAAGCAGGTTAGAGGATAGCTACAGAATAAAACAGTTGAGCATGATGGTTTGAGTAAATCGCAGGCTTGGAAAAACTCTTCATTTAGCTAGAATGCAAGAAAGCCGAAAGTATTGATGTGCTTGATGTGCTTGATGTGCTTGACGGATTGTTTTCATGTTTTGTCAGGGTATCTGGCTATAGTAACAGTCTTATGATTGAAAAAAGTTTGGCATATCGGTTTGTACGTTTCAAGAATATACCTTTATAAATCCACTGAAATAGCGCTCCTCCTTGAGTATGAATCTCATTACCTATCACAACGAAGTTGAAATTGGTGACCACACATTATTTGAACATCAAAAATTCCTGTAAAAAATGTCAAACAAAATAACTGACGCTCGCATTGCAGAACTTCGCAGGCTTCAGGATCTAAGAGAAGAGTTGAAAATCAGAATTCAAGTGAAGCAGGATGCTTTGCAGAGAATCCTAGACACGATGAATGAAGAGGCTCAAAAACTTACGTTATCATCAGCAAATGCAGTGTTGGCTGCCCGTGGCAAAACCCCATCAACGCTGAGCTACCAGGATCAAGTTGAAAGCCATGAAATTACCATTGCTCGCTTGGAGGAGGAATTTGAGAAAGTTGAGAGGGAGCTAAAAGAGTGGAAAGAGTTGGAAGAATTGGAGGAATTGGAGGAGTTGGAAAAGTTGAAAAAGTTGAAGGAATTGGAGGAGTTGAAGAAGTCGAAGGAATTAAAGAAGTTGGATGAATTGAAGGAATTGGAGGAGTTGAAGGAATTGGAGGAATTGGAGGAGTTGGAGAAGGCAAAAGATTCAACATGATATTGGGGGCAGCAAGATAGGCTTGACGAAAAGGTGTATTGTTCCACCAACAATACTGAACGTTCCAAAGCTAATTGTGGAAAGTTCGGGATAGTATTTCACTGTAGCTGATGAACACGAGGCTTTGGTGATTGCATATACTCAAACCTGATTATCTTTGTCGCGATGTAATACTCATCAGTTTGTTGTCACGCTAATCAACTTCTGCCTTTTAGACAGCTCCTCCGTGATATTTTCTTGCAATCAAGACCTTGGAAACTGGATTCTTTATAAAAGAATTTAATAGATAAGGTAGGTAAACCTTACGGTAACACTTCCGGTTGAAATGTCGGTTCGCAAACCATCTGCAACCCATATTCGCTCGGGTTTTGAAGCATTAGCCACAAGAAACTCACTTTTCTCTTATGTCTTCGTCCATTTGCTGCCAGGAATTAACTATCTATAAGCTGAAGCTCCCAAAATCGCCATGAACCAAGAAAAACACACCTTGATCAAAGCGGTTATCCACCGGCTTTTGGGCGTGCTTGCAAGAGATATGGAGATGGTTTAGAGCATCCTCGCCCTGATCTTCTTTGGATACACTACGTCGACTACTCCGACCTTCCGCAAACGCCTTGTGTGCAATCCGAGGAAGCATCGCCATGTAGTCATCAGCCGAAGTGAGAGGTTCCTATCACCATAGAATAAGTTTTGTGTTTCGCAAGGCTACAAACCTTCTAGCTCTTGCGTATTGATTTGGATAGTACTGATGTTCTTGCCCACTTCAAAGCCATCTAAAATCGCAAGTCAAACGTCCAATTGAAAGGATTTAAGCCTCCTTAGCTGGAAGTGAAAATTGGCAAGTAAAGTATATACATGTTCTCGCTGCTCGTCCGAGAAATCTCTCAGCTAGCCGCATGAAAATTCTGGCTTTTCAGTATATTCGAAAATTACAATAAGAACAGTGGCTTTTGGGCTTATTCGAGGCCGCAGGCATGGATCTTGGGGAGAGGAATCTCAGTCTTTTTGCGGATAAGCCTGCCACACAGGATTTTAAGTGCCTCTCCTCGTGATCAAAGGCAGAGTAGAAACCTCACTTAAACTTGGTGGCGCCCCCTTATCTAGGCAAGGAGCCAGAGCTAGGCGAACGACCCGCTTCTCCCTTCATTGGAGTTCTCCGGTGTAAAATGCGCAAAGTAACAGATATTGTAGCAAGCGCAACCTGGCGGTTTCAAGAAACTACAATGATCGCCATTATGGTATGATGAAGCTAGTAGGCAAATATCACCCCCGCGGATAATTTCATTGAATTCTTCGCGTTTAGGATGGACGTGGGATTGCATAATGCGATCGTTCAGTTCTTGTGGGCCATGACATTCCTCTGACATCTTGGCTGGACGTATCGTGATAGATGATCCATCCGCAATGGATTCTTCCCGCTGCAGTCAGGCCCTGCACTTTTCTAGCGCTTTATGGCTCCAAAAAGCTCGACTAACTTGAGGGTCCCTGAGTTTTGAGAGCGCATCACAGTGCGGTTTTATTTAAAAGCACGGTAATTAAATGAACGGCTGCATTCTTCTCTAAATGGAGACAAGAAAGAAGGAAGATTAAGACGAAAGAGACACACAACAGAACTGCGCGGGATCAGGACATAAAAGATATAGCCTGATTGAGGAAGTCATACCAAGAGCTACGTAACACAAATATTAATGTCCAAAATTCCTAATTCACATTTGAAATCAGTTGATCCTTTAGACTTGAGTGCTTTTCAATGTGTCCAACTCAGATTTAATAAATTAAGAGCAAGTCATGCTTATCTGGATGCCATAAATGTTGTTGGGCACTTTAAAAGGAATTTGTGTCCAAGATATTTCATCATGTGTATGTCTTCATTTTTGCACTAGTCTATTTTAGCGCTAGCATCAGGCACGGACTAAAGTTATCCCGGAGTCGAAGCAACTTCAACCCATATTCCCACGCAATTACATCGTCAGGTGATCATCTTCGAAAACTCGGAACATCGAACTCTTGCCAATACTCCTTTATCTCTGACCTGTATCTTGCCTAGAATCAACAATCTCTAGAGGCTACCATGTCTCACAGCAAACGCAACACTTCTCGTGCCGTCTTCACCTCTCACGAGCGGGAATTAGCAAAATCAGCCTGGACAAGCAGTAGTGCTCGCCTATCTCGAGACTCATTCTTACCATTTGCTTCATGTCGTTTGTGTCTTCTTCCTGCGCGTACACCTGTATCGTGTAGTCACGGTGATATATTTTGTCGCGAGTGCGCCTTGAGTAATATCTTGGCGCAGAAGAAGGAAATCAAGAGGCTGGAGAAGAATAAGGAGAAAGACGACCAGGAGAGGAATGAAGATCATATGAGAGAAGAAGATGAGGCGAGGCAGAGGGCCGTAGAGGATTTTGAGAGGGTGCAAATGGGCTTAGAGGGGAAGACCGGGGGAAAGGGCGGTAAGATTGTAGGGAGGGAAGGAGGCAAGATTTTGGTAGAGGAAGAAGTAAATGGTGAAGGTGGAAAGAGGGGAGAAAAAAGGAAATTTGAGTTAGATGAGGATGAACTCTTGAGAATTGCGCAGGATGAGAGATCGAAAGCTAGGAAAGCTATTGATGAAGAAAAGGTACAGTTTCCACCTCACTAACTGAACCATTTACTAAGACTACGATAGGCTTCTAAAACAACTTTACCAAGTTTTTGGGTTCCATCTGTAACACCAAGCTCGAATACAAACACTACTCTTCACAACATTGTCAAAAAAGTCAAACAATCACCAGTTTGCCCAGCCTCACAACAAGATAAACCGCATAATTACTCACTACATACCTTGATCACGGTTTCATTCATAGAAGAAAACGATAGCGTCACAAAAAAGTCCCAAAGAGTCTGCCCTTCATGCAAGAAGCAATTGACCAACACTTCAAAAGCCGTACTCGCGAAGCCCTGTGGTCATGTGCTCTGCAAATCATGCGTCACAAAATTCATGACTCCGAGCGGGGTTCACGATCCGCACGCAGAGGCTGGGACAGACCAGAACGCTGTGGCATGTTATGTGTGCGAAGCAGATCTGACGGAGCGGAATGATGAGAAGGAGAAAGCAAAAAAGGGAGATAAAGAAAAGATTAAGCCGGGATTAGTAGAGATCAAGAGTGAGGGAACAGGATTCGCCAGTGCGGGTGGTAATAAAGTGGTGAAGGAAGATGTCGCTTTTCAATGTTAGAATTCCACGTTCATGGTGGATTTTATGATAGAGCGTAATAGATTGTAACAATACAAGAAAGATATCTAATATTATACCCTAAGTTTTCACAGCAGTAGGTGATCAATGGAGCAGGCATGCCACTTCAATATGGAAGATTTTCTATATATCTTCGTGTTTAAATAGCGATAGAGTGTTGATCTCTGATATAGTATCCCACCTCAAATATGCCAGTACTTTCCATCAGTTTCAACAGCAATAAGCCAATCCCGGCTCCAACCAGACACTTTATGGTGAGAATTCAAGGAATTAAAGCTTCTTTTTTGTAACACCTTTCAACGACCAAACCTCATGCACCAGCGGCCTCCGGACTTGTGACCATTTAAGTTCGGGATGCTCAAGAAGTGTGCATCGTATGAGTATTTCTAGGATTTGATGGTGTCCGATGTTGAGGGTATTCGCTAGATAACTAAATACCTACTTGTAGATGTTGATAGGATAATCACCGAGAAGTTGAGAGGATTCGTTTTCAGTAAGCACGCTTTCTATGTTTCTCGGAGAAGCTTTCCAATTCATTGGATTGAGACGACTAATATTTTGATGAAAAGATTAGTAGATGTCCGAGAACTTCCAAGGTAACATAGAAGCACGTTGGGTAAAGCATGAAGTGTGGTTGGGTTACTCGGGATCAGCGGCCGCATGTGGGGGTCTAAGCAGGTCCCAACCCCAAGCCAAAATTAGCAAGTCGCGCATCGAGACGTCACTTTTTTTCTCTGGTCAAACTTAAAAGTTCAACATGGCATTCTCAACTTTTCAATGCTCCAACTCACCACACTCATTATAAAATCATATTGCTACCTACCTATGAAATCTCTCACTTGTACATATATTTCTATTTCACAATGTTGAACTCTTATACCAAACTCCAGTCCGATCCTCCATCGAAACCCAGTCTGCCATGGCGATTTGGCTCGAGCTTAATTATGGGTGTCACTGGAGCGGTATCCCGATTCTTCTATTATGGCTTGAACAATATGGAGGTCATTGGGCTGGAACGATTTCTGGCAACTTTGGATAGACGGGAGAATCCAGAAGATAGAGAAAGAGGCTTAATCACTGTCTCAAATCATGTCAGCGTTATGGATGATCCTTTGATCTGGGGCGTACTACCTTTCAAATACGGTTTCAACGCTTCTAACCACAGATGGAGTCTTGGTAGCTACGATATCTGCTTCCAGAACAAGTCAGCAAACTCACCACTCGTCTGCCACCCCCATTATTGACCTCTCCATAGGCTACTTTCCTCGTTCTTTACCTTAGGTCAAGTTCTACCCACTCATCGAAGCGCATACTCAGAACACGGCGGGCTTTTCCAACCTACCATCGCACAAGCTATACGGATGTTATCTGCGCAGCCTTTCTCCACACGTTACGAACCACCGATACAAAAGGCAAAGAAGAAAATCTCCATGCGGCCAAAAGACCCTGATATCATTGACCCCTTCTCTTCTGGCGACCTCACGTATTCTACAAATGGCACAGATGTCTTTCCTGCTCCATCTGCATACACCTCACGAAGACATAGTTGGATACACATATTTCCTGAAGGACGAGTGCACCAACATCCAAACAAGACGTTGCGCTATTTTAAATGGGGAGTCTCTCGTCTTATCCTTGAAAGTGAACCCCTACCTGAGATAGTCCCCATCTTTATCGACGGCAATCAAGACATCATGCATGAATCGCGGGGGTTTCCACGTTTTGTGCCTCGTGCGGGAAAGAAAGTCCGTATTGCTTTTGGAGAATCAATAGATGGAGAACGCATATTTGGAGATCTACGCGCTCGTTGGCAAAAGCTTGTACAATTACAGAAGGAAGCACTAAGGAAAAAGGGCTTAGATGATCATATTGAGATGGGGGAGCTTACAGAAGGGCTTAAGTACTATAAAGAGGCAGTTGCGTTACGGGAAGAAGTCACAACCAGAGTTAGGCAGGAAGTGCTCAAAGTAAGAAGGAGTTTAGGATACGAAGATGAAGATCCTAAGCAAGGATTAGTACAAACTTGGATTAATGAAGGAAGGAGCGATGGGAAGCAAAAGAAAGATGGAAGTTGGGTAGGAGAAACGTGATGAGAAATGATTACCTAAGATCCCTAATGAATATTGATGAATCCCTTCATTCTTGCTCTCTGGATGTGGCTATTGATTGTTCAGAATTGGTTGGAACATCTTAAAACTATGATTTGCTAATGTTTCCTGCTCTGGTTTATGATCGACTTTAGTCATTCTTATTCTTACTCCTCTTCCGAATGACCTTTTGATCGTCTAAAATTATGGAACATCCAAGTGCTTGTTCCAGGATGTTAAGGTTATATTTACCTCTTTATTTATCCAAATTATTTATAAACTCAAAATACTGAACTCTTTCTAATCTTTTTTCTTTTTCTTAAGCCAAATTCAATTTGCAGCAAATTAGGGGTAGAAAGAAATCCGCGTCACCTGGCAGCTCCAGATGAGCTCGAGTTTCTCTGGTAATTTTTCATTGAATTCAAATTTTTTTGCAGATAATCCTCATGAGTCCTTTTATAGTTCTCTTTCTTCTTATATTTCACTCCTCAGGAGTGTCAGTAATTGTAAAATACTGCTGTATCGGAGTATTTCTGAGCCTCTTATTTGAAGCCATTCGAAGCTCGTCACGCTTCATGACACCTGAGAAAACTTGGATGACTTCGACAGGATAAGTAGCTAAAACAAATTCATCTATCCGAAGGATATCCGAAGGATAGTCGAGCTGGCACGATAAAAGCGTGACTTTAAGTGAGAGGGGACCTGGTTTCAAGTATTCTAGATGCCTTTTAGGGTATGTATTGAGTCAAACGAGTTGAAATTTTTGAGGGCTTGCTTCATGGATAGGAGGACCTCAGACTTCTGTGGTGAAGATGGGAGTTTACGTTTTAGTATATTTCCTGAAGAGCTGAACTACCAAGCTTCAGCTGTAGCTTTGGTTGCCATTGCTAAAGATTGAGTAGCATATAGCGAAGAAAATATGGATAGTATTATCGGAAATACGATGGTTTTATGATACTAGTATATCGCACGGTGCATAAAACTGTAGCTAGACATAGCAATTTGGCTACTTCGACCTTTCGATCCCTGGAAGGAATTATTGGGCAGCGAACAGGCTCGACAGAAATATTTCTGGTAGATTCCAAGTCATCTGTCTAAAAATTGCTGCTGTGAGATGTCTATGTAAGATCTTATATAGTCTTTTCAGGACAATTAATACGTCATTCTCAGTTCTGTACCTCCTAGTTGATTTCCACAATAAAGCCATTAAACAACCTAGGATCATGCAAACAAAACATCCGCACCCGTGGAGATCAATGTTACAGAAAGAGATCACCAGATAATATCATTAGACAAGGGCAGTTACTTAGGGCTAGTTTATGCCTGTTACCGAACGAATATTAAGATTATTACATACTTTTCTTTTCCTTTTCTTCTCTCAGTTTGTGTTTCTATTTTCTTAGAGCTAGATTTGATATTCAATTACTTTTATATCATCTAGAGCTAAATTGCTACGGATATTTTCACCCTCCAATCTGTTGACCAACGCTGAGCTCTTAACGCTTGCTCCTACATATGTAATTAGTAACAAACTTTGGACATGTTAATATCACCATAAATCGTACATTAAAAAATAAAATTCGATGTGAAAGTTGAATCCCATATCCGAAACCAGCAGTCGCAAAGTCTTCCTATAAAAATTCGTAGTTTTAATCTTACATCTTCCGCAAGCCATCATCCCACCATCATAACATTCCGTTTCCAGCGAAATTCCAACCATCAACCACCCTCAAGAAAGTAAAATCTTGTATTTGACAACATCAAAAATAAAATACGCATTATAACTCCATAAATCACATTTTGCATAAAAAAGACCGCGTTCAGAAAAAAAATTATATCATGAAATTAATAGAAGAGGAGGACGAGTATAAATAAAAGCAGTATTAGCCCGGTAATTAATTAATCTCAAGTTCATGAAACTTTTCCAAACTTTCTATGCCAAAAAGCCAATCTATCATAGGTATCTATCAGTACATTCCTGTCAAAATAACCACCAATCATAAAGACATAAACCAATCAAAGCCTCGCGGAGGCAAAAAAAAAATGTTATTCTTAAGATTACTCATCCCCATAATAATCCTCTTCTCCCTCGCCACAAGCCAAAAGCAAAACCACACCCTCACATTCCAAAACCTCTTTCCCTCCACGCGCCTCCTAATCTTCACCCCCAACCCCAACAGCTCCTTCATCCCAGCGCAATCCATAGCGCCCTCTCAACACCTCACCCTCTCCGTACCCAACTGGGCCGGAAACTTCAAAGCCGTCGATCCAGCAATCTACAACGAGAATCATCCCGGGCCCGAAAAGTATATATTAGGCGAAGTATGTTTTGGGTGTTGGGAGGAGACGACGTTTTTTGATGTTAGTGCGATTTGGAATTGTTGTGATAATGAGGGGGTGCATTGGATGTGGGGATTTGATTATGAGGGGGATTATGAGGGAAGTAGAGGGGGATTGGGGGAAAGTGAGGTTTCGGGGTGTGAGAAGTTTCCTTGTGGGACTGTGTATAATGAGAGTGGTGATTTGCAGACGAAGACAACGATGAAAGATGGAATTTGGGTTGTGTTGGGGCCGTGAATGAGTGGTGTGTAATTTGGTGCGAGAGATGAATCATCACACTAGTGAGAGTCTTCGCTGCTAGTATGCAGTTGGCGGGTTTTGAATGTCTGGCACTAGTGGCAACATTCAGACGTCGAATGCAAGGTGTACCTAGATGATAATTGAACAGCTGAAGTTCTCCTCTTTGACAGCAGCGAAAGGTATAGACTCAGAAGTGATGGCAGAAGCAGGTCTAAGACAACTTCATTGATATTTATCCACCTATAAGACAAATCTTCCGTCCATCTTAGACAAATGTTCATCGTTTGTCCGTTCATACTAGAATTCGTAGCGTTTGTACCCAATCCCACAGACATCATCAAATTATCCTCATCGCAGCCAAACAGCCTCCACATTATGTATCATGCATTCGTCTAGGACCAAAGAACTTGCATATACTCGTGTCAAGAACTTTCAGACTGCCGTGGCAGCAGGTTCAGTGACAGCCGTCTCACCATCATCGCCATCCAGTGCCTGATCTGCTACGATGGAAGATTTCGCCTCTGATCTAGAATTATGGTTGTCAGCTTGCGTTGATGTTTTTAGATATAATAGAAAAGGGTAAATAAAGTAGTATGAGAATAGTGGATTGAGTCTTACATCTTGTGGGCCTTGGTAATTGAAAGGTTAGCTATGATTAAGTAATTGCAGATGTGTTTAGCAGTAAGAAAAATAGACACAGATTAAGGTGAACACAGTAAGCATTTCATGACAGAGAATTAAAGGCTCAAGAGGATACTTACAAAAATGTTAACAAGTCGCATGGTGACGAAGATCATAATAAACATGAGTAGGAAAACGAAGCAGAGAAGCATGGCTATGATTTGATTTTTCTGCATATTTCGTAGTAGAAGAGATGGAAGCTTCAGAGTAGGTATGGTTGAAGGTTTTTTGGGGTGAATTGGATGGAAGTGAAGGATGTGATGGAAGCCGAAAGATTGCCAAATTGTCAAATCGTATGGGCGAGTAATGGAAAGAGAATCTACCAGAATGCCTTTCAGGTATGACTTTAGCATTAAATAGCTAAAGAGGAGCGAGGGTAACCAGAATATTGTGTATTCAAGATAGTTGGCAAGTTTCGACCGAATTGGAGTGTGTTTGTTAAGAGAAATACTTCCGCGTGAATTGTTTACATTTATTCTATTTCTATCAATCAGAACGACAAAGAGGCGAGGCTAATCCTAAGCCTCGTTAACTTCGGTTGAGGAGTGAAGTTTCATTCTTCCTAACTTTTGAGAGCAAAGATGGGTGAATATCATTCTTCTCGCCAAGATCCTTGAAAAGGTTCAATTCTTCGCCGATCTCTTTTTGGCGAAGAAATCGTGATATACCTTCCGGAAGACTGTGTTTACTTTCGACAAGAGCATTTGCTCCCAAAAGGATTCTTATGCAAGAAGCAAACATAGTTGGCTTTGAGGTCCATCCAAGAGGACCATCACTCTTTTCCATAAGTACGTTAAGCTTCCGTAGGGCGTCTAGAATCCATTGTGCAAGTTGACAGTATTGTTGCCGATGAGAATCGGCATATCCACTGTTTTCAAGCATTCTAAAGTCCTTTGAAACAATGCTACTCCACAGCTTAGCTTCTCTGACTTCATCAGTAAATAGATTTTGTTCTTCTTCAACGAAAAGAGCATCATCTTGCTTCATTGCTGCTGAAAGCTGATCTTCAGGTGAACATAGCCCCGCATAGGCTCCGTGGAATATGAACTCATCACTCCCTGTAATCCGGCAAATGATATTCCAGCTAAACATTTGATCTTGGGGATATTGAAATCTCAGCCATTCGGCAAATTCCTCACACGCAGCCAATGGAATCAAGGGTTTTCCCACAATGGAGGAGACAATCTCTGCTCCAAGTTCACGAACTTCATCGTCATCGTCATTGAGGGTATCATACAGGGTGATAAGACATGGAAGTACTTCCGAACTCCATTTGAATTCGTCAGGTAGGCATTCAAAGAAGTAAGAGAGCCCTTTTGCGGCAGCAAAACGTGTATCAAAGTCCTGTCGTCAGTTAGAGAGATATAGAGACATTTCATTGGAAGCAACTCACGTTGTATGATTTGCCAGCCTCATTCCATTGCTCTGCCCTTGCCATGAAATTTATCTGAGTGCTGTCGTCTCCTTTCGATTTCAGCCAATTGAAAAGCATAAAGGTGCCACTTGTTCTCGCCAATGCATGTGCTAGATGCGGTCCAGACTTCCCAGTTTCTGAACCCATGAAATGAGCAATTTCTCCAATATCCAGTAGGTATTGATTCATATCACATTGCTTGATACTATTGAGCATTTTGGAGTACTGTTCGTATGCGCTAGATCCAACTTTTCGCAGGTCTTCTGGGCTTACTATCACTGCGTCTAAGAGAGCCTCCAACACGATCATACTGTGATTCCTCCATGCCTGCAGCACGCATTCCAAAGACGGATTAGCTGTGTCGACATCTATGTCGCAATAATAATTCAAGGCTCTTTTGAGTGCTTGAATATCTTTGGTCAGGCCGGAAATATATACAGCTTCCCTTGCAGTTGCTTGATGTAATAAAGCGCCACCAAGGCGGAATTTCTCGCGAGATACATCGACACCCACTTTCGAGTAGCTCTGCCCATTCTCATCCAATAATAAGTTATACGCGTCGTAGTTGCCAATGATTTTCTCTCTGTTAAGCTTGCTTAGAGAAGAAGAAGTGGAAGATGCATCTAGCAGGATTTGGTAAATGAGATTTTTGAAATCAACATAAGTAGCCAAAACTTCCGGGCATTTGCGCATGTGGGCTAATGCTTCAATATTATCTTTCAAAGTTATGAGGTCTTCGATGCCTGGGATTCATTATTAGAATGGAAGATATAATTTTGACGTTAGCACTTACTCGGCGGGCTTGGGAATACTGCGAGACGGCGTTCCAGCACAAAATTGACTGTCAACAAAACTCCATGGGTATAATTAGTAGATAGGTTAGCTATTTTGAGCAGGTTCTGTAAGTCAAGCAACCACCCATCATGAAGCATAAAGGTACACATAGTACGAGCAGCTAGTTCTCTGGTGTGCCAAAATTTGCTACCCAAATGTACAGAAACTCTTTCCTTGATTTCGTTACGTAGTATGACGGGAGGACCAGCGCGACGGATGATATCCAAAGACGGAAAGACAGATTCGATAGCGCCAATTGCTGGGGCATTATTATCCTCCGTGTTTATAGTCTCCTTGTTTAAGAGCTTCAGCAAAATCTCTGGGAGATCTGGATACTTTTCGTATGATAGTTTCGTTGAGCGACCATCCCAGCCGGCCTCAATAGAAGTTTTGTTTTCATTGGTACCAAATAGGCAGTCGATAAGACTTCTCAACAGCAATAAGCCACAATTGCGAATCGCCCAACTATTTTCATTCGGTTAGCACGTGACTAGCTATAATTATCGACAACATACATATCGGAAGTTAAGCTATCTGCAGCAAGTTGTAAGCAGTCCGGGATGTGCTTGTCTGATCTCTTCCCCAATATAGAACTTTTGAATATCTCCTTCACGCAATTCATTGCATGAACCTGAGGTAGGTTCGTCTCATCTGTCTTAGATAACGCAACGGGACGTCTGGCTAAAGACTTCAACTCGGTCATTACATCTTCGAAAGCTGGGCTTTTAGAATTTGCGGATAATATCCCAGTAACGAGTGCCGGAATACCTGCTGATCTTCGTGTTGTAGAAGCTTGCTCAAAAATGCATTGCAGAGCACCCTAAAACAGTCAGCTGACTAAGGACAGGTGAAGTGGGTAATTGGGGTTATTATGTACTTTATACCAGATCTCGAGCAATTCACTTGAGGCATGACACTGCAAAAGCTGACAGCATCTAGCAAATGTTAATGAGACTGTGGAAAAGGCCCCACGATGTCGTAGGTTGGAAAGTTGTTCGAAGGTCAAGTTTCCTGCTCTTGTGAAGAGCTCAGAGCTCATTACTAAAGATCCATCATGATAACGATCCTTTGCTTTCATCACAACAGTCCTAATCAGATTACTAAAAGGAATAAATCAGTTAGTTGCCCGAAACTCAGTAAACTGACAAGAGAGTGATCCACCTCGATTCATGAATCGCCCTGAAGCTGTAACTCAACACATCCTTGGTATCAATAGACTCAATATCATCAACATCTTCGGGAATATGACCCTCCGGTGAATCATTACATAGTATGTCCTTTACAGCATTCCATATGCTGGAACAACTTGCAATGATGCGGCTTTGCAAGACGTCCCATTCCTTTCGGATTCTAGCGAATTCCTCATCCCCCGAATCATCTCGTGAGAATTCAATCTCTTCCCAAATGTAACTTATAACAAAAGTCAGCATACTCCTAGTTACAAGTCGAAGTGAGTTTACCTTATCGTTGAAAAGTCACTGTGGATCGGAGCAATAAGAACAGCTTGACCTAAATCTTTCTGGGCGATTGTCACCTTTCTCTCTAATCCAATCACGAGACCCTCGACAAGAATCAGACGTCCCTTTGCGTCCGAGAGACCATGAAGAATTTGGTATGACCGTGCAACTCCATCAGCATAATCTGCTCGACCTGTACGCTTTGCAAAATCCTCCGCACGGGTAATAAAGTCCATTAACACGTCAAAATCTGTTGGTGATTCAGACTTCGAGGATCGGAAATTATGGGGACTAGCCAATTTCAATATCGCCGTGGCTCCACTTCTAACGTCTTCAAATGGATCCATGAGAAGATCAAGAATGAGTCGTATCGACTCTGGGTTGAACACGGCCAACTTATGAGCCCAAACAGTAGCATCAGGCGTAGATGTTGACTTCCGATCTTCAGATGAATACTCCTCTATGCCTGAACGAAGCAGCAAGGAGATTGCTCTTAACGATGTGATATGCCGCTGATAAGATGCTGTGGGTACGAGCTCCCCTTGCAAGAATTCCAAAAACCACACAAGGAAGATTTCATGATTTCTAAGCAGTTTTTGGGCATCTGAACGATCACTCTGACGGTCTTGAATGATCATGCGTTCAATCTCCCTAACTAGGTACGCTGTTGCACCTTTGATACGTTCTATCATGTGCTTGGTATTGCTTAGAACATCATTACGGAATTTGGCATCAGTGTCAGCATAAAGATGAGCCATATTATGTTGTAGGAAAGTGAGCACAACGGGGCTGAACGGCCTAATTGACGAGGCAGATGACACCAAGACCGAGAAAGCCAATGATCTAACAGTATCGGAAGGATGAGTCAATAATGGGCCAATGGTATCTTCGTGTAAAATGATACAGCCTGAATTCTTCTTTGGAGGCTTTAAGAATGATGTGGTATCTAGTGCTGTTAATTGATTGATCCTGAAGGTGTTTACGAGGAAACTTACTAGAATCCTCGACCAAGCCGGCTTTCTTCCCAACTTCTATTGCAGACAAATAAGCTAATGATTCAGATTCCATACTCTGTCCCTGCACATCTAAAGGTCCGTTCTGGTTGAGATCTTGTAAAAAGGCTAAAGAGCCAACACGGTCAAGTTTGAAAAGAGGCGGAAGGAGGTAATTCTTAATATTTTCAAGAGCGTCATGGTTCTGGCTGAGCCCCTCAATGATCCATCGTTGCCACAGCCTCGTGTGGGCTACGGATTCATCAGTCTTCCCGTCAAGAGCAAGCTCCTTTGACACTTTGAAGAGGGATACCAAAAACTTTCCTGCAGAAGGTGAGACATCCTGGAGGTTCATCCATTGAAAAGTCTCGGAAACTATACCATCAAGTGTAGAGCTCGGTAGAGCCCCTTTTTGTGTTGACTGTTTTTGAGATGCTGCAAGATCATTGATGATAACTGTACCCTTTCCTATCAAGTGCTCTAGGATTTTGAAGGCTGGCTTGACTAGGGGTTGTGAAGCCTGATGACTGATCACGGAAAGTAACCTTTCTACAATGGTAGTTATTAGAGATTTTGAAACGCTTTTATCTGGATGAGAATTGAGCAGAGAAGTCAGTAGATCCAAAACTTGACGCATTGACCGATGTTGATTTTTCTCGTTCCATTCCAGGTAGAAGTTAAAAAGATCTAGACAAGTTTCTTTGGAGTACACTGCTTCTCTGAGAGAACAGTATGACGAGGCTCTACACTGTTCAATAAAATGACACAATTTTATACACGCATTACCGGAGGCCTGCAGGGTCACATGGTCAGTATGAAAGCGGAAACGGAACTTTGCATCAATTGAGAGCTGAAGAGCCAGGACAACCGGCATTTAAAGTAGTTTTGAATATTGGAAAGGAAAACTAAGTGTTGAAATGAAATCGAACATGAAACTAAGTTGGATATTGGAACCCATTAGATACAGATTGAACATTGAAATAATCCGGATGTTGAAATATAGACTGAGAAACAAAATAGATGAATATATAAGACATTTGAATGCAGCAAACATTGAGGTATTGCAGGAGATCAAAAAGAAGAAAAAGGTATAGAATGAGATAAAATGCTTACATGTCGCGGTTGAGCAGCTTTCTCTAGAAAGTCCTCGAGACTACTTCTTGTAAGCCTGGAAATAATAATTAGTAAGATGGTAGTATATAGAATATTCCAAATTTACTGTGGTTGAACTGATTCGGGTTGGTTTTCAATCCATTTGGGTAGAAGTCTATCATCCGTTGGAGCTCCGCTATCAGGAGCTGTAGATGACATTGTATTGTCTGAGGGGTCGAGCGGGATTCAATTCTCGCTTCAGGTGGGGGGGAGAGGTGGGATTATTTTCCACTGCGATTTCAGTTTTCTCCCTGCAGCTGAACGTTTAAGTTGTTCCTGTCGACGAAGATGAATGAAATAAAAAGTTATATAAGTCTTTGCATCTCTATGGTGAGCTTTTGAAATGAACGTATTTGAGGATTACTTGTGTCCCATAGAAGTATCCTACCGTGTATTTATTATCAGCCGCAGTACAAATATAAAGGTTTGATGGTGTGAAAGAAATTATTACCACCATTTGCGGCCCGGCACGTGATCTGGCATGGACCGTGCACGGACCATCGTCATAATGGAGGGAACTAAATTTTTGAATAGAAAATGTGAAAGATACGATCGAAGTCCTTTGACTTGCAGGTAAGCTTTATTGTATTTACATATTATCAACCCTACAGCCCATACGTGCGGTATTCGCGCCGGCCTCGATTATACATCTTACAGATTCGCACATAGATATTAAAAATGTCATTCTGGGATAAGTTGACGGGGCGAAAGCCATCGTCGAAGGATACTTCTAGTGGCGGATCAACCTCGAATACCCCAACCGACACATTCACACCTACACCTTTCAACCCTCAAGAAGGCCAAGATGTCAACTCTTTTCTTACAGGACCAGAGCTCATAGATCCATCACAACTTCATCCTCTGGCTGGTCTCAACCAACAGACTTTAGATTATCTATCCCTCGAGGAATCTACTCTCTCTGATCTTCCAGGATCGCAATCTGCTTTACCCTCGAGGGGTTGGTCTGACGATTTATGTTATGGTACCGGTGTTACATATTTGACGGCATTGACCGTGGGAGGTGCTTGGGGATTACAGGAGGGCTTGAGGAGGTCTGCGACACAACCACCGAAGTTACGATTGAACTCGGTGCTGAACGCTGTTACGAGGCGAGGACCATTCTTGGGCAACTCTGCAGGAGTGATCGCGATGGTCTACAACGGTTTCAATTCTTTTATCGGACATATGCGGGGCAAACATGACTCGGCGAACAGTGTTCTTGCGGGTGCGCTGAGTGGGATGATCTTTAAAAGTACCAGAGGAGTTCGACCGATGATGATTTCTGGTGGGATTGTGGCTTCTGTAGCCGGCGCATGGGCAGTAAGTAGATATTCGGCCGGAAGGCTATTTCGGCATGAGCTTACTAACATACTCTCCAGGTAGCAAGAAAAGCAATATTCTAAATGACCAAAACAACGATAAAATTCTTCCTTCCATCACGAAATAGCGACCTTCTTATGATTTCAAGATCCGCAGGCCAGCGACCATTCCCCATTGCTCTAAACAGCATAAGCTTTCTTCAGCGCATTAGCACCCATTGTATTTTGCTTTGTCATTATAATAGATTTTGTTATTGGCGCGGGTTGCATAAGCGGGTTTATCTCTCCTCTTTCCCCAAGGTGGGCAATGTATACATAGATGGAACAGGTACTAGATGTGTGCCAGGGTGGTTTGGACACTGTAGTATCAGGGGTAATGCAGAGTCTTTGAAACTCAGTTTGGTCTTGTATTCCTGAGGACATTCTAAGGCTGTTATTGGTTGCACCTTCCTCTTAAGAGATGAACCGAGCTCGTTCGAAGAATCCACACGGTAAAAAGTAGAAGAATTAAACCTGTCCAAAGGATTCAAGCACTATCCACGCTCGTACTAGGTACTTTACAAAAACTACGGCCGTAATTTTATTACGCCTCAAATTTTCCACCGCTTATCATTTAAGAAAATTTCATATTTCCCAAAAGTTCTTCTAGCAATTCTAGCTTTGACAAATTCTTTGATAGTTAACAGCAACAATCAACATCATCATGAACTCATCTACCTCCACACAAGCTCCTTCCGTTCCTGTCTACACGCCTCTTGAAGTGAAGCACATGATTCTCAAGAGTGTTTTCAAAGATGGAATAGGCGCTTCAAGGGGTCTTCTTTCTATGGCCCTGACGCGCCTCTCAATATATGATCCGGAAACGACCGTGCAATTTGCCGCTGCTATGTCATTACGTGAGGGAGAAAGTTTGCCAGCAGTCATTGAAAAGACTGGACGCGAGAATGCCGTACGTGAACAGCGGTTTCAAAAAATTCTTTATCATATACAGAGCCCCAACAATGAAGTTATGAGACGATCAGTTGAGGAACTCCTTGATCGAGATATCAACGAGAGAGGTCTTTTAGCGAAGGATCCGAACATATTCGAGAAATCGATTTGGTCGAAGGTATAACTTCTGTTTTCATTTTTGTCTTCGTTAATTTGATTTACATACGGAGTAGAATAACTCAGTAACTTGCATGAATATAGGCAGTGCTTATCTTGGATGATATGGAGCGAAAGAGGTTGGAGAATGAAAGTGAGGATGCCGGGTATGATTTTGGGATTCTGTTGATCACATTGATTGATGGCTGGGGCCAATGTTCTAAGGTTGACTTGTTATATTTCAAGTATAAGACAACTTTCCCTGGGCTTATATCTACTCTCAAAGATGCGATGCGAAATAGCAAGATTCCTCCAGAGAACATCACATTGCCTTCGCTTCACTGGGACAATGAAGTGATCAGTACTTCTAGCATTCAAAACATCAATGCCTCGGAACAATCTGCGGATCCTACTGGTTCCTTGTCAAGCAAAACTGAGTCGGCACAAACTGATTCGGCACAAACTGTACCAGATACGATACGAGACCCTCATGACAAAGGGTACAATCTTTCAGATGGCCCTTGGATGTATCGATTACCAAACCTAAGCAAAGATCCTGCTGCCAAGCCCGGATGGAAATGCATCAGAACTGAAAATGACTACATGGTTATGCTAGACGGCATCCGCGGCGTCAACTACAAGTACGCAGAAGGGGGGGAGACATCCAAATGTCGTGTCGTGATCATGCATGTAAGTACATTTCGATTTAACTCCACAAAGGCCTCTTGTTTGTCAAGCTAGATTTGGATACTTAAGTCACTTACTAAACTCTCTTTTTCTATCAGTCAATAGATAAAGATTGTCAACAAAGATATTTTGATACCCGAGAGGAGGAGCGTGCCTTCAGTAGGAAGTGGGAGAAGGAGTTGGAAGAGACTGGATTCTTTGATGACGAGGAGGTTGTGGGTAATTATGGAGATGATTGGTTTGATCGCTGGCATGGAATCCATAAGAGTTCTTGCAGGGGCACTTCTTCAGAGGGAGCTTGAAGAACCTTCGAAGCTAGAGGATTAGCTATCTGGAGGAGTATTTCCATGCTTTATGAGGAACATTCAAGTGTTAGGTGGAAGTTTGAAAATCGAAAATTACTAGCAGGAACTCCCACTCTGAATGATACATTTGAACATTCAAGAAAGACTGACTCAAGACTTAACAAACAATGAAAGATACCAGGTGGTCAACTCAAAATATCAGTATTTACTATTTGATTGCTACAAACTGTCCGGGTATTGTCTAGAAGGAGCTGACCCGAGGCGAGTCACTTCCACTATAGGGTAATTTCACTTCATAGGTAGCAACGAGTTATCAGTGAGGGAAGGTTTAAAAAAAAAAAAAATTTAACATGTGGAAGCAAAAGCAAGCAAGAAAGATGACTCATTTGAGTCACACTGTTGATAAGCTTAAGGTTGTTGTGCACAGAAAAGTCTTTCTCCAATTCACTACATTTTATGAAATTGAATAAAAGGAGTTACAACATCTTCAATGCCGAGAGGGACCATGTCTTTGAGATAGATATAGACACCCACTTCCTTTCTGTAAAAGTACAACTTCGTTTTAACAGGTTGATGTTACGCACGTTTCTCACGTTACTCACGTTACTCTCAACTAGGTGCTGCTGGGATCTTCATACACTTCACGAATATTAGTTCATATACCTGAAGACGACTGCCAAGATGTGCTTCCCATGCTGGCCTTTTACCGATGTATACCTTGAGGAGGAGGGGGAAAAGAAGAAGAGTGATAGATGTGTTATGGTATTTGATCCAAATATACGTCAATGGGTCCCCATTACAGCTGTGAGTTATTTCTTTTCCTTTCTTCCTTTCTCTCTTTCTTCCTTCCTTATTTGTTCATAATCTTTTCTTGATTTTCTCAGTCTATCAGCTGTTCTCCTGATCATTTAACTCTACTGTGACATTGATCATTGGTCCTTGATGATGGTAATACTTTCCGCTCCAAACTGGAAATTCACTTTATCGCTTCCAACCTAACTCTTTCATCCCAACATTTCTTTGATACTTGAGGCTCTCGACAAGAACTTGGAAACTTCAATTCCAATTCCAATTCCAATTTCAACCTCAACTTTCATGAATTCCACATGTCAAGATTTAATTTCCATCTCTCGACTTTTAAAGAACATTGGAATCAACACCATCAATTCTACAACCAATAAGTTCATCTCAATACTTCAAAGCATTCAACCAAAAATGGGACAAATACCAGTTCAAAACTTCCAACCTCAAGTTCCAGATACTACCAATGGACCCCATGAACATACCTACATCCCTCGCTCTGATGGTTCTATCCTAATCAATGGAGTTGTCTATGTTCGCGAAACTAAAACTCCCATTCCAGTCGCTGCTGTACCTGCCATGGCACCTTTACCATCTCCATACCTTCAATGCTTTTCCCAATTTGCAGCAAGTCCAACCTCTTGAGTTAATATTTTATTCACTTTATCCAGGCGCAAGTTGCGCACCATAATTCTCCTACTTTTATATCACAAGTTTCTTACCTTCACTACCAACTAATGATTATCCTTTTTAGGTACCTCAACCTCAACCCGTCATGCCTCCACCCGCCTTCCAACCATACCCATACAATCCTTACCTTCAATTCGCATCCCCTGGACAACATGTCCCTTTCGGAGCAGGATATGTTCCCCAACCCGCCATGAACACATACGGAGCGACCAGTAGCGAAATCCAATTACAACAAATGCAAACCCCCGATGCGAATAAGAAGCAAGATATGAAACCATCTGATGATGATCCATTTCGCATGTATTGGGTTCGGGAGATTGATAATACGTGGACGCAGAGAAATCGGTTGACGATTGACAGTGGTGATATTGGTGATGTTAGAGTAAGTTTATGTTTTTTTTTTCTTTTGCTTTTGAGTATTTGGGAGATTTGCTAATCGGGTTGTGTACTTTCTTAGTGGTATGTTACTGATGGTGTATTTTACGCCGTCAGGTTAGCTTCTTAGGTGTTGGGGCTCAGGACGATATGAACCACAAGGGTTTGGTCATGAAATGGCAAGGAAGAATAGTGATTTTTTGTTGTCTCTCAAGCCACACGCAACTCAACTCGAATTCAATCCGGTAGCACAAATCCTCGAAATTTACCAGAGGCGCAAACCACGTTACGCAATAACCTTAATACGCAGGAAGAAAGATAACGATAGGATGAAGGAAATGATAATAATTTATGAATTCAGGAGCTCTTTATTAAGAAATGGGAACAAATTATTTTAATTTCGTTCAGTATCTCACATTTGCGGATATGATGCATTAAGGTTCCTATATGGTTTACATAGCGCTAGCGGCTATTGCCTGGATTTAGCTTGTGTGTAGAAAGCTAGTTTTTTGATCAATACATCTATTCTATCTATACATCCATCGATTGTATTTCTTATAAGATATAGGATAAGATACAAGATATGAATGAGTAAGGTTATATATATATAAGTTCGTAAGTAAGACTTTATTATATAGCATAAGTATAGTGTGATGATTTAATAATTATAGATAACTCTTTGTAGTGAAAATAAATATCTTGATATAGGTAGGTAGGTACCTAGATCTAGACACGACTGGTGGACTCTGCCTGGATAATTAGAGATAAATCCACAAATAACAAACAATATAAGAAATAACTATAAATAATCAAATCAAACAAATGTAAGAATAGAAGAGAGATAAAAACTCGATAATTATTTATTATCAAAAGGGGTATCATTTTCCTATTAATGTCAATATCAATATGCCTCTCTCTTTCTCTTCCCTCCCCTCCCAAGCCAACCCCGAACCATCAGACAATAACCATTTTTCATACCTAAGTAGGTAGGTATATTTATATATATATATATACAATGAAGATATCAAAATCAAGAAATTTTGTTTTCCTTTTCCTTTTCTTTCCTCAACGCCCCGGAAATTTCAAATAACTTTGGTTTTTGAAAACAAAAAATGAAAAAAATGAAAATTCCCATTTCCATTTCCGTTTCCATTTCAGAAAAAAAACGCTGAAACACTAATTCCTCATCTCATCTCATGCTCAACTCGCTGCAGGTACTCCTCTCCTTTGCGCATCTCTCTTCTTCCACTCATCTCTAATCCTCGGTGCCGCGGCTAGTAAATCCTTTTCCGTGACTCTATCCTTGATACTTTCAATGACGCTTTCCACGGTACTGGTATGATTCGCGACTTCCTTATCATCCCTAAACTTCATGTATCGCCATCTCTTCTGAGCATCCATGTAACATTCTACTATGCGATCATTGAGCGGTTCGCGTAGTGCTTTTAATCTTTCCCATTCCTCGGGCTCGAGATGCATGGCTCCGTACCATTCGTCTCTGTTATTTCCCGCGTTGACGAAGAGATTGCAGATGGGGATTGCGTCGTAGTCGATGTATGGTTCTGTGGTTCCTTCGGCGAGGTCCATGGAATCGGGTTGTACGGTGGGGAAATCGAGACCGAGTTTGAAATCGATACTATTCTCATTTTCTGGTTTCCACTTCAAAATATGTTGATCGGTTCCGTGTTTATATTCCGTCCCTCGACATGTAAAAATCAATCCATCATTTCCATGTGGTAGATTTGGTAAGATTTGTCGAAACATCATATCCATCGCGTAGCCAAACTGCATCTGTTTCATCTCCATCAAGAAATGCATGTATTGTTTTTCTTCCGGGTACTCCCTCAAAAGTTCTACGTAGGGTGTGAAAATCCTCTCGGTAAAATAGGCCAGTCGTTTATCCAGAGTACGATTCATGAGACTATTTCCATCCAAAAACATACAATCGAAAACGAGATATTTCGGCTGCATCGACCCATCTGCAGCTCGGTCCAAGACCAATTCCCCATCTATCAATGTACCTCTGTGAAACCCCGCGACATTTTGAGGAATCGGGAAATGTAATCCGCCTTTAGGTATATACCAATAATCATTCCGTCTATCGATCAAATATTGACATTCCTCGCGATTCTCATCATCCGTCAGGTAGAGTAAGTAACGAAAACCATCCGATTTCTCGCAGACGTAATAATCCTGACGCATCAATTCATCCAGATGACGTCGAGTGAAACTGACGGGTTGTGCGCCGGGGAAACTGGGGTTGGAACGACCAAGTAGTGAGGCTACTTCTTTGCGCATATTATGTAAAACTTCACCGTGTGCTTGAATGCCTGGTGCTTGGATATCCAGAACTGGACCGCTCATTTTTGTTGATTGTGAGGGAGTGAGCGAGTGAGTTGTGGGAATATTATGGATGGTTTGAGGAGAAAGTTACAGCTGGGTGAAGCTGGACTGGTCTATTAGTCTGTGATTCAATCGGATGGATGGTTCGTGGGAATTTTTAGTGTAGAATTAGAACTTTGTGGTAAGGCTGAGGATCGGCATTTAGGTTAAAGTTTTGCCGACATACTCCGTAACCTTAATCTTGACCGAGGGACTTTGTTAAAGCTCTCCTTAACCTTACTGTAGGATACCTCCATCCTTCGATTCTTCTCCCTTTTTCCTTTTCCTTTTCGTTTGAGTCAATGTAAGATATCAAGTTAAATCAATCTTCATTCACACAAACCACAATAAAGATGACAATTCCTCAATGATACACATATATTACCATCATTTATCCTTCTTGCCAAAACCCCAGTTTCCATGTCCCGTGTCCATCAATCCCCATCTTTGAAGCTTCCATCCCGAGACTAACCTCCTCTATTAGAAGCGTCTGCCTTGACGGGATTCCGGGAATTCGAAGGATTCGTCCTTTCCCCATTATCCACACACGTTTCTCATCCCCCATTTCGGAATTTCCTCCCCGTGATCAAGCATTTATATCGAAAGCATCCGGTGTCACTCATCTGAAGGTTATCGTCAGTAGGCATATCATCTCCAACATTCCCATTCCTGGCGGCTCGGTACTTCATCATTCATCGGTAATTGTCTCCGACGGCGCATTTGGGAATGCCTGATCATTCAATTCTCTCCACTTCTGCCGGCGCATCACGTTCAATTTATTTTTGGGCGCAAATACCACCAGTTAGAACCTCTAAGGACATTCTGTCGCCGTTCCTTCACAGATTCCAGCGGCAGAAATTACCGCCTTGATCCGTGACATGTTATGTTGTTTGAGCATAAGCTTAACGCCCGTATGAGATTCCTCAAGATTACTATCATCGACAAATAACCAAGGACAAGACCGTTTGACCAAATCCTGTTGATATTGGGAGCATGTTGAAATCTTTTGAGATATTTGTTCCCCAAAAGCCTCTTTTAAACCCTCGACTTCCCCCTCTTCTTTCAACAGCTTGAAGGATTCGAATATTGACGCGATATTTAGATGGTGTAAGAGCAATGGACAGGGTTTTACCGATAGTGAAATCGCCGTCCATCTGAACATTATATTGGGCATGCGAGGTAAGTTTGATATAAATAAGCTCCTGGATGGATTTGTTTACTTGTGGTCTTGATATGTATAAGTCCAAATGTAGCCCCTACATAGTCCATCGACGTACCTTTTTCTAAACCAGAGACAAGCTCTGTGGACGGTAGATGGCATGTAACTGGTGTGTCTAGAATCACCAGGATTTCCTCTTCATCCTTCATCTTGAACTAATATTATCGATGCGTTCAAACTTTTCGTTTAATCGGGCTAAAGAGGGATTCTAACACTTTTCAAGCATGCATGGGGAGAGCAAATTCTCGAAATGCCGTCTGTAGGCCAATTGGAAAAG
Source organism: Sclerotinia minor (assembly GCA_025389075.1). Classification (NCBI taxonomy): domain Eukaryota; kingdom Fungi; phylum Ascomycota; class Leotiomycetes; order Helotiales; family Sclerotiniaceae; genus Sclerotinia; species Sclerotinia minor. The sequence goes on along the minus strand of QRFH01000011.1, from coordinate 1,746,254 downwards.
GTTGTGGCGTTCGGTATAACTCACTTGAAGCCATACTTATTTCGATGGATACATTGTATTGAAGAATCTCATTTTGGACATTTGCTAGGTCAATTTTATCTCTCGAGAGTTACGAGTATAACCTACTCACCATATTCTGTTCATTAATATTGGCTCGCGCTTCAATTTTTTGAACGTTAACATTCAGTTAGGTACCGTAGTCATCCATCCCATCCCATCACGTCCAGCCCATACCGATTGATTTCCTCCCCCAGCCACATTCGGTAAAAGTAGCATAGAATCCCCAAATCCCCTGAATATTATATTTTTATATCTCCTAGACTCTAGACTCTAGTCTTGAAATTAATTGCGTGCCTGTTGCGTAGTTAATGTAGCAATGCGATCAGCAATGTCGTACAGCATCACACACACCAAACCATAGGGTAGGTATGTATATATATAAAACCCCAAGCCAATACTCGTAATCCCATTTTTCATCCCATTACCCCCTTCATCTCATCCTACATCGAAATAAAAATTTCACACACTCGCCAAATATCCCAAGCGACCCTTTCCACGCAATGCATTATGCATGCAATGCAGTACTGTACATACAACCCCAGAAACCTCGTGATTGACAACATTCCCAATTTCCCAATTCCCAATTTCATTTCAATCCCAACATATATTACATACATACATACGCACCTGACATGCACGACTCTCCCTCTCGCTCTCCTGTACCTGACATCATTCACACAAAATCCCATCTCGTATTCCCGCAGATCAACACCTATAGTGGGATTCTTGGCAGTGAGGATCAGGCGAGCTCACCAATAGGATATGCGGAGGATGTGGCTAGGTGATCTGCGGTGTGAATTTTATGGAGAGTTACATAGGAGTTGTTGTGCATAGGAGTATTTATTGGGGAATGGGATGTTGTTGTTTGTGATGGGTGCGGACGGAAATGTTTATAAGGTGGGGAATTCCTGCTGTGTTGTAATCTTGAATTTGGATAACTATTTTGTTTTATTTTATTTGCGAATCTCTTTATCTTTAATCCTATATTTACATTTGCATTTGCATTTGCATTCAAATATACATTGAAGTGTATTGTACAAATCCAACTATACTCCATACCTACTCAAAGACACTCGCACTCGAGCTCATACCATCTCACTACACACATCCATCCAACCACCAAAAATGCATATCTCGAGCTCCCTCCTAACCATCTCAACCCTCCTCACCCTTCCCCTCACCATCCTCGCCGATTTCCACTACGGACTCGTAGATTACACTATCACGACCGCAACAGGTAGATACGCCATGATTTTACCAGCGAGTCAGGCGAATTGTACGGACGCATATGATTTTTATCCCAAAGGGCCTTTTGGGTTTAATGTGCCGACGGGTCAGGTACAGTGTATGTTTTTTTTGTTTTTTTTTTTCATTTCATTAATTTTTTTTTTTCGGACGTTGGAAGAGACTCTGTACATCGATCGCGAGTTATCATCCAAGCAACTCTGACGGGAGATCGGTCTTTCGCTTGCTCTAGTGGTATAGCGGTTACCTACGTACTCGGGTTATTTTATATATTGCTCCTTTTTATGCCTCGTCTTTTATTTCCCCCATCACCCCTCATTTATTTCCTTACCTTTAAACTACGCCGCTAACAAATACACACAGCCGATATCTGCGGGAAAGAAGTAGTACTCAATGTTACATCCGGCTCTTGGTATACCCACGGACAGAATATTCTAGAGGGGAATTGTACGGCGGTTAACACGACGAGTCCGTCTAGTGGGGTTAAATCTCCGTATTGTAGTATTGGGTATCTTAGTGCGGCTACTTATACGGATATTTGGAAGTGTCCGGGGGATGTGTGTAAGAGTGAGTTGTAGGAGTGAGGTTTGGAGCTTGGAGGGGTTGGAGGGAGAGGGGGATGGATGTGGGGAGGGAGGTGTAAAGTAGGGTGTAGAGGAAGAGTGGAAGGGAGAACTTGGGAGAGGAAATGCGACGAGGAGTGAGAGGGTAGTGGGAGCGTAGTAGAAGTGGAAGGGTAGTCGAAATGAAAAGCAAGAAGCGGCAAGAATGCAGGTGCGGTTAGAGACTACTCCGATGAAAAGATTCTCGAGGGAAATGCTCTTTGAAGGAGATGATGCACATCATCGACCGATGGTGGTTGAAAGTTTCAGATATCTGTGTAGCTGCACATGGGACCAAGGCATGTATATTGTCATGGATAGAATTGATTAACGTCATAAAGTAATGTAATAATTAGAGACAGAAAAAAATGAATGAATATTTCAAGACATTATATTGAAAAATTGTTGAAGCAGTGGAAATATTATGAAAAAATATTTGGTGATCGGGGTAAAAGTTGGTGGTAGATGTTTCGCATGGATATCTTCGAGTTTATAGTCTGCTACATTGGAGGTATGAATGAACGTAGAGGTCAAGCCATTCGTGGACGATCCAGTATAGCCGAGCAAGATCAGGAAAGTCGAGTGGTTTATCGATTCGTAGGCCATACTCAAGGAATGGAGAAATGATGTTGACTCTGTAGATGAGTGTTAGCCTATTGAACCAGTAGCAAGCAATAGTCGAACCCACTTGTTCCGTGCAGTCACAAGCTCAGAAAAGCTTTATTGCACTCATCTGCTTGCCTATATCACCTATTCTTTTATCAAAATTTCCGTCTTCTATTTCGAAGATCTCATCCAAGCTCACATCATCTACAACATCCTCATTCTCGTCCTCCTCACTCTCATGCTCCTCATTTTCATCTTTATCACTGCTAGCACTTCTCCAATTGAGGAATTGTACCCAAGAAATCCAGCTCTCGACGGCTTCGATGTGCGGATGATCATCTGGAAGAGCAATCTTTATTTTTCCCAAAAGCTTCTTGTAAAAGAGCAATGCATCCTCGAACCGCGATAGCTTTTCATAACAAAGCCCCAATCTTTCACTGGGACGCTGGATCATATTATAATTATTATTCCAACCATATAGCTTAATTGTATACAGAAGGCACCTTTTATACCAAACTACCGCTTTCCGATAATTTCCATCTTCATGTAGGGCGTAGGCAAATTCGAAACAAATAGATGCTCGGAAAGGATCTTGATCCATATCTTCTTCTGTTGTCAACTCATGGAAAATTTCGATGGACTCTGGTAGCCTGCCCCATTCACGGAGGATAACACCCAGTGTGCGTTGAAATAGACGAATCTCATAGTGCCGCTCCCCAAATGTTTGTTTCAAGTGTCTAACTATATATGTACACAGATTGTGACTTGCTTCAAATTGTCTCATCACTCTCAGGTTATCTATCAACTGTCTGATATATTCGAGGTAACTCCAAGGTTCATTTTGGAAATCACTTCTGCCTGCTTGTATGATGTATCTATATAGCTTCTCGGCTTCTGAATATGATTTGGTGCCTGATGTTTCGAGTGAACTAGCAAGAAGGCTCAATGCATTGATCGTTGTTTTATGGCTGGGGCCCAGGAATCTCAAGGCCTTTTGTACCAATAATCGTATGGGTTTTTCCGCCTCCTGAGCAAATTTGGGATTATTTAAGGACGAAATAACTGCTCCTAGATAAGATGACCGAATATGCAAAGATTTTTCAACGCTCGACCCGGATTCTTGGATCGTTTGGCATAAACTTCCATGTAGGTGTTTTGCATCTGAATTTTTGCCTTGTCGCAAGAGCTCTTCGACAATGTCAAGGTAATTCGCTATTATTTTGTCATCATTGCGGTTGACCTCTTTTAGTCTTGCATCTAGGAGTCGATGATATAAGCCCAGGGGATTGCGGTTTAGATTGATATAGAAAAAGATCAAGTGCTCAATACATAAAATTATTGCTTGATTATGACCCGATTGTATCTCCATTAACTTCGAAAGTTTGGATTCCAACTCTTTGGCTTCTATGTTCCAAGTTTCAACTGACCGAGTAGATGCAGGCAGCATCATCCGATGACTTGGCGTGTTCCTAAAATTTGGGAAAATATCAAGCTCAAACAAGGGACTCCATTGAAGTATTTTCTTTGGTGTTTGTACAAGCTGCAATGCAGCCTTCGACATGCTACCATAGTTCATATGGCTATGAGCGGAAGAGATTTGCGTGTTTGTTGTACTATCGCGCTCTATCCTGTCGCGAAGCTCGATCCCTGAGACCAGCTGTTTTCTATCCACAGCTCCATCATCGAGATCTATTGATTCTATCAAGGCTTCAAGCTCCAATCGCTCGAATAGTCGAGTCAATCCAGGAGATCCTGGGACATTGACAGCGTCCCAGTCAAATGGCCAATATTCTGTATCCATGGCGGTATTGTCGTCGGGAATACCCAAGGGCGGGGGCATGGAATGACTTGCAGGGAACTCTTCCACGTGGTTTACTGTAGATTGCTGCTCTCCAAGTGAAGGACATAATTCTGTTGTAGCAGGTATCAATACAGCATCAATTTCTTCTGGGGGCAGATCTAAATGTGGAAAACCAAATATCAGTACCTCTTCGATGAAGGGATACACTGGAGGAGATCAAACCTTGAGGCCGTTGACTTTCATGTCCATATCTTCTCTTCAATCTTTGGATCCTTCGAGGGTCTAAAATACGTTTGTCCGAAATACTGAAATACGCGGTGCCCTTGGAATCCCCATTTTCTAAAAGGACCTTCCTTTCCGCCCTTCTTAAATTCTTTTTTAAACCCCATTCCTCAACTTTCCTCGTGAATTGGCGCTTTCTGCCAATTGAATTTAGCTTGTCACAGCTTCCATTAATCACCACAGGCAAATCAGTACATACGTAGGATGAAATCCGGATTCGCTCATAAGTATGCTAGCGACCACTTTGAAAGTCTTGTTTTCATCAATATACAATCGCTGTATGATTGGTTTCAACTTCAACCACTCTCCTGGAGAGAGAACTTTGAGGACTTTAAGATTCGATGATCTTTCATCCACCTCTTTGGGAATTTCGTTCCCGAGAAGCAGCTGAGCGTCCATAATGCTGAAACAACACTTTGGTAAGGCTGAAGTCCCGGAATGAACTTGATGGATAACATAAAATGCAGTTTCTGGTTATGAGTGGTGTAAGGATTATGATGAAGAGAATTCTTCCTAAGAATAATAATTAAATTTAGGTAAAATTGTCTGCCGTCTGAAATTAGAAGACAGACGGAAAGAAATGGATTCATGCTGCTACTTATCAGTCGGTCACTCATGTTAAGGTTACATCCAGCCTTGTTATGGTTTGAATTCATATCAACGGTTGACCAAAATCTTCCTTGCCAAACATAGCATAAGTACGATTGAGGTTGCTCATGTAAGCCTGGATGTAACACGGCTGGTGGACCTGGATTGCATAGACCAGAAGTACGCGGTTGTTACGGCAGCCATGTGATCATGTGATTATGTGATTTAATGCTAGCCCATTATGGGTTGACAAAGTTCCCTTGCATTAGCGACCTCGGGACGAGTTACTGGCCCGTTGGAATTGGAGCCTTCGATACCAAAAGTCCCCTACAGCCACATCATCTAAAAGTGCACTGGGTATCCCCTTAGCCGCGGAAATGGGCTCCATTCGCTTAACTAGGATCTTACTTGACAACCAAATTGCTAGAATTCTTTCAATTTTACACAAAACCTCTCTTTGTTCTACAGTTAAAAATCTAATTAATATAATTATAATATTGAAATTTTAAATATAATAATATATACTATTTTTCAATTCAGTTTTTCTTTTCGAAATTAAAATATTATAAATTGATTTCAAAATTATTGTTTGAAAAAGGGGTCTTTCAAAATGTTATTCTGATCGCTTTGATCCAATCAGGCTTTATCATTCTAGGATGAACGCACAAACCACTTTTGGGGCATCCACTTCGGATTCAAGTCTCGCAGCATGGAATTCTGTGAGCGTTTTGCTCGCATCTTCAAGTCTGGTTTGACAAACTCCTTGTCAAGTGGCTGTCAGGTGGCATGATAATGGAGATCACAATGCCCTATGCTGTCAGATCTGGCTCTAACAGAAGTCCCCTACATTACATCGAGCTCGCTGTAGGTAACAGGGGTTGTTATCATTGGACATTGGAGGATGAAAGAGATAGCAAGTAAATATTTAAGACCACCAGTTTCCCTCTCAATCTTTCTCTATACCTCAAAGCCTTCTGTTCTTTCAGAGAATTCTTTCCTCAAATCAACCATTAGCAAAATATATCATCGTGGTCATTCTCTAGCATCTTCATCGCATACACGCCATCTTTGGAACAAGCCTACCACCGCATTTATTGCTTGAACCAGCGTGAGACACCTGCTGGCAATTCAAAAATAGGGAGAACACGGTTGCTCAATCAGATAACCTAAAGAACATATTCCAAGATCGTTTTCTATTCAGATCTCGAGCCATATTGTATTCCATCACAATGGTCAATCCACCAAACAGTTACCAGTCGACAAGCAAGGTTCGTTATTTATTCCCATAGTTGATTAATTTTACCAATACCTTGTTCAGGAACCTCAGACTAGGTCTTCAACCAGCATAAATATGGCCAGGGAAACAGCCAAAGAGCAATGGAGCGATCACTACAGGCAAGGCCAGTACACAGACGTCAATCGTGTGTGGTCAACCAATGTATCCACCAATGACGGCAACAGTCAAACCCAAATTCAGGGCTTCCTCGTCCCCTCTTCGGCTACCGATGCCGGATCATTGACACCAATGGAACGTTGGGCTGCTGAAAGCTCTAAGCAGGCTCCCTGGAATCCAATCGGTAGCGTCGGTACTTCATCATACAACACTGAGACTGGACAGTCAAGCAACCCTGTTCATCATCAGCAACAGGCCGGTGATGATTGGAGTATCTGCGGAAACCCATCAACCAAGTAAAACAAATCGGAATATAATTATGTGAGTTGTTCTGCTTTATTGTTTTTGCTTTAGTTTCTAACATTGTGAATAGTACCAGGAAATGGAGAGGTTACTTTAGGTCTTCGCAAGCACACTCGTCATTGTTGTCTCTGTCATACCACATCACTTTAATGTACTTTTTGCACAACATTCTGTTTGAAATTTCATTCTGAAGGGTTTAATGTTCTTTATTTCAATTCACTATCAAACGTCATATAGAGAGTCTCTCGTTCAAAGTTTCAAATTTCCTTCGAGGTCATGCAGTGGAGGGATTCACATGGATATGGAACGTCAGATTAGCAACATTCGTTACAGTTATATACATCAGATTTTACCCTTCCAGATATTGATGCAAGAGTGTAGTTCTGCCGTCGTGTCACTCGGTGATTGAAAGCACACTCATAATGATTTTGCATCCTGAAAGTTTGCGTCTAAAATCTCTTCTTTCTATCTTCCTCCCAGGTAATCGACCAATCAATTTACTTTTATTCCTTTACATCAGTGCTACCTTTATTTGATGCAGACATGGGCTCAGATTCCTGCGTTTGTGGCCGATATCGATGATTAACTAAGGTTATCGGCTCTCGAAGACTGCCAGTAAACCTATTTCTTTCCCATTAACAATAAAGCTTTATTTCACGTCTCTCGTTTTACTTTAGTAGGTATAGTTAAAGGGGCTACAATCTTATATTGTCACTTAGGTCGAGGTTGCTAATTATGCACTAGTTATATCTCAGGCCTAATATAGTAATGAGGGGTAGGGTGACGGCTGACTCATCATGCGAAGCGAGGTAATGCATTTTCAACACTGTGAGTATACGCTGTGAGTAGATATAATTATAGGGCTTGACGCGTAATTCGTATTATAATACGATATAATTTACTTTATATTTATTACTAGACTACACTCCTGACTACCGGCATGCCGGCCATCTATTCCTTAGTAGGGAGCAGAATTTTTGTTCAGATATGATACGCTTATATCGACTTTGTGATCCACAACTACTTTAGAGCTAAGTTCAAAGAATCACATTGCTGAATTTTCAGATCTAGAATTTGTTCCTCAAAACTTATGCTCCTACTTTGGACTTGGAACCCTAGAACTCGTGTTTTGATCTCCTAAAGGAACTTCAAGCCAAAAGCTGTCGACTAATATGCCTCGCATCGCCATGATGTCATTGATGTTCTCGTTTTAGATTAGATCTAAGCTCATTATTCTTCTAGATTTGATTGTGCATTGTTAAATTAGATCTGCGAAGGGAAATTCACACAAATGAAACGCAAAAATAGCTTTGTTAGAAGAGCCTCTAGTACTTGTTAACTTCAAGGCTTCGTAGACCCTGTCTCTCTTCTATTCGCTCTTCCATCTTGAATTTGCTGTATTCCATCTACCACTAGTACTCTCGGCTAGCCACAGGGCCGTAGTATGACATTAGTAGTAATAAATAAATAAACGTGGATTTCATTTCTGATTACAGAGTTCCTTCCCTCTATGCATCACGAAGACCTTCCTCCAATCCACCATGTATTCTGTCCATATCCATCATCCATTAATTCCTTATTCTACCACAGTAGAGTGTTTTACCACACTTTGATTATTTTCCCACAATTTCATTATCGAATTTTCCCATTAACCCTCTTCTTTTAGAAGATGACGGACAAAACAACAATAACAACTCGTTAGAAACCACTTCTTTTAGCAAGCAAGGAGAGAAAGAGAAATAAATCGTCTCTGATCCAAATTCAAGGTATTCCGGTAATTCTTTTCCTACCCTAGGAGAGAAATTTTTGAAAATTAACAAGATGGCATAGATACCTCGCGAGTGGCTGACAACGAAGAGTACCGTCCATCTACCTGTGACCCACCTACTTCTTTTGAGAGTCGTAGTATCGCTAGTACAAATTCAGCGGCTCATTTTTATGGTAAGCTGTTTCTTCGTCGATCTTGATTGTGCAGACGTTTAATCATAACTTTGTACAGATCAAGTATTCTGCAGCTCTCCGCTGCTACCACGGCAAAATCCACATCCGGCACCTTCTGATTCCTACCCATCTTCGGATAACTTCGAGCATCAGGTTTCTTATCCATCCGAACCTCGACAGTATTTATCCTCATTCCCTCATTACCAACCTTTCATTTGCGCACCATACGAAAGCAGCAGCTCCAGCAATCAAAGTTTAGACAGTCAAATCTACGGAAATCAGGTCCCCGATAATCGACTTTTGAGGAATAACACCTCTATCGATGGTCAAATTTTCAACGACGAATTCGCCCACGATCAAATTTCCATCAGTCATTTCGATAGTCAAGGTCTTTCACCTCACCACAAAGCTCCTGACAATATGCATGACCTTGGGCTTACTCCTGACGGATACCCAATTTTAAAGCCAGGTACCTTGACAGTGAGTATTATACCTCCACCCACTCATGACGAACTAGGCTACATCAAAGCATGGATCCCACAAAATGGTCCCGAAATTGAAAATTTCTTTGCTCAGACCCAGCATGCATCGGTGCGGCCCAAACATACCACTCCGTGATCAACTACATGGTGTCATCAAAATCATGTTGCTCGAACAAGCATCGTTCGAACCTGAGAACGACGACATATACCATAATTATAATCAACTTTGCTTCCTTTTACTCCGCGGATATAGAATACAATATCTGGAGCAAGCTGCGGAGTTGCATCGCATAGCTAGTACGCAGATCATGCCTTCTCCCTCGCCATCACCAATCGCCGGCTCTCAACTTCCATCTTTCGGTTCAATTGGATTTCAGTCCCTGGCCGGAGATCACAACGAACGCATGAAGGCCACTGACGAAGATTTGGTTAAGGAGTGGGGCGGAAGCATAAGACTCGTTAATGCACTCGGTGTTAAGCAAGAACGCCTTCGTGAACGTCGCGAGTGTTCATCTGTCCGTAACAAAAATCATCCCGAGGCTATACGGTTGATTTTATATCCTCTATCGACCGGAAGTAATCTGTCCGATCACGATATTCTCCAAATGGTGCGTATAAATCCAGCTGCGAGACATCAACGTGCATCAGACGTTTACACTAACCGCGGCGAGTATAAGCGTGGGTACAAACGCTTCACGGAGATGTCTGATGACATTCCCAGACGCGAAGGCTTGCAACGTTCATGGATACCTCGTACAGTTACCGATCGTCCATCTAATAGTGTGGAGCGTGCCAAGCGCGCGATACAACTTGGCTTGACAGGAGATCATAAGCTGTTTGCCGATGCAGCAGCTGAGAGAATCCGTCGAGCTCAGGCTTAGATGGACGGCTCAAGTGTTCAAACAAGTGGAATACGTCAGGAAGAGCTTAGGCAGCAAGGCCAAGAATAAGCAGCTGGAACTTTTGGCGTGGTGACGACTTTTTTCTACACAGCAGCCGTCACTCGTGCTGAGAAGAAGGATGCTTGGACAACAGGATTGGCAATTCCAGCGTCTGAGCAAAATGCGTTCCGTGCTGACTTCTCTGGGGAGCGGACTTCAGGTTGGTGGCGGGAAGCTGGTTCCAGCGTGGATTAGCAATTGCCACTTCACGGGTCGCACCGTGTAACTAGCAATTCCTCTCTCTTTTTAAGTTTCTTACAACTGTTTGTCGCTCATGTGTATGAATATGTAGAGATAGATGAAGATATGAATATGATTGTGGCGCGAAGGAAGGGTTAATTTCATTTGTCTTTGAAATACTATGGGTAGAATGGGGATACTTGTGGTAATTAGAGCTTGAATTCATGTCAAAATGGATTCTCTTCACCTATACTTTGATAACAGACATCATCCTTCCTAATGTCAAGGACTCTAATTCGTTTCCACGAGCCAATAACACATCTCAATCTTTGCGGCATTCATGACCCGCTCTGGTGAGCAAAGATTCAATCTTCTAGGTGCTAAAAATCGTTCTTGAAAGATCCAGACTCTCAACGGCAATGGCGCCTCCTGTTTCTCTTCCTCCCATAAACCAGGGCTCTTATTTCTCAAGATACTCGAAGCACACTACAGTTTATGGAGACTATTCAGCGATCCACGAACGTATACGATCTTATCCTCGAGGTCTCGTCCAAGAGAATTCTTTGCGAATATTGGGATAGATTGATGAAGTGGCTCTCTAGGTTTAAGGCAACCTGAACTATCAGCGGCGCCAGTGGCCGCAATTTTTACGTAGCAATTAGGGTAAATTAAGGCCTTGAGAATAGATCTATCCTTTCAATTTTTCAGAGAGTCTTGAACTATGCAGAGATAGTCGATCCATATGCATTGCAATCCTAAAATGGGAAAACAGATATCGCGTCCTGAGAGGTGGCCGGCAGAGCATCCCTCCGGATTCCACGTCAGAAGAATGCTATACTAGCGGAGGTGGTTTGAATGAAACGTTTAGAGTTCCAGCAATGGGTACTTTTCCGTACGAAGGCCATTTTGCGCGTGTTGGGAGGTGTTTAATCTCTAATATTACACGTGAAAAAATCCGTTTTTCCAGATATCCAGAAGTCTGGAGGGTAGTTGACTCGTAGAAGCCACATCGCAAGACAAATGATTTTGAAGGCAGATTTCAATCTAAGTATTGTAGCGATGTGCTCTCGAGTAACATCAATGTAGGGACATTTCTTGCAACCCTGATGGTGCCAAAATAGCCAGAAGCTAATGAATCGCTGGTTTTAAGGGTGGGCAATCAACCGAATCTTATCATCCTTATTTGCCACAAAGAAATTGAAGTCTTGACAACACCACTTTTTGCCATCGTTTTTTTTTCATGAATCAATTCAAACTCAAGCAGGGCAGAACTTTGAATGATGATCCCATCGTCTCTGTCAATTCGGTTGTTGTTACTTTCGTAATGAAGGGGGCTCGCCATCACGACACCTAGCCTCTACGCTTTTTTTTTATCAAGGAGCAAAACCCACAAGTCCTGCTCGATTATTCCAGTTCTTGGAGAGCAAAATATAGCGCCAAATGCGTCAATTTTGTAAGTCTTCACAATTGAGCGAAAATCCAGAGAATAGGTCGCTCCAAGACCACACCCTGCTCTCAAGACAGGGATGATCATTTCCCGCTTGATGATCATTTTCATCCTTTTCATGAGCAGCCGCATATCAGTTTTTCTTGCCTAGGCTCATCACCAAATTATGACGGCCGGGAAGTATTTTGTCGGAGACATTGTCCAAATTTTTGTTATTGTTTATATTTGAATATAGAATCTATAATCATAGTTGAACATCAAGACACACAACCTTCCTCGATGACATGTTCCCAGCTTTTGCCATTCGCCCTCCTTCCTTCTCCACTATCACTTCATCAAGCACATTCTACACCCATTCATGCTAAACATTTATTGATTCTATCCTCGCCGAGAGGCACGCCTAGTTGCGTTAGTTTGGTCTAGCTTCGCATGTTTTGTGATGTTTACTTCTGCTTCTTTAATAATTCACATGCTAAGCAATTTCGAAGACGCATATCTTCCACACACACGTTGTTGACTACAGCTCCGGGCGATGCCCAGCTTGCACGCAATCAGTTGCCTCACGTCGATGCATGGCCAGAGAGTTCTACGTATCACGCACATCGCTATATTGTTCTTGTTCCTTGGGTCACTTGGCCTATCACTGATAGATTGTTCAAGCTAGTTCCCAAAAATCTTTTTGGATTTTTACATCGAAATCGGCATGGACGTTCATTTGACCTGGTCCAAATGTAAAGTGATAGTTCATTTACTGAATTTAGGGGAGGTAGGTTGATGCAATCGATGGATTTTCAGCAAAAGCAAGCCAAATTGATTAGTTTCTAATGGTTAGTCCTAAGCACTCACAGCAATGGAACCAAAGTAAACCTGGAAATACTTAAAAATGAAAACTCTAATTTAGTCACCTTTTTTTTAAGGACTGATGGATTTCTTGGATCGACTGAGGATTCGTCAACGGCAAAATTTTCAGTTTATAGGAACTTTTGCAAGACCTAATTCAACAATTTTGTTAACAATAAGATAGTGAGATATAAGATGTTGTTGGTGATGGTGATGGCGCTGGTGATGGCGACAGAGAGGGCGACGGAGATGGCGATAGTGAAGGAGTACCACCCATGGTAGTCATCCATTCCCAGTGATTTATGAGTTCCAGAGATTCAGGATGGCGGAGCATTATAGGTAACCCAAGACTCTCGTGTTCCTTATCTCAATTCTAGCGATTCTAAATCTCAATTTCTACTCCATCCTCATGTTCTCCTTCACTCGCTTAGCAGCTGCTAATGGTGCCGTCGCCATCTCCATCCCCATCTCCATTAATAACATCTTTATGCGATTTGGCGGCTTCCAACACACACTTCTACGGAATAATGCAACAAGCTCTATTGTGTTTCTTTACTCTATCCTACCTCTCTCATATAAAAACAAAGTCCCTGGGACTCGTACACAATCTACCAGATCCCACAGATTCGTCACAAAAACTCTCTACTAGAACTAGGAGAGGTAGATTCCGGTTAGTTTACATTGATTGTATTTCATTCTTACATTCTCTGCGAAAAACACTATTCATTTCTATGCCATGTCTCTCGAAACTGCAGAAGAGTCCATAGAGAGGTACGAAAGAACACTGCCACACCATGGTGGCTGGAACGTCGACCCTAGTTCATACGACGTACCAATGGCGTCCCGCAGCATTGAATCTTTTGATGATGAGATATCAAATTTATTCAATGATTTTGTCCACTTTCCAGATAGTAATGATCCCAATAATGATCTAGATGATCCAAGTACCCTTAGAAACGACGACTTTCAAGGTAACGATTACCATTGCGATCATACCTTTGATTTGCTTGACGAGGATGTTACAGGGGACTCCAGTACTCAAGCACCTTCAGCGTCCCAGACAACACGTCGAATATTGAACGATACGCAACCGACTGAAAAGCCGGCGATCGCTCAAATCAACGATAGTTCTGTCGATTTTCTCGATCAAATGGAATGTACTGATTCCGAGATGCCTCATTTGACCGAAGCGCCAATGAATTCTCAACATTCTCAAATATTATCGGGTTCGAACACAATGTCAGATCCCAACCTTCACCGCCCTGAAACATCTGTAAGTTGAAATTTCGATGCATCATATTTTCCGCGACGAGCCATGTTATGAAAATTATGTCATTGTCTGCCCCTTGAATATGAGGGTCCCTGTTGCATGCAAGCCGTAATTAATTTCATCTCTATTGTCTAAATTTATACTTCCATTTTTGTCAGTGAGATGGGAGATATCAAAACTAATGATGTTTTACGATAGGAGTTCAATGTCTTGGGGTGCATAGAAAACCCCAGACCAATGCTTGCCCCCGGAGGATCGATCAAAAATAAAGAGAGTTCCTCATTTCGAGCACCAAATCAGATACAAAGTGTTAGGAGAACGGTGCTTAATGGTCGCGGTCTTGTATCCGATGGGACTGGCCACATCGCTAGCCATAATCCCTCCATTTCTGTGCTCGATACTTCCATCAACATGAACATTCATAGCGATTTATTTGATATCGTATGCAAGGGAATGCGTGTCTTCGAAGACAAAAATTTACACGAGCTATTTGTCGCTTCTCAAATAAAAAATGTCGTACAAGCTTTCTATCGCAGTGTCGCTGCTGGTGATGAGGCATCGGAACTGGACAAGTCGATTTTGGACTCTATACTCGAAGTCATTCGACATGATGGTGTACCATGGAGGGATATAAAACCCACCAAAATTTCAGAAGCAGTCTATAAGATCTACTTTGATGCAGGATGGACTTTCAACTCCCCGCAGGAGGATCCGTCCAGGGAACAGGTCAGAACAGCAGCACTATCTAGCTCATCGCAACAAACACACCAAACCTCATCGGTATGTCCCCTTCGATCCAAACGTCGGAGTAACTATGAGGATTCGATGAGTACAGCCTCGTCATTAAGCAAGCGGCTCAAGAGCTTTTCAGAAGTATACCATTGTTACTACGACGATTGTAAGGCACGTGTCGAGCCCAAAGAGGTAGGACGCCACAATACCATCCATAATCCTTATGAGTTCACAGCTTGTATTGTGCCTGGTTGCGAGAAGATATTTGTGAGGAAAGACGCTATGAGAAATCACCTGGACACCAAATCCCATAGAAGATACATTGAAAGTCTTTCAATAGAGGAAAAGAACAGACTACCAAAACTTATTAAAAGGAACACTTTCGTGATTAATGATCGGACTCATGAATATTGCATTTTCTGTGAGAGAGAACTTCCTCGCGGTTCCTGGGAAAACTGTCAAATGAGTCAGGCCCACATCATAGATCATCTTAGAACATCCAAAGCATCCAAAACACCGTTGGTCTTTCGACACCTATGTTCAAATAAAGATGAATGTGGAAAAAAGGAATACTGGAGGAGTAGCCCCTGCGTTCTACCAGAGAATCGAGAGCGGGTGCCAAGAAGTGATGAGGACGATACTGATGACGAAACACATCCGGAGATTGATGGTCGCGACAATAATTATACAGAAGATGCAGAAAGTATTGACCGAGGAGAAAGTACCGATTCATATCACCATTGTCAAAAGTCCAATGACAACGATTTTGCCGAAAGAAACAAGAGCTTCAGTCGTCCTAATCATCCAACAAATCCCAAACTACCTTCTTACATAAGCCCATACGATAGCAAGACACATTCGATATCGCTACTATCTGGAAGATTGGAAACCTCTCTAGAGCCACAATCGGATCTCTCAATGACTAGATATCTGGTAGCAAATCCAGATTTAGAGCACCTCAACAACCAGACCATTCAAAACCCATCAGATAGATCTTCAAGGACGGGCGTATTGAAAAATTCGGTAAATTTGTTAGCGGCGATTGCAGATAGGAGCTGAAGAGGATGGCTCACTTTCAATTAGATGATATCTCATAATTCTGAGATTTCTATAGGTATATTTGGGCTAGCTTTATAGAACTAGCAAGGTCTTCTTTCTTTCTCTTTTCTTTTACGATCAAGATAGCGTTGTGGCTATATTTGACTTCTTATCAATTAGCGTTCTTTGTGTTTATAAGTAAATAACGATTAATAAAACTGGATGCACAGCGGTAGACACTAGATGATGAGATTTATAACGAGAAGGATGGCTTTTATATGATTACTGAAGGTGTATATACTTTATCTTTCGATGTCTATGGTTTACTAGTAATTAGCTTTACTAGATCTGTCCTTTCTTCCTGTTATTTGAGATATATATTAATTATTATTTGGTATTCTTACAACTTTATAATGAGAATAAGTCATGTACAGTGTTCTCATTCGCAAATTTAATATGCTTGAAAGCTCGAATGATTTCTTTCGCGTACAAGTATAATATGCTCCAAAGACAGAATCCCTCGCCATCGCTATTATAGACGTTTATCACGCGATGGGAGGCACCACTATGTGAGTAGTTTGAACCAAAGTAATTTAGGATTTGTTACCATAACATTGCCGCACAGTCTAAGACTTATGATTCTAGAGTTCCAGAAGCTTAGAGAATCTAAATACGTGCCAAGATAGTATCTAACGACAACGTTTAATCTTGCGAAATTCCTGAGCCTCATACGCCCGAAATCAGCAAGGCTTGGTAAGGTTATCAGATTGCATAAGCCACCAGTCATCTACTCAAGTACAACTACCCTACAGTGTAACATTGACTTCGCCTCCTTGTCCCACGTTGACTACTTCTCACAGATTTTTTCAAGCATTGGAGAAAGCAAGCCAACTTTCAGGAAAGCTACCGCTGGAGGAATTCTTCGGTCGGGAAATCGCTTTTTCTATTTGACTGTCGCCCACGCCTTCCTTCTCACCACTGACCATACTGCCGCCAGTATCACGGAAGACTCCGATTGTGACTTCGAATTTGATATTGACGAGGAATAATGGATGAGGGAGACGGGGACCCTTACCGAGGCAGTGTTACGCCTGAACTTCTTAAGTACGCGACTGCGGATGACCGTTGAAAACCAATGGACACTTTCCCATCCCCTGCATTTCACCTAGACTACATCGCGGGCGGAAAGCTATAAAGAAGCGTCGACCAAGAAAATCAACACATTAAATAGTTCCAAGAACACAACAACCGCGCCTTTAGACCTTGAAGGCCGTAGCTTTGAGGACATTGGTCATATCTTCATGAAGTCGCCAGAACTCGACTATGCTTTGATTGAAATTAGTAAAAGGAGTCTTCAGGCCTTCAATCGGATTCCTCTGAAGCATTCACTCGCATAGGAAAGCTTGTATCCTAAAAGGGTCTTCAAGACTGTGCCATGAAATATAATTGTATTTGCGGTCACAAGTTTCGCGGGACTGCTTGAGTGTACAATCTCTGGTACTCCATCATTTATTATGCAGAAAGGCTCTACAAAGCAAAACGAACTTTGGACAGTAAGACAAGACTGAAAGGAAAACTTACCGAAGGAGACTGTGGGGTTTGGATAATTGAGGCTAGAAGCGGCAATCTCCTCAGTCATCTTGTATCTGGCTTTCATGAATCTGGCGTCGCATCGATTGTTCCAGCTTACTTGGTTCTCGCAGACGCCGTGGTCTAGATTTAAAGCTTTCCACAATTAAGGGTATTGCTATAGAAGAGGAGTAGCGTCTCAATACACCTACGCATGGTGGTCAGTTGACACCAATCACGATTTAAATCATGATGCACTTTTTTCCTGGGCGATCCAATCGATGATTACCTCACCATCAATTCCAATCAACCAGTTTCCTCCAACCAAGCCAGCGAACCCACTGGAATCGCGAGCCATCGTTCAGAAGAGCATGTAGACGAAAGAACAGCCACGGAAATACCCAGTCCCCAGCCCGAAAAGCAGGGTCCATCTTCCTCTGAACCTTATGAATGCTACTGTGGCAAGTAATTCTCCAATCTAAAAGCTCTAAGAAAACATTTCAACACCCACAACCCTTGCCAATTCATCGCATGTCGAGAGCCTAATTGTTCACACCTATCTCTTCGATATAATAAGCTGAATAGTCATCCGGGATGCACTTATTAGAACCTAATTAACGATCAACACAAAAATCATCAGCAGCTTAAACCAAAAGCCTTTTTATGCTTGATTGTAATATTACTCACGATCCTTGTATTGTTGAAAGATACAATAGACAATTTTCTCATCATGGCATAAATGCTTGTATTGTAGGAGGAGTCAGCGCATATTCTAGTCATTATAAGAATAGGAATTCTTTACCCCCATTCCTTAGACATGTTTTCTCAAAAGGGGAATCTTGTCTTGTAATGGGAAAGAGACTTGGAGGGTAGGAAAAGTATATATGTAACCCGAGAACGAAATTCAGGTGCTGGATGAGATGGATATTGATGATTTAGAGGAGGGAGGATCTATGATGACGGGATGAGAGATCAAGAGGAGTTTCGTTATGTGCGATACATATGTAGCATTTTTGGGATGCTTCGAGAGTAAATATGATTAGCGAGGGATTTATGAGGAGGTTAGAAACTAATTAGAAGGGGGGATTCTGAGAGATGGGGGTTATTCTATGGTTATGAGATTCGTGATTTAATTACGACATCGTCATCTTTAGTGATAACCTATTATATAAATGCTTCAATATCACAATTTTATGTCTTGTCGTTATACTCCGTACAACCAGATTCAACTCGAGAGTGTAAGATGCCTCTAAATTCTATTATTTAACTCTAAACTTGCCAGTGATAAATCCATCCTCTTATGATACCTACTAAAACTTTAATTATATCAACATCAGTCTCTCCTCTACCCATGATCAGGGCTTAAAAATGGTATAAAAATGGTACTATAGGTAAAACCCGAGAATAAGTAAAATAACCTTAGTACTTTTCTATTTCATTAACCTCTTTCTCTGCACTCCTTCCCTTCCCTCTATCCCGGGCCCCGAACGAAAATCTCTCTTCTTCTACACCAACTTCATCATAGCTCCTAATGGAACCCATTTCACCATATTATCCAAAAAGAAGATTTAATTAGGTACCAATTGAATAATCACCAAATGACATAATTTACAACTCTCTCCCTCCCTCCCTTCCTCGATTTTTCACATCTAGAGATTATCATGTATGCTACTGAGTACGTATGAGCATCTAGCACGTAAGTATAAAGTACAAAGGAGATATGATTGAGATTGGAAGAAGTTTCTGAAGATTATCGCTTGATATATTTTTTGACCTCAAGATAGATGGATAGATGATAGATTTGATGAATGGAAGTTGAGAAATATATTAGATACTTACCAAGTACTTCACGATGGTTGAGAATTTCTCGATATTGAAAATGTATAGAGAGGTAAAGGAAGGAGGGGCATACTCAGGTATTTCAGTAGCAAAATCAATATACTACCTAGTAGGTATATAGCATAGATAGCTATTCAAATACACTTACAATAAAATGAGAAACAAGAGACCTAAAAAGAAAGCTCAAAAATATGTAATGATCAAAACGAAAATAATTTACAAACATTTATCTTCTCCTTAACCTTACCTCCTTACCCCGCCATACAATCAAATCAATGCAAGACCTACCTAGAGTTATCCCACCCAACCTTAGCTAATAAATCCAACTCTCACCGCATCTAGGAACCATATCCCGTATCCCGTATCCCGTATATTTCTCTAGGGGGAACATTTAAAGTTTCTTGGCCTCGATCAGATAGTATGGTACTCTGTGCGTGCGTGCGTTGCTGTACTGTGCTGTGCTGTGCTGCTGATGTTGAGTTTACTTGTTTTTAATAGGATATGTATGGTGCGTACTGTGCTGCGATGGGCGATTGAAAGATCTAATTAACTACTGGGTATAGGACAGTAGATAAGAGTGGTTCTACTGGGTGAGTGGGTATTTTCCTTCTCCTTCTCCTTCCCCTTTCTCCTCTCTTTTTGTTCTTTTGTTTCGAAAGACAAGGCACAAATAAACAAGTACAAAGTAAAAATCGCTCCCCCTTCCTCTTCCTCCCCTTATCTCTCCTCCCCTCTCTTCAATATGAAAAAAAGACACGTGCAGCTTTAAAACAAAATCATCCATCATCCATCATCCATCATCCATCATCCATCGTAAGGTTACTTAGAAGTCAGTATATGTATACGTACCCCGAATTACGAGTAAAATCAACCCCCTCCCCTCCCAAAAAAAAACACAAATAAGTTATAACTACCTACCTACCTACCTACTCGAGCACCTACATATCTACAGAACAATTCAAAACCCCGCTTAAACATCCCCTAAACAATTGATCTTCAACTCCAGATAAGAGAACCCCTGTATTGGACCCTTTGATTCAGGTAGGTAAATCTTTCCCAAGACTCTAAAGTACTGACTGTACCCATCCATATCCACATACATATACATACTAAGCCCAAAAAAGAAAAAAGATAGAAAACTCCACTACGCTACGTACCCCTGAATAATACTTAAAAATCACCTCACATGAAAGGGTTTTTCCCCAACATTTTCTCTTTTCGGTAGTATATCCGTGAATGTGTGAGTGTGAGTGAGTGAGTGAGTGAAAACGTAAGATCTTACTGTACACGAAGGAAAGAAAGAAAGCGTAAATATGGAGGGGGGCTAAACTGTATTTGAATAATTTGGATTGAATATCTTCGAGCCTTATGTACAGATATATATATATATATATATCTGTTTGTAGTGTGATTTTACTTTTATGTTGTGCGAGTACGAGGATAGTAGTAGATCGCTTGTCTTAATTACGAGTACATACGTACGTATGTTGATCTTGAGTTACCTACCTATCTACCTACAGTACCTAGATACTTACAGTACATACTTACATATAGCTGGTATACTCAAGTATATGCATAGATGATAGCACACCAAGAAAACATAGCCACAGCCACAGTGCAACCATGGGAAACACGACATAATTATACGCAGTAGTAGCAGTACCTAGCCGTACCTAGCCGTGCCGGGAAAACGTCCCATTCGTTTGAAGTACAGTCTAGTTAGTGTACATAGATTTCATGTACTGTATTCCAATTACATTTCGCCTCCTTTTAGGTTGATCATGTATCATCTATCTATCATCTACTTACATACTTCCTTCTACTTCTAGAAGCTAAAGAGAAAAAGATCCTATACGGAGTATGTGAAACCCCATCTTGGAGTTCTCTCATTGAACTCGAAATTTCTAGTTTTCAAGTTTAACCCAGTTCATTTATACTTTAAATATTGCGTCTGTAGTCTCTCTCTCTCTCTCTACGAGTCTACCTATGGTTCTATTGTATTCCAAGTTCAAACGATAAAATAGCCAAGGAAGCCAACCAAGGAAGCCAAGCAAGAAAGCCAAGATTCACAAAGTACAATATTTATCAACCAATTAACAAAGCGACATATTAAACAGTTTTTCGCATTCACATTCACATTATGGGATGTGTGGGTGAACGAGTCAAGGGGTGGTACCGAGATGAAGTGTTCAAGTTTACTAATCTCGATATGGGAAAAGCGCCGAAGATTGAGTGTTTTCGAGAAGGACCCTGCATTTTGGGATTGGGACTAGGATGGGATGAGTTAGATGGGGTTCTTCGGGGAAGGTTTTTGGTTCGTTGGAATTTGGAATTTGGACGGCTTTTTGATGGATGATTGGATTGGTGGGGGCGATATAATTTGTGTGTGGTGGTGTGAAGGACTGATATGAGTAGGTAGGTGTTGTTACTGTTGTATATGGAAGATACCTAATACCTATGAGGCTGTTGTAACGGTAAACAGCTTGGGTAACACAAGAATGCTTTTTTGACATGTGAGTGGGCTGATGTTTAGGAGTGAGGTTGTACGGAATTAGAAAAAGGAATTGTGCATGTGAGATAGGAGATGAGGCATGGGGAGATGATACTCTTTAAGCTTCACGACAAGAAATCTATGAATGATCAGCAGTAATATGTTCTTTGAGCTAGGATAATAGATATGCCAACACCTATGTACTTATTTTTTGAGGGGTCGTTTTATTATCACAATACGGTAAGAAAAAGGAGGGGGTGAAGAATTCGAATTATGGATTCTGTTTACGCGGTACTGATGAGGAGAGTCAGTAGACAGACAGTCAGTGGAGTTAGCTAGTAGATGGATGGATGTATCAGGAATCAGGAATCAGGATGATGGGATAATACTGGTAATGCATTGACCCTTTGAAGACTTGATGTTTCAAGTTTCAATGCATGTTTCTCCTGAAGGGTAGCTGCTGCTGTTTTTTGAGTACCGCCACCTGTGCTTTGATTATATGAAAAGGGAAGTCTTTCGAGCGCAGCGAGCCATGGGGGTTTGGGGGCTTGCCCCCATATAAGGGAGATATTTTATAGATTTGAATTATTTGGATTGTCTATTATCTCTGAGGATTATATTGATTGCTAGATAGGTATTTATGAATGATATCTATCCCCTATTTGTGACATTCTCAAATATCATATCGTATCCGTATCCATCCATCCATCCCCTTTCAATTCCTTCTTCAGTCTCACGACTCAAGGTAAGCATGTAGGTGTATGTAAATGCTGACAACAACCATCCTCACTTATTCCCAACTTCTTATCAGAACCCAATCAAAAGAACCAATCGTCAGAAAGGATTACGGTAAACTGATATAAATTCATGAATTAGAGCAGAGCCTAAAAAAAACCAACCAACATCAACCCTTCAAGGAAGTTATTAGTAGCATACCAAAAACTGTTGAGGAGTATGAATTCCCACTATCTTCTTTTTTCATGTATCCTTGAAGTGGGGAAAATCTTTTTAAAAAGTGGGGAAAGGGAAAGAAAAATAATGGGGAGTCAAAACATGAACGTGGTTCACGCTAAGAAATTAATAAGGGTCCGGTTGATTTGATCTTTTTTGGAGTGAGTGAAGTGGTGAAATGGTGTGAAGTGGTGATTTGATGATTTGCTGCTTTGCTGATTTGCTGATTTGCTGATGTTGGCGATATGGGAAAATTGCCTCGACCATCGATCGAACTTGGACCATTTTTGGACTTTTACCTAGTACTCAAGCTAAGGGCAGAGCTAAGAAAATATATCCCACATTCACCTATAAACTTCAACTCTCTCGCACTCCTCAATTCCTTTTCATGTCTTTCTTTCTTTTGAAATCTTGATCCCCTTTTCAATCATTTCAATTTTCTTTCTCTTTTTCTTCTCTTCATTCAGAAGTGTTAGAAATCGAGGATCTTCTGATTGCTATCTCCAAGGTAGCTTTCTGATACACAATATTCTATATTCCATCATTGCATCACAAAGCAATCAGTGGGAATTACCTTTTGACCATATCACAAAAGTTTTAAGATCTTTGAATTATTTCAATCAGTCTGAAGAAAATACAAACGGAAAATATCAATCTCTTCAAACTCAATTGGAGGATCCAAACTCGCAAACATGGCACCCTCAACTCGCTCCTCGTCGAGCAAAACCCTCATTGAGGAAAAACAACCTCAACATCTTGACATGCATGGAAATGTCTTCGAACTTCCTAACTACACCATGAAAGAAATCTACGATGCCATCCCCCCTCATTGCTTCAAACCTTCAATTATTCGATCAATGGCATACGTTGTCCGCGACTACTTTTACGTCTCTACCCTCATCTACCTCGCCCTCACTTTCATTCCAATGCTTCCCAACGTATATCTTCGATTTGCTGCTTGGGTGGCATACACCACTGTCCAAGGATTTGTCTTCACCGGTATTTGGATTTTGGCACATGAATGTGGACATGGTGCTTTCAGCAAGAATAAGAAATTGAACTGGACCATGGGATTGATCATGCATTCTTTCTTACTCGTCCCATTTCACTCCTGGAGACTTTCTCACTCTCAACATCACAAAGCTACCGGAAATATGGAAAAGGATACAGCCTTCGTTCCACACACAAGAGAGGGTTGGGTGAAGAGAAATTTTGGGGAGAAGGCAAAGGCAAATATGGTTGAGTTTGCTGAATTGGCTGAAGATTCTCCAATTTACTCTCTTTACTATGCATTCATTCATCAATTCTTTGGATGGCCTGGATATTTAATTGCCAACTTGACTGGTCAAGATTATGATGGTGCTAAAGGAATGAGAATTTCTCACTTCTACTTTGGAGAAGACAGTGTTTTCTACAAGAAGCATGAGTTGCCTTTGATCGCTTTAAGTGATGTTGGTGTAGCTGTTATGATTGCTGCTTTGGTTTGGGCTGGTCAAGTCTTTGGAAGTTTCAATGTTATTGTTCTCTGGGGTGTTCCATGGTTGTGGGTTAACAACTGGATTGGTAAGTTGAATTCATTGCCCTTCGATTAAGTCAAAACTAACATATCCTTTTACAGTTGCTATCACCTTCCTTCAACACACTGATGCTTCCATGCCTCATTACGATAACAACACCTGGAACTTTGCTCGTGGTGCAACCGCAACTATCGATCGTGATCTTGGTTTCATTGATACTCATCTTTTCCATGATATCATTGGTACTCATGTTTGTCATCATTTGGTTTCCACCATCCCATTTTACCACGCCGGAGAAGCAAGTCAACACATCAAGAAGGTTATGGGACAACACTACAAAGCTGATGTCAAAACTCCATTCTGGACCGCTTTCTGGAGAAATCAACGTATTTGTAAATTCGTCGAAGAATCCGAAGGAATGGAAGGAAGTGGTGTATACATGTTCAGAAACTTATACAAACGAGAAGGAGAAGTTCATGCTAAGGATCTTACCAATGGTCAAGCTTCAATTGTCAAGGAAAGTGGAAAGCTCACTGCTTCAAAGGTTGTACCAGTTGGCTCAATGGCTACCGCTATGTCTACAAGCAGAAACATGAATGCCGGAAGAAGATTAAGTCAAAGTGTTCAAGAAAGAGCCAAGGCTGGATTACCTCTTTTGGCTGAGGTTCTGGGAGAGTGAGGTGATGATATATCTCATCTTCACCTTGTGTTTGAAGGTTGAGAAAGTACTGGTACTTTACCACGTGCTTAGTGGATGGAGTTGAGGAGTTTTTTTTATTTGATTATTAAGAAAATACATGGATTTGATACCGGATGGAAGTTATGAGGCTAGATCTTGGGAAAAGATAGAGATGATTTAAACCAGAGCAAACTTCTTTTTAGAGATAGATTGTTGGTTGCTTGAATTGGATTGGATGGGAAGTCGTGAGGGATGAGTATGAAATGGAGCTCGGTCATACACTTATTAGAGTGAGATGGAGGAGATTTTAGACTTGTTTAGACTCAACTAGACTAGACTTACTTAGGTAGAGATTGTTTAGATGGACTAGATAAATAGTACACCTATTTAGAGTAGATAGAATCATATTGTTGTTATTTTATACTCTTGCTCTTGTGACTTTTTGACTGATTTATTTTTACTATCTACCCATCCGATAGGATCTCATTATCTCCCTAAATGCTAACAACAGCTGTCATCGTTTAACAGGATTTATAATAACCAATCAAATTATTAGAATTCTTGATATTGGATGAGATATTTATATTTATTAAGAAAATATTTATTCGTTTTATTGTACTGTACCTAAGGTTAATCAAAGAAAAGAAAAGAAAAGAAAAGAAAAGAAAAGAAAAGAAAAGAAAAGAAAAGAAAATAACCAGAGCATCTAAATTCCTAATTTACATCCCTATCTCCCCAGCCTGATTGATTCATCATATCCATCATCCATTTCATTCGATAAAGAAAAAAAATAAAATCCTAAAGACAGATAGATAGACAATTAGATAGAAAAAAACAAAGATGTAAGATGTAAGATGTAAGAAAGAGTAAAGAGAGAAGTGTAAATGCTATTTCTTATATCTATCCATCCATTTATCCATTCATCCATCTACCACTTCAAGATCTGGTATCATATAATATCATATCATATCATCACACCAAATGTAATTTTGCTTCCTCATTTTGTTAACCTCCAGCGTTCGGAAGTCTAGTTAATCTAAGAGTAGATTAGAGTAGATCGAAGAAAACTAAACTAAACTAAATTAGACAAGCAGAATAAGTGCAACAAAACCGACGATTAAAGCGACAGATTCGGTACCGAGGGCGTGGATCTCGGCATTGCTACTATATATTGGTATTGGTGATGGGGATGAGGATGATGCGATTGATGTGACGGAGGACGGGATACCTGATGATGGTTGGGTAGTTGGGTGATAAGTTGGAGGGATGTTGTTTTTTCCAATGTCGGTTCCTGTGTTTATTCCTAAGAGGTTTCCGGTGCTGGTTGGGGAGTAGTTAGATGAGATGCTGAGGTTGGGTGTGGGTTCGATACTCATGTATGGGTGAGTGTGGGAGATGGAGTTGGAGGCGGGAGTGGCGGTAGTGTGGCTGGTGGATGGTGATTTGGAGCTTGTACTTGAGTAGGTGGCTGCTTGGGGAGGGTATGATATGCCTTCGGTTGGGATGATAATACCAATGAATCCAGGGACGCTGCTGGTGGTCCAGGATCTCTGGGGTGGTTGATAGTAAGTTGTTGAATGGGGCGAGGAACTAGTAGATTTTTCTGGAGAATTGGTGGATACTGTAGATCCACTAGCTGCAGTAGCTGCAGCTCCTGACAAAGCACTGCCAGTAGCAATAAATGACGTTGTAACAGTAACAGTAACCTGAGATGGGCAATTGCAAACTCCAGATGGTGAAGCACTACCTGAAGTAAGAACGCCACCATTTTTAGAGGCCAAAAGTGATGGATTCAACATCAGAGATGCAGTAACAGTACGTGGAGGACCAATCTCGGTTGTAGTCCAGGTACTTCCACCAGAAGTGAAAGTTTCTGTTGCGAGACCAGCTTGAGGAGTACCAGTAAATGGAAGTTTGCCAATAAAACTTTGAGAAGTGATACTAGTAGATGACCGTGCAATGGTGGTAGTGACGGTTCCAGTACGGGTTGTTGTTGAAGTAATGGTAGTCGTTCTTCTAGTTGTTGTTTTGGTTATGCCAACAGAGCCGGATGCCGGATAATTGCTGAAAATAATGCTTTGGGATGTTCCAATGATACCAGAAACAGCCGAACTGGATACATTCTTGTATGGTGGAATCATTGTAGGAAGACTTGCAGAGTTGGTTGGTGATGTTCCGACAATGATAGAGTTAGCAGGACTAGATCCCGACGATACTGGAACAATTGTTGAACTTGGATAGACTACAGACGGACTTGAATATTGAACAAGGGAGGCGGTACTATTAAGGAATGGAGCAGGGCTGATAGCGCTCATTGTCGGAAGGCTTGTGGCAGCCGATACTTGACTAATACTGCCTCCAGCTGTATCTTGAGCTGTCGATGATTCAAATGATTTTGATTGAATTGTCCAAAATTGAGCAGACAATGATGCATTAGAGGATGATGGAGAAGCCGAAGTTTGAGTAACTGGAGGTTGGAAAGTGTATGGTTGACTGGAAGAAGGTTCACAAGTCGTCGATGGGGCTGCTAAGGATTGGGCAGTTGATGATGTAGCTTTTGAGGATTGAGCCGATGATTGAGCCGATGACTGAGCAGTCGATAACTGATCCACCGAAGACTGGGCCGATAATTTAGTCGTCGATGATAGAGCAGCTAATGACTGAGTAGTTGATGATTTCGAAGTTGACGATTCAACAATATATGATTGAGAGGCTGACGATAGAGCAGTCGATGATTGACCAGCCAATGATTGTGAAGTTAACGATTGTGAACCTGACGATTGAAATTCTGAGGATTTAGCAGGTGATGGTTGAGCAGTCGGTGATTGAACAGCCGATGATGGCGAAGTTGAAGAGTCAACAATATATGATTGAGAAGTTGATGATTGAGAAGTTGATGATTGAGAAGTTGATGGTTGAGAAGCTGATGGTTGAGATGCTGACGGTTGAGCAGTCGACGACTGAGCGGTCGATGATTGCGAAGTCGAAGATTTAGAAGTTTCCAGAGTTACAGATGATTCAACGACATATGATTGAGTTGAGGGAGGCTCAACAATGGATGATTGAGCGGCAGAAGATTGAACAGTTTCCGGTTCAAGAGTAGATGTCTCTAATACTATTGGTTGAGTAACATCAGAAGTGGTCGGAGCTCTAAAGTGAACTATGTTAGTTTCCATCAATCAAATTCCCGTACAGTGTATACATACGAATGAGATGTACTTGGAGCTGCAGATGAAATAAGAGCAGCTCTACATTTAATTAGTAAAGGTCAAAGAAATGAATTGTGAAGTTAGCTTACCCCTGTCCATTAACAGCGGACACAAGACTTGTAGTCGCAGCGACAGGTTCAACAGAAACCGAAGTAGTTGGAGGCAACGTGACAGTGGAGAAAATGACAGTTGTAGAATCACGAATGCCGCTATGAATAATTGAATGACCGGGACTAACAGGAGGGAAATCGTCACTAAGAGTTGATGCGGCTGCAGAGGCTTCCTCAATAGTAGTAGAGACAGGAGGAGGGCCAAAGTTAGAAGATGTAGTTGCGACAACCACGTTATTGACTGTGATGGGGGAAGTTCCTGGTAAAGTAAGACTTCCATTGGAGATCTCTCGAACCTCATTATTAACTGCATTGACGGCTGTATTGAAAGGATGGGAGTTAGTAATTTATATACGAATATGAAGGTCGATGGTGATACATACGGGAATTTGACGCATCTCTACCAGAAGTCGCTGCAGCAACCAGTGCCACAACAGAAAGCAGAATACTCAAAAGGAGATTCATTTTGATTATTTCAATAAATCAGAGATACTTGTTCAATATTTTTATGAAAAGAATGATGTTGAAGTATTTTCGAGGAAGTTTCTTGATAGATTTTGGTGTTTTGATAGATGGACGTGTTTTGTTTTTGGTTTGAGGGCGGGAAGGGAAGGGAAGAAAAGATCAGGAAAGAAGTGGTGAGGGAAGAAGATGTAGGGAGACAAGGAGAGAATTTTAGTAATCGTATGAGGTTCAAAAAAGAGTGTGATGTATCAAATTGATCAACAACTTGATGTTTTCCGTTTATCTTGGATTGTGTTTTGTGGGGAAAGGTAAGAGGATGTGATTTCAAAAACTGAGGTGATTTTGATGCGAAAGAGTTGTAATGTCGGGCCGACGGCCTTTGCCGAAAGGATTTGAAGTGAATTCATAACAACAGCAAAAGAATCATTGAGTTACTTACCTAGGGGATTATACATTTAAATGGTGCAATACATAAAAAGGTATGCAACTTGACGTTTACTTTGACGGAAAAAAGTGCCTTGATTGGTCGGATTTCTTTAACTTAAGTTAGCAATTATGATGTTACAATCTTCATATAGCAAAATATCCTTCCTGACTGACACCTTCCAGATTCTCAAATCCAGTATGTTATTTGAAAGATCTTATGACCTGATAAGAGGTAGCAAACATATTCCAAAAGATAGATTTTATGATCTGCTTGAGTTGTCGTTAGTAACTTCCAAGTAGCAAGCAAAAATTAGCTTGAGTATAGCAAACAACACACAATGGGTCTTTTCTCCTCTCCTTCTACTAAAATCAAGGTTACCTTCCTATTATTCCAGACTTTGATTTCATCACAATTGTTACACTGGTAACTTGATGTGTATCAGTTTATCTCGCAAAAGATAAGTCTCCAAGTGGGCTGGATCACAAACTAGCACCATCAGTATCATCTCAGAGTATATCTAGAGTCATTTCTTGTGTATTTGTATGAAGACGAGGAACAGTTTTCTTGATCAGATATCCATAGTCTGCCTCCGCGCAGTGGCCCAAGGAGGCCCAGCGGAACATCATCAAGATTCCCAGGAGATGATCTAGCTTTCGCCCTGATGTTCGAAATATACATCGGTTAAGTCACCCCAAAGGCATGCAAACAAGGCTGAATGAGGATAATGTTGAGGTTTTTCTCGCTACCATCTCGGGAAACACCATGTCATCTCGACCATGGTAAGTGGAACAAGTAAAATAAATTATTACGAGCCACAAATTAAATACCATGAGAATCTGAAGTCTGTCTTCCCCATGTGCTTAATGATTATCGGAGGTTTTCTTCCATACTCAAGCCTAGCTTCGAGCGTCCAGGATCGGATTCCTGGATGTACTTTACCCATTCCCTTCGTCGCAAGATAGTAGGACACCTGCGGAACGTAGTAATGAAGGCTGTGAACTATCAAACCCGGGAAATATGAATATACCGTACTTGATGCGCTCTCTTTACTACATGATAGCAACATTATGTATATATTCAAATATATCCAACTACCTTCGACTCTGTATTTTATCTAATCTCCTCGTCATCAACATATTTGGTAGCACCACCCTTGGTCTCGAGAGAGGCTGATATGTGTCCATATGAGAGGCAAATACGAGCTGAGCATTAATTCTAGAGCACCACCTCACAATATCAAAGACGCAAGAATTATCCCAAAATCGACCATTACTGTGAATGAGAGAAGCCATATGAACAACAAATGGTAGTTAATGTCCGATTAGATGAAATTTATACCTGGCACTGTATGGAATACTTGTTCTAGATGAAGCACTGCTTATTCTCCCTACCTGTCTAGGTACCTATCGCATGATAAGTAGAGCCATGACGACCTCGGGACTATGGGTTGATATTGCAGCTAAATATAACCACAGGATCCTGGGTATCGACAGAATAATTTCGAGCGGTCGGTAGATCAAAATGATTATTTGTAAAGACCGTACGTACTTAGCTAGATAGAAAGTGGAGGTTGAAGTGGAAGGTTGACGTGAAGCTTGTAGTAAAGTGAAGTGAAGTGAAGTCTTAGGATAAAGATATCTCTAGCGCGATTGCCCCAAAAAGCTTAAACGCGTCTTAGAGCACTTTGGTACCACACGCGATTTCTCCTTCACCCATGTAATAAGTAAGCTCAAATACATCAATCATCAAATAATAAATGCATTCAACCACAAAATAATCCACCATTACTCTGCGCATCTCCAAATTAACTTCAAACGAGAATATTTACCAAAACTATAACTCCGCGATTGGACCTTTCAATTGAAAATGGCTCCGCGCCGCGGTGCGATCGAATCTCCTGAACCAGAAGAACCATCTACGAGCTTAGTCTTTAATGAACCATTATCATGGCGCGCTGGAAAGCCCATTGCGACCGAAACTCTATTGAAGAGACTTAGGAAGCTCGCAAGTGAGCTGCGAGATATGGACCAGGAGGAAATTGATAAATCATCATTGACTGTAGTGGCTAAGGAACTTGCGGCGCAGAATTTATTAAACCATAAGGACAACGGAGTCAAGGCATGGGCAGGATGTTGTTTGGTAGATATTTTGAAGCTTTGCGCTCCGGATGCACCATATACTAGTTCGCAGGTTAAGGTATATCATGCTCAGACATTCCAAGACATTGAATCAGGACCTAACCTTACCAGAATATCTTCACCTTCTTCGTCACCACCATCTTACCAGCCCTCTCTAATCCTAGTCACACATACAATACTGAGCACAAATATGTTTTGTCATCTCTCGCAGAAGTCAAAAGTATCGTCTTGATGACGGATCTTCCTAATGCTGAGGATCTCATGCTTCATCTTTTCAGCACTTTCTTTGACATTTGCTCCGGTTCCTCGAAATCTTCTACAGGGGAACAAATAAGTAAAGATGTCGAATACAATATGTCACAATGTTTAGTTACTTTGGTGGATGAAGCGCCAGTGGTGGGTCCTCATGTTATCGATATTATTGTTGCACAATTTCTACGAGCTGCTACGCCTAGTGGAGGTAAAACCAAGCACGGTGCAAAGGCCGATGACAAGCAATCCACGCTATTGTTGAAAGATTTACCGGAAGCATACAATATGGCAAAGACCATCTGTAATGACTGCTCTGATAAGATGTCGCGTTATGTCAGTCAGTACTTTAATGATGTTATGATGGAGGTTTCTACCAGTGGAGGTAAAGCAAACGGACATCGAAAGGATGATGCAGATTCGGATGAAGACGATGCACCCATAGGGCCAACAGATTCCGACCTGAAAGAACTTAACAAGGCCCACAGACTCCTGAGAGAATTGTGGCGTGCATCACCTGCGGTTCTACAGAATGTCATTCCTCAGGTGGAGGCAGAATTATCAGCGGAGAATATCCAATTACGAATGTTAGCTACCGAGACCTTAGGAGATATCATCTCTGGTATTGGTGCCGCAGGACCACCACCTCTTCCAAATATGGACCCAGCTGCGTATCCACCTGTGCGACTTGATGATTACCCAGTAACACCCATCACAAGCATTCTCATCAAACCCAGTTCACCACAGTCATTTTCTCAAACACATCCATCTGTTTGGCATAGCTTCATTGGTCGAAAAAATGACAAATCGCCAGTCATACGATCGGCTTGGACCACAGCCATTGGCCGAATCTTGGTCACTCAGGCAGGAGGCATTGGGTTAAATCGGGAGGACGAAGTTGCATTGGTTAAATCACTGGCAGAGAAGTTGAACGATCCAGACGAGAAGGTTCGAATTGCTGCTGTGAAAGCGGTTGCAAGTTTCAATCTTGTGGATATCATGGAAAAGCTTGCGCCTAATGGCCCAGTGACCAAGTCCGGTTCTGTTCTTAGCAACTTGGCCGACCGAGCGCGAGACCGTAAGCCTGCGGTTCGAGCAGAGGCTATGACAACACTTGGTACGATATGGGGTGTAGCTACTGGTGAGATTGCTGCAGGAAATGAGAGTGTTATTGCTTCATTAGGAGCTATTCCCTCGAGAATTTTCGATGGCTTCTTCGCCAATGATTTAGAGCTTAACGTCGTCTTAGATCATGTGATGTTCGAGCAGCTCTTACCTTTGACATATCCTCCTTCCAAGATCAAAGGCTCGAAGAATGGCTCCTCTCAATCCCAATTATCTTCCGACGAACCATTCGATGCAGACAGAATCCGAGCAGAGCGCATCTTATTGTTAGTTCGATCTCTTGATCCTAAACCCAAGAAGGCTTTCTTTGCTATACAGGCTCGGACAAAGTCATACTCTGATGTGTTCACTGCATATATTAAAAAATGCGAAGAGTTCAATGGCGGGGTAACCGATGGTGATGCTGCAGATGCTAGACAAAAGCTGAACGCAGTGATTGAATATCTCCTCCAATTCTTTCCAGATCCCCTTCGGACAAGTCAAGATTTACATAAATATGCAAAGCTTCATGACCGGAGAACTTATCAACTTTTACGGTACACAATGGATCCTACCAGCGATTTCAAAACTGTTCACAATGCGATCAAAGAATTTTCCAAACGTATCGAGGCAGCACCCAACGCTCCAGCTGGTCTTCTTGATACTCTTACACCTCTTATTTACCGTTCTGCGTTCTTGATATACAATCGAAGTCATTTGCCTGCTATTCTCCAGTTTTCGAGAACTGATGATAAAGGGTTAGGTGCTACAGCTCATCAGGTCATGAACGAAATTTCTGAGAAGAATCCACAGGTCCTGTCAGCAAACATCAATGAGTTATGCAAAACTTTGGAGGATGAGGCACCAACGGAAAAGAAAGAGAACGAACCCGGCACTGTGGCGACCTTGAAAGCATGCGCAGTATTTGCTAAAAGCAAGACTGAATCTAAATCACTTCCAAAAGACCGCAAGTTTACTCAAACATTAGTCAATTACGCATCCTATGGAACTCCACCTAAGGCTGCCAAATATGCGATAACTCTTTTGATGGCTGCCACGGAGCGAAAGGAGATGCATGCAAAAGATCTTTTGGAGAAGTCATCTAAAGAATGGGAATATGGAGAGGGTCATTTCTTGACCAAGTTGGCAGCAATCAGTCAATTGCAGCTATTATCACCCAAGATTGCCGATGACTATAGTAATGAGATTCTTGAAATCACCACCAAAAACGTTCTTTTACAGGTCAGAACTCCAGCGAAAGAGACTGATCCCAGCTGGCAAAATGATGATGAACTGGATGAAGAATGCCAAGCTAAGTGTTGGGCTCTGAAAATTTTAGTGAACAGGCTTCGTACAGTCGAAGAGGCAGAAATAAAAACTGTTGCTCAGCCCGTCTATAAACTTTTAAACACATTAATCGTTAAGGATGGAGAGCTTTCAAAGAAGCAGGATACCCCCAGACATCATAAATCTCGGTTGAGGTTATTGGCAGCACAGTTAATGCTCAAGCTTTGCACTACTCCAGCATTTGACGAACTTTTAACCCCTGCACAATTTGACCGTCTCTCTTTCGTGGCTCAAGACGAGCACATGAATGTTAGAAAAGGTTTTGTCGAAAAGCTTCAAAAATACTTGGTTAAGGATAAGCTCCCCGATCGTTTTTACACAATCATTTTCTTAACTGCTTTCGAGCCGGAACAAAACTTCAAAAACTCAATCATCACATGGATTCGTTCTCGTGCGAAAGTCTTTGTTGAATCTAAGACTATGGTACTAGAGAAAACTCTCCCGCGACTTCTCTCGCTCTTAGCACATCACCCAGATTATAGTGTCGAACCCAGGGAACTTGTCGACCACGCTCGTTACATTTTATACTACGTATCTTCTATTGCGTCCGAAGACAATCTAGGTCTTATCTATAAGTATGCTCAAAGTGTCAAACAAGCTCGAGATGCGATCAACCCTGCCGAATCAGAAAATCTATACGTCTTGAGTGATCTCGCGCAAGCAGTAATATCAAAGTGGGAAGTCAAGAAAGGTTGGACTATGCAGTCTTACCCGGCTAAAGTTAGGGTCCCTGCGAAATTGTTCGGACCGCTTCAATCTCACAGTATAGCGCAAGAAATTGCTGAAAAGAACTTCATACCAGAAGAAATGGATGAAGAATTAGACAGGTTGGTTAGAAATGTGGACAAGAAGAAGGTATGTCTCTCGCACCGATTTCCAGTCAAGTGTTTTAGGTTATTTGCTAATACCACTCATAGTCACAAAAACGAAAATCTATGGACGAATCTTCTCTCCCAGTGGCCAAGAAACAGAAATCGGAAGGGAGACCTAAGTCTACAGCTTCCAAGAAAGAAAGGGTAGTCAAAACTCCTAAGCCAAAGAAAGTTAAAGAGCCAAGAACTCCGGTCGTTAGTAGTGCAGAGAGAAGAAAGAGTGGAAGAGGTACGAGTGCTAGAAAGAGTTATGTTGATAGGGATGATAGTGAGGATGAGGATGAAATGCTGGAAGGAGTTAGTAAGTGGGAGTACTTTGATGAGGATGGTAATAGGCTGGAGTCAGAAGATGATGAGGATGAGGGTGATGCTGAGCAAGATGAAGATGATGTTGAGGAAAACGGAGATGATGTTGAGGAAAATGAAGATGATGCAGAGGAAGAAGAACCGAAACCAAAATCGACAGGGAAGGGAAAGGCGAAGGCAAAGATACCTAAGAAATCAGCCCGGACTGTGGTCAGCGAAGATGAGGCTGAACAAGAGGATGTGGTTATGGAAGATGAGGCAGAACCCGAAGTTGAACCTGGACCTGAGCCTGAACCTGAACCTGAGACCGAACCTACACCACCACAATCTAAACGTGGAGCAAGAGCAGCGGCCAAATCAAAGGCAAAAGCAAAAACACCCTCTAAGGCAAAAAATCAAGCTCCTGTCATTGAAGATGAGGCTGAGGTTGAGCAAATCCAAGAAGATGTGGATATGGAAGAGGAACTCGTATCCTCGCCTCCAAAACGCACTTCTAGATCTGCTAAACCTACACCTAAGGATAAGAAATCAAATGGCAAGAAAGTCATACCGCAGGAGGAGGTCGAATTAGACAAAGGTGACGCGACAGATGCGGATGATGCGGAAGAATCACCTGAATCGACGGCACCGGAAGAAATATCGATACCTACTCCTTCTCCCCCACGCGCCAAAACAAACACTAAGAACCCTAGAGCTTCTGGTAGGGGAAGAAATGGTAGAGGGAAGAAAGCGGTCAGTCCGGAAGCTGAAGTTGAGGTTGAAGAGGAGCAAGTACTTCA
Organism: Sclerotinia minor; assembly: GCA_025389075.1. Taxonomy (NCBI): domain Eukaryota; kingdom Fungi; phylum Ascomycota; class Leotiomycetes; order Helotiales; family Sclerotiniaceae; genus Sclerotinia; species Sclerotinia minor. The sequence continues at coordinate 1,710,451 of QRFH01000011.1, read as the reverse complement.
GAAAGAGAATTCTCCTGCAGTTGATGCAGAAGATGGAGATGTAGAAATGGCTGATGAAGCTGAAGTCCAAGTTGATGTCGAAGAAGAAGCTCAAACTAATGGTAAGAAAACTCGTGGTAGTACTAGGTCTCGTGGAAATATATCTACGTTACCTGTTCAAACGAAATCGAAGGTAGATAGACAGGCATTGAAACCGACGAGGAACACAAGGGGAAAGGTTCAAGAAGTGGAAGAGGAAGTTGTGGAGGAGGTAGCGGAGGAGACGGTTGAGAGTACACCAGTCAGTGCAAAGGCTGGTAAGGGAAAGAAGATTAAGGACGTGGTTGGAAGTGGTAGGACGACGAGGGGAAGAGCTAAGTGATGGGGTGATTGAGTGATGATGGATGGGAAATGGAAGACTACTAGAGCTGCAGGCAGGAAAAAAAGTGTATACCCAGTTCGCGATGCGAAAAAGGTTTTATTTGTGTATGGATGGATATCTTTGTTTCTCTTCGTACGATTGGTATATGGTATGGCTCGTGGCTCATGGCTCATGGCTCATAGTACATGCATGATTAGATTGTTTCAAATTCATTCTCGATATTCGCTACTATTTAAATTTAAATATCGCAGCTGAGGGGGTAGTGATGATGATGAGAGGAGATGTGAAGGAAGTTAAGAGGTTAGCTGGGTTGGTGGAGGGAAATGGTGTGGGAAAGGTTTTTGGGGGGGGGAAGGAGGGGTGAAAATGCACAGGAGGGAAGATAGAAGACGGAGAGGAGAAAGGAGAAAGGGGAAAGGGGAAGGAGGATTAGTAATCTTATATTTATGTTTATGGAAACGGAAATGGAAATTGAATGTAAATGAAATGATTGATATAAGGTAGATGAATTGTTTAATTATGTGTTTGTTTACTTGCTCATTTATTTATTTATTTGTGTATTATTATTATTGTATTGTTTTTTGTTTTCTGTTGATAAGATTATTTATCTTATTGACAAATTTAGTATTTAAAAAAAGATTATATTAAAATACAGTGTATTTTTAACAAATATTTATACAGAAAATTGTTTTAAATAAAATAATAAATCATAAACTCTTTTTTTTTCTTGTTTATTTATTATTCAAGCTATTTATTCATTTATATTAACACCAATTAATTATTTAGCTAACCCAAATAAACTCAGTCAATCCTAGATTTAACTTTCAAACAAACATCATATTTCATTTATTTATTTATCACTCCAATCATTTTATTTAATCCCATTCATCACATCCCATCACATTACGTGACACCACCTTCCAATTGCATCAAAAACTTCATATCAAATCATATAAATTCCTCATCTAATTTCTTCCGATGGTATATCTATCTATCACCAACTACCTACCCTACCGAGTAATCACTCAACTCACTCACTCACTCACTCTCCTTTTCCTTCCTCAGTTCCTCATTCCTCGGTAGCTAATTAGCTATGATATAATGCAGAGTAATTACACATCACACACCTTTCCCCTTTTTTCCTCTTTTTTTAATTTTTTTTAATTTTTCTTTTTTGTTTTTTCAGTCTTCCAATTTTCTCCATTCCTTCCTTCCTTCCTTCCTTCCTTCCTATCTTCCATCCACCAATGGACATAAAGAAATTCAAAAGAAATTTCTCCTTCACTCCTCTCCTTTATACCATCGTGAAACTAGACGATATGATATGATATGATATGCTAAAATGCCTCTGCCCACCCTCCCTTTTCTTCTCTACACTTGATTTTCCGACTTGCCATCCATCTATCTAATACCCTTCCATCAAACCATCAAACCATCATCTTCATCCCACCTACCACCACCACCACACTCATAATCCCGCAATCTTCACCCAAAACTTCCCCTAAGAAAGAAAGAAAATCAAACGACCAACGTCCACTTCCTCTTAGCTCTCACTCCTCACTTCTCTCTCCTCAATTCCCACAACCCACAACCCATTAAAACGCACCAACGCATTCAATTCAAGTATCCGCAAAACCCTCAAACCCTCAAACCCTCAAACCCTCAAAATCTCCAAACACCTCCAAAGAAAAAAGACAAAAGCAGAAGAAGAAAAACAAAAAAAAAACTCCACCAAACACCATGCATGCTGCACCAATAATCAGATCCCATCCTCCACCTCCACTCACAAACACGCTCTTAATCTCAAGCGATTACCCCAAAAGAATTTGTGTCGTATGATAAGATTTATGATACAAAGTATGAAGTAAATTTATGTGTGATTTGCGTCTTTCTCTCTTTCTTTCTTTCTCGAAGATAGGGAGGGCAGAATAAAAAAGTATGGTTTAATAGAAATGAAAAAAAAAGTGCATGCCAGAGCCAACTAGAATAAAATAGGATAGAAAGTAATTAATTAATCGATATTCGTTTTCGGCACAGCTAGCTATGCTTACTATCAGAATATTGATTCTGGTGCAGAGATACCATGCTGTCATTGATAACTCGAAGTGGAAGATTACTGTGATACCAATATCTGATATTCTTCCAAAGGATGTCTCGTGACTATACATCACGTGAGAAGTCTTAGTAGTCCCCCACCTCTCTCTACCCACATGAAGTCGACTTGATAATATCCGAATCTGATGATGTGGAGTCACGAGCCTTCCTATTCATCAGAATCATCAACACGTCCAACTAGACTTCCCTCGTCATCAACATCCATACGGCCGTCCTCAACTTCCCTATCGTTGACGGTAGAAGCCAGACGTTCCTGAAGAAAAGCTGTCATCGCCACCAAAGTTGATTTGTCAGCTTGGGTTAATGGCTTTTTCTTGGAAAGCTTTGACGCATCTCCTTGTGCTATTAACTTGATAACAGGTTCATCGGCTTCGGACTAAAGGGATTTTTCGATTAGCGTTGGTGTTACGTCATTATGATACGTAGCTTGGAGATCTAAAGATAACTGAGAGGTAACTTACAATTAAGGCATCAATTAGATTTTGTGTAAGATTAATTGATGGATTTGCTGTGGCCAGATATGCAAGATTGAGAGCAGCTTGTTGTTCATCAATGTCACGTCTGCTGAAATCGACGGTTTGTGATCGTGCTTTTGGAATAGACGTCCTATTGTTGGTGAAGCTTCGTTTATTGTATTGTCCAAATTCACGATGAATACTATACAATTAATCAGTAAATGAACATCCATCAGCCGAAAGGAATACATACCGTGAAATGAAATCAAGCTTGATACCCTCTTCTGGAAGCTTATACACATGTCCATACTCTCTCTGCTCGTAAAACCCACTGCCTTGATCTTCATCATCAGAGGCGGTGTTTTCAACCTCAATATGACCATTATTTCTAATGCCACGAGCAAGGACGGGTTTAATGAGTGAAGCCCCTTTGATCTTTCTGAAACGATGAGCTGGACCTAAAGATCCTGGTACTTTCTCAAGAAGATCATCAACATGAGCCGGACATCTCCAAGATTTTCCAGGTGGGGGTTCTTTCGCAAGTGGAGGATCTAAACAATCCAAATGCCATGAGAGACTACAATAAGAACATGGAATGATTGCTCGACTTGGCTGAGATGCTGAGAGGTGACAGTTATGACAGAGAATTGGATTTCCTTTGTTGTCCTTCAGTTTGAAGTAATCCGGAGCTTCATCATAACCACGATTATTTCTGACGGCCGGTTAGCAAGAAAAAGCCAAGAGGAGTACAAGAAAGGTAAGCTTACTTTGGCTTCTGTACAACACCTTCTTCGTACTCTCCTTCAGTTCCAGTTTTGACATTTTCGAAATATTCCCGGATTGCTGATGGGAGATGGAAAGCGCTTGGATTCTTTCTCTCCAATTCTGCCAACAAAGGACCAAAAAATCCAACTTCTTCATCCTTCGATCGAGGAACGTTGTTCCCAAGACATTCATAACAATACCATTCTTCATCTGTTAAAGTTTCCGGATCACTCGGAAGGTCTACACATTTGAAATGAAAAGATCGAGTGCATCCGTCACAACAAAGTAACTTACCATTGCCGCCACAAGACGTACAATAGTCATCGTTATCTCCATCGGTCTGTTCAAGCATATGTCAGCTTTTTGGTTGTTCACGATACAACCATAATAATCTCCCTTGACAAATAATAGGATGATGAATAATGAAATGTGAAGGTGGCAAAGGTTTCACATGTGGGGGTTTTTTCTGGCTCGGCAAGGACTAATGGGTCTGATGTAGATAATCCACAATCCACCATGATGATTATCAGAGTTTGCGCTATCTGCTATCCGCCCGGACTGCAGCTTTTTTTTTTTTCTTCTCAAAATGTCCGCAGAACCCAGCCTCTCGATTATTGAAACAACAATGCAAAACAAGAACCAAACTTATTTGAGAATGCCAAAATGTCATCATTTTCATCGAGTCATAACTTCATCATCGAATATCATATAAACGGAGGGATTCGAAAAAAATGATGGCAATTTTGTGATGAAATGGTGACGATATGATAAATATGAAGGGCGTAGAAGATGTAGAGGAGGATGCAATTAAGGGATAGGAGGGTGGAGCGGAAAATAAAAAGCGACAAATAGTGACAAAAAGCGATGAAGAACTTTACAACATCGTCTATTTGTCCTTTCCACCACCGTCGTCGATACTTCATACACATACTTGAAAACAAAATAGCTCACATGTTGATTTGGATAATAACCTCCAACTGGACTATTCCGCTCACCGCTCGCTCTTGGGATACCAGCTGAAGGACCACTCTTTTTCTTCATTGGTCTGTGCGAGGGAAAAGAATTGTTAGCGAATTATTTCGGTCTTTTAAATAAAAAAGAAAGAAGAAAGAAAAGTTTAAGTGCAATTCATGGTGAAAGAAGTTCCGTCGGTGATCTGTTGTGTGACATGAGGATACGACACGACGCGACAGGTGCACTTGAAACAATGTGTGAAGTGGCGAGGATTAGAGGGATCCAGGGAAAATAATGAGTCAAGAGATACAAAGTTCTTCCCTTCCAAAGGATGTAGAAATAGAAAATCTGACGTGATACAAAAGACATGAAATAAAGCATAGGAACTTACGAAGTTTTGACACGTAGACCAGTACCATTCTTCGCCTTTCTAGATGGTCGATTAGATGAGGGTGTGCCAGCACGAGAATTTGGTAATGATCCAGGAGGTAAATCGGGTTGGAATCCAAGTCCGGTGGGTGAACTCATTTCCGAATCGTAATTGTTAACAGAGGCAGTAGTGGTCTGCCTTCTGCTAGCTCGTTCGTTCTTATTGGTCAATCGAATAGTTTTGGCTGGATGATTAGAAGTTGTGGCGGCAGTGGTAGGAATAGACACAGAATCTCCCCCATCTGATGTGTATTCAATAGCAGCTCCAATCGGGGGAGTTACACTTCTAGGCTCTATATGTGGACGTACAAAGCTTTCAGTGCGTATGTCCTCAGTAATACCATTGGTAATTTGTCGCGCCTTGCGCTTCCATTTACCAACCAATTCGCTCTCTTCATAAGTAGGGCGATCAATTGCCTGCTTCTTTTTTGATTTGAATACAATTTGTGGCTTTTTAGGTACCACTGGCTTCAATATCGGTACTGATCCAACAGAGGAAGACGACGAGGTACGTATTAATTCAGGTGCCATATTTGAATTAGCCTGAGTATTCTCCGTATCAACACCAGAACTTAAATTTGTGGTCGTATTATGAGATCTGGTCGGGATATTGATAGCTTGGAAGGATGGGGCCGCAGGTGACGAAGTTTTAGATTTGTTTAGAGCTCGACTTTTATTATTCGTTTTGTTTACCTTGGTTGAAAATGTATCGGATTCGAACCTAGACAAATCTTTCGATTTGATTGGCTGCTTTTGATTGATTGACCCTCCCAAATTTGACTGGGTCTCGGTAGAAACGGATGCACCAAATTTCGCGTTGGCATTGGCATTACCCGCTTCCACAATACCCTGTCTCTTGGACTTTCCGGAACCATTCGAAGATTTGTTTGTACCAGCATGGTTAAGAGCGTGGTCAAAATCCATAGGACTATATTCTTCATTGTCAAGAATTTGTTCATCAACTGATGATAATGAGGAAGAGCTTGAGACTGAGACTGCTCTCAGACGATCCGAAGATTTAGGTGGTGGGGATGATAAAATTGCACCAGAAGAAGCTGACGCAGCCCCGTTCTGTTGCTTCTTCTTGATTCCATCGACGCCACTTGCACTAGCAGTTAGCTTATCGTTGACTTCCTCATTTGTAGCTGTAAAACTATTCCCTTTGTGCTTTTTATTGGGATAAAGAGCATGATCCCCCTGATTTCGTGGAGATACAGACGCGGAGGATGTTTTAACATCTGGTGGATGCCTAACAGGATCAGCTGCTGGTGCTCTTGTCTCTTTCTTGGTAGAAGCAGCCGGTGGCGCCGGAGGTGGCTGAGCATATATCGAAGAATATGGTGAAGCATATGGTGAGGAGTACGTAGGTCTTTGTGTCTCAAATATTGGTTTGAAAGGCTGGAATATCATAGCTTGAGGAGGTGGCGGTGGTGGAGCTTGAGGACGTCGCGGTCGATAAGGTGCAGGGTCACTGCCATCTCCGTTGAAATAATATTCAGCGGTCTTGTCCTTTCTACCTTCCTTTTTCTTGAGCGAAATCAATTTGGTAAAATCCCGTATCTCCTCCTCTGTAGCCTCCTCGTAGACCACTTTTTCAACAAGCGTACCAAAATTCTCCGGATCCTCGTCAAACAATTCTCGTAGAGCAAAGGCAGTACACCAATGCTGCTCCTCGATGGCTTGGGATACAGCTAATTCCACCATCCTAGCAGTCTTTCTGCGGAAAGCCGCCTCGGCTGCCCGAGCCCGTCCCTCCCGCTGACGAGCCTCATCTCTTTCATCATACGTATAATTCATCTTGTGATTATGATAGGAAGGAGCTTGAGAAGGTGACTCATGTGGAAGGGATGTGCGTTGAGCAGGAGAAGTCGCATACATGCTAGGTCCTTCGCTTTCGTTGCGTACGCTTTGAGGGGCAACACTCGATCTAGTAATACTTTTTCGCGCACTTCTCGGCTGTGGCGGAGTTGAAGGCGGAGCATGCTCAGTGTCCTCGATCCTTGTAGATGTCGACCTCCGTCGTGAAACGTTCGATATAGATTCTGTGGTGTCCATCGCTTCCTGGGGTGTGGCCGATAAAGAGGGAGGAGCATCATCCATCACCTCTATGACGCCATTAGGTCTGCTTCCATTCGCATCTGCTGTCTCGGATTTGGCAGAAGATTTAACGGCTTTTGCGCTCGGTCGCGTTCCAAGTGGTGCCATATTTGCGACCACTCCGTGCCTCTCCATTCCAGCTTCTGCGAAAGACGGCAAAGGCGTAGGAATAGGAGGTTCCGTCCATTTGTCCATAAACGTTCTTTTTCGACCTGTATCTGCGGCAGCAGCTGGAGAAGAGTTCGAGGTGCGTTGTGCGGAAACAAAAGGACTGGAGCGACGAGAGCGTGTTGGGCGGGAATTGAGTTGGCTCATAGCTTCCTCGCTCGTCGCCTCCTGCGACCGGCCCGACTCCTTTCAATTGCGATCGCAGTCCCAAGGTAACTAATAAATTGTTAGTCTATGTATCATTTAATTTATAGGGATTTAAAGTACTTCTCTGCAGTTTGCAATCATGCAAATGTTCTCAAATGTTGTTCCCAAGGGAGATGTACGCGTTGAATTATCGTGGTATGATTGAGTTGAGGAGGAAAGAAAGTCAAGTTCTCGCTTCGAGATGAAATCCCTTAGCTAGCGCCCCTTGAGAGCCGAATTCTTTAGCTGCACGAAATGGGAAAAAGGTAAATGACGGAATTCCGTCTATTGAAACTTCAAATGAGTTTGAGAATTCCTAGATGAGCACAGGAGGTTAATAGATAATTCTAATCGATGATTGTTACGACGAAAAAAGTGTTTTGTTGAAGGAAATATATCCTCCTATTTCAAAGGTGATCGATCGCGTAAGTTTTCTCGTGGTGTATTCGTGTCATGTGAAAAGATGGCATGAAAATCATGAATCAAAAGAGGGGTAGAATACAGCGTCAAAAGTGGAAAGAAAAAATACCTTACTGCTTGTTATTGTGAGGCGGTAGTGACAACGAACAATAGGTTGAAGGACGAGAAGAAGAAGAAAGCAGGAGAGGAAGAAGGTGGTGAAATGAGCAACCTGCCCTTATCGATACCGAAATGAAATTAACTGGTGACCAAAAAGTCGCTTAAGCGACTGCTGGATGGATAGAGGGCGGCAGTGGATGGCTTCAAACAGCTTCGTATTAATTTTCTCTGAGGTTTTTGATGAAGTTGATGAAAAGTTATGGTTGAAAATGTTACCCAGGAGGATTATTCCGTATTGTTTTGCATCGAACCTTGGAAGCGAAGAAAGTAAGTACTGTAACGGGTTTACTAGCCAATTCTGGGATCTCGCCTTCAAACTCTACTAACTACGCTAACCGAGCGTTCGAAAAGAGGAGGTGCCCATACCAATTCAGAGTGGCTACACGTCACATAGCTGAGAAAGTCATAGAAACACGCGATAATCAAAAACAAAAAATAATTAAATTCACTTGCAAGGTTGATTTGGTTCAGCACTCATTTTATTTTGCTGCATATCTCTGAATTTGAGAAGCTTTCCACTGCTCAATAAAATCTTCCTAGGGATGCAGACCCGAGTTACTACATTTGCCCGTCGCTCTTCCGAATGACAATAATAAATGAGGTAAGAACAGTGAATACTTGACAAGCTTTATGAAGCAGTGTCCGCAGCAAGAAACGTAAATAGAGAAGAGTAGTTTTCCATGGTGATGTCTGAATCAGACCATTTGTCAGCTTTCAACGGATTCAGCTGTCATCTATCTTCCTCTTATCACGTGCCTAGTCCCTCATCTACCTATTTACTCTGCTGCAGCAGGCTTCTTGGCAGCTTTCTTCTTCTTGTCCTTAGCCAAAGGCTGCTCTAGTATCTTGAGGATCTCTTCATCAGTGATCTTCTTATCAGTCTTGAACTTGCTAAGATCTGGCTCGGGTGGTGAGGCAATCTTTTGTAAACCGTTTTTGGTAATTGCTAAATGTGTTAGTAATCTTCCAAAGGCAAATATTTTAATCATTACTCACCGATCGTGGTCAACAATCTTCCAACTGCCTCATTGTCCTTGTCTCCAACAACTTCATATTGTCTGAAAACGTTACCACGTACACACTCAACAACACCGACCTTGGCGTCTCGCTCAGATTCCAATTGTCGTAAACTGAATGGAAAAGTGCCAAACTTCTTTACAACTTCGTTCATGATCGCTCTAGAACTTGGTCGCTTCAAAGCGTATGTGAGGTTGGTACGACGGTGAAGAGTAGTTCTGTTCTCAAAGTTCTTGATCTTTCCAGACCCAAGGGAAACACCCATCTCAACACCCCAGACCTCGCCGACTTCTGGAACACCATCACCTCTTGTACCATCTCCTGGAGCAAGAATAATCTTCTTCTTTCCTTCGATTTCGTTGCGCTCAAATTGCCAAGAGGTGGTGTGCTCGACCAAGTTACAGTCGTAAGTCTTTACCAATTTCTCAAGTAAGTTTGTGATCTTAGCTTGGGTTGGAGCTTTAACAGCTGCTGCCTTCTTCTGCTCTTCTTCTGTGCCAGCTGGGACCAATCCAGAAGGGACCATCAAACGTAACAACAGCTCATTTGCGTAGTGTGTAGCTAACAAGAGATCCGCATCTCTTCCAGTGATTTCTCCATTTGCGTTCTCGGCAGAAGGAATGATAATGGTATCACAGACAATGGTTCCGAATCCGTCAATTTGTGCACCGAGTTGAATTTTGATGGCCTCACCCTCCTTGAGAACAACATTTGCTTCGGCTTCGTCCGTCTTAAGAGGAGTGTAAGGAGTAACGAAAGCTGAAGGGGAAACAGTGGTTGGATGGGCAATACCTTTTCTGCTTGTTAGTCGAATAAAATATGATGAGTAGAGGATTCTGCTTACCCTTGATCATCTTCTTTCCTCGGTAAACCTTTGCGATCTCCTCCTCGAGGAGCTTGTCACCCTTCTCGCAAATTGTGACAATTTTCTCGCCAGCAACACACAAGGCGGTAACACCCTTCAAAACCTTTTGGGAGATTGTGGCAGCATTCTTGTATTTGGTGAGGGTATCGGGGTTGTTGAGAGAGTAATCTAGATGTTGTTATATTTGTTAGTTAATTGCCCTCTGTTCTTTTGCGCTGGTGGTTGTGCAAATTCTTGTGTCTTTCGAGTCGCATTGGCGGGGTCCATCTTTGCTCAGCAAGCCAACATCAATAAAGTAAGATTGAATTGATGATAAATAAGGATAAATAAACAACTGACCAATCTCTTGAGTTTCTTCCTTCTTATCAGCCATGATTGTAATGGTTTGGAGTTATGCTGAGGGGGATTTGTGGATAGTACGTGGTTTTGGCTGTTTTACTCGAAAGGTGCAGAACAGTGTTTTCTTCTGATTTTCCCCTCGTGTGTTCCTGAAGCCTTTAGTACTTGGGAAGCTTGGAAGGATTTTAGAAAGTGTGGGCTTTGTTTCGCTTGGTGGGTGACCTCACTTGGTTGTAGCCGCCGTGAGTAATATATGATCATGATGATAAATAATAAACGATAAATGATAAACGATAAGTGATAATAAATAATACTGCATCTGAAATAGGTAAATAACAATTGTAACTATGCAATACCTACCTAGGTATGTAGTATATGAATTGGTTATACAACTTATATATATACTTGTTAACTTCAAATATATAAAAAGATCGATGTCCCAAGTCATTGTACCTATGAACTTATGAACCCGTACATCAGCAGCTTAATCCAAGAACCAACGGCCCGAAAATGGGCTTAGAGTTACCTGAGTATCTATCTACTACTGAGTATCAAACCATTCACTAATCATCACTAAAGTTGGCTTCCGAATAGTCTACATCCAGGGCAGAGGATCTCGGAGACGGGAGGTCATCGAAGCGGCATTTATTAACATTTGATCGAGTTGTTCAGTAATAAATAAGTAACAAGACAAGAACCAGAATACTCGTACTCGTAAAAGCATGGCAGATTCTTCATTCTTGTCCAAGATGAGCAGGGCGGTGAAAATTCAAGCTCGCCAATAATTGCACAGATGTTTGACTTGCTTAACCGTAAAAAGTTACTATGGAGTACTATTCACACCACTTCTGCCAATTACATATCATGCCTACCTACCTATTATCACTAATCTCACGCCCCGTGTATTAATTATGTTGTCGCGAAGTTTATATGGTTCCCGTTCGCGATTATGAGATTGTATGATCAAGATCTTACCTACATTAGGTATTCACAATTAAAACTACTTTTCTACTAATCCATTTCTTCCACTCGTTCTCTTCTTTTCGTCGCATACTTTTCGCGAATGTTTTCACCATGACAAAAGATCCACAACAGCAGATTCCCCAAGATGAATTTTCCTCAGCTACCGCAGCTGTACCTTCTGACTCCACGAATCCTACCTCATCTCAATCTTCTACTCTAACACACCGACCTCGGACGAAGTCCGATCTTGACAAGCTACTCCTCGAGCAATACCTCCATCACACTTTAGTCCATTCTAGCGCCATTGTCGATGATCAAAGGAAATGGAGAGCCTATTATACCAACAAACACCTCGAAGCGCAAGATTACGAACTGGTAAAAAGTTCCAAAGATGTCTTTACAGCGAGTCGGTTATATGGAACAGGTTATGATGGATACGGGAATGGAGTCACAGATGGTCCAACGAGAATATTGTATGCGCATGCCAAGTTTGCGAAGAGGAAAGCAAAGCCATTACGAATCAAGCGGAAAGACATGGCTATGCAGGCAGATCAAGTGGAAGAATTGGTACCCATAAGGTTGGATGTGGATTGGGATAAGGTCAAACTTCGAGATACTTTTACTTGGAATTTACATGATCGAACCGTTACCACCGAGTTGTTTGCGAAACAACTTATAGCGGATTTAGGTTTGGTTACTCCAGTAGCAGAACCAGTACTCCAACAAGTTCAACAACAAATGAATGATCAAATTGTCGACTTCAATCCACTGGTTTACTTTCCAGAAGATCCGTTGGACGAAATGTTACCATATACAGCCTATAAGAATGATGAGTTGCGCATCCTCATCAAGCTCAACATCACTATTGGACCGCATACATTAGAAGATAAATTCGAGTGGGATATCAATAATCCTTTAAATTCACCAGAAGAGTTTGCGCAAAGTATGACCAAAGATTTATCACTTTCTGGGGAATTTACTACAGCAATAGCACATTGCATACGTGAACAAAGTCAGCTGTTTATAAGGAGTTTATATGGTGTTGGACATCCATTCGACGGAAGGCCGGTAGAAGATGCTGATTTAGTTGCAGCATTTCTACCTTCACCTCTACCTTCAGTATTCCGGCCACATCAACAAATTAAAGAGTTTGCGCCGTATCTGTATGAGATGACTGAAGCAGATTTAGAGAAGCATGAGTTGGTATTTTCAAGAGAACAACGAAGACAAAAGAGATCTGTAAATAGGAGAGGAGGACCAGTTTTACCGGATTTGAAAGATAGACAGAGAACGGTGAGAACTTTGGTTGTATCTTCCGTATTACCTGGAGCAGCAGCGACGGTTGAGGAAAGTCGATTATACAAACGAGTAGGGGTACCATCAGGAAGAGGAAGACGTGCTGGTTTTGGTAGACAAGACGGTGCAGATCTTTCGGAATCAGATGATAGTGAAGATTCTTCTCCTGAATCTCCGGCAGTACAAGTGACTCAAGGTACAGCGAGAACGAGGAATATGCGTGGAGCTGCCACGGCTGCTCAACAAAGGATGGCCAATATTGGAAGATCAGAAACTCCAGAAGCTATGTTAGCACATCATCATGAAACCAGAACGTCAGCGAGGAAATTTGGTCGTGATGCTAGGGAGGATAGTCTTGATACTCCTACATTGGTGATCAGATTAAAAATGCCGAAAGAAAAATTTAGGAAATTAGTTAGAGATTTAGGCAAAGGTCGTCCAAGTCAACAAACTCCTTCTGTGACCCGAGCCACATCAACATTTGGTACACCTGCTCCACCAGGATCTATGGGACCACCTTCAACGCCTGGAGTACAACCAGCTCAACCATTAGCAACAACTCCCGCGCCAGTACCTACACCACAACCAGTAAACGCTGTAGCAGTAGGTCAAATTGGTAGAATTGATGCTCCAGCACCAATCCCTGGTCAAGTTCTTCCACCTGTAAGTTTACGTTTCTCAAACCTTTATTGTCACTTCACATGATTCAATGAATGATTAGCCCTTATTTCATGCTCTGTCAGATCCTAACTAACATGTTCCTAAAGCCACCACCACCTCCAAGCTGGCTAGCCACAGGTCTAATAGCCCTTCACCAACAGTACCCCAATGATCGTTTCGAAGGCATGATGCGTTATTCCGCCGTTTCCATCTCATCCGAAACTCCAGTTCCTGCTCCACCTCCAGGTACTACCCCTGAAGGTATAAAATGGATGTACCTCCCTCGAATTAGATGTCATGATTGTCCTGGTAAATTATATACACCAGGACCGGATACTACGGTGGGAAATTTCGAGGTTCATCTGAAGAATAAGGGTCATAGGGAAAAAGTTAATTTGAGGTTGGGTAATTCACAAGCAGGATCGTCGACGGGATAGGATGGGATCGTTGGAGTGGTGTTCAGTTGTGTTGGAGTTAGGGGGCATGGATTATGGGATGTGGATGCTGGATGTGGGATAGGGATAGGGGATGAAATAGGATGAAAGCTAGATAAAATAAGTGTTTACTACCTAGATAGATAGTGATTCAATCAATCACTCACCTACCCTCCCAACGAATCAAAATAAATCAATGAACTAAATAAACATAAAAGAATTCTAATATCTTTAAATAAAATATAAAACTATAGAAAATAAAAATTATATAATTACCTAGATATGTAATAAATTTTTATTTTTATTTTTATTTTTATTTACTCATCCACTCATACAAACAAACAAGCAAATATAATAACCAAATTCGCATTTTCCGAATATATATATCTATCATCTATTCCCTTTCTTTCTTCCTTCCTTCCCTTCTTTCTTTCTCAAGTATTCCACAATCACAATCATGATCATAATTATATTCATGCAGAACACTACTCCTAATAAGTAAGTATACTAAACTCCCTACACCCTCTACAAAAATACCCAGCTCTTTACCCCCCTCCCCCCTTCCCTAAACCCAAAACAAACTAATACAACGCCCTGTACTTATATTATGTACTTAATACTTATGCGTGTATGTATGCATGATGTAAAAAAAACCTCGCATATATACATACATGCATCATTCCCATTCCCATTCCCATTCCCACCCCCATAAAGATAAAGAGACATCGCTAGAAAGGGTGATGTGATCCAAACAAGCCAAGCCAAGCCAAGCCCACCTCAGCCAACCCAACTCCCAAATACCATACCATACCATACGCCATAAACAAGAAGAAGTGTGCCTAGAACTCCGCATGTAGAGAATCTATAGTATATATGTTCTCTCTCTCTCTCTCTCTCTCTCTCTCTCTCATCCTAAGTGATGCATCCGATGCCAAAGTAATCATTAAACACCTTTACTTTACTCTAAAGAGTTTAAGCACGACCTGCTATACTTTGTTTTCTCTGTGGAACACCCTGTAGTATGAATCCACTTTGTCTTCTAACAGGTTGTCCTACAATTCCCAATCCCATTTCAGAGCTTCCATTTCCATCGCCCATTCCTCCCATGATTTCATCTCCATCATTCTCTGCATTTTCTATTCCCGCTTTCTGAGCTCCTAATCCTTTGACTTTACATATATTCAATGTAAATCCATTGGTAGCATTATGTAATTGTTCCCATAATCTCTCATCTCTATAACGATATTGAATTGGATATTGAATAAGTGGTGGAACTAATGGTTGTGGATTCCAATTTGCGAGACCGGATTGAACGGCGAGAAGTTCTTCATCTGAATCGATAGGTCCATTAAGAAGTTCTTCATCTTCGAGGGGTGCATTGGCATCAATAGCTGCTTCTGTTTATGGGGTTAGATGTTGAACTTTTCAAGAGGGAAAGAGGGGTAGTAATAAAGTAAGAAAAGGAATAACATACTTTGTTGTTTGGCTTGATTTTTCTTTTGATATTGAGAGAGAAGCATATCATAGGGTAAAGTACGACCAGGAACAGCTCTTTTAGCTCCCATAGAATGAGATTTGCAAGTTAAAGAGCGAGCGCATGGGACTCCATCTTTGAGGACTCCACATTGTCTTTCTACATCGACAGGACCTTTTGATAGAGTTAAATTGTTAGCTGAAAGTGTCTTTTGATGTAATCTTATTGAAATTCCGACCTCCATGATTGAAATATCTTGGTAAATGAAACAAATGTAAATATAAGGTGGGTATCTTCATGAATCTTAGGAAAACTCTTGAGATAAATAGTGAAGCCCTTTCAAGATTACGGCTTAAATCTTTCACCCTCTCCAGGCTTGCACAATCTCCTTCCTCCAACCATTATCCGACGTAAATATAAAAGAGAATTCGGATGGTTTTAAAAAACAAGAATGCATACCTTTTGGTTTTGGAGCCTTTGGTTTCGGCTCTTCCTTTTTCTTCTTCTGCTTCGGACCCTTCTCTCCCTCACCATCTGCCTTTCTCTTCTTCCCCTTCGCATCCCCATTGTTTTTCCCAGCACTCTTTTTCGAACTCTTAAAACCACCCGGAGCTTTCTCATCATCATCGTCATCATCATCACTCCCCATCTTAGTGTCTCCATCCCCATCCACACCTTTACTCGATAATTTCTTCTTCACCTTATCCCTAGCTTCTTTCGCTTCCTTCTTCTTCAACAATTTCAACCTCTTCGCATTTAAACATGCTTTGACATGCTTTTCCGTCGCGGACTTCAATACACTCTTCTTGCAATGCTTACAAACCTGCAAATCAGGAGAATCTTCCAATGGTCTTCCTGTCGCAAAAGTTTCAAGCGCAAAGTCATCCAACATATTAACCACCGGACCAGGACTCGAAATCGTCGTACTGGGTGTATCGGTTCCTTTCTTCTTCTCATCGACTATGTAGCCTAATTAGCCACTCATCCTACAAGCCGAATTAGAATTTCTGCGGAGAGTCACCATCTATAATACTTCCTTCTCTCCAATTACCAGGTTTATTATGTTTCGGGGGTTGTTTCTTTAATTTGATATTTCCCAATAAATTATCCACACCTCTTCGTTCTCTCTTGGGCGCGACTTTGATAGTGGTATCATCGTCACTCGCGGCGGAAACTGTTGAGTTTGATTAATTAGATACTATTTCGAAGACTCAAAGAAGACGAATTACCTCTACTATTAGTCATATTGTTGCGCAACTTCTAAGAAGTGATGTTGCAGAATATGTGTGGTGAATAATATTCTTTGTAGATGATATGATGTTGTGACAATGTCGGGCGAGGCTGAGAAGACCAGGGTAGTTTGATTTCGGCTCGATTCGGTAGGTTCCGGTAGTTTGGTATCTGCAGCCTTGATCTAGACCTGTTTGTGGGGTGTGGGGATTCAAGCTTGTTTCTGGGAAGAATTATGCAGGTGTTTTTGAAATATGTTTTTTAATCGTTGTTGGTAAAAAGGTATCGACTTCTAAGATCCTATATTTGATGATTGGTAATAGTGCCTCATTAATCTGTGATTCAGGGGTAAGGTTAAGGCCAACATTCTTAGACTTTATAATCGCAGACATTGAGGTCTTAAATTCAGATTCTTATAATAAAAAATTTTAACTTTTAAAAAATGAAGATTATAATTCAAATTTAATATTTAAAAGTTGAAATTTTTAATAGTTTAAAAAATCTTTTTAATTAAATTGATTCAATTTAAGAATAAGATATTATACAAAGAAATTTTTCTTCATATTTAAAAGTTTATATATTTATAATTAAAATTTGAATATTTCAAGTAATCTTATATACAAGTCTTTAACCTCCATATACATCATCTACTAACATTATAAATCTACCCTATCTCAAGGCTTCCCAAATCTTTCTCAAATCCCATATACACACATACATACACATACATACACATACATACACATACATACCCATCTACCTCCTCACACCACAAGACGGCGAACCCCCCAAATAACCAAAACACAACATGGCAACCACAGCACACATTCCCGCCACCACAGCATTCATATTCCCATACCCAATACCATCCCTCAACGACCCCGCAATCACAGGACCAATGGTAAACCCGGCGCTAAAAACCATACTATTCAACGCATACAACTGTGCATAGGGACCCTCCTCTCCAAATAACTCCTTATTCGCACGATGATATTTCTCCGCGACAAATGAAGCTTCCACTATACTCGGTGCTCCTATCATCGATAAACCCAATCCGCAGAGCGAGAGCAAGATACAGAAAGTGACGAGATCATGCGTGGTATTTTCGACCGGGAGCCGGAGGAGTATAAGAGGGAGGATGAAAAAAGTGTAGCCGGCTGTTCCGATGATTTTCGGTCCGTATCTATCGACTCCCATGCCGGCGATGGGTCCGAAGATTAAGGATGTGAGAACTAGAGGGGTGAAGAGTAGACCGGTTTTTAGAGCTGGAAATCCAAATAGTGATTGGGATTGTGTGGGGATGGTAGCGTCGAATACGGCGAGTATAATTGCTTGCATGAATGCTACCAATTCGGCGGTGAGTAATCTGGGCGAGGAGAGGAGAAATAGAATTGGGAATCTTTGAACATATTCCGGGAGTTCTTTTTGGATTTTCCATGATTCGATATCGGTATCCTTTCCATTTCCCAATAATGGTGCATCTTCACCCTGTTCCCCATCCCTATTTCTCTCCATCCCATCACTCTCCGTCTCATCACCATCTTCTCCCCCCTCCTCAACACAATACCTCCTCGCAACCTTCTTCTCAATCAACACACCCCTCATCAAAAAATCCAACCCCAACAACGCCATCCCCATCCCAAAAACCGCCTCACTCCCCACCTTATCATAAACCACGCCCCCCAAAACCGGCGCCACCAATTCCCCCACACTAATAAAACTAAAAATACTCCCCACCGTCACGCCCAACTTCTCACTCCCCACCGTATCCATCACCAACGCCAACCCAATCGTCCAAACAATCGCGCCCGAAATCCCCTGAAAAACCCTCGCGGCAATCAAAACCCCAATACTCCTCCCCACCATCAAAAGCACCGTACTAGCCAGCAAAGCCGCCAACCCCACCAAAAACGGCAACTGTCTCGAAGCCCAGCGATCAGCTATCCATCCCGCGGGAAACGAGAATAGCACTGAAGCTCCCGCATAACTGGCCAGGAGCACAGAAGTATAATACTGGATTTCCTCCTGTGCAACTCCGATTCTATCGGATAGGATAAAGGGGAGAATAGGGACGATGATTCCATAGAGGAAGAGATCTGTAAACATGCCTATTGCTACGGTGGCGAGGATGAAGAGGGTATTGGAGCGGGCTTCTAGTGCCCAGGGACGACTTGGGGTTGTTATTGTCATCATTGCTGCTGTGACATTCGTGGCGGTGACAACAAATTCGTGGTGAATTGATGTGATTATATTAGAGTAATATGATAAAATAAATAAATAAATAAATAAATACTTAAACTTAGTATTAACCTTATAATCTAGTATCAATGAATAATCAAAATATTAAAAACATCACAATAATAAATAAACATCTGAAAGAAAGAAAAGAAAACCTGTTGCGCTCAAATAAGAACTTCCCGTTTTCTTTCTCGTAATTTTTCATGGTTTTTTCAGTTAGATTCATTAGACCCGAAGCTAGTGAGTGCACACCGTAGATAGATAGATGCTAACCATAGCTAAGATCTTACCAACGGGATCGACTTCGGAATCATCATCATATCGGAATTTTATATTCATACCTAACCTTACCTACGATAGATATGTGACGAAAAGTATTTGTAACTTAGGATTTCTGATGATCAGTTTGTCAAATTTGTCAAGCTTCCTATTGGTGTTGTTGTCGTGTATGTAGGAGGTAGGTAAGTAAGATCTCTTATTCAATTATCTGAATCCGAGATATCTATTCAGATGGGGGGGAGAGAGAGTTATGTATTATGAATTCAGGCCGGCTTCGACTAATTTTCATATGATTTTGATGGATTTTTTTGGTTGGATGGTTTGAGATAGCTTTGTAGGGTTATTAACCCTATGTTACTGCATCGTATGGCTATGATGAGTTGTAAAATGTAAGATTAAATCTACCTGCAATATCTTACTTACATCCAAATTAAATGAAAACTTGCTTTTCAAACCGCAAACTTCAACCCCCAAATAGTACATTTAAAAAAAAGTGTTACACGATCAAAACATCAAAACATCAAAACAATATAACCTTATATGACACGTCATAGAATGGTATTCCGATTAAGCTCGCTCTATTTCATATCTTTCTTTTCTCTTCATTTTTTCTCCTCTCAATCTTTCTCTGCATTCACCACTACAAAACAAATAAATTCTCACACCAAAAGTAAACTCCTCCACTCCTCCTTAAAATTTCCCTCGCTTCATATTCCTCTCCTCTTTGGTATCCATAACATCTACCCCTTTTCCACCTCCACCATCCAAGAAATCAAAGGTCATAATATAAATACAAGTAAAGCCAGTCTTCGTGTGAATCAAACAAAAGACTCCCGAATTGAATCCAATCATGCTAGAAGATGAAGTCCATGATATCCATTTCTCTGTCGTTCTAATGGAAAAACCAGCTGAAATCCGCAACCCCAACCCCCCCCCCCCTCCCTCTTCCACGATTATTTGCCTTTAAGCCAATCTCCTGTTCATTAAATATAACTAACCTTAACCCCCATACCAATCGTCTTCTTAATTCTTCCCAACCCCTCACTCATCATTCTCCTCGTCCTTTCTCGAACTTCCCTCCTTCCAAAAACCACGAGTATTCCAATCACGAAAGCTACCATCCTTAACATTACCATTGGATTCTTCAAATTAAGACTTCCTCCCATACTTTCCAGTACTAATTTCAAATTACGCATTATGATTCCCATTTTTTCTATCATGGTTTTCTGTTTCTTTTCTTCTACTGATTTTCGAGAGTGTGGTTTGGTGCTTGATGATTTTGGGATTTTGGACTGTCGGGGATTATTAGGTCCTGAGGATGATGTTACGGATCCGTTGTTCGTAAGTGGAGTTTCGTCTTCAACTCCAAAGTCGATTTCCGAGGTTCCCTTTGCGCTTGCTTTGGCCTTTTTGGCAATTTCTTCTCGTCTCCTTTCTTCTTCTTCTCGCCGACGTCGGCTTTCTTCTATATCTTTCTTGAGTTGTTCCTCTCGGTACTCCTTCTCCATCCTTTCTCTTCTCTCTCCTTCCTCACTTTCCTCCTTGAGACTTCGTAATGCCCCGAGGAATGCCTCTCTTCTTTCATCATCCAGAACTTCACTGATGGTAATGAACTCTTTCGCATAATCCCATTCATTATTTCGAAGTAAGACGTGCAGAGTGTAGAGTTCTAATATCTTGACTCGGGCATTGAGATCTCTTGGTGTATCTGCTTCGGCTTGAGACCGACGTTTAGAACTTGGAAATGGATTTGAGGTGGTAGGTGTAGAGGCCTGGGACATAGAAAGCGATTGGGTATCGGATGTTGCGAGATAAGTCTCGAGGCGAGTCTGATTAACCTTTTGGGAACGAGCATGGGCTAGAAGGAGAGTTGCTCTATCATATTATTAGTTTCTTCCTTCGTAATAAGGATATTCAGGATTTCAGAATATACGAGGAGACGAACAGGTTTATAACGACATCAGAATCTACATCTCCTTCGATTCCGTGATATCCGTTCTTCACAACCTCTTCCCAAACTTCTCCGTCTCTGACCTTAGCAACCAGTGCTCTAAATTGACTGGTTCCAAATGCTTGTTTCCCTTCGGCTGGATCCAATTCAAGAATCGCATTCAATATTGTAAGGTACAGACTCCAGACTTTGATACGAGTAGTACGAGAGGCCTTCGATATTGGAGCCGAAGATTTCGCGGGATCATCAGGAGTGGTATTTTCGGTATCGGAAGAAGAGGACGGTGTAATTACTGGTAAGATAGTTGAAAGCGATTCGGGCAATCGACGCGTGAGAAAGAGAGTCGAAGCTTGACGATAAATTTTCGATATTTGCGAAATACGACGGGATGATGAAAGGGAATGAGAAAGGGATGAATGCGACGATGAAAGTATTTGTGGTGAAGATACCTGATCTATTGGATTGATAGTCGTGATAGATTCATGGGAAGCCATGGTTGTCGAAACGAAAGAGTTGTAGAATTGAAAATAAAGTGATGAATGTGAATAAAGCGAAGGAAATTGAAGACGTTTATTAGAGGGAAAGTCCTGGAATGAAGAAATGAAAGTTAAAGGACTTGTGACATTTGAAAGAGTGAAGAGTGTCTGTCTGTGAAGGTTGTAACGAGGGAATTGTTAAAGCCTCGGTCCAATAACTGAGGAAGATAGATTGAGCATGGGGCGGTGTGTTGATTGATTTGATTGGTGGACTATGAAATTAATTATGAAAAGCTTACATAAGGATATGAATAACATAATCTATGCATTAACACGGAGTAATTTCTTTCATACTTCACTTCACATTCAGGTGAGGTTTGATCTTATATATATATACCCAGTATATATAAACTCATACATCTTGAGACAGTGCAGGACGATAAAGAGCATAATAAATATTAGACGATAGAAAAGTACAGAATGTCTTCAAGGGATTCTTAAAACATGAAATAGGTTAACCTTACAAACAAGATCAATCTTTATATTGCAATCATCTTGTCGCCTTCCCCTTTAGCTTAACTTCCATATCTTTTACCTTATCAAACTGTTAGCCGTCGACAGACATCTTCATACCTACCTCGTTTCAACTTCACTCAAGATGAAAATCCTTGAACAAAAACAATAATCAGATTCACCTTAATTCTGAACTTTAGCAACTCCGCTTTTATGCGCTAACTCCCAAATTCAATATAGCTTCGTTTGATCGACAACCAGCAAGCAACCATCAAGCAACCATCAAGCAACCATCAATCAACAACCTCAAGTTTTCACATTAAATCACCATCAACATGGAGGTTGATAAAGATAATTGGAAACGGCTTTTGCTTCCAATTTTGAAGGATATCTCAAATGCCACCTTTGTCTCCTTCGATCTAGAAATGAGCGGTATTACTACACGGCCAAAGCATAGTAACCAGGAGCGAACTCACGATGTCGGAAAACCCAGTCTCCAACAACAATATGAAGAAGTTAAAGATGCCGCCGAGACCTTTCAAGTTCTCCAAATTGGTATTACTTGTGTTGAAGAAGACCGTGACAAGGGCATGCATAATATTTCTGTTCGCCACTAATTTCTGGATGCTAACGAATTCTAGATTATTATCTTGCTAAACCATACAATATCAACCTCAGCCCATTATTCATTTATGATAGAGTCTTCGATCTTGATCGCACGTTCTCTTTTTCTAGTTCTGCTACTAACTTTCTTCAATCCAATGGCTTCGATATTGGTGCAGTCTTCACCAAAGGTGTTCCTTACTTGTCCGAGCAAGAAGAGGCCGAAACTCGTGAGCGTTATGATCAGAGAATTGAGAGAAATGCATCAATTCCTAGCATCGTTTTTGATCCCAGTGATGTTGGAACATTGGAGTTCTATCGAAGAGCTAGATCGACTATCACAGAATGGATAGAGGCAAAAGAAGTAAGTGATGTCTATTACAACTTAGTATATCCTTTATTCTTCAACCACTTTCTACCAAAAGATGTTTCTTTTCAATGTACGGGCTGGACACGAGTGCTGTAGCAGCGATATCTCTATCAAATGTCGTTCTTGACTTCTAAATG
The DNA here is from genome assembly GCA_025389075.1 of Sclerotinia minor. NCBI lineage: Eukaryota > Fungi > Ascomycota > Leotiomycetes > Helotiales > Sclerotiniaceae > Sclerotinia > Sclerotinia minor. The sequence goes on along the minus strand of QRFH01000011.1, from coordinate 1,687,497 downwards.
CGCTTCCGAAAATGCATTACTTTTATGGATAATTTAAAATGCTGATGGGTTACCATTCTATTTACTGGCTAATATCATTTAGCCCAAGATGTCTTCTGTCAATGTGGATAATCCCAAAGGTCCTTTGAATGGTTTCCAGCGGAGATTAGTTCATCAGCTTGTCCGTAACGAATTCCCTCAGTGCAGATGTTTTGCTCGGTTGGAAGGATCTTTCATGCAAGTTGAATTGATTAATCATGATAGAGAAGCAAAGGTATGTTGAATCCATCTCATTTGGCTGGCTTATTGCATAGGATGTTGAACGACTTTATTTGTACCCTTCCCCCAGTATATTTAAACCTGGTATTCCGCATTATTAATAAATGTATAGAAAACAAAAGAACAACTGAAAACATTCAATCAACGAATTGCTCAACAATCTGGGGCACGATTCATTTTTGAAGCACTTTGTGGTGGTGACCTAACAGGTATCGACCCAATGTGGTCATACACGGTTTATGAAGACATGCAACCTAACACTGATTCTTCGCGGTCCGTTCTTGAATCTGAACTTGCTGCAGTCACCAAGAAGCTCAAGAAGAAGCAACATGTTATTGTCGGACACAACCTATTCACCGATCTTTGCTTTTTATACAAAACCTTCATTGGTACTCTTCCAGCTGGTGTAGGAGATTTTCAATCTCAAATTCACTCGCTATTTCCTTTCGTTATTGATACAAAGTATCTTGCAACTTACAATAGTGATGCTATGAACCCTCGTGTCAACCTCAAAGAGCTTTTGATCCCAGTCAGTATACCGTCCTTTCAATGCCATACTCTCCGACATGCAAATATCATTGGATACTTCCTACTCCGTATAATTAGCTTCTCGATGGAGCTGTGCTTTCCATCCTTTCCAAATCTTCTCCTTTATTGAAAAACTAACATACAAAATTTCCAGTTTCAAAGAGTACACATGCCTCTTATTCTTCTCCACGAAAAGCATAACACTTACGGTGCCGTCAATGGCAAATCTCATGAAGCCGGCTTTGATAGTGTGAGTATAGATCTGAACACTCTTCCTAATACTTAGATATATTTGAACCTCTCACAATAGCGCTTCTGTCCTACCAAGCAACCTTCCTAACAAATACTAACTCAATAATTCTGTAGTGGATGACAGCCGAGCTATTTGTCAAGCTATCCGCTAAGCTTTATGCTGAACAGACAGATCTAAATCAAGATGAAAATAAAACTCAAGTCAATTTTAGCGAGATAGATTTTGACTCGGATTCCGATTCCGACGACCAAGAAGGATCAGGAGGCGCCTCTCTTGTTTCCCCGTCCTCTGATCCTTCTAATGTAGCAGCAAAGCCAAACTCAGATACACATCGCCCGGGTGACTGGCACGCTATGCAACTCAACAATCCTTTCTCGGCACTTGATGTTGAATATGCAGGAAAAGAGGATAAGAAGAGAAAGAAAGTGGTGTTTGGGGATCAGAAGCCTGAACAGTGGATTCCGGGTTTGGAAGAGGGTTTCTGGGAAGTTTATAAGAATAAATTGAGGGTTAATGCTGTGGAGGGGGGTGTTTGTGATTTGGGTTGTGGACTGAAAGGAGCGTTGAATGGTGGGAGAAGTGAGAGGGTTAAGAAGGTAGGGAGAGTTAGGGGTGATTGGGTTTAAGGTTCTGGAGCTGTGATGCGGAGGTAGGAGAGTGTGAAGGTCTAGGACGGGGTCGGGATGAGCGTTGCATATTAAAGTTCCTGCGGTTTATTTGTCGTGGAGACTCACGTTGAGATTACTTGATGCAATGGAACGGATGCACGAAGTGGCTTCTAACGTCTTCCGAAGTACGGGGGGAAGGGGCAATGGCATGAACTTACATACTGGACTGGACTGGCTAGGTTCCATTAGAAGAAATAAATCTAGGTAGATACCTGTGTTATGAATGAATGAATGAACCACGAATCAATGAATGACTGGATAAATTATCACTCTCATACATTTCTGAACAATGCCTGTCACATTCACATTGGCAACTGTAAGAAGTGAGAGTGTATATATTCTCTGTATGTTGTCTGTGTGTCTATACTGCATATTACACATACTTGTATAAAATCAAACTTTAATATTTTATACATAAAAATCTTTAATCTAATAATTATACTCGAGTATCTTTATACTTTTCGAAAGACCTTTAGGACGAAAAACTAATATTACTATTACGACGAGGAGGGTCCGCATCGGTAGTCCTTATTGACAGGTATACCGATAACTTTATATGATAATAAAACCCTATAAACCATAGCTATGGGCGTGCCAATGATAGGTAGTATCGGCATAGGCTAATCGGAGGTGTGTTATGAAGAAGAACTGGCAAATGGATTGCTACTTTCAGATTGTCTACCAGGATGAGTCTGAATCTTCTATAATCATCCTATATACATCGGAATATATTCCTATCAACTTTAACTACCTAGGAAGTCATCCTCTTTGAATTTCAAGGAAGCTAGAGGACCAAATCGGGTTCTTTATGATGCCATCCAAGAAGACAGACTATATATCATTGGCTTTGTAGTAATCAAAACATAACAAGAATTATCAGTGAGTCAGACTGGAATGTGATATCACATTCCTTTGAGGTCGTTATATATCATCTCTCATGATGATTGGTCGACAATGAGGTCTTGACAGATTTAAGACCCACTCTGCACACTATTCCCATTTCACAATAGTTCCAACTGTTTTTAGAGACCTCCGGAACAGATTACTGCGAGGATAACAGCGAGAGGTGGTTTATGTAAAATTATGGGTACGGTGAGTATATAACGAATATCAATGGTCAAGTGAACGTCTCTTCTTCTTTGACACTTCTCATTCACATCGTCACTTTGATTCTCTTACATCAATCATGGCGACAACAACTGCTACCCAAATTGAACTTCAATCCTTTCCCAATGATTCTTCACCTTGGGTTCCAGATAGGAGAGGTGAATCCGATCTCGAAGATATCAGACAAGATACAACTCCACCCACGAACGCGGTAGAAGTTTTACAAAGCTGGAATTATCCACCCGAGAATGTTTTTCGAGTGGGAGCTTCATTTTGGGGTTTCCTTCTCATGGGAATGAATGATGGCTCTTATGGTGTAAGTTCTCCGTCTTCAACCTCACGCTCAGCATCTACCAAATACATGCTAAACAAGAAAAGGCTTTAATCCCATTTGTAAGTCTCATACGCCTTTGCAATCGACAAGTCATATACTAAGCCATGTTATCATGATCAAGCTCGAACAATATTACCATCTATCATACACCATCATATCTCTCATCTTCCTCTCCCCTTTTGCGGGTTACACATTCGCATCCCTAATCAATGATTCTGTGCATGTGCGTTTTGGTCAACGAGGTGTAGCCATCATCGCAGGATCGTGTCATCTCATTTCCTACATAGTACTATCTCTTCATCCCCCTTATCCAGTTCTCGTCGTCATGTTCATTTTCGTGGGAGTGGGTAATGGACTTTTGGATGCAGCTTGGTGTGCGTGGATTGGTAATATGGTAAGTGCGAATCAGATGCAAGGATTTTTGCAAGCTTGTTATTCATTAGGTGGGACGATTGCACCTTTGATCTCTGCGGCAATGTTGGCTAAGGCGGGTTTGGACTGGTATTACTTTTACTATATTATGGTAAGTGTTACTCATTGCAGTGCCTGGTCCTAAACCATTGTATGCCAATTGTCGATCGTTTACTGATAAGGTACAGACAGCAGTAGCAGCCACTGAGCTCATTACCTCTACTTGGGCCTTCTGGACCCAAACAGGCCATGTATATGCATTGGAGAATCCTCGAGATGCAAATGCCAAGACAGGGAGACTCAGAGAAGCATTAAGTCATAAATTGACTTGGATCTTTGCTACCTTCATCTTTGGTTACGTAGGGGCTGAAGGTACTTCCTCTATCAACAGCAAACTTTCATAATATTGACAGATGTCACAGTATCCCTCGGAGGTTGGATCGTTACCTTCATGACCCAAGTCCGCTCCGGTACAAACTTCTCTTCATCTCTAACCTCCACTGGCTTTTGGGCCGGCATGACAGTCGGCCGTATGTGTCTAGCCTTCTTAACTGCCTGGCTTGGCGAATTCACATCTGTGCTCGTCTACCTTGGAATTTGCATCGTCCTCGAACTTCTTTTCTGGCTCATCCCTTCGTTCTACGTCTCAGCCGTCGCAGTAGCACTTCTAGGCTTATTTCTTGGTCCATTATTTCCCACAGCAATTGTACTGGTTACAAAACTCATGCCAAAAGAACTACATGTCGGGAGTGTTGGATTTGCGACTGCATTTGGAGGAAGTGGAGGAGCAGTATTTCCATTTATTGTAGGAGCACTAGCGCAAGCTAAGGGGGTAAAGGCATTGCAGCCGGTTGTGTTGGCCCTATTAGTGGCGATTTCCGGTCTGTGGATGTTGGTTCCGAGGAAAGGGAAAAGAGACGAGGATAATCGGGAGAGGGATTCTGGTGAAGGAGTCATGGTGCCAAACTGATTGAAATACTCCGTATATGGGCCTTGGTTTTGAGGTTTGCTCGATCTTCTACTCCATCCCGATGCCGCGTTTCTACAACATAATGGCGTAGATGCGTCGATATAATCGATTCTCTTAGTCCTAGACTTCAAGAGCTTTTTAGAACTGGCTTTTTTTTTTTTTTTTTTTTTCAAAAATCATCAACTTATTCACTCCGTTGAACCTCCAAAACCAAACCATTCTTAGCCCTTTCTGAACATATACCCTATTATCTGACTAAACATCCGCTCAATTCATTCAATCCACCAATACACCCCACTTCCCTAGCCTCATCCCTATTTTTTTAGCACATGTAAAGAGTCGATGAAGTGTTATAGGTCAATTCATATCGCTGTAGATGATGTCATTGAGGTTAAGGTTAATGACCTCGGGGATTTTAGATTACGCGGTCGGATTACGAGCGTATGATGTTGATTTTTTGGGTGTATTTTGGATTAAAAGATTTCGGGAGAGTTATTTGGTATAAAACGAGAGTGGATTGATTGAGATTGACGGGATATTATATGAGCTTATGGACGCAAAGGTTGATCTCACTGTTGTCGTGACATTTTGTGTGATGACTAAGCGAATTTCGGATAATGCGGGTCATCAAATATTCATCCTCTAGATTTCTGTGTTACACATATTCAACACCAAACCTTTCCAGCGTTATGGATACAGCTGTAACCAAAAGGCCTAAAAGAATTGCATGTGATAGATGCTATAGGCTTAAGGAAAGATGCGAGCGCATGTCGTCTTCCGCCAGCTGTGCAAGATGTGATAGATTGGGGCTGGAGTGTTTAACTGTGCGACCTGTACGGCCGGCAGGCAGGAGAGTACATCGTACAGATCCGGTGAGCAGAATGACTTCGGGTAGCTCCCAGGCTTTACAGCAGCAATATCAGCCCAGCATCGAAACATATTTGAACATGGTTCCAAACTTGCAACCAGAAGAAAGGGACTTATTAATGTTTCTCCTAAGCCAGCCAGAAAACCTGAGTCAATATGTTGCGTGTCCAACCTTTCAAGATGAACAGCAGCGATTCTTTTCTGCCAAGTTTTCAGCAGCGCTGCCATCGCTCAAAGATGCTCTCCTTGCATGTGCTATAACTTTGAAGCAATCTAGAACTGCAATGGTCACGGATACGACTTTTAATGTGCAGTACATATTAAAGGCTATGGATGTATTACACTCCTTGCCTGTTTTGTCTTCACAGGATGCAGTTCTATGCAATGCTCTAGGGGGTTTACTGGCTTTTTCTATATCTTCAGCCATCGGTGTAGGAGTTCCAGATATCTGCCGTCACTGTCTCGGTACAACTTCATTTGTGGAAACAACAGTTTTTGATGCACAAAATGATCCGTGGAAGAGCTTTCTTATTTTATTGGAAACCATGAACTGCCTTGTTTATCGACAAAAGCCGATACTTAGAATTCAAGTACCGTCATCTGCTGCTGTTGATTCTCGCCTTGGCCTCTGTTTGCCTTTGTTGCATTACTATCATGACCTTTGTGTGATCAGCAATTCACTTATTGATGTTACGGACATCGAGGTTATGGATCGTTTACAAAAGCAACTAGATGATATTCGTTGTATCGTGGAGTCATGGCAGCCGTCTCACTTGGATCAACTTGCTGAGCAGTTTGATTCCACAGAAATCGTTCACCTTCTTGCGCAAGCCAAGGTATACCGCTTAGGAGCGCTTCTACTCGGTCACTGACTACGCTTTCCATTTGGTCAGGAGGATTCTCAGGCCGAAATATGGTCAAAAGAAATTATAATGGAACTTGAAATGGCAAAAGGAGTCACGAAGAGATCAATTCTATTTGTGACTTTACCATTCATTATTGCAGCTGTTGAAGCTCGAGATAAGAATCTACTTTTTAAGATTCTTGAGCTTGTGGATGATTGTGTCGATCATTATGCTCAGTTTCTACAAAAGGCAACCAAGATATTTTTGTCTAGAATTTGGCAGGAGCGAGATCTGAATCTTAACACTCGCTGGTTTGATTCGGTTTATAAGCTATGTCCTGTGCTGAATGCTATTAATGCAACATGTTTCAGTGGCTAATATATCTAATGGAATTTGTATGAAGGATAAATTTTAGCGTGTCCTGTGACACGTGTCACATGGGCATATAGAGATGGCTTCAAATGTCATAAAACGGATAAAATATTATGCTAAGAACTAAAGATCTTCAGAAATGGATCAGCAACTTATAGGAGTAGGTACTGTGACTAGCTATTTGTTACTTGGTAGACGAGGGCTAGGTGTGACATCCTACGCTGCTCTAAACTTTGTTTATGATAGAGTCCAGTACGGCTGCCGCCTTTATCAAAGCCTCATCCTTATGTCTGTATCCTACAACCTGCACACAAATTGGTGCGTCCTTGTACTCTTCAGGACCGGTATCTTCATAGCATATGTCAGTATAAGCGACATTGAATTTATTGCGAGAAAGTGGCACTTACAAAGACTGTAAAGCTGCTCATCATCCGAACCGAATTTGGCGTTGCTCAAATCATCAACCAGGTCTGTTTCCCGCACTTGGTCTACAGGAATCACAATAGCCGGGTAGTCGAGATAATTCCATAGACTAGTGTATGCTGCCTTTGTCCAACAGTCCAAGGGCACTGCCGTATGCGGAGCTGGTGGCATTAGAATCACATCTAAATCATTGTCACGAAATAATTTGAGATACGTTTTCACGGCTTCAGCTCGGCGGTGATTCAAATCAAATAAGCCTTGCAGTGTTGTTCTTGGCAGTGTTAAAAGGCCAGTTGCTGTCAGTGATGGGATTGGTGGCTCCCCTGTTCGGTTGAATTGTTCGTAATAGTACTTTTGGGTCAGTCAAATCTAGTAAGTAAGGGCTTGGATGGACTTACATCGCTTCCTGATAATGTCATATAACTGATAAAGTCTTGGTAAATTGATTTGACATCGGGCAGATCGATATGAATGATCTGAATGTCGTTGTTACCACCAAGAAGATCAACAACCTACTCCAAACCACGTCTAACTGGCGGTGATGGAGTATAGACACCGTCATCATGAGCAACACCAATCCGTAGCTTGCTTGTGGGTTTAAGATCTACCCATGGGATTGAGATTGAACTGCTATCATACTTCCACGTATCTGCTTGCAGTATCGACTTTAAAAAGAGAGAGCAATCACAAAGTGAAGTTGCCATAGGTCCAACTGTCGATCGAACACCATCTGTTCCTAGCGGAGTAAGATCTCTCACACCACTATGAGGAATCAAACCCACGCTAGGTCTAAATCCATAGATACCATTACATAGCGACGGAACACGAATACTACCACCAATATCCGTCCCCACTCCCAGAATACTCCCCCGAAGCGCAAGAAGTGCACCTTCACCCCCCGTACTCCCACCTGCCGTCAGCAATTTATTCCGCGGATTCAAAGTCCTTCCGAAAATATTATTATCGCTATCTCCCGTCATAATCGACTGGGGTAAATTAGTTTTACAGTATAGAACCGCGCCTAAATCTATCAACATAGATGCCAGCGCGCTGTTTTCTTTAGCAGGTGAATCTACATAACAACCTAATCCAGTCGAGGTATCGAATCCCTTAACTTGAAAACTATCTTTAAGAGAAACTGGTAGACCGAATAGTGGGGGAAGAAGCTTTTTGTCGGACTTTGTGGCGAATTCTAGATCGAGTTTTTTTGCGCGTTCGATGGCTTCGTGGAAAAATATCTCGGTTAGACAATTTGTCTATTTTCATTTTGTAAGGAATTTGAAATTAGCTATTTTTCTTTCTTTCTTTCTTCCTTTACTCACTTCAAATGCAAACTCAAATCTTCCCCTAAAAATAAACAAACAAACAAACAAAAACGAACCAATTGATGAGCAACCGCAGCCCTCTTACAAAACGCAACCGTAACCTCCTCAACAGACCAAACCCCTACTTTCAATTTCTCAATAATTCCAGTAGCGTCGTAATTAGAAGTGATTTCGCTTTCTTGCTCGTCTAAGAGGTTGCTTGTAAGTGGTATTTTCATTGTGTTGGTTAGGTTGGATAGGGTTTGGTGGGTTTCTGGGGGGAGGAGCCAGGGGGTGGGAATGCGGGTTTTTTGTTGGGTTTTCTTTTTGGTGGATAGGAGGTGGTGGGGGGTTTTTTTTTGGGGGGGGGGGGGGGAGGGGGGGTGAGGGTGGTGAAGAGGGTGGTAAGGAGGAGGAGGAGGAGTTCATGTTGGATGTTGGATGTTGGATGTTGAGCTTGTAGGTTGAGGCTTGAAGGTTGAGGCTTGAGGGAAAGTTTTTATATATGTGCTAATAGCAGGAATAAGAAGATGTGATATAATATGAAGTGAAATGAGATGAAAGGAAAGGAAGTTTGATCAGCGTATAGATAGATATATACTAATCCTCAAATCTAGATGATCTATTTAATTTTTTATTTTTTTTAATCTTACATTTCAAAATACCCAGCCATTTACTCGTATTTGTATTTATATTCCCTCATCAACTAAGATCTTACAAACAACCCAACCACAACAAACCTTAGAAATTCGTTGAGGAAATCTATAATTCTAGATCAGAGATCATAACCTTAGATGTCGAGTTTCTTACAATTAATTCTCCGGTTCCGGTTCCATATTTATACTGCTCTGTACGAGTAGTAAGATCTTATATAGAGACTGGTGGACTAGTAGATTCGGTTATGTTAGGGTGATGGCTGATGGAGTGGAGTAATTAAGCTAGTGGGGCGTAACCTTACTGTATACACATTTGATATTATCCTCCGGTCAACGTTCCGGTCAATACTGCGGTCAAGGTTTCGGTGTATTATGGGTATTGATTTTGTAGGTTAGTGTAGAGTTGGATGTGCTGGAATGTGCTGGGTGAGATGTGCAATGTTTACTGAATGGTAGGTGGATTAGATCAAGGCCATTATAGATATAGATGGATTTTTGTTATCTTAAGGGTTTTATCTTTGTTTTTAGTATTTTCTTCATTCTTTTTTTGTTGCATTTTTGTAATCTTAAATGTTTTATTTTTGTTGATTAAATGTAATTTTATTTATTATACACAAAATATAACAAAACTATTTTATAAAATATTAAATTGATAAATTATAATATTAAAAAACAATACTAATAAACTGTTACGCCCAAGACTCCACAGTGCCTCCAATCAAGAATCACGTGATGGATCTTAGGATCGAATGGAGCGAAGAGTTTAATCGTCGCTCCAATCGATCCAATCGATCCAATACCCACGAAGGTCTATATAATCAAGATGGATTTCCTTTGTATAGAGCTTCGTGCTCAATATCAATCATTTAGTATACCATACTATTAGTTACGAATTGCATCATATTATTGTCATTACTTTAAGTCCCTGCTTGACGCCTAGTTATAAACCACCTCGAGAGCCTAGAGCACTTCCACGTGATCTAGACGGCAACCCTCGTAACAATTATATACGAAGCTATCTAATTAAGTATTACAAAACAAATATAAAACTCTAACCGCAATAGTAAATATCATTTTATTCTCCGCTATTTGCTATTTGCTATTTTCTATTCTAATGTTATTATTTGTAGTTAATAACCAACTAACTAGTTAACTAAATAACTATTTAAATATCGTAAAGATCGTGTACATTTATCATATCATAACCTAATAATCCATCCATCCATCATAATCCCCTCATATCCCAATTCCACATTCCCACCCATACACTCTGTGCGCGCATAAACCTAGCCAATATAAATGTAGGGAAAAATATTCTACGAATATAAATGCATATGCATATGCATGTGCACGCACCATAATCCCTTCCCCCTTTCATAAGATACCCTTACTATTCATTACCTCCTCATAATCCAAACAAAAGTAAAGAGCGTCCAATACCCATTAACTTGTAAAGAAATCATCCCCTCATCAATTCCCCTTTCGTCTACCTCATCTCATCCCATCCCATCACCCCTCAACCCAAAGCCAGCAACAAGTAACCTAACTTCCAAGAAGGAATCTAAGCAGGACAAGAAACACTCCTGACGGTCTGAGGAGGACCCATATTCCATACCCCGGGGGCGATTTGTACGAAAGCTGGTTTGATATCTATGGTATCAAAGGTGCAAGATGGGATGTTGGGGTATGTAGAGCGGACTTGGGAGATTGAGAGGGGGTTATCTGGGGGTGTTAGTGGGGGGGTTTTTTTCTTTTTTATGGGTTTGTGTGGTTTGAGAGGAAAATCTAAAAGAAAATGGGGTGGGGGAAAGGAAGGAGAGATTATTTGCTCGGGGAGAGGGTTGAATGGGAATGAGAGATACAGGGAAGAGTAGAAAGTGTAAAAGATAAATATCAAATAGAGAATACTAACTTGTATAAACCGGACCACCACCAAGAGGTACACTAATAAAATATTTCGCATCGGCAGCTCCGTCTAATTCAATACTGATCACGGTTCCCGAAGGAGTAGTTCCACCATTCGTACAGGAGATATCGATGATAGTTTGGGGGGGTCCAACAACCCAGGTATTATCTGGTCCTTCCTATGATGAGAGGAAAGGATTAGTGGGTGATATATTCGGGAGCCTAGTAAAAACAGGAAGGAGAGAAGGAGCGTGTTAAGTTAATATGAAGAGAATAAACTTACAACAAGAGCAGGTGTATAATCCACAGCGTGAATTCTACAATTCTGCTTAACGTCAAATCCACTGGTGGAAATAGATGAAATGCTTAATGCGTTGTTAGTTGTTGTCACGGAACCATCGAGAGGAACAGAGAGTGTATATTGAGCGCCTGCTGCACCGTGGAAAGTGAGTGATGCAGTATTGAGTAGTGGAGAGAGTGGAAGTGCATTTGTTAATGCGAAGGAGGTGATGAGAGCGACGAGTGTGGAGAATTGCATTTTGATGTTGTTTTAGTGATATTGGTATTGAGCGAGAGGGTCTTTGCTGGTTTATTTACCGGTGATTTGGTTGATTAGATATTTTATTTGTAATGTGTGATGTGAAGAATGTACTGAGATGAGGATAAATATAAAAGAGGAATCTTCTCACCCTTTATATATCTATCTCCCACAAATCTGTATTACTAATAATATCACATCAACTCTAAACAACAACACCAACACCAACATCCCACATAGCCATTCCATTCCCGTCCAAAATACCATCACCATGTTCTTCTCAGAATGAGCCTACCCACACAGCTCTTGCATCTCGTGCGTGCAGGTATCCGAATCAAACCTCAGCAAAACCACCCAACTCTCCTCCAAAAAAGCCGATTCTATACAAAATCACATATCAAAGCCGCCAACACATACCTTCACGAGTACTAATTTTCAGCTAAGATATCACTTGACATCTACATACGAAGTGAGTTGTCGACAAGGCTTAGCATTGAAGTCCAAATCTTAGAATAGGTATAAATTCTCACTTGGCTTGAAACCAGGCTTAAAAAAAGCCTCTATTCACCTAATATCATACGTGCTATCACTAGATCATTGAGAACTTTCTCAATTAATGAGGCTCATTTTCTCATAGCTGAGAAGAAAATCAAAAATCTACTGAGACAAACCAAGAATGTATACGAGATAAAGTTGTGAGATCACTCGAATATCACGTTGATATTCAGATTTGTGCTCTCGTACAACGTAAATCGTCATACAATTATCATAAGCACCATTAACCTTAACCCATCTTCTGATTTTCACCGTCACTCTGGTAATAATCAGTATCTTCGGCCATAAGTAAGCTTACCTTATTTACTTCTCCCCCCCTCAAACAAACGCCGCAAACGCCGCAAACATCACAACAAACTCAGACCTTTCGAAATCTATCGGATCTAACCCGTCCCCAGAAACCTTCAAAAATGACATGTCTTCATCACCATGCTCACCTCCTCTCAATAAATCCTTGGCGAAATCACATTTCTGGAGACAGGCTTCACCTCATCTCTAAGACTTTGCGGAGCTGAGGTGAAAATATCGCCTTTTATGTGTGACAGCGGCGCATCTTTTAGCCCCCGAACCAAGAAGTTGACCAGAGTCTATTTTCTTGCGAAAGCATGAAAGCATAAAAACAATCCAATCACGACGCGTTCCAAATTCGTATACATACTTTTTCGTCCCGGAGAACAGGTTCGTGATGCTAAGTATAGATAGATTTTACGAAATAATTTTTTCGATTGGTTGTACAGTATGTCTCAGCCCTATATACAAAATGTGAGGCGATGCAGAGGAGGCGTGGATTGATTGATTGATTGATTGATTGATTGATTGTGTTTATCGTCATAGGCCGTAGGCCCACGCGCCTTGGCGCGTGATAACCTTAGCCATCTATTCCAGATTTGGACAAATGACGCTCAGAGGAGTATGCCTCTGAGTAGTGTACTAGCTAGCTAGGGAGGGTATTTATATACAATTAAAGGGGCTAGGGCAGGGTTTACATGATTGCCTTCGCGACAGATTTGGGGCCGGTTGGCTTAGTGGTTAATATTGTGGTCCTCCTCGTCCACTAGATCACTGGCTCTTGATCACTCTCCCTTCCCCTCATACGTTTTTGTTGAATTATCTTGTGTGTTTACTATTTTTTTTTTTTTTTCCTTTAAAAGGAAGGGGAGGAAAGAAGAGAAAAGAGAAGAGAAGAGTAGAGATGTAAAGAAAAGGAAGGAGAAGAGAAGGAGAGAGAATAAGCCCTTTGAGTACCTGTTTGACAAAGGAGATACAGGAAGTAGAGGAAAAACGAAGGAAAGGCTTTTTTTTTTATTTTTTTTTTTAAGCTGCAGATAAATGCTGTGGGCAGATATCTGTATAGAATTTGGTGGATTCAAGCCATTCGGCTAGTGCGAGACCACCTGTGGGGATGCCTAGAAGCCAGGGGATGGCTTCAGATGGTGGGCTTTTCGTGAGTGTTTTGTAAGCTTTGCCTTTCTTGCAGAAGAAGAAGTGTAACGGGGTTTTCCTTTTACCGCATAAGCAGAGAGTGTGGGCTGTAGTGTGGTTGAAGCGTTCGTGATATGCCGCAAAGTCTCCATGCTGTGATCTGGCTGCAAGAATGTAGTGAAGTGTAGCTCTTTTTAAAGAGAGGGTAATCGTATTGGAAGTGTGCTTATATTGCAGATCTTTGTAATACTGAGGGCTGACTATGTTCCACAATTGGTCATCCGCTTTATTGGCCTTTGATCTGATTAGTCTTTTGAGGGAGGCTAACGTGCAGGCCGGGTTGGGGGGTGGGGGGAGTTTTGCCCCTTCCTTGGCTGCTTTGTCGGCCATTTCGTTGCCTGGAATGTTGAGATGCCCTGGGACCCAGCGTATGCGTATTTTACCAGGGGAGATATGTGGGAGCCTCGGTCTAGCGGCCCAGGCCTGTGTGAGCTTCAGGAAACCTTCGAAGACCGCCTGAGACGAGCCATTGAAGTGGGAGCCTAATCTTAGGGCTACTTCGTAGTTATCCAAGAAGATCCATAGGTCTGTAGCAAGTTTGATTGATGGTAGCGTTAGGGCCTTTGCTGCCCCCGTTACTGCAGCCATAGCTTCCGCGTCGAATACCTCTGCATTTGTGCCAAGTGAGAAGGAGTAATGGGCCACTTGGATATCAAATTGTGTGATTACAAAGCCACCTCCGGTGGCGCCGTCCTTGCTTTCGCTTTTTGAACCATCCGAGAAGATCTGTATATCACTCCTTGGGATCTTAGTATGGAAGGCCTTGAAGTCGTCAGCCGCTTGGGCCTTTGTTCTGCCCATCGGGTCAGCTACACGTATCTCGGCTTCTGCTCTCGATTCCTTGTGTTCCCATGAAGGGAAAGCTAATGGATTTATATGTTCGGCTTTTGGTAATGCTGTGATGAACCTTGAAAGTCTTGTATCTGCAGTTCGGTTCTGGTCTTTGGCTTTGATCATGCTCTTCGCTCTAATTCTGAGGGGGTGGTAAGGGTCTAGTCTGAAGGTTCGCGCAGCATATGTTTGTGAGGCTAAGTTTAGCTCGATTTCGGAGGGCCTGAGTTTGGCTTCCTCGTATAGCACCGCTGTGTTCGTGGTTTTGTATACTGGGAGAATTGCTTTTGCACAAGTGAGGATCACTTTGTTGAGTAGATTTATATGGCTATCCACTACATTTGAAATTGACTCGTTCGAGGCATTCTTCTTTAATCTGGTTCGGCCTGGCCACCATGTTTCCGAAGCAAAGTAGCATTTCTTTAGTACACAGGCTACAGCCACTCTTCTGGTGGAGCAGGAGGGTATCCCTCGGCATGTGTTATTGAAGGATCTTAGTGCATTAGCTCCTTTGAGGGCTTTTGCTGTGAGAATCTGTATGTGTGGCTTGAAGTTTAGTCTTCTGTCGAAATAGACTCCAAGCCATCTGAGCGGACCAGGTTTCACCTCGATGTTCAGGGAGCCAGTGTGTACTGAGGGAACTTCAGCTAGTGTGCGATGTCCCTTGTAGAAATGTATTAGCTCAGATTTTTTGGGGTCAAAGGTGATGCCTTCGGTTTTCCCCCATTCGAGAGCTTCTTGCATATTTGCCTGAAGAGTATCACAGTTCTTTTGGAGGCTATCGGATGTTGCTAGTAGCGCAATATCGACAGCGTACCCGAATCTCTTCCGCGGATTGCCCATCCAGAAAAGGGGCGCAATATAGAGCATAAACAGGATCGGGGAGATTGGAGAGCCTTGGGGAAGGCCGCATTCTAGCTTTGTTTTTGGGCCGATCTCGCCGTCCAGTCGGATCTTTATGTAACGATTGGTGGCAAAGGACTGTACCCATTTAACCAATTTGTTTGGCCATCCTTGTTCCCGAAGGCGGTTCACTAGTCGTCCTGGTAATACTGCGTCAAAAGCTCCCTTCACGTCCATTGTGAGAAGTGTAGTTTTTAACCCTTGTTTCAAAGATGCTTCGACATCATGTGTGACACAAGATGTGAGGTCTACTGAGGATCGCAGTGGTAGAGCTCCGAACTGTTGATTTGCTAGGACTTTGTAGTTTAGAGCAAGCCATGATATTTTCTTCGCAATGAGTCTTTCAAGGCCTTTGCCTAGAACTGAAAGTAGAGCAATCGGGCGGTATGATCTTGGGTTGGTATAGTCGGGCTTATTGGGCTTAGGGATGATTGCGATTGTGGCTATCCGGAAACATTCTGGGTGATGTCCTAGGTTTAAACATCCTTTGAAGAGGGAGAGGGTTATATCCCTGATTAGTGGCCATGCGATTTGTAAGATTCTCGTCGGGATTTCATCTGCACCGGGTGCTGTGTTCCCGGCCTTTAGAATAGCTAGTTCTATGTCTTGTAGATCGATATCGGGGAAGATGATAGAACGACTTGGGATCGCTGGGATGTCGAAAGGAATATCGTCGACTTCGGCCGAGTTTGTTAATAGATTGCTGGCGAATGCTTCTCTTTTCTCTTCGATGCTGTTTGCAGTGGTCAAATTTGAGGGGTCTGCTAGAGGCGGGGTTCGGTATGTGCCTGTAGTCTGGTGCCATTTGGCCATTCGGAATACATCGTTTATGTTCTCTACTTTGTCGATTTTCGAGATATAGAAGGCACGTTTTGCTTTCCGGACTGTTCTCCGGAGAGAGCGCTTGGATACAGGAGTTTTAGCAGTCCTGTGTTCGTGTACAGCCTTTGTACAGTCCTCGTTCCACCAGGGGTTGTTGAAGGGGGCCGTTTGTAGATCTTTTGCAGAGCCTGTGTAGGCCTTTATGAGAGCTTGTGTGAGAGATGATGCTAATCGATCTAGCTCGTTGGTGGAGAGTGCTTCGGTGCTGGCATCGATATCGGTTAGGTTCATTCCTAGTAGGTCTGTAAAGAGTTTTTCGTCCAATGTGTCCAATCTAAGTTTTTGAATGGGCTTCGGACTTTGGCAGTTCCAGTGAAGTAAGGTTTTTAACGTGTTGTGATCTGAAGTGCAATCTAGGTGTTCAGCTAGAGAGGTGTATGCTATATAGGGTCCTGATAGAAAAGTAAGGTCTAAGGTGTTTCCTTTTGTGTGAGTGGGAATTCCGATTGGAGAGATGAGGTGTAGATTTCGAGAGTTGGACCACTCTATGAAGGGCTCAGCTAGCGTTGAGGGGGTGGGATGTAAAGGATTCCAGTCAGGGTGATGGAGATTGAAATCGCCTAGTAGGATAACGTTTGATGGGCAGTGATAATATTATATTTGCAAATCTATGAGTCTTTTACAATATATCCAGTGAGACTACAAATATAAGTAAGAGTAACCAATTCTTACCATGCTTTCCCAGATACAAGATGTCAGTCTCAATATCCTTTGAGAAGGTTGCCCCCAGGCAAAAACAACCTTTCTACACCCATTATCCTGTTTGCTCCCTAAGCCTACCCGGTATCTCCATTGCCAGCTGCCTTGTACCCTATTGTAGACCGATACGCGCATCCGTCCTCTCGAGCCGTATAGACAGTGTCACTGTCGCTGCCATTATACGCTACGCCCCGCGGCTTGTGCACCGTTTCGCGTTACCTTGCCGGATCTCTCCTGCACAACAAGGCCGACCGTATCTTGCAAGCTTTGCTGTGTCTTAACCCCTAGCCAGGCAACTAAAAATACAACGTTTCCAGCTCACTAACCAAAGCGCAGCCTGCAAAGTCCATTCGCCCAATGTATAGTTTGTAATCGATAATGCGGAGGGTTGAGAACGTATCGGATATGTGTCTTATAAGGTGGCTTCTGCCAGAGCTCATCCGCTGCCGTGATGTCTGCCGAATGCTTCGCAGAAGAGTGAAACTTGCTAAAAGCATCCCCCTCGTTCGAGAGTTCCTCTGCCGCCATGATACCGCTCTTGTACATTCGTAGAGCAAAGTGCCAAAAGCGTCCCTCCATCCCTAATCTACCCATACCTCCGCTGGCCTCAATAAGACTCTATCACAGCCTTTATACATTCTCGATTACTCCCCTTAACCACCTGTAAACTTCCAATCCGGTATACCCGCAGATTGTACGCATTGTTGGGTCGTGAAAATTCTGCACGCTAGCGCCCCAGAGGTGCCCTGTCAATCACCGGCACAACGCTTTCCTTCTCAGGCTCTGTTCCCACACAGATTCGTAAAGACAGTCCGCTTTGAAATGCTCCTTAAAGCAATTCTCAGGCTCTGCATCCCACTGCAGATTCGTAAAGGTGGTTCCGCTTCGAAATCCGTCGTTGTTTCGTTGATTGTCGGGTAGTTTTCATCTCCGTTCGACTGATAGTCCCCTGTTCCGGGCCAAATTCACGATACCTTCACTCCCAGTACCGCTCCTTTTTAAAGCACGACCTTTGCCCAGCTTCAGCCTGATTCAATCTTGGCTCTGTAAGAAAAATTACAGGTTCGTAGGATGCACCACGTACAGGTGTTGAATCATCGCATCCCAGAGGAGGCGTGGAAAGGTTAGGAGCACCATTGATGAGGGGTAAGGGTAAGGTGATCAATCATCACGTGTAGGTTACTTAGTTTATGTAACCGTTCGGAGTACACACGATGAAAGGTAAGTTGTGTAGTAGTGTAGTGTAGTCATGGTGAGAATATACGAGAAGTCATTGCCCCTTAACTACCTAATTACCATACCTAACTACTCAACTACCTAATAAACCTACCATCTCATCTTCCTAACAACTTCCCTCTCCTCAATAACCTAGCTCCCCATGCCCGGAGTCAAAAGTTGATAGAAGTAGACGTAATTAATTAACTTAGCTGTTGCACTTACCATCCCATCCGCCTTGTTCGTATTTCATGACATTTATATCAAAATTATCAGGAGACATGTTAGAAGTAATTGATGAATAGATTTGTGTAGAAGCATTATATATATCATTCAATCTCAACAATATCAAAATCAAACAAACACCAAGTAGAAAAACAAAAATCTTTAAAATACATTTTATAATAGTTACTATCTTTACTTTAAACTTTAAGAGATTTATCATTTTTTTAGGGGATTTCTTAAAAAACAAACACCCTCCTTTCATTACGCCATCCCATCGAATTCCACTAACCACATCATATCCTAAATTCACCTGCCAGCTTCATTTTCACATCTTTGTCTTTTTATTTATTTCGAGCTCGTGATCTAGCAAGCACTAGATTCCTGTCTAGCAAGTGCTGGGTCATGTCTATCAAGACTCATTTTTAGATATGGTAGCTAAATCGCTGGATAGATATTAAGAGGTAAATGATCTCGTACATGGTACGTCATTTATTGGTCTCTCAATATCTGTTTCATACCCCCTGTGGGAAAAGTCCCACACACCTTTTGATGAAATGATTGTTGCAACCCAAGTAATCCTCATTCATCATCCCATCATCATCTCTCCAAATCATCAATCCGTCCGATCGCCTTAAAAAAATCCTTTCCTTCCTAGCCCCTCGTTACTCATTCATCCATCATAGAAGAAACAACAATCGCTACATTATCTGCTCAAACCTCAAAGTTTACATCATCGCAGAACTAAAGTTAAATAAAATGCCGCTGAAAGAATCCTCACTCTCATGAAGTTTTTATGAACATGAACGGAATTGTGTTGTATACATGAACATAAAATTGGTTTGCCAGAAGATGATTTTGGTCACCGGGGCAAAATCATCTGTCTTCACCAAATTTGATAACGGTCGTGAAGGGTAGGAAGTGGTTGATCGTTCATAGAGCAGGAAAAAAAAATAGCCGCCAGTATACCAGACACCGTAAAACTTTTGCAAAGATCACATCGAGTATGCCCCAAATCAAGATTAGACAAGAAGTAGAAGCAATCACACTTGATTCCTCTTCGGAGGAAAGATGGAGGCGAAGCGAAATCCAGCCACTAAGTGGGTAAAGCCTTTTTTCTTAATATGTGCATTTATCTCTGCTACCAGAATTAGCATTGAATCGTCCAATAGCTAAAAGATTCAACTTACTCTCCCACGTCGACTGTTCACTTGTTCTTGTTGCATATATGGCAGGTTTTGCATTCCATTGACAGGCAAACCACCATAACCATATGCTCCCATTCCCATTCCCATATTATTGAAACCAGGAGGTCCAAATGAGTTTTGTCCTACCATTGGGCTAGGGCTCATTTGTTGAGATGGTGGTTGAATGGGACTAGCGTTTTGCATCCCGCGATATTGATCCGTCATTTGTGGGGTACCAAATGCACCAAACCCTGATTGCATGGCAGGGTAAAAGCTGTTGATTGGAGGAGTGCCTCGTGCCATGTTTTGGTATTGCAACTGTTGCATATTCATTGGTTGCATCATGCCTGAAGATTGTGGGAACATTGAACTTGGAAGTGCGTATTGTTGATAGGGTGTAACGTTAGAATCCATGCTGTCAGTTCGTTGCATATTCATACTCATGTCATATGCATTTTGCTGAATTTGTGGATTTTGTTGCATTTGCGGGTAGTATTGATTAGCACCATATTGTGATTGAGGTGCATGTTGTCCAATGGGCTGACTTTGTTGTGATCCAGGCCGAGGGCGATCAGTCGTTTGCTGTTGACTATGCTCTCTGCTTGGTCCGGCACTACCGTTACGAGTTGACAATCCAACCTCATCCATCAAGCGCTTATAGCCTTGTGCTGGCTGTGCCTTGAGGCGAACCAGAACATTTCGAACGTTCTCTACCACCTTGCTTCGAATTGACTCATCAAAGAATGGAGTAGTAAGGACTTTGAAAATCAAAGTAGCACCACAAGCTTGATCGGATAGAATAGCCTCGAGAGTTTCGTCATCCTTTGAAAAGAACAATGCTTGGAAGATTTGATCGCGCGCATCAGACTCTAACTTCTGATTGATAACTTTCAGCACTGTGAGATATGCTACCTTGTGCTTGCAAAGGTGGACGAGGTTTGGTACGAGTTGAGGTGCAAGAACAGAACGACGCTGCGGGAATGTGCAAGTATCCAAAAACCAAGTCAAAAGCAAAGCACCATTAGCATTAGTAGCCAATTGAACACTGTGTAACGCAATGGCGGCCGCCAACATTCGTTGTTGATCCTTAGTTGAATGGTGACTTTCCAAACAAGCTCGCATAGCCCTGGCGCCATATCGTCCTTCGGAAATAGGCTTCATTTTGCTAAGCATAGCCTCGAATATGAAATCATTGTAAGGTGAACCAAACTTCAAGCAGCATTGCAAAACATAATTTCCATATTGATCAAGGAACAACGGCACAGTATATGGCGCAAGGTTCTGAACTATCATGGTCATTTGCTTGGGCGTTTTGCATACGTCGATGATTTTCTGAGCAGCCCAGGTACCATTCTTATGCACACCAATCTCCGCCATGTGAGGAGCAATTCGCTCAAGCATAAGGTCCCTAGTATCATCCGAGCAATGTTCGAATAACTTCTGGACAACGGTGTTTCCTAAGTAGTCAGAGGACAACTCGGCAACTTCCTCAAGCATATCCATAGCGATAGCTTCAATCTCAGCTGGCGACCAGCTTTGGTTGTCAATGCGTTTTCTAATGTCTCTAAGCTTAGGAGCATCGTGAACTCTGCTGTGACTGGGTTCTGGGATTGCTGGAATCTCAGACTGCCATTTGTCGTACGAGATGGATGATTGCAGGCTTTGTCCAATCTTAACCTTGTCCTCAGCGGTGGCTCCAAACTCGGACACAATATTCAAAATATCATTCTTGATGTCTCTTAGTCGTGGCGAAGGAGGTTCAGTAGTTTCAGGTCTTGAGATGACTCCAGGAGCACCGTTGGTGTCGGCAGCATTTGCGCCCGAGTCCAGACCCTTGGAGAAAGGATCTGGGCTTGGAGAAGGGAATGTTCCATCAGGACCTGGCGTCGTTGCTGGGGATACGGGTTTAGCAAAGTTAATTCTGACTGGTCCTGCTCCTGGGAAAATTTCCTTTCCATGCATCAATGCCTTTGCTGTTATGGCACTGTCAACGTGTTCAAAGTTAACAAAGCCACAATTTTTGTGCGTAAGGACTCTTGCGGACTGAACTGGACCATGAATTTTGAACATTTCCGTGAGAGTAGAGGTGGTGGTTGATGATGGAATGCTTCCGAGCCAAAGAGCACTAGTTGGTCCCTCCAAATTGTCGTTAGGGGAGAGGTGTTCATTTCGACTGTTCGAACGTCCTAGAGTCATCGCGGCGACGGCTTCAGGGAGAGCTGCAAATTCTTCCGCCTCTCTCAATTCCGAGGCAGTAATGGTATTACCAAGACGAGATGCTGAAGGATAATAGTCACGTAGTAATCTTGATGGATTTGGTGAATCCAGAACGCCGGCCGTCCTAGCTCTTGGTCTGTTTGCTTGGCTGGCGTAATGTTGAACGGCAAGGTTGTGCTGTTGGATCGCAGCATTGGTGGCAGCCATTTGCATCTGTAATTGAACTTGTTGGGCTGCCTGTGCCTGTTCGTATGGTGTCATGCTACCCGAACCATAGTCATCATCTTCTTCATCCTCGGCATATTTCTCCTTCGCATTGACAGAATAAGAGCGAAAACGATTTGATTGCCTGTTTATATCGAGGATATTGGCAAACAACGGATTTACCAATTGTGCTCGAGGAGGCTGTGGAGTTTCCGCGAGGCCCAAGTAATCAAGAGTTCTGATTTCATTATCATTGTTTCCTTCCCTTGAGAATGAAGATTGTGCGGGTGAACTAGGGCCATTGGACGACTGACTCGCAATACTTTGCAGAGTTGAGGTCCGATCACGGCCGGCCGAGGGCAAGCCCCAGCCCGAAGTGAAGAGCCCTGAGTGACCAAACGGTGAACTTTTGTATTGAGGATTTTGAGGGGTTGAACCAGAACGTAATCGATTTAACAAACCCGTGCTGGTAGACGGATCACCCAAATCATTGAGGTTCGGCGATGGAGATTTGAATGGAGTCGAGGATGGTGTGGGTCTCGACGTCTTCGCTGCAAGACTTCCTGGAGCTGTATTCAAAGGTCCACCAGACGAAAAACGAGATGGAAGTGTGCCAGCACGAGCTCGTCGTGCTGGCGTGGTTTCCACCGTTGGCAATTGGGCAAAATCGGGAAAGCCATCCGTGGGAGACTCGAGGATAGTCTCTCGGAGAGGAGTAGAATTGCCACTTGTTGGAGGTCCCCATACATTGCTATTACTGAACCCTCCTTCTTGTGCTTGAATCTCTCGTGCCCTGTAAATGATGGAATAAGTCATGGTAACATACTAAATTTCAATTAACTTATCATACCTCTTTGTGGGGAATAATCTGTTGGCACTCTGCTGTGTAGCAAGTTCATGCGATGGAGAACCAGCTCCCGACCGCGTATTACCGGCCATTTTGCCTGCGGAGTTTAACGGTAGACCAAATGGTGATCTCAAGGGAGCGCTTCCGATTGAAGCCTCTGTGGGGGATGTATTGGAAGTTGAGGAGCCCGAGCGAGGGAAACCGACGGCTGGCTGGGGTAAATGGCCAAGGTTGAGATGATCAGATCTCTTATTTGACATTATAGATTATCCCGTCTGCCACAATCTCTCGATTCTGATACGAGAGATGGCAGATTGGTATGATTCCGAGTAAAAAGCTCTCTTGTTGAAGTCTGTCCTGATATCAAATTTGACGCTAGTAATCGCGTCAAGACGAGCTAGCTTAAATAACAGATTTCGATGTTAACTCGGCAGATTAAATTGTCGATGAGAAACGTAAATAGTATGACGGTTGAAATGATCTGAATACTTCGTAAAGACTGTGTTTGCAGGGTTCGGGAAGAGTTGTCAAGACGATGGAGATGTATTAAATTGACGGGAACTCTTCAATGAGTCAAATCAATGACTTTTTTTTTTCGCAAGAGAGAAAACTTTTGAAATTGAAAGCGTCGATTGAATTTGAAGGAAGGATTATGATCCGATAGAGGTTCGGTCGTCCTGTGAAGCACAAAGTCCCTTGACAGTGAAGGATGCTTGAGACTGATTGAGCTTGAATTAAAGCTTGGAAGGATTTCGTAAAGTGGACTTGAAGATTGGAGGAAAAAGGGTTTCGTGAAAGGATGGCTCTATCGATAATGGTTGACTTGAGAGTTTCCGTTTCAATGTACAAACCTTCATTAATACAAAAGAAGAGATGCTAACATGAGAGACGAAAATATGATTGAGATACAAAAAGAGGGAGGGAATGATGGGTAAGTGAAATTTAAGTTGGGGATGTAAGACTACTAGGTATGTATGTATGTATTGTATTGTATGTGGAGGAGGAGGAGGTGAAGGGCAGGATGAAAGAGAGAGCGAGATATCATGGATTGTTGAGATCTGGTGGATGGACCGAGTGTCTTTTTTCGAGGAAGGGTATTCGCTTATGAAGCTTAGTGCGATGTGCTGAAACTTGCTTGGATGGGATGGAGAGATGGTGCGAAGATGGATGGAATATGAAAATAATTAGATTATTCGTAAATCCTTGAATGGGTGGCCCTGATTTTGGGTAATGCGGATGGATATATCTGTTACCCAACGAAGGGCTTAAGCCAAAATTGGTACGAGGGACAGGAAGGCTAGTGAGAGCTGGGTAAGAAAGGGACCAAAGAGGTACGAAAGAAGGTTATGGATAAGTCAATTCAAGGTACAAGAATAAGGTACGAAAGTTAAAGGTTAGAAGTTAATACCTAGTTTACATCAACAATGGTAAATAGATATTTCAAATATTGAGTAAGTGGACGAGTAAGTGAGTGAATGGATGAATGAATGAGTAAATTAGATTTTATATACATCTTACCTATCAAGTAGCAGAATATGTAGTAAAATAATTATAATTCCCGAGCTTCTGATTTTGTTAATGTTTGTACGTGACTAGCAGTTAGCTCTCCTCACGGTTCTTTTATAGTTTGTTCAATTAGTTCCATTAGTTCCATTTAAAACAAAGAGCAAAAGCACTCAGGTATACAAAGTATAACTCTTACATCTATACCGCGACACATATAGTCATCTGCTTCAAACAAACTGGCTTTCATAGTGCAAGTAAGATCTATGTTTTAGAGGATTATGGTAGGTATTGTACAAAGTACCAAGCATGAGAACGGACACTAATAATCTCTGGTAAAAAGACCAAAAAGACGCCATCACAGATAATCACCCCATAGCCAAATCAACCATGACTTAGGTGCACCGGTGTTCACTAGGTAGATAGTGTCAAAGTGATCACTTAGGTTAAATCTTTCTACTCGAGTAATTGAAGTTATCATTCCAAAAATCCAAATTCATCAATCGCATTCGTCTAACCTACATTTCGAATCACCTTCTCATTAACATTTTGAGGACTCACTTCTGTACATATATATACTTTGCATCAAACCCTCTACCTACTTACTTCCTGCATGAGTTTCTCAAAATAACATCTCACCGCATATCAGGTACATACATACATATATTTCCGAATATCAAAACACTCACTCGTGCAGCTGGTAACCCGTCATTAATTTAACAACATAACCGCCCATCTATCTGACTACGAAAAACCATTATTGGGTAGCTAGTTATTCGTCTGCAGATATAACTTTATACATAGCCAGCCTTGTTTCCATCGTCGTATGTACGAAGTATTCATTCACCATCTCATTATCCTTAGAGTTTCCTTGCATCCTATGAAAAGACTTCCCTTCTATCAGTCCAGTCTTATCAAATCAGCCTCCTCTATAAATAATTGGGGGCCGTATCAGGATTTAAGGTACGAAATTGATGCAGTGTCACAATTCAATCATCCTGCATTTACATTTACATTTACATTTACATTTACACCAATGGACTTCTCTCCCACGACTATATGTACTGTAACCTCCCCTTACCTATCTATCTATCTATATTTATTTATTTTCCCCTTTTATTTTTTCTTTCTTTCAAAATATCATCCATCTAAAAGATATTTTCCTACCCGTTCTAATATAATATTTATTTGATACTTATTACCGGTTGCTATCAATATTCGACCATCGTGACTGACTGACTGACTTGACTGCGCTGAACCTTTGTTGGAGTCTAATTAATGCATTGATCTCCGACTTATTTTGTTTTATATGAAAGACTACTCATTCGTATTGGTCCACGCACGCACTCCCCGTCCAAGAAAGCAGTCGAGATTAATGGTTTGCTCGGATCTTCTCCATGATTCAAATTTTACATTCTCACATTGGTATTTTTTAGACTAGGCTGGTGTACTCACGAGCAAACAAGCAATTCACCATTTCATCTAGATCACATACTCTACTCACTATCTTCCCTTTGTCCCGAATATGCCGTACGTCTACGTCTTTCTTACCTTACCCCTTAAAAATTGGCAGTTGAGTATGTACGTGTGTGTGACAATGGCGTGGAAAACACCAGAATTCTTCATACTCCGTCCGTACAGTACGTACCTACTTTCCGATCTTCACATATCTTCCCCCCATACATTCAATTATACATATCAAATGGGGACCTCTGATTGGTATTTTCACAATCGTGCCCTGGTAAAGTTCATCTTGATGATGCATATTCTCTCATTTCTGATTGATCTGTTTCTGCTGATTTTGATTCATTTTGAAACCTTAGCTTACATACCCAAGTATGGGAGGGAATAATGCATAAGTAAGGTTGTGTACGTAGTATGTATGCCATGAGTTGAGCAACTCCAACCGCACTCATCTCTAGAAATGGATATCTTTACAGCCTTGTCATCTGCCGCCCTTGAAAGCACTCTTTTTTTTTTAACTTGGATGAGATTTACTTTCATTGCGACAATGACACTCGATGTATATCTGTATCTAGCTTGTCAATTTACCATTATAGTAATACTTTTAAAAATCACAAGGATATTTTAGTATCTATCATAGCATCGTGAACATCATTTACCAACATCACCATCGAAATAGAGGATATACAATCATCGAGGGAAAAAAAAAAACAGAAAAAAAAAAACGTGATGTTTGCAAAATGCCAAGGTTTGAGATCATGGTTCTTCTAGAAATTTTCGCATGAATGATACGATGATTTTTCAGATAAAGGTATCGAGCAAGTTTTATCAAACTGACCTCATCTACGAATTTCTATTTATAAATAATAATAAAAGAGCTTGAGGAGAAGTGTCCTCAATATCGTACTGTATGTAGGTATGTAGGTGCAGGATTGCATGTATATCCTCAAAGTATCTGTCTGTAATGCTTCCGTACTGTGAGTACCGCTCGGTAGATAGCAAAGAATGAGAACAAGGTTTCACAAGTCGTACGTCCGCGGAGTACTGGTGTACCAAACTTTGAAAAAGATGCATCATGTGACGTCAGGTTGCACTCCGTTACTTGTGCCCTGCCCTGTCTTGCCCTGTCCGGGAACGAATGTGCGACCATCGGGCCAAACCCTACGTGCGCACCATCTTCGGTTGATCCTTTTCCTTCCCGCCGCTTTATTGGTTTCCGCGTTTTAATCATAACCGGCGTTGTTTAAAGGATAAGCATGTGCGACTTATCTAACTCAATCAGGAAGGATCGGCTTAAGATTATTCCGCCTTCATTGATTTGATGATGAGATTTATCCGAGAGCTTCTTCAACAACAATAATTGCAATCGCATTTGAGTTAACGTCGCGAGAAGCGTGTCGCGTTTCAAAAGGTCGGCAGTGAGTGAAAAGGCGATGATAACACTTTTTCCCATATCTGCGACGGCGTATTCGAAACAAATCAACAAAAATGGCCGACGACATCGATGAGGATACTCCAATGCGAACTGAGGATAATTCGTCCGATGACGACAGTGGTAGTGACAGTGAACAAAATGGCGGGGAAGGAGAAATTGAATGGATGGTTACATCGCGACAAAAACGTTCGACTGCAGGAAATCGATTGAATGCTTTATTACAACAAGAAGAACCAGATGATGAATTAGAACTTTTATTCGCAGAAGATGAAAATGAAGAAGATCATGGATTCGTTGATGTGGAGGCTGATTCTGATGTACAAATGGATTCTTCCGATGATGATGATGAAGGACCTGCAGCTGGTGCAGATGATCTTGAGGGGGAGAAAGAGTTACAACGAAAGGAAAAGGCAGAACGATTGGCAAAGAAACGGAAGATGAATGATGGTATGCCAAAGATATTCAAAAAGAGAGTCAAGATCGATCCTACAATTCCTTCCAAACCTGCCCCGAGACTAAAGAAAAAGTCCGAACGCGCTTCATGGATTCCAACTCCAGAAGATGCGCCAACTCGAGCATCGGCTCGTGGTACGACGAAAAAAAGTAAAGAACAATTACATGCGCAGATGATAGATCGGGAGAAGAAGAGGTTAAAACAGTTGGCCAATATGGAGAAAGCAGCAGCAGCAAAGGAAGCCGCAAGGAAACCAGCCATGACACAAGAAGATAGATTGGCAGAAGCTGCAAGGGTGGAAAAGAGTAATTCCAAGAGTTTAAGTAGATGGGAAGAAGCGGAACAACAACGGGAAGAAGAGCAGAGGTTAAAATTGGCGGCGTTGCATAATAGAAAATTAGAAGGTCCGGTTATTACCTGGTGGAGTGGATGCGCGACATGGGTTGGAGGAAAATTAATTGCCATTGGATCAAAGAAACTCAAATCGGATGAACCTAAGGAAAAGTCAAAGAAGAAAAGGGCTGGGGAAATGGAGGATGATAATGAACCTGGATCACCAGAATCGACTACTTTGAAGGGTAGTGCTAGTCAAGGCTCGGCTGTGGCCAATGCGCCAACTAGTGATAGAAAGGATTCGATACCCGGAACCGCCTCCGGAGTCGCTACAGGTGATGGAGATAAAGATGGAATTTCATTAAAGCAGGAATCTGCATCGATGATTCCTGATGGTAATCTACATCCTCCTCATCCAGAATCACAACTTAGTAGTATTCTCAAGCCACCACAATTACCAACCATTCCACCACCTAGCAGTGTCCTTCAACCACCTACCAGCATTCTTCAACCACCTAATCAAACTTCTGGGGCGGTTCCAAATATTAGTGGACTTCAACCACCACATCAAACTACCGGTGCCGTTCCTCATATCAATGGACCACTTCAACTTCCGCAGTCACATAATCACGCCGTTCCCATCATACCACTTCAAGCACCATCCACCGTTCCTCCATTCTTCCTTCAACCTCCATCCCTTGATGGTTCGAAACCTCTACCTGGTTTTCAACCTCCAAATACGAACTATCCTCGTTTAATGCCCTCTCAAACAACCCCTTTCTCTTTTTCCACTTCTCAACATTACTCTCCTTATACTTCGGCTCCTCCTCTCCCTCCACCTCCACAACCACCCGTCACGGAATATGCGCTTAGGAATTGTCTCATCTTGACAAATTTTAATGAAGAAGAAATTAGAAATAAAGATGTACAAACGAGAATTTTATTTAATCAAACATTTCCTAAAGCTCCTAGTAAGTCTATTTTAATTTCTCTCCTATTCTTCCATTTATTTACTCATCATCCTACCCCTCACTCATCCACCTACCCATCACACTCACCCTCCATTCATCCACTCACCCATAAAATCCACACTAACCCCGCTCCCCCCCCCCTCAAGCCAAACCCAAAACCCCCTCCTCAAAATCCCACCCCCTCTGCGCAATAACCCACTACCCGGCCAAATTCCGCGACCCAAAAACAGGCCTCCCATACCTAAATTCATACGCCTACAAGGAAATTCAAAAATTAAAAAGAGGTGAGTATCGTTGGAGTAAATTGTTAGGTGCGTATGTGGGGAATGCAGCGGTGGCTGCGAGGGGTGTCCCGGGGAGATTTTTAAAGGCGGGAGGAGGTGAGAATGAGGTGTCGGGGACGTCGATACAGACACAGGGACAGGGTGTAGGGGTGGGAAAAGATGGTTCCGTGATGGAGACTTCGAGTTCGACTGCGACGTCGTCACAGCCGCAGGTGATGGCGAATGGGAAGTTAGCCATAGATGGTTAGTTTGGTAGGGAGTAGGTAGTTAGGTAGTAGGGAGTAAATAATCAAGTTATATTTAAAACTACAATTATTATAAATTAAATACCTTTGATTTGAATTCCTTATATTTGTTATAAAAGAATTGTAAATATAATATTTAATTTTATATAACGTAACTTATGGTGAACCGGGTCATATGGGGAACCGGGTCAGGTACCTTACACCAAAATTTTGGTGTAAAGGTACTTATAGCGATTTCTTATAACTCTACAAATATTAAAGATAAACTGTAAAGCTTTAATAATTTAGTTCAATATCCAATAAAAATATAGTATTAGAGTTATAAAACAATCATAAAGAATTTTGTTCTTGAATTAATACGATTTTAAAAATTCCCATAGTAATTTTTGTTAGGCAAAATGAAAAATTTAAAGAAACTTTAATATCTTTATTATATATTTGTATATTTATATAATACTTTATCATAATCAATATTTATATTGATTATATTATACTTTAAAATATCTAAGCTATATCTCTAATATTCATAGAGATATAAAAAGTTGCTATAAGTACCTTTACACCAAAATTTTGGTGTAAAGGTACCTGACCCGGTTCCCCATATGACCCGGTTCACCATAAGTTACGTTATCTATTCTAATATTTAATGTCTTATTTAATACTAATCACCAATCATATAATTAGGATAACAACTCAAGTCGATTCAACTCAACTCGATTACCTACTCAACTACCTACTCATAGATATAATTTAATTCATATAAAAGGTATTTCTCTCTCTCTCTCTCTCTCTCTTTCTCTCTCTCTCAACCTATAAAACTCATTCCACTCCCTCCACTCCACTCCAGCTTAACCCCAATCCAATCTAACCCAATCCAAATCCGATCCAAAACCAATGCAACACAACACAACACAACACAACGCTACACAACACAACACAACGCTACACAACACAACACAACGCTACACAACACAACACAACGCTACACAACACAAGCAATGCTATCTTCCCACGCTTCCCACGCTTTCCATGCACACAAAATTCCTCTTCCAAACCATCTAAATACAAGCAACCAAGCAACCAAGCAACCAACCATTTTGTTTTTGCAAAAAAAAAAAAAAAAAAAAAAAAAACCCATATATGCACACAACAAACAAGACCTTTATTTTTTAGTTTCCATAACTTCAATTCTCAAATTTTGTTGAAGTCAAACCCCATAACTCCCCTCGGCCCTCTTACTCTCCCACCCCAAAGAAATCAAACCATATAACACCATGCATGTATGTATGTATGCTCAAGGCTTTCAACAAAAAAAAAAAAAAAAATCATCAACATCTCAATGTAACAATATCTCGATATACTCTTGATTCTAACATCCATCCCTCCAATCAATAGTAAACATCACATTCTCAACGTTTCCTTTGTTTCTTCGCCGCCTCACTTCTAGTTTGTCTCTCTTCCTCAATTGCTGGTGGTAAAATTGGTGCCGCTTTCTTAGCTGGTTTACGATTTCGTGGTTGATCGGAATGTAAATGACCCAGTTCACTAATCGCCGTATTATTACGCCAAGATAAACATCGATGAGCTGTATGATCGACATGAGCTTGTTGTTTCCCACGAGTCGACATTCGCTTATGACTTGAATCAACACTCTTTTCATCGCTAGGGTTAAGATATTCCTTGCGCTTTTCCATATGAGTAACAATCTTGTCCTTGTAAAGTTGAAGTTCCTTTCGAAGTTTCAACTCGTTATTGCCACGCGCATCAAGCCAATTGAGTAAACCATCAACTGATTCAGGATCTTCATAGTATCCCCATTGATGAGCATTGAATACATGAGTATTTCCTTCTTCCATGACTTTCCGTTCCGGTACGGTCATATTGAACTTGTATCGATATTCATCTTGCCATTCGGGTCGCATTTCGATAAATCCTTCACGCTCCAGATCATCTGGCCCTTGAACCCAGATACATCCGTTGGCATATCCGGCATCAGCAGTAGAGCTTGTAGGAAGACCACTGTATGGCATACCATTACGTTCAAACCAATAATAGCGATTCCAAAATCGATCCTTACCAAGTACACGAGTACGAGGACAATCGGCCTCTCGAAGATCATTGTCGAGTATGGCAATCTCTTCCTCGCACTCCTTAATCTTATCTTGTAATTTTTGTATGTCTTTGAGAACCTTTGTGAGTGCCTTAGATTGTTTGGGTGCCTTAGGTTCAGCATCCGCTTTTGCTTTTTTCTCCTGTTCAGCTTCACGTTTGCGCTTTCGTTCTGCTGCTCGGTCAAGTCCACGACGTAATGATCGGGTTGGAAGAGCTTCTTCATCTGAGTCCATAACTTCATCACCATGAGAATCTTGAACCTCTTCCTCGACGTCGTGCATAGTCACGTCTCCATTAACACTAGCTGAAGCTTCCTTTTCCGCAACCTTCTCTACGGCTGGTGCAGGACTTGGCTCAGGCGGTGGTTCAAGTGCTTTTCTCGTTTCGTTGAGCTTCTTAAGAGCATCATGTCTAATTCAGTTAGCAGTTTGTCAAGAAGAAGATAATGAAAATACTTACGCATCCTTCTTAGTGCGCTGAAACTGAATCTTTTCCTTTCGAAGCATTGTCATGTGCTCACTACTTTCTTCCATGTACCCACGAATGGCTTTCGTTTCGGCAGTGAGCATGCAGATGATTTGGAGGGCCTTGATACGAAGGTTGACGTCAAGTTTAGCATATTGAAGACGAGCAGTCTCTTGTGTTGGCTCCATGTCGAGAGGGGCGAGTTGAACAAGGAGTGCTTCACAATCGGCAAAATGCTTCTCATCTTTCGAAAGTTGATGTAACAGGCCGATCATGATAGCTTCCCAGCCACCATTTTTGAAGTCACGTTTTCTTAATTTCTCGATCCATTCAATGCTATCTTCCATCTCTGCTGCGCGATGAGTATTTACCGGTCCAGCTGGTTCTTCCGGAGGTTGTTCGGCTGCCTTCTGTAAAGCTTCCGCCTCAGCTTTTGCCAGACTACTCCTTGTGGCGCGTCCTTTGGGTTTTGGCTCTGGTTCTGGTGTAGGTGTTGGCGCAGCGCTAGCCTCTATAGATTCTTCATCCTCGTCGTCTGAGTCTTCCATTTCAGGTAGTTGAATCTGTAGCTTTCCATCATCGGCTTCGGCATTTACTAAAATCTTTAAAACCGCGCAATGAATTTCTACGAATAACTCGCAATCTACATCTTCTGACGTGAATTGTAATGCTTCCACGAAATCATCAAAAGTGAATGAATCCAATTTGAAGATTTGACAATAGACATTTAAAGTGTCCCATGTTTCCAGTAATTGACCAATGGATGACATATGAATGCCATTACCCTCGGCGCTTGGTCTTCCAAAGATCATAGGATTATCTTGCGAAAAGTACTTAAGGTCGGGTCGTTTCGGTCCATCAACTCTAGGGGCCACTTCCAAATCCTCAATTGGGTATTTGATCGGCGGTGGCGGAGGAGGTGCCGGAGGAAGGGATGCAAGAGGCGCAAACGCGAAGGTAGAGTTGTGGAAGTTTTGGAAGTGAGGTCCCACTTGTTGTGGTGGCCCATTGGCTTGAAAGGTGTGAGACATGAAGGGAGGAGCATGGGGATGAGAATTGAATGGAATTTGAGGCGGGGATTGAAAGTGGGGGTGGGGAGGAGGAGGAGGGAAATGTGTAGGAATAAAATTCAAAGAAGCAGGGTCTAAAGATGGCTGCTGCTTACTCTTTGCCAGTTGGGACTGTTGCTGCTTGCTCTTATGGCTCTTGGGTGCTGGCTTCAACTCCGGGAGTCTAGCTTGCGGTCCATTTCCTCCGTGAAAGCTACCAACCATACCATCAAAATCTGTCGCTCCAATCTTTTTTTGAGATTGGTTTTGTTTTCTTTCCGCTGCTTTACTCTCATATCGAAGATGCGGAGGGACTCTAATATCGATGTTATAGATGGCCGCCACATCATGCTTCACCAACCAAGGCGCACCGGTCCATGCCTCTCTCGTAACAGTTTTCTTAATAAATGACCGCAGAACTTGTTTTGTGAAAATCTTGCGGTCACGCGTAATATGAGCGTCGTCCACTACTGCCTCTTCGTTTGGTCGACCGTCCAGGCTAACAAAATATCGTGAGAACGGTGCGCTCAGTGTGCCATCTGGCAGAACTTTGCTTCCAAAATGCGTTTTTTCTCTCACGGTACCAGTAAGTCGATCGCCCGTAACCACATGAACTGTGACAACCTCTCCAGGATAATAATCGGACCTAAACTCCTCGAAAATCGTGTCCACCAAGGTGTCGATTCGAGAAATGGTTTGGAATTGTACACGCCTTAGGATTGGCTGCTTCAATGCGTTCGGAAATGCCTCTTCGACCTCTTGCGCACCTGCCAACTATATAATAGGTTAGCCTCCCCCTCATTGGCCCGATGCGATCTAAAGAATTCCGTACCTCACTCTTGAGTGCCTCGAAGAATGATAAACCAGAATGGCCTGAAATTTGGCAAATAAATCGACGCTAGAGTTAGTTAGTAAATAACGCGAGCTAGCTGTTGTTGGGAAAGTCCCGAACCTGTTTGTAGAAATCCATTCTTTTTCTGTTAGCCTGTTCCACTAGGGGTCGACAGTGAGGGGCAAAATAGTCAAACTCACCGATTTAGGTAATCTTCATAGTCTAGGAAATACTCCCCGGTAGCAGGAATCACCCAGACCTATGACTTTTATTAGTCATTGTACCGTAGTAATAGAAATTCAGACAAATGAAGTCCATACTTCTGTGTCTTCATTCTCAATTTCCGGCTTTGGTGCATATTGTACCGGCTTCCTCTTAAAGAGAACCTAAAGAGTTTAGTTATCTTTATAAGTTTTGGGAAGACGGAAGGGAACAACTTACCATTGTGGGAGTTGGTTATAGTCAAATAGCCTTGACCATGTAAAAGATCCTAAGGAGAAAGAAATGTTTAGTTTTTGATATACCCCTCCATAGAGCAAGTAAGATGCTTTGCGCCAAAGTACTGTGACGGTTGAAAAGTTTCAAAAGTCGGTGGTGAATTGATCTGACAGTGACGTGGAGTTGGAGTGTTGGAGAAAGACTAGCTGGAATTGCCCTTTCACAGCTTGGGTGGTTTTTGTGGAAGTATATCAATCTCTCAACTTACAGATGCAGCTCTAAACGCGTCCGGGGGGCTCGGTACGTGATGAGGAATTCCTACAAGCTCGTAGAATGGATGTGGTGAGTTGGTGGTTGATGAAATTTGTTGATAGTTACGCGTTGTAAGAGTTAACAAGAGGAGGAAGAAGAAGTGGATTTGGAAAAGAAGAACGAACATGAGAAAAGGTCGGGAGGATGTGTTAGCGTAGCGTGTGACAAGGATGCGGGCTAGTGAGAACGGAGAACCGATTCGAGAACTTGCGACCCATAGCCGTATACATTTCTATCAAGAGAGATAGAATTTAGAAATCTCATGAACTAAACAACTTTCTTATGCTCAATATGTAGCCAGAGATGAGCCCTACGATATGAATGTATGTTTACACAATTATCTTTCCATTTGACGAAATAACCCTGAGTATAGGATTTCTCGAAAATATCTTTAACTAATAGCCGCTTCTCAGGAAATGCTCCTCGAATTTAGGCCTACTTGCCAAGGACTCGGGAAGTGCTTAGATGTCCTCGGATGTATTTATTCTTCTTTATTATTGATTGTCTAGGAGCCTTTGAAGGTAATTTCAACTTGTTCAAGCTGTATTGGGGTATTATGTGGTGAGTAGTAGTTTGTTGACATGGGATAGAGGGTTTTCTCCAGATTCAGGGGTGATGAAGGGGAACGTTGGATGTACTTTGAAATCATGAATGATCCTTTGAAATAGTTACTCCTAATAATGTTGTCGTTGCTGGCATTACTACTAAATCAATCCTGACTTGATCATCCTCCCTCCAAGTCTCACAACACAAAACTTTTGCAGAGGAAAATCCGGGCGGATGCCATCGTTGGCATTTGACTAAAGGGGTTTAGCGTTCCCGCTAAGCCAGCCGATTCTTTTAAACAAGCCAACCTCAACTCCCGAGCTTTGTCCTGTCAAGACCCTACCAAAGCCCTGAAGATCCCAAGGCTTTGATTAATTCTCACATTATCATCAAAGATCAGATGAAATAATTGAACTTTACGATAAATTTTATACGAAACCTTCGATATTTCTTCCTTGATATATAAATAGGGGGGTCGATACCCCTGCAAATTACATTTCATGATGTTGATATTGATGTGATGCCACGCTCTCCCTGAAGGAACTGCTCTGATCTCCCCACTTTCTCCTCCATTGAGTGAGATGCACATCATCATTGTAAACAACCTTCACTCCATGCAGCGAAAACGGCAGAATGCAGTAGTCGATTTCTCCAAGTAGACCTATACAGATCGTTTGCATTCGCTTTCTTCTTGAACACGTCCCAACTTCCCTAGATATTTTTCTGTACGATAACCATTCCAAATCTCATCATGTTCATTATCCCAAACCCCCACTTGTACTCAGGCCATACATACCTCTCTGGTATTCAATACCAGTATTCTAATCGCCATCTTGTTAGCTCGCAGTCATATTCTTGTCCCCCTTAAGGTTGGAGTCGATTAGTTTGGTGGATGGCCCCATGTCCTTTCCCACACCACCCTGAGATCCTCAGATGTCGACCCAAGATGATTTATGGATGACTAATTCGCTTTTCCTAGTTATCTTCAGATTAGGCTTTCTACAAGCATAGCAAGAATTGTCGTACAGAGCAAATATTGCCCTTTGAACTCGCTTATGCGTTTGTGGAAAAAACTGTTCAATATTGACCATCCAAAAGCATGCTCGCAAATAACAATCAATGCTGCACTCAATGAAGTCTTCTTGTGACTACAGGACTCCTAAGAAACAAAAATGGGTATCATTGGCTACTCCTAACTTTCAAAATATACTATCAAAAATCCTATCCAGCTTCCCACAACTCCGATTGCCGAGTATGAACTCGTGAACATTAATGGCAAAAACTCCAACTTATTCCCGAAGATAACTTGATGCACCAGCGAGCAATACATAATTAGAGGAATGCTGACAGTAATGTAGAGTGTGCTAAATCTATCAAGTAAGAATATTCTTGATTTTGACGCGGGTGCCAAACGATCAAAGGCAAGGAGAAAGAGAACAAGCCAGAAAATGGTATACACAATTTTGATAGGGAATTCCGCTGCTGTGAAGAGCAAAGGGAATAAAGAAACATGACCAGCCACAGCCAATGGTCGAAATGCCCCAAGGAATCGACGGTCCTTCAAAGCAATCAGACTGAATGGTATGATGACCAGAAGGATTGCTTTTTCGTGGACGTGCCAGCTGAAAAGAAATGAGGAATAAGCACAAAGTGTTACACCTCCGATGAAGTTGTCCCATGTAGGACTCTTGTAGAGCTTAAACAATGGAATAAAATCGAAGATGGCTGTCAAAGCGAAAGTCATGCCTTTGGTGATTTCGGGTAACACGGCAAAGGAAGTATTCCCAACAAGACCACGAGTCACACTATTGACAGCCGTTTGGTCAACCGCGAGGCCAAGTTTGGGAGCGACTGTACATTTGTTAATTACCAACTTAAGATTACAGAACCTTGAATTCTAGTAGCTAGAGACTCTGTTTGTGGTGAAGAAAGACTTACCGGCAATCAAAACGCGATCAGTAAAGGAATACATCGCCCAAATATTTGGAGCCCAATAAGCATGACAAAGACCTCTTCCGAAGGGAAAAAGTCTACTTATAACCTGGGGCATTTGACCAAAATAAACGAAAGGACCAAATGCAGCTCCGAATACTACTGCAATACTAACTCCCAGCTTGATAGCATTCCAAAACTTTATATCAAAAGGACACTTAGGTCCAAACTTGGGCCCAAGACAGTAGCCTGATAATAAAAAGATGAAATAAGCTGGCGCAAGGTAAAGGTAAATGTGTTTGAGGCAAAGCAATATTGCGAATAGTATACCGCTTGCCAGCTTGGTTCCCTCATTTCTAGCCATAACTAAGGATAATATGAGGAGACCGTACATGAAACCATTATACTGGAAGTGTATATGATCGATAATAAGTAAACCAGGTGAAAGCAGGATGGAAAGAGCGGCTGCTTGCGAAGGGCGCTTCAAATTGGCGGGGGCAGTTTTCACAAAGCTTGATAATGTTAGTACCATAACAAGTAGAGATTCCAAAACACTTACAGATGAAGCGCATATACCAAAACTAGTTCGGTAGCAATAACACTTGCGCGTTGAAAGTAGATGGTTTGCCAACTCTTGTATTCCAAATTTTTGACCACCAACATCAATGGGTCAATCCATTCTGCGAGCTTTGATAGAAATAATTCGAAGTATGCGAAGAAGGGTGGATAATCGAGAGTCCATTCTGAAGTCTTTTCGATGTACCATTCATTTAATGGTAAACTATTGGTGATGGCGAGCCAATTCCGATGAACCTCAAAGTCTGTGGATTTGCTAGAATCTTAATCAGGATGATAGTTTCATTGAACGTTGGACGGGGGGTTATTGGGGGTTGTGAGGGGAAGCAAAGGTAGAGACGGGAGAGATAACTGACTATGCGGGAAACAATAATATCTTGAAAGCTGTAGCTACCACTGCACACTGTGCAATTGAAGGATATACTTCTGCCATCTAGACATAACCAAGTTGAAGGTTTAGGTGAGTCTCAGATGGTTTGGGATGAATTGATTCTCAATTTGAATAAATGAAAATAGGATTGTGGTTTCAAAATGAACAAATTGTAGTAGAGTAGTAAACACCAGCACCACACCACGTCACGGAATTTATAAAGGCCGATGTTTCTTGCAGCAAATCAATCAATCAATCACTCACAGGTGCCAAAGGCCAAAGCTCAAAGCTCTTCCCCTGCTTAACATTTTGACACAAAACCCCACCAAAAGCAAAGCAGCCCACCAACAAGGATAATAAGAAGATTAGAAGAAGAATTAGAAACATCGGAAACATCAGGAACATCAGGAACATTACTCAGAGTCAAGACTCAAGAGTCAAGACTCAAGACTCAAGACTCAAGTAAGAAAATACTGGAGCCACCAGAGAAAAAAACCCCTCCCGCCCGAATCGATACGAAACATTCCATCCGTGAAAAACCTTCTCTACCGCTCAATTCAATCCCTCAACTCCCCCCCGCGCAACATGGATCCAGCATTTGTACCAACAGAAATAGCTATACGACATATCATCAATCATAAGTTCACCATAGAAATCGGTCCATCAATTCAATCCCTAGGCAAACCCATCCGAAATCTTATCATTACACTTCTGGGAATCTATTGTGCAAGCAATATCCTTCAAAGCACCGTGCAATCTGTCTTCAAACGGGACCGAAATCGAAGAGAAGATTAAGTTTTTTGGTACCTAGTTAGTGGGTGTGCTAGGTGGTATCACATAGTGGTATCACGGTATCACGGTATCACGCACCGAAGTTGTCTTGTACCCCAAAAATCCCATCCGCCGAGATTTATTATTATTATTATTACATAGTAGCTACCGCAAGAAAGTGGCCTGGGGTGTTGATCGATCAATCAAAGCTGCCAAGTGTCTACAACATAAATTCAATTCCTCTTTACTGTAGGATTTAACTTTGTATTCATACCTCTTCATACTTACTTATTACTCTCTGTCCTCTTCATGATTCATTAGTTTCCTCCTCCTGGTATTGAGGGAAAAGGGATTTTTAAAAAGGGACGCTGGCAGTTCTTATTCTTATTTTTGCTTATTATTACAAAAGAATAAGGATTGGCTTGGTTTCGAGCTTAAGGCACAATGCATTTCTTTAAAGCATCCCTTACGTCGGCCGCTGCATTCTTTGCATACACCCAAGCTACATATCTAAATAATGATTTGAGCTTCGGTCACGATGGAAAGTAGGTTACTTCCACTCTTCAATTGTCTCAATCAAACATATTAAAAATGATAGGATTTCACCTAATGGTCGCGCCATTCCCAATTTCCATTTGATAGGACAACCAAACTATCCAGATATCCTCAGTAATCGAATCGTTCTTACACCACCTGCATTGGGAAATCAAAGAGGAGCGGTATGGACGGAAAAGAAGTTACAACATTCACAATGGGCTGCAGATATTGAATTCCGTGCTACTGGTCCGGAGAGAGGTGGTGGTAACCTGAATATCTGGTATGCTAAGAATGAGGATATCAAGGTATCAAGCATATACACGGTTGGAAAGTTTGATGGATTAGCTTTGGTTGTTGATCAATATGCTGGATCTGTATGTTTCCTGCTTTGCGACTAACCCTGCGCAAAGTGCTAACGGATGTTAGGCTGGTTTTATTCGTGGATTCCTTAACGATGGCACAACTGAATATTCTTCTCACCATTCAGTCGACTCTCTCGCATTTGGCCACTGCCCCTATTCCTACCGAAATCGAGGCATCCCATCCAAAATTCATATTCGTCAAACGGCCGATAACTTCAAAGTCGAAGTTGATGGTGC
The DNA here is from genome assembly GCA_025389075.1 of Sclerotinia minor. Lineage (NCBI taxonomy): Eukaryota > Fungi > Ascomycota > Leotiomycetes > Helotiales > Sclerotiniaceae > Sclerotinia > Sclerotinia minor. The sequence continues at coordinate 1,647,586 of QRFH01000011.1, read as the reverse complement.
CTTATGTTTTCAATCTGATAAGATCAAGCTACCATTAGGTTATGTCTTTGGAGTAACTGCCGCCTCCGCAGAAAATCCAGATTCCTTTGAAATCTTTAAATTTGTCGTCACCACCGATTCACATACTCCTGATGATCAAGTTCAAAATCCTGCGAACCACAACCAACAACAATTCCAAGCTGCCAACAATCCCCCTCAACAGCAAAACCAGCAAAATCAACAATCCCAGCAGCAAAATCAAGCAGGAGCCACCCTAGATATTCCTGGTGAAACTCCTGCTTCCGACTACAAATCCTCCGATGCTCAATTCGCAGATCTCCACAATCGTCTTCAAGCAATGATGAAACACATTACAGCTTTAAATCGCGACTTCTCTCAATACCAAGCCAACTCGATTTCTCGTCTCGAATCTCTCAATGGAAATATTGCTTCCCTCACAAATACCATCTCCCGTCTAGAATCCTCATTATCAAAATTAGATTCAGTCTCAGCCTTGGAAAGAAATTTGAGAGATGTCGCAAATGATGTTAAGAGTACCAAAAAGGAATTACATGAGGCCTTGGATAGACATGTATTAAGTTTGAAACAGAGAGTTGCAGAAACTCATGGGAGTGTATTGGGTACGGTAGGAGAGGGATTTAAAGCTCATCAAGCGGGTATTGGATATGCTGGTTTAGCATTCGTCGTTGTGGGAAGTCAAGTTGGTTTGATTGTTGCTTATGTGTTGTATAAGAAGAGGAAGAATGGGGGTCATAAGAAATATTTGTGAGGGGGGGTTAGGGGTAAAAGGAATAGAATAGATAGATGCCAATGGATGATTTGAGGCAGGCGTGTTTGTTTGTATATTATAGTATAGCTTATCAATGAAGATATATTAACTAATTATGTGGTAATATTAAGAAAGCGAGGTGAGAGGTGAGAGGGGGTGACTGGAGGGTTGGAAAGTATAAACCAGCTTATAAGACCGCAAGAATTCTGAATTTCCTCTACAAACTTCATATCAAATATCATAGAATCAACAAAATCACAACAGGACAACAAGTCAAAAGGAACAAAAAATGGAGGAGAAGAAAAGTATATTCTGCCTCTCTAGAGAATGTAAATGTTAAAAGTAGGTATCTAATAAGTACCCAAAATGATATACAACTATGGTATAAAGTAATAATTATCTACTCCTTACGCAAATTAAAATCCTACGCCAACACAAAAAGTTATCAATCTATAAACACAAGATGATATAAAACAACCCGAAACTCCTTCCTTCCCATCCATCTATAAGTACCTAGGTAGGTAACGTCTAATAACCGTAAATGGAAATTTTGAAGGAATGATTCTTTCGCTTCCTTCGATTTCACACGTGAGAATGGACTCATTCACTCATGTTCGTTCCTCATCAACAACGTCAACGTCAACATCAACATCAACTCCATCAACAACATCAATCAATCCTTTTGAAAGCATCTACTCAGCACTCTTTGTCTTCTTCGTTCTCAACTTCATCAACAAGAACACCAACGCATACCCACTAAAAACAAACAAAGCGCAAATCCCCGCATCTCTCCATCCATACCCATACTCCTTCAAATTGAGCGTCTTCAACTGATCCATTCCAGTCTTGTACTCACAAACCTTACATCCACTCGTCGCATCCGGATTCACCAAATTGGCAGCCGAACCCAAGCCCTGCAGATACGAAGCCAAATACTCTCCACAGGTCCCATTTGGCGGATTAAAGATAGCGAATTCGGATTCGCGACACGAGACTGGGGAATCCCATGTGGTGAAGACGAGGAGCGATCCAATGAGATAATTGAACGGATTGAGGTAGTAAATCCAGTATCTCCAAAACGCCGTGATTTGCACATAGGGCACCAAGACTCCGCAGAAAGATACGAGGGTTCCGATGATGAGGGGATTCACCAGCGCGGCAAATACAACGTTGGGTGCGTAGGCGGCGATGAATTGTCCGATTCCCGTGTAGATGAATTCGTAACAGATCATGACGAAGAGGACGGAACCGGCTTTGTGGCTGTCGTTTGGAAAGCCGACGGTGTAGTACCAACAGATGAAGTAGAGGATGGCGCAGATGATCAGGTAGGGGATTTCAGAGACGACGTTTCCGGTTGCAAAGGCCCACCAGGAATACATTTTTGATTTCTTCTCACGGGTCTCGTAGATGTCTCTTCGTTCGATGAAGAGCGGTTGTAATTGTGCCAGGACACCGGGCGCGACGAAAATAAAGTTGAAGACGGTGAAGAGACGAAGTTGGAGCCCGGCGACAGAATGATTGATCATCCAGAAACTGAAGCCGTTGAACAGCGCAGATCCAATGTGCAAGGCCATCTTATTGTTAATGTAATCCGTGTTGCGGTATATGGAAACGTTCATGCGATGAGTGACGAGCTTGATTTGTTCCCAAATGGGCATGGCGAATTCGAATCCATCGTCGACTGTTCCTGGTGGTGCGGCGGCTGCAGTATCAATAATGCGATCGAGCTCCTTGACCGTGTATTGGTATTCGGGTGAGTTGAGCCATACTTCGTTCCAATCTTTACCTTTGCTGAGAGCACCGGATACGACATCGATCATGTGTTCAGCAGGGTTGGAAGATTCAGGACAGGCTGCATCGTAGCGGGCAAAGTACTCCTTGATAGTTTTTGAATCTTCACCGATTTCACCAAAGTAGACGGTTTTACCTCCCTTGGCGAGAAGCAAGAGAGAGTCAAATTGAGCGAAGAGTTGAGCCGAAGGTTGATGAATAGTAACCAAGATAGCTTGACCGGCATCTGCCAATTTTCTCAAGAATCGCACCGTGTTAAAGGCAGCTTGTCCATCAAGACCGGAAGTGGGCTCATCCAAGAAAATAAGAATCGATGGTTTAGAAACAAGTTCCACACCAATGGTCAAGCGCTTTCTCTGTTCGACGCTCAATCCTGCTCCCGTCGTTCCAATCAAGGTATTCTCCATATCGTGCATTTCCAAAAGATCGACAATCGTGTCCACATATTTCAATTTCTCAGCGTCGGGAGTCGTGCGCGGTTGTCTGAGAAGTGCAGAGAATTCCAATGCTTCGCGGACTGTAGCAAATGGCTCATGTACATCCAATTGTTCGCAATAACCGGCAGAACGTTGGAAAGAAACAGAGAGGGGACGACCATCTACGAGAATAGATCCCTTGACTGTACCATCCGTTTTGCGTTGCGCGAGCACATCGAGAAGTGTCGTTTTTCCGGCTCCGGATGATCCCATAAGTGCACCCAACATACCGGGCTTAACCCATCCTTGTACATTGTCGAGGAGGACCCGATCGCCCGATGGTGTCTTGACGGTGTATGTGAGATTTTTCCAGGTGAATACAGAGGTGTTGCGGACTAATTGTTCATCACTTCCACTTTCCACCTTGGTGTCTTGAGACGTAGGACGAGAAGTCTTGGGGGATTTTTCTTCAACAGCTTGGGCTTCCTCGTCACCTGCCATAGCAGCCTTGAGAATTGCAGTGTTCTTCTTAGCCTTCTCTCTAGGAATCAAAAGAATTCCGGATTTTCCGCCAGCGGCACTCCAGTTACTGGTACAGTAGATGGTAATTGCAACGAACAAAACCCAGAAGGCCCAGACGATTCCAAAGTTTCTCCAGATGTGGGACGAAGCGTATGAGAGCGAAGCGAGATATTGTTCACCAGTGACGCTGGTAGCACCTGGTAAGGCACCTCCTACACCAGCACAAGCTTGGTATGCTACATCGGTATATCCAGGTCCATTTGGAACCAAATTGTTAGCGACGCAGGGAATAACAGTGCCCTTGAACTCATTTGCAAGGATAGCCGAGAATCCATACGCGAGAGGATCAATCCAGTAAATCCAGACGAACCAAGGATGCATCTGTGGTTTGCGAATCATGTAACCCGTGTACATGATCAGAGCACTAATCAAGAAACCCGAAATCTTACTCGCGGCATCAAAAGTCGAGAATGCAGCTCCGATGGCTCGGAAACAAGCAGTCATGCACATGGCTACTGCAAAAATAATGATCCAATAAGTGAAAAAGGCACCACCGTCTGTTTTCAATCCGACCATGAAATACACGACGAGGGAAAAATGCGATATCTGTACGAGGAGAACCGGAATATCAGCCGCGATTTGACCAATACAAAAAGCAGCTGGATGATACAAAGCAAATGTTTTATGTTTAGCGAGAATGGGACGACCGGTAAACGAATCTGTGACTTCGGACATGGCGAGGAGAGAGTTGAAGAGGAGGGAGAAGAAAAGAGCACCAGATTTCAGGAAGAGACCACCAGAGTTAGCGGGAGCGCTGTAGAAGAGCGAACCGGCGATGAGAGCTTGAGCGAGGGTCGCAAGTTGTTTGATGAAAAAAGTGGCTTTGTCTCCCCAGATGATTTGATATTGTCGAGTAACGCAAGCTCTGACCTGGGTGACGAAACTGGTGGTGAGAGGAGAATCTTTGCCGAGCTTGGGACTCTTTTCATGTTGAACCGAGTGAGCGAAATCAATTGTTCGTTGTTTGGCGATGTCGGTGGTGGGATAATTGTATTCTAATTCCATCTTGGCTTTGATGGGAGTGTTAGTGTATGCTTTGAGGATCTCGTTGGCAGTCCTGGGGAATCGATCTTGGAAACCGGGTCGGATTTTTCGCTCAGTTGGTACCTGTTGTGAGATGCGATTAGTATGGAAATTTGAAATTATGCGTGTTGTCAAGGAAGGGAAGAAATAGCATACCGTAACACCAGTTAAGAAATCAGCAACATTAGCAGAATCATCACAAATGAATCCCAAATCTTCCATGAAAGGTCTTGCTTGTTTCATTGGTCCATAATAAATCTGTTTGCCTTCATCCAAAACCAAAACCTTGTCGAAGAGATCGTAGATTCCATTACCGGCCTGGTACAAGGTAATGATACTGGCCAATCCGAAAATATCCGTCATTGCTCTGATAGCTTTCGTATATTCCAAAGCCGTACTTGCGTCCAAACCTCTTGTGGAGTTATCCCAACACATCACACTTCCCCTGGTAGCAAGCATCTCAATAATAGAAACACGTTTTCGCTCACCACCAGAAACACCTCTCACGTACTCATTTCCCACTTTAGTCTCGTGAGTATGTGAGATACCCATACTCTTCAGTAAGAAATCACGATTCGCTCGTTGGTACTCTTCTGGGTTAGATGTGTTAGAAGGTAAATTATATGGAACCTTCATTCTCGTTGCGAAATCGATGGTTTGGCCGACGGTGAGCGTAGGAAAGAAGAGTTCTTCTTCGGTGTTCATGACGATTTGTCCTCGATATTGCTTTGCTTCGATATGATTCAAGGATCCATAGTGAACATCGCCGGTAACCTCTGCATATCCTAATCGGTTGTTGGCAAGCATCTTCAACAGGGTCGTGCATCCGGCTCCAGGTCTTCCAAGAACTAACAACATCTCTCCGGGCTTAACACATCCATGAGAATTGTCGACGAGAGTCCTAAGTGGTGGCTTTGCTCTTCCTTCCTTGATGATCTTTGGGAGATTGAACTGGGATAGAACATTTTCATTAATAGCTGCATCAGCTCCAATTCCCTTAACCGTCAAGTTCTTCCAAGTTACTCCCAATTCTCTCCTTTTGACTTGATCTTTTTCTTGCTGATCTCGAATAGCTTGAATCTCGGGCATCAGACCCCAATCTTCGGCCATACTTGTTGGCTGATCCTTTTCATCTTCGTCTGATTCATAAGGCCTCTGTGCTCTTCTTTCCGAAAATGCTGATGATGCTGAAAGTGCTCGTGTAAGTACATTTCCATGCCCTTCGTGTTGTCGAACAACCGAAGAGAAGCCTTCCGGCTCAGTTTCTGCCATGATAGGCAATTGTGATATCGATATGAATCTATTGATAGGAGGAAAAGATCAATTGAAAATATGAAAATGTATTAAAAAATAAATCACTGAATAAAAAATTCCTCAAGTAGAGGTAACAAGAAAATTAACTTATGAAGAGTATTGTCTCGCTTTAATGAAGGAGCAACGAGTTTTAAGTAACGTCCACCCATCGGCTTAGAAGCATGGCGAGGTAAGCAAAAGCAACAAATTCTAATCATCTAGACCCACCAAAACAAGCAACTAGTGAATTAAAAAATTCCGATACCGACACTACGGGCTGCTGTCAATTTTCACAGGAGAATCCTATGTGCCCGTGATTACACCAAGCCAACCGCCAAAATAACGTTTTCCGCATTCCACTCGGACAAGTTGAACACCGACAACAGTGCGTACGACGCCCAAACAAACCCCACCATGAAGCAAGCGAGAACTACCATCTTCGACTTGTCTCGAAACGGAAACTTTTCCATGTGACAATCTGTTGAGGAATTTCTCATTCGTCATGATTAGTATACATCAATACGAATGTGAAATGACAATAGCGAGATTCTTAATCCCGACTCCCCGACATTCAACAAAGAAACGTGGGATCCAAAGGACCTGTCCTCGGTTCTTGGAGAAAAGTCCGCAGAGTCCGAGCTAAATCTTTAAACCCCAGCCCTACGATCAAACGTAAGCAGGGTCATCGCCTTGATAGTTGCTTGTCATTGGACATCTACAGCTAACTTGGATGAACTTCACCAAGAAAGCTGCTCAGCATTTTACGTCACTACTTTCCTTTGCCAATATTCAGTTTGTAAGATTCAAATGCATCGACGTGTCGCCATAGATCGTGGATAAGCTCGTTATGCACTTAGCTTTGTCTTTGATACCAATCCTACAAGATTCGTGTGGTTCAGGTATTGGGTCTCTGAGCGGACAAAATCCGACCGATTCTGCCTGGGATTCCTGGTCAAAAATCCCCATTGTTTCTTTATGTTGTCAGATAGGAGCGGCATAATAAGGGTCCGCCAAAAGAATTTTGCAGGCTCATTGTACACCGTCCCTCCACTGTAGGCCTGTGTTCGTTCGTTCATCCGATCCCGTGAAAGTTCCACTAATCGCGTTTTTGACACCTTCTAAGTTCTATCACCGTGCAATAGTAAAGTAATCTAGCATATCTCGCTCGATCTCACCTTAAAAGGATTGGTATCCTCAACCCCTTGATCACTCATGCACCGATGACAGAGTAGGATATTTTCCGCCCCCTAGTTCTTCCCATGAGGTTACTCACCTCTTACATGAACCGTGCACAATCCCTCTCAATTTAAATCTCCACCAAAAACAAAATTTCATAGCTGAGGGTGTTAAGTGGGGCCATCCACGGAAAACCCAAAAAAGCCCGTGATTTCCGTGTTATGCCACTAATAAATGCATCTAGAATAGCATTAGAGATGTAATCCCAGGGTGCTGATTGCATAATCGCGGAGAATCGAGAATAAGCATAGAAGCTTTTCGTAGAAGGAATACTAATCGAAGTAGCACAGCACTGCTCCGCGCCCCATCACGCGATAGCTCGCTAATTTAGCTAATCGCTTGTCAGGGCTAAACGCCTAGTTGAACCAATTTGAGAAATCCTACTGTACTATTCGTAACCAGCACAACACTAAGATCCCACTAAATCGTCCAAATCTCCACTTATATGAAGTCTTATCTTCCGTGAGTTTGACGATATTTTATTAATTGATAAAAGCCCCCTGAAATATGAAAAAACTGGGCTTCTGGCGCAATGGCAACGCGTTTGACTTCGACTTCTATTAGAAATAATAGATGATTTCCGGCATCAAAAGATTGCAGGTTCGATACCTGCGGGGCTCATTTAATCAACACATTGATCAGTTTTGTGTCTTTTGTCTCCCAGACGTGTGTACGGAGCTCTGGAACAATGGGAAACTTTACGCCAACGATGTTCTTGCAATATCTATTTTGCACACCCCAAAACTTTGCGGAATGACCCACCCCCATTATTATAGGTTAAAAAACATTCAGTTGATACATTTTGCAAAGAATGAATTGAAAGTTGGATTAATTATCATTTTTACTTGGGAAAGCATTTTCGTGGAATCCGTCCACCCACCACTACTTGCAGCGGGAGGAAGTTTCACTTGGCGCCAGATTGCAAGATTGAAGAAAGAGTATGAAGGTGGACGGAGAAATAAACATTATGCATTTTTAATTGGGTAATAGGGGATATAGGGATATAGATTGAGCGTTGCGTAGTTTATGGGGAATGCCCCGTCTGGAGGAATAATATCTAATTGGACCGACCTTAATTTGGGTGGAATCCAGCTCAAACTACCTCACACAGGCAGCAGGCTACAGCGTGGAAGATGACAAGTAAGGAGTAGATTATCGATATGATTAACAATCATCAAAGTTTGAACTTTTAAGTTTGAACTTCTAGGTTTGAACTAAGATCGGTATTCGGGACACACTCTATGTCACCCATGTCGGTCCCAAGAAATGAAAGAAGCATTTAAAGTTCATGGAAGAGTTCCACTCGGGGGCACTGCAGCAGCTGGTGAAGGTATAAATGAAGAAGTCCCCATTGTTGAGAATATGTGGTGTTTATTCTTCGAAGGCGATAATGCAGTATTGAGTGAATACATGGGATAGGAATTTCTCCATTTCCTCTGCCTCTGACTTTGCAGGTTCACTGAAACTACGAGTATATATGGGGCCATTGGGATCGTTTGTTTCAGCAAAGCATTGTACCGGTAGTCAAACCAATACCTAACTGACGGAGATTCGACTTCGGTATCTCATTGTTTCTGCTTGCTTCGTTCATTTTGTAGCAACTTTGCACTAATAACATAAAGAAAGGTCTTCCATCTCTCACTTCATCGAAGGTATAGGACGGTACCAGCAAGTAGCCATGATATTTGTGTTTCTGTGGTGAAATAATATTCTTGGTTTGCTTCATGCCGTCATTCACAACTAGAATATTAATTCTATTCGCGACAAAACTGGGAAACTGTCTCCTTTACCTTAATGACTTCCTATAAAACAAATGAGCTTCAAGTAACTTTTCCCATATGAATATTTTCTATGCCCATTGAACTATATAACTTAGTTGATGATGTATTTCTTTGCATTCTGGATATACTTTTATTTCTGACTGTTTGTTTGTCGATAGAGCAAACAAACAACCGTCAAGTTTGGCCGGGGTTCTTCCGTGAACCCAACGTCAAATCGATATCACTCACTCCGCACTTGGCTCAATCTACACAATTTTGAAATAAATATAAGATTTTTCATCTGTACATACATCTTCCTAGACTTTCAATATTTTCTAGTTTCTATTCCCCATTCTCCAAATATGGATACCCTCTCTTCCCGATGTCTTCAAAACATTTCATCGGAAGAAATCGGAAATTTCATGGGTACAGTGTTTGGTAATCCGTGGTCAGAAGAGAATCCAGATGGTATTTTTCCCATGGGAATTGCGGAGAATAGACTTATGTATGTCTAGTCTCAAGTTAAGAAGTTGTGTTTGATCTTGGTGGTAGGATTGACTGGAGCAATTTTTAGGCATCATGAAATTGCAGAATATATCAACAAGAATTTTAAGATGACTCCCAAAAGTATTTTATCTCATGGCTTCCATCTTAGTTCGAAATAAGAAAAATACTAATAAAATTCAGTGCTCACATACGGAGATGGTCCAACTGGTTCTTTCGAATTACGTGCTGCTCTCGCCGGATTCTGGAACTCAAATTTCTCGCCCAAAGAATCTGTTTCTAGAGACCATGTGACGGTTATGGGAGGGGGCTCTTCAATTCTTGATGCATTAAGTTATTGTATCGCGGAAGAAGATGAAGGAATCTTAGTTGCTCAACCATTTTACGTTGGATTTGTAGGGGATTTTGAAGATCGTGCAAGGTATGTATTTTGTAATTAGTCTACTAATTCTTCTATGCTAATCACGAAACAAAGAGTCAAGGTAGTTCCTGTATCAATTGGCTCACTCGAAAATGTAACTACTATGACCGGTGTCCATAAACACGAAGAAGCACTTCTTGCTGCTCGACAAACGGGTATCAAGATTAAAGGACTTCTGCTTTGTAACCCACATAATCCTCTTGGAAGATGTTATGCACCAGAAGTCTTGGAAGCATATCTTTGTCTATGTTCAAAATACAATATTCATCTCATTAGTGATGAAGTATATGCGAAAGCTGTTTTTCCTAATCAGGATATACCGAATCCAATGTCTTACACCTCTATACTTTCATTAGATATCGAAAAGTTTTGTGATCCGGCTTTGGTTTGTGTGATTTATGGTATGAGTAAGGTATGTTTATTTCTTCATCCTTTCGAATCACTTATCACAATGTAAAGAAGATCAAATGCTCAGGATTTTCCTAGGATTTTTGCTCCAATGGTCTACGTATCGGATGTGTCATCTCACAACATAACCCCATCATTCATCGGACTTTAGGAGCAATATCAAAATTCGCATGGGCATCTTCACTATCGGATCATGTATGGACATTAATATTAAATGATCAAAAATTCCTTGATTATTACTTCTCAACTCTTGGTCAAAGAATGACTATTGCATACGAGATTTGTACACAGCAATTGAAAGAATTCAAGATTTCCTATATTCCCGCGTAAGAATAACTTTCTTTTCAATTCTTGTCTCGGTAGGGGATAAACTAATAAAACACAGCTCCTGTGGTCCATTCATCTGGATAGATCTCCGTTCATATCTCCCATCTCCAACTATCGAAGCAGAACGAATTCTCTCATGGAAGATGTTGAAATGTGGAATCTGGTTAGCTACAGGTGAAGCTTTTGCATCAGAAGAACCCGGCTGGTATCGTATTACTTTTGCTATGAGTGAGGAGGATTTGAGATTTGGTATGAATAGGTGAGTCGTTCTCCCCTGGATGTAGATGCTATATGAGAAAGTTAGCAGTTGGATTTCATACAAATTTGTTACTGAGGGTTTAATCCTTAGGTTATGGAAAGTTCTACGCATAGTGGAAGAAGATAATAGAAAATTATTAGTATGAGTATAGGATTTGATATCGCAGCGCGGAAGTAGATAGATTAATGTGTAGAGAAACACTAGAAATCTTTAGAATAGTAAGATTACAATTCCTTCCGTTAATTATCTAGAGATTTCGTACATGAAATTCTACAAAGAATAGGACTATACTCATCTGACTTCACCCGCCGCATACCGGATATCGATCTCGACCATTACCGATTCCATTGGGAAAGTAAGATCTTACAACTGTGACCGTAAGTGAGATTTTTTAAGACCTGTAGATATTTAGGAATACTGACGTGGCCAGTTCGCGGGTAACCTATAATTACTTTTAATAGTGCTTTGAAGATAAGTCTTCACCAAGAACTGTTGATGTATTCAGCTTGTTAAGGGTCTGGCTTAAAGAAAATACTAGGATAATCATATATTTTATTTACACTTTTTGAAAATAGTTAGCTTCATTTCTATAAGAAATAAACTTCATAACAAAACAATTAGATTTGTTACATCTATTTCTAAGAAATTTTTAATATAACAGTTAGATAAATTAAATAGATTAAAAAAGCCTCCACCGAATTCAAAGCAATAAATACTAACTAACCATTCAAAAATCGCTTTAAAACCATATTAGAAAAGGTTATCAAGAGACAACTAGTTTCTATGTTGCGACAAATGACGCCAAATGAGTCATCAACCTCGTTCCGAGCAAAAATCTCAACATGTACGATAGTAGGATCTTTGGATCCCAGAAAAATACATCATACATACGCCAAACAAAAAAAAATTACATACCAAAAGACTCCAAAAAGAATGCTTCATGAGCTCAGAATCTCTCTGACGGGGAGTCGAACCCCGGTCTCCCGCGGCATTGTCGGATGAATGACAAGCGGAAATCATGACCGTTAGACCATCAAAGATTTTCGGTTGACGGTTAGTCGTTTTCCAAATCTATATAGCCATCACTATGCCACTTTTACGTACCATTCATTTCCAAAATTCGTGCCTGAAATTTTCCGTCTTTAAACATTCAACTTTCGTAAAACCGAATTTCGAATTTTCGAATTTTGGATTTTCGATTTTCGATTTTCGATTTCAGTATCCATCTTCTACAATACAGATTGCTGTAAAACAATACCAGTACATTGGATTTACGATTTCACATTTTCTGTTTTCCAAAGGATGATTCCATTAATTGTATTTCTTGAATGTTACAGATGTATTCCCTTTTTGTTACTTGTTTTACTTCGAAATCGAGATGGAATCATTCTGAAGCTATTCCCAACGTTGATTCTCACGAAAATGATTCTCACGACAACGAAAGCGGTGAAATTCTTAGCAGCTACCTGGAATTCTTCTATTCCTAGCACCCATACCCACTTGGAATACTTCCATGAGAAGGGTACAATGTTAAGCATTCTAAGTATATATATCATCTTGTCATTTTCTCTCTTTCCTCCATCAATCTCTTTCCGCCATCAATCTCTTTCCGCCATCAATCTCTTTCCGTCATCAATCTCTTGTCAAGTTTGAACAATGAATGATCTATTAGCATATCGCGAGGCTCGAAAGTTAGCAAATTCACAAAAAGTTGAGATACCTTTTCAAGGAAGGCCTCTTACAACCCCTACGAAAGTTTTGTATACTGGTTTACGAAAACTTTGGGAAAGGCAAGTAAGATACTTCAGATAATATCACAAACATACTAACTTTTGCTTAGTTTCCAACAGGATATTATACCTAATGCCTTTCCCGATCTTGAAACTATCGAGACATTCCTTATGTGGCATGCTAGCAATGCCAAAGGGAGACTCAATGAAAAGCTTTCTATCAAAACTCTTTTATATAAAGTAGGAAGGTTTGGATGTATGTATGATGCAGTTTATCATTATAAAATTCCTGATACTGTTCTTGATCTTGCTCGATATGTAAGTATTGTTAATCTGATTTACAATTTATACAACTAACTTCAATAGTATGTATCGACAGATTTGGCAAAGGAGCTGGGTCTCGAAGATGCTGAGTATGATAAAGAGTGTACCGACTGGATCGATATCGAGATCATGATTCTTTACTTGACGGTGCAGGACGAACATGAATATCGCTGTAATCGCTATCGAATACAGCTGGGATGTATCTTCATGTTGATTGCAGACGATGGAGAACGAATTGGTGCAATCACTAGATCAGACTCTTATCGTGAAGGTAATGTCGCGTTGTGCTATGGGGTAATTATACTACAAAAGTATCTATAATAGTACAGAATAATAATCAATATCTACAGGATCTCAATCTTTTTCTCCTTCCAGCACAAGGCTCGAGCTCAAGCCCTCGATTCAGATTGGAAATCAAATTTGACAACAGGAAGAACGAAAGGGGAAAGAAGAATAAATAGTGAGATTATAGGGAATGTTTTCTAAAAGTTTTGTTCTAACAAGATAACAGCATCGAGCAATCATATTTGTTGAGGGATGTTCCAGGTACTTGTGTTGTTTCTTGGATTTTGGCACTTGTATTCATGGATGATGCATTGGAACATTATTCTACACCTTCTCAACTATTTAAGAGGGAGACGTCAAACACAATGGAGATCCCAATCACCTTCAAACAAAGCAAAATGCACACACCTTTGTTTCGAAGGATGGAAGGACCAGGTAGTCGAAAACTTTCCTCTACTCTCGCGATTTCCAGCACTTCTGTGACCGCGGATGCTCAACGTGTCGTTGCAGCGGCGGGATTTAGACAGCATTTTACATTTTACTGTATTCGGCGTGGAATGAGCAATGCTCTTCATGATAGTAAGTTTTTCAATATATCTATATAGCGAAATGTACTAATTAACTTCCAGACAAGGTTGATAACTCTCGTATAAAGCAACTTATGGGCCATAGTGGCCCATCAGATAAAATTTTTCAGAAATATTATCAGTCTCGAAAGGTGAATATTGACACTGGGAATATTTATCGAATGCAACAACCGCGCTCAGAAAGAACCGAGACATTAAATATGCGTTCTAAACGAGACCCTACAGCCCCGGTGAAGCTTTCAGCTGATCAAAAAAAGAGTATTACGACCAAGATAAAGACATACAAGATCTGCTTGCATCTAGAAAGAGGTTGAAACGAGAACTTCGACATCTACCCAGTCAAAAAGAGAGTACCCGAGCTAAGCTTGCCATTATTCGACGTAGCATTGAGAGGCGAAAGACTCATATAAGGAAACATGGTTTGAGGAAAGTCAGAGAGAATCATTTCGAGAACCTATCGAAACCGTCCCAATCCAGCGAAAACTCCGAGTCTAAAGTTCCGATTCCGCCCGTCGTTCGACCTGAACTTTCCAACATTTTGTATCCTAAAGTATTTGATAGCAAAACTACCTTGCTTGCAATTGAAGGATTGATTGCATATTGTACTACTACAAGTCCTCCGCATCATAATTCACAAAAAATGGAATGGATTACTTGTGGAAAAGGAGCATAGAATTACTGCGCGTTTTAACGAATTGAAAGGATATAGTTGTGAGGAGATCAATAACGCCCTCCCACACCGGATTCCCCGGCGATCCAGATGCAATACTCGGCGAAGCTCAAAAAGTAATCCTGTTGGAAATTTATACAAATCTCTAGGATTTTCTATTTTGTTTATCATACCTCAAGATCTATTGGAAGTTTATTATATATGGATTTCTCTTTTCTTTTCTTTTCTTCTTCTCTTCTTCCTTTAGTATAAAATTTTAGATAATAATATAGATGTACTTTTCGCTATTCTTTATTGTTGAATAAGCTTAAGTTTAATAACGTCTGTCCCTGCGTAGCGAGACGCACCCCATCACGAGACAAATTATAGGTACTTTGAATTCAAACGACTCTGAATCTACCAAAGTATTAAAATGTTTATATATTATCATTTTAGATATGCTTTTATGCCTCTCTCGAATACTTCTGACCTATCAATTCCGAAAATTCTTACTGTGTCGTCGCCGCCCATCTGAATTATAAACAGTCTCTTATTATAGTATAGTAGAACCTCTCGATCTGCGACACTACTATTAAGCTCTTTTCCATTTTTGAACTCATAAAACGATTAGATATGGACTTCCAAGTTTTATCGCGATGCTAAAAGTCAATGTCAGTCTTGTGGCGGCCAGAGCACGCTATATCACACGACGTCGCCACAAAGGATGATACCTCCTCCGATAAAGCAATTGAGGCCCCTGGTCAGCGACGGTGTAGTTATAATTGTAATAAGATCTGTGGCTGCCAAACATATGACAGCAGCGTTTGTGGCTGGATATGATCTTGCCGGAAATTCCCGCTTCCCGATATTCTCCGAGCAGAGCAAGGAGTGGCCCGTGCGAAAGAAGTCCCTCTTTCAGCAACCTTGGATGCCTTCATAACTCTCCTGTCCTCCTAATCCCTATCTATAGCATCTTATTGCTCTTTGACTTTATAGAAGTTGCTATTTCAACAATAAGGGATAAATTTCTCTCAGAATCCAGTCTGTAATAGATAAGGTTTCCATAAAATGAAGTGTCCTTTGTGTTGTCTGCCTTCGCCATGTAAGTAAGTGGCTGACCAGGTTACGCCACGATACAACCTCGTTAGCAACGCCTACGACTACAACTGCATATCCTTCTTATGCTCAGTTCTTCGACGTTCCAACCTTCAAAATCCCGATCTTCAAATAGCAATGCTTGTGTCAATTTGCCGAATTAGTGATACAAGTCGCGCTTGCTATAAAATCGCTTGCAAACCTCTAGTATGTCCTTTATACGCCTCTTGCAACGCAAAGCCAATGGCGAGATCGTCTTTCACGAATTTACCAGCAGCGAAGTCCCTACCTACGCAATACTCTCTCATACCTGAGGAGAAGAGGAGGTTGTCTATCAAGACTTGAAAAAAAGCAAGAACAAGAGCAAGACTGTGAATAAGGCTGGGTGGAGGAAGATACAGTTCTGCGCGAAGCAAGCCGCAGTAGATGGACTGGAATACTTCTGGGTTGATACCTGCTGCATCGATAAGAAGAATTCGGTCGAGCTTAACGCGGCGATCAACTCCATGTTTCGGTGGTATCAGAACGCTGCACGCTGCTACGTCTACCTTTCGGATGTCTCCAAGCCCGACACTGGGGTAGATGACCAGAGGGCATGGGAGGAAGCTTTCAGGGAGAGTCGTTAGTTCATTCGAGGCTGGACGCTTCAGGAGCTTATTCCACCAAGGCTGGTTGACTTCTTTAGCTCGGAGGGTGGGCGACTTGGAAGCAAGTTGTCGCTTGAGTCTGAGATACACGAAATTACCGGTATCGCAAACAAAGCTCTCCGAGGTGATGCATTGTCAAATTTTAGCATCAAAGAGCGGAGATCATGGGCAGAGCACCGTAATACTACTATTGAAGGAGATGAAGCCTACTGCTTAATCGGGATCTTCGATGTGTCTATGGTGCTAAATTACGGTGAGAGAAGGGACCAGGCATTTAGGCGGTTGGAGGATGAGATTCACAGGATGTATAAGGGTCAGTTGTTTATATAGATGTACTAACTAAAGCAACGAAACTGACGAGTACAGGGGTCTATTTTGAGCAATTTGCTGTTGAGCTCAACCTCGCGTCATTTCCCGAAGCTACACGGTTTGTCGCTAGAGAGAAGGAGCTATCGGAAATGCACGAGCTACTTCAAGATCATAGCAGTCGATCCTGTGTCATCCTCCATGGTCTTGGGGGTATGGGAAAGACTCAGCTAGCGACCATATATGCCAGACGACACAAGGAGAAATATACGGCGATCTTCTGGCTGAACGCGAATGACGAGGACTCACTCAAGCTGAGCTTCCGGGACATTGCTCAGCAGGTGCTGAAACATCATCCTTCCACCAGTATACTATCCAGCATAGACCAAGATAAAGACCTCGATCAAATTATCAGTGAAGTCAAGGGCTGGCTTGACTCCCCGCAGAACACAAAGTGGCTAATGATCTATGATAACTTTGATAACCCTAAAAGATCTGACAATCCCGACAACTCAGCAGTCGATATACGTCAATTCCTCCCTCAGTCTGATCACGGCTCGATCATCATTACAACACGATCATCACAAGTTAAGCAGGGTATACGAATTCATGTTCAGAGGCTAGATGTCAGGGAAGGTCTTGAGATTGTGTCTAATATGTCAGGACGTAAGGGTATTGAAAAGGGTATGTTGGTATAATTGATAGTGGGAAAAAATATAATACTAATAAGGCAGATTCTGATGCTATAGCACTCGTCAAGGAACTCGACGGCCTACCACTTGCTTTATCTACAGCAGGGGTATATCTCGAGCACGTAACGACGAGCTTCTCGGATTATCTTCAGCTCTATAAGACATCATGGTTGAAGCTTCAGATGACAAGTCCCTTATTGGATTCCTATGTAGATCGTAAACTATGTACGACATGGCAGATCACTTTCGATCGGATCCAACAGCAGAATAAAGCATCAGCAAAACTACTCAAGCTATGGGCATATTTTCATCGAGAGGATCTGTGGTTTGATCTCCTTCGGCATGCAAACTCTGTAGACGATGAATGGATACAGAAGCTTACGAAGGACGAACTGAACTTTAATGAGGCCATCACTCTACTATGTACCTTCGGATTAGTTGATCCAGACAGGTCTCCTCAGCAACAGGTCGGGGCTAGAGGGTATAGTGTGCATAGTTGTGTCCACTCATGGATAGTGTTTGTGCTTAACAAGGAGTGGGACAAGAGTCTTGCACATCTGGCTTTAACCTGTGTATCCTCGGAGGTTCCTGATACAAATGAAAGGTACTGGTGGCTCTCACAGCGGCGGCTCCTTCAACATGCAACACGACAGGCCTTCTTTATAGAAGACGCCAAGGTAGATATAGACGGACTATATTGGGAGTTTCACAATCTAGGCCTCCTTTATAAAGATCAAGGCAAGCTAGCAGAGGCAGAGAAGATGCATCTTCGAGCGCTGGAAGGTAGTGAGAAGGCACTTGGACCAGATCACACATCAACACTCAGTACAGTCAACAACCTAGGCATCCTCTACTCTGACCAAGGCAAGCTAGCAGAGGCAGAGAAGATGTATCTTCGAGCGTTGGAAGGCAGAGAGAAGGCACTTGGACCAGATCACAAATCAACACTCGGTACAGTCAACAACCTAGGCCTTCTCTACTCTGATCAAGGCAAGCTAGCAGAGGCGGAGATGATGTATCTTCGAGCGTTGGAAGGTAGAGAGAAGGCACTTGGACCAGATCACAAATCAACACTCGGTACAGTCAACAACCTAGGCCTTCTCTACTCTGATCAAGGCAAGCTAGCAGAGGCGGAGATGATGTATCTTCGAGCGTTGGAAGGCAGAGAGAAGGCACTTGGACCAGATCACAAATCAACACTCGGTACAGTCAACAACCTAGGCAACCTCTACAGAGACCAAGGCAAGCTAGCAGAGGCAGAGAAGATGTATCTTCGAGGGCTGGAAGGTTATGAGAACGCTCTTGGTCTTGAACTTGCCTCGTCTTATCTACCGGCGTTGAATACTATGTTCAACTTTGGAGACTTCTTCTCGCAAACTGACCGGAAAGACATGGCAAGGGCAATGTATAATCGAGCATTGTCTGGATACACAACCGTCCAAGGGCCTTCCTCTAAATTGTCTAGGCAAGTTGAAGATCGGCTTCAAGCGTTGCAAGTTGCGTCTGCTGGGTCGAATGTAGGTCGAAATGAGTTTACAGAGCCTGGAGTAGCAAATTCGAGGTCTTTGAAGCAGAAAATCCGCAAGCTAGGAAGGCGGCTGTGCATTAGATAAGCTACAAGGGCCTCTTTCTTATGGTTCTGCCATTACCTTACAGGTATTGATGTAACTAAAGACAGCAGATCAGACATCTCTTTTAACTTCTGGTCCAGAATCGACCGCCGTTGTAATGACCCTGCACAGCCATTCTTCTCCTCACTAGCTTCATACGAAAACAGGAATCACCAAAACTCTCAAATTTATCGAAGCCACGCGGATAGCCACTAGGTCATGGCATCTCAATAGAATAGAGGAAGAGATAGGAGAATAAGATGAAAGAGAAAGGGTAACCTGAAGAGCCGAAGGGTTAGAATAACCCCTTTACAACCATATTACCAACTTTGCAAATTTGCAAAGTTAAATTGATTGATTGATTGATTGATTGATTGATTGATTGATTGATTAAATTAACGTCTACACTGAGTCTATGACTATCTAAGACGGCTAGGAGCTTTGTAGGCTTCTAACAATAATAAATGGAGGGTAGCTGGCCTTATTCGACCGTAGCTAATACAGGTTGGGGAGATTGAGAGCCTCAATCTTCTAATGTTTGAATGGGGGAAGTGAAAACTAATACTAGGGAACCAAGCCCGCCTTACAGATACTCTCGTATTCAAATAAGAGGAATAACAACTGAAATATAATGAAATTTGACATTGAGGTGATTGCCCAAATTGACCAATTTGACCAATTTGACTAGAATTGATCAAGTCAATCACAATCTTCCGGTCCATCCTCTTCTTCTACGCCTTCTTCCTCTTCTTCTTCATGCATTCTATTGAGATGCCATGATCTGGTGGCTATTCTCGTCGCCTCGATAAATTCGAGGGTCTTGATGATTCCTGCTTTAGTATGAAGCAGATATTTCATGGTAGGTCGGACTGTGGGGTTATCCTTATTGAGGGTTTTCCTTGCCATTTTATATATAGGACAATTGAGTAGAAGATGATCAGGAGATTCCTTTCCCCCACATCTACACCTGTCATTAGAGGAGATTCCGAATCGTTTTAAATAAGATTTGAAGTATCCGTGTCCAATTTTGAGTTGGAACAGAGCACAGATTGTGCTTCTTTTGATGTTTCCTGGAACTCTGATTTTTGAGCTGATCTTCCAAGGGTAGTTTCTTGAATATGTTGACGATGGTTGATGAAAATTGTTAGTGTTAAGGATGGCTATCCAGTTCTCTGATTTCATTCTTTTTATATCCATTCCAATAAAGGCATAACTGGTTTCGTGAGATGAGGATGGTATTTTGGTCGCCTCTTTTGCAAGAGAATCAGCTAGCTCATTTCCTTGTACAGATGTATGTCCCGGGACCCAATTGAGAGAGATTTCGGCTCCTTTATTTTGAATAGCTTCCGCAGCTTTTATAGCTTTGATTTGGCATGATTGACCAGGTAAATCGGAGGGGGTTTTCAACCGAAATAATCCCGCTTGATTATCTAAGTATATCTTGAACTTGTTTCCTAGTTAGGCTATTGAATTTGCGTATTCGATCGCTTTAGTAACTCCTAGGGGCTCACCATTATAGACAAGCTGATTCACGCCTATATTGATAGTCTCTTGATGTGAAATTCGGCCATTTGGTAAGATGACTACTAACCCGATCCCAACCCCTATTCCCTCTAGAGTGGATGAGGCATCGGTGTATATTGTAATGGTATTTTTGCACCTATATTTGAAAGCCAGATTGTGGATCATCGCAGCTTCTTCTTTTCCTAATTTGCTGATATTGACTTTATATGGAACTTCTTTCTTCCAAGGAGGAAAGTAGAAATGATGGATTCCTTCCAAAGTGAGAGGATCGAAGTCTTTCTGAATTGAATTTTTGATCTTTTCGAGTTGAGTAGGTTTTAATTGCTTTCTTTGAGGGGTTGCAACTACATCTTGATTATCCTTTTCTGTAGCCAGCTTTGTAGCTATTAAATTGACAGGATGAGAAGGGGAGATTTCCAATAATCTGAAGGCGTATTGTTTGATTCCAGCATTTAGCCTTACTTCTGGAGGGCACAATGCGGCTTCTATTTCCATTGGTTTTATTGGTGAGGTTTTGAATGCTCCTAGGATTTTTCGAAGGGCGAGGTTTTGCAAGGATTGAAGGATTTTCTTGAATTGGTTTTGCCCTTTCCACCATAAAATTGAGCCGTAGTCAGCTATGCTGGTGACGCATGCCATATAGAGCTGTCTCATTGCCTTGGTACTAAGGCCTTTTTCAGAATTAGCAAGTCTAGCCATTCGGTAGAATGAGGTTTTAGCCTGGGTAGCTCGGATTGTGACATGTTGTTTGAAACTGAGGCCAGGGTCGAACCATATGCCTAGCCATCTGACTAATGTTGAGGGTTGAATTATCTCCTCGTTCGGAAGCTTAATTGAGGCTGTCTTCGTATCTTTGGATATAGAGAAGTGTATTAGTTCCGTCTTCGCTAGATCAAATTGGATAGCATTTTCTTTGCCCAGAGCATATATTTGTTTGGTTGCTCTTTCGAGGGAGATGATGTTCTTTTTCCAGGATGTTGAAATGTAGTCAAAGCTATATCATCTATATATGAGAGGTATTTGATCGAATTTGCTGAGAATAGATCTCGGATATAAATTAAGAAGAGGATTGGCGAAATAGGGCTGCCTTGGGGGATCCCAGTATTGATCGGTTTGAAGGTTTCAGTTTGGCCATCGAATGAGAGCTTGAGTAGCCTTTCCTTCAAAAAAGACGAGATCCAGGCGATTAGGCTGGTTGGGAGATTTAGATTCTTGCAGATATCTAATAATTTGTTCATAGATACATGATCAAAGGCGCCTTTAACATCCAGGAAGAGAGTTGAGGTTTTCTTCTTGGATCTTGAATTTCTTTCGATTTCGGTAGTGAGTAAGATTGCTGTATCGATGGCTGATTTCTTTTGTCTTCCACCCATTTGAGAGTAATGAAGTAATTGCGTGGTCTCCGCTAAGTAGCTAAACCTTTGAGGCAGAATTCTTTCACCTATCTTGCCAAGGCAATTTAGTAGGGCGATAACTCTATAAGCTTTTGGGGCCGAGTAGTCTGGTTTCCAAGGTTTCTTGAGTATCGCTCCAGTGGCTTGTTTCCAGCAAGAAGGATGGTAACCGAGGTTGATAAGATGACTGAAGAGGGTGAAGAATGCTTTTGGTATTGCTTTGTGCGCTTGAGTAATGATATCTTGAGTAATCCCATCGGGGCCAGGGGTCTTTCCTTTGATTTTTGCAGAGCACGCGTTTAGGAGTTCGCTCTCTGTAAGATCAGGCCATTCCCATTTCTTAGATTGTTTATAGCTTTCCCAATTGGGCGGTGGGGTGAATGGAGGAGGAAATAGGGTCGATCTAAATGCAGAGCATTTTCCCTCGAAAGAATTTTCTAGTTTAGAGGGATTGGATCGAATATTCGGGATTCGTTCGGTTTGCATATCTTTTGTGTATGACATTGCCTTGAATATGGATTGGGTATCCTCTTTTTCAAGGAACTCATTCCAATGGTTTTTCTTTGCTGTTTTAATAGCTTGGAAGTAATGATTCCTGGCTGACTGGTAGATTTTCTTGAACATATCGTCTTCCGGGTAAAGCTTGGCATTCTCATATGCATTAGCGAGTCGTTTTCGAAGGGCTTTCAGCTCTGGAGACCACCAGGGTTTAGCTCTTTTTGTGGACTTGATTCTCGGTATACTGGTTTCAGCCGAATAAGTGATTATTCGGGTGAATTCTTTTGCAGCATCATCCAATACTTGTATGTATTGGCTCTTGTCGAGAAGGGAATCAAGAGAGTTGGATTCTGAGGTAGCGATATTAAGGTATTCACTCGAATTTAAGATGGTTGATATCGATATTTTCGATTTGAGGGTATTCGCGAATTTTTCCCAATCCGCAAGTTTTGTGTTGAATCTTGCTGGCTGAGCTATGTTCGTTGTACGGGATGAAATGCCCTTTACTTCAAATAGAATGCTTAAGTGATCTGATCCAAGATCAGGGAGGACTTGCCAATCAGTGATATAGGGAGATACTGAATCTGTGGCTAAAGTAAGGTCTAAGACACTTGGATTTGTCATATTTGTTCGATAAAAGGTGCTCGTGCCTGGTTCGTTAAATAGAATGAGATTGTGATCCTCAAACCATTCGGTGAGTAGATCGGCATTTGAGCTTTTGTTAGAGAAGGGGTTCCACCAGGGGTGATGGGAGTTGAAATCTCCTACGAGGATGGTGTGATGAGTAAGAGGGGTATTGAAAAGGCATCTTTCGATGGTGTGGCCTTTTTCTTTGGCTTGGTCCGCTTCATTGTAGATATTGATGAGTTGTATTGTATGTTTTCCTTGAGTGATATCAATAATTTGAATATCTGGATCATTCGGGGAGTTGGGAGCTAGGGCTACTAGCGGTTTGAATCCTTTTGAAATGTAGATCATAGTTCGGGGACGCAGGTTCGAAGGATTATTTGGGAGGAGTTGAGAGAAGCTGGAGTGGGCGATAGATCTGGTTGAGGAGAAGTCTTTCTCAGGATTCGTGAGGATCCAGGGTTCTTGAATGACTATGAGATCAATTTTGAGTTCTAAAGCAAGTTGGAGAGCACTTTCGGTTGCTTGAGGGCTCTTGTTTAGATTGACTTGAAGAATGTGAGTATTTTTGTACAGCATTAGTTGGATTTCTTGATGGTTGATAGATATACTTCACATACTTTCGAGTTGGCTTTGTGTTCTCCTTTACAATTAACACATTTGACACTTAGATGTTGACATGGTTTGCCTTTTGCTTGGCAGATTATACAGAAATGACCGACTGTAGCATGATTATTACTGCAAAGTCCGCAAGCTGGAGGTTTTTTGCAGTATGATTCGTTATGGCCGAATCCCTGGCATCTTTTGCATTGGGATGAAGGAGTAGATGGATAGAATCTTTCTACTCTAACACTCATGCCTGCAATATATAGCCTTTTCTGGATAGCTATATCTGCTTCTTTTTGTGTAGCAAATGCAATGACTATTGCTCCATCTTGTTGTTTGGCTCTCTTGGAGGCATTAGTAAGCCAGTAAGGAGTACCCATAATACTGAGCCCTGGGTTGAAGGTATTGACTTCCTCTTTGATTAGGTCCATACCGTTCAGACCTGAGAATTCCTGAATTGGGATTTTGTGAATGATGACTTTATGCCAGGGTTTATCGATTTGTATTCTTTCGGCATCAAGGATTTTGTCCCAGATCTCCTTCTTTTCGATCAGGAGTTGTGCATTGAAAGGGCTGTTAGTGGTTAGTATAAAATTGCCGCTCCTTGTAGTAGTGATAGCTGAGATGATTGGTCCATTGATTCCTGCTTTCTTGAAGGCTTCGTTGACTTTATTCCTTGTATTTAATGGTGCAAAAGAGTGTGGCTGATAAATAAGGGGTTTGATGAGGATTAGTCGTTTGCTTGGGGCTTCTTCCTTTTGTTCTGTAGTTTTCTGTTTTGTGGGTTTTCCCTTTGTAACTAGGTTCCATTCTCCTGAGGTTTTGGTGATAGTGGCATAGTTGGCTTTGGTTCCAGGGGCGTTTATTGTGGGGGGGATCATATGACTGGGGAGGTTTGAAAGGTGGTTGGCTTGCTTTTCGATCCGTTTGGTGGCATTTTCTAGATGGGAGATTTGTGATGTGATGATATTTGAGGCTTTTGTGAGTTTTCCTTTTTCCAGATATTCACGAAATATTTCGATTAAGTCTAGGACTTTCGATTGTTCTTCGGTATCCTCTTCCAGGGAGGCAGCTAGAATGAGTAGACTTCTAGCTTTTTGGATAGCTTCTTTTGGTGAGTTGATATTGGGTTCTGAGTGGCTGGGTTGTCGTCTTCGTTTGTTATTGAATTGGAACGTTGGGCGATTGATTGGCGATTTGAATGGATCATCAGAGCTCAAGGTATTGTATTGGGTTCGAAAGTTGAAGGGTTGGGAGGGGGTAGGACTGGAAAGGATGAATGGCGGGCTATTGCCTCTTTCATGGGTTTGTTCAGTGTGGTTCTCTTGGCATGGAGTGCCTAAGATCACTTCTGGGAAGTTCGATTGGGTGGTCCCGGTCATTGAGTTCTCTTCCCTCGTAATGGAGGGATGAAGGGGGTGAAAATTTCACGCGTTTTAGCGTGGTTTCACGTGTTTTGGACGTCGGCGACAGTATCACAACAACTACTGGTTCAATTTCTTTGGAGACAATTGCATTCGATTGATGCCGATTTTTTTAGTGCAATGGAGATATAAAAAGGGTGTATTTCGAAAAATAATTTTTCTTCAAAATTTGTTGTGTCGTTGTTGTGTGTTTCTTCTTGTGTTTTCCACTTCGATATATCCAAGATTTCCAACTGATCATTGACCTTCTCTTTAACACTTCTTAATAACCCCCGATACTTCGACAGAAACTCGGAATTGTATTGACGATGTCGGCAGAACGGTTGAACACATTTATTGCAGATGGGAATAGTGGCATCCGTGGGCGAGTAGACAAGCGTAGGAGGGGATGAGTGTCTTTGAGCTATATTATAAACTTTCTGAGCCAGTTCCTTCTCGAAGCCCCATATGAGAACAGCATCTCTATTGGATGGACCGTTGTATTTTTCGAAGAAATCAGCAAGAAAAAAATCAAATTCTTCTGCCTTTGTTCCTTGTTTCTCATGGATTTCGAGAATGAACTTCTCGCTATGGTTGAATGGTCTAGAGATACTTTCAACGATAGTGCGGGATGGGTGGCTCTTCAAAGTTTGTGCCCCAAACATAGAATAATCCTTCAAAGAACTGGAACTAATTGGTGAATGAATCGGTCCATTTTGAAGTATGGGGAGTGATGAGAATGAACTCAACAAAAACAATCTGATATTCGTAGTCATTGTGTAGATAGACAAGAAAGGTTGAAATTCGAGTTCTTTTTAAAAAGTTCAAACTTGAATCATATAGAGATAGTTGAGATTGAGAATTTAAGGAAGATTTAGAGAAAGTTCTCTTATATAAATACTTTTCAAATAACTGATTCCTATCGTAACTACTTATGAGATTGCAAATGGGCTCTATCTACCCCCTTAACGATATGAGATTCATAAGCCTACAAAGCTCCTAGCCGTCTTAGATAGTCATAGACTCAGTGTAGACGTTAATTTAATCAATCAATCAATCAATCAATCAATCAATCGATATGAGATTCATTACATTCGTAGGCTTCTACTGATTGAGTAATATTTTCTGTTCAATTTTTAAATACAGGCTTGGACTAATTCACAAGGGGGGATATGTGGGATGATGACATTGAAACTCAAAGATTTAGAAAGGTATAATACTGTATAGCCTAAACCTTCCATCTTGGAACACTTCCTTGGGATGGTATCAGGAAGACCGCAGACGGAGGGAAAGATGCAAGGTATATGAAATAAGATCAAGAAAATCTAAGATGATAAGAAGACAAGGTGAAGTAGAAGGATTATTCACTTCGTACTCGTGCTGCCAGAAAGTGTAGAACACATCCACTTATTATGGGCCACTATTCCGCTTGTATGTATTTTACCATCTTATGGTATATACTCCAGAGTGGAGTGTTCTATACTTTCTGGCAACACGAGTAACATGAAAAGAAAGCTATACTGTATTGAGTCTCTCGGATGGCCATGGTCACCCGAAGCACTCAAATAAGAAAATCCACGCGAAAATGGATTACCCACTATGTACATATATCACAGGGTTTATTTTAGCAGTAGTAAAAGTAATATGAAAAGAAAGCTATACTGTATTTGGGTCTCGGATGGCCATGGTCACCCGAAGCACCCAAATAAGAAAACCCACACAAAAATGGTTTACCCCACTATGTACAGATACTCGTGCTGCCAGAAAGTATAAGACACTCCACTTATATATGGGCCACTATTCCTCTTGGCAGTACAAGTATCACAGGGTTTATTTTAGCAGTAGCACGAGTAACATGAAAAGAAAGCTATACTGTATTTGGGTCTCTCGGGTGGCCATGGCCACAGAAATGGAGACTAGTACAGGAGAGGTATATAAATTATAATTGGAAGGGGTTTCATACCCTGAGGGGTATGGTATAGTACAGTGGATAGCTTTACCACTATGACATCCACTTATTCTGCCACCCAAAGCCTGTACAGATGTCACAGGGTTTATTTTAGCAGTAGCGCTAGAGATAGCTTTTCTACCCCACACCCCCTTCAACTTAGCCGAAACTCGATTTCGCATCAACTTCTCGACTTCTCGACTTCTCGACTTCTCGACTTCTCGCACTCCTTCTGTTTCTCAACCTTCACTTTTCAACTATCACCAAAATGTGTTTATGTTCAGATATTCAACATGGATTTACACAGCCTTCTGACAATCAAAAGGTATAAAAAGATGAATTCAATAGAGAGATATTGTTACTGATAAATCATAAAGGTCGTGGAACGTCTAAGAGTATTTTTGCCGCAATTGTATACCTATATATCTAGCAACGAACAATTAATACCGCACCTCCCATTCATATTACAAAAGAGGACAACTCCAGTATCGAGTACAGTATCTGAATCTATAACCGTTGAGAAACGTATAGCAAAGATTTTCGAGTATGATCCTGCTGATAATCATGTACTAACGTTCGTCGATCGGAACTTCGATATTTGGAACAGGCAACCACAGTTGTTCTTTGCATGTAAACAAGCACAGCTGACCTGCGATACAATCGACTACCAATCTGCAATCATTCTTACCTGTCTTCGGCTTGATCAATTTGATACCCATTCCCGAATTTTACGTATAATTTATTGTGTTGCACTTAGTCGATGTCGAAGAACTAAGCATGAAGGTGGCGATGCCAAAAGTATAGCACACAAAGTCTTCCCGATTTATTATCCTTTCAAATCTTTAGACGAAACTAGGAACGATATGCAATCTCTCGTTAGAACGATTGAAGCCTTTTTACGAGCAGGTCCGAGATATGAAAACATTGCAGAGAAATTGGGCGTTGGAAGCTTGTTTCTCCTTGGAGATATAGTTTCACTTAATGTGTATGTATATCAGCTCAAGATAAAACACAGCTCTAATCATAATATAGCTGGGAAAGACGGCTGCCAATGAAAGGCCCAATATTTGAGAGGGCAATGACATATATGATAGATAAAAGCATCGTTAGGTTGGGGGAAAAGTACGGGAAGCTTGTAGAGAAACTAATTAGGAGCATTGAAAATGGTAAGTGGCGAAAAAATGGATCAAAACATTTACTAACATTTTAGTTCTACCAAAAATGCCATTTGTATTCAGGAATCAGTCATTAAAACGGAAGCCAAGTCATCAGTTAGACGGGGGGAAGAAGAAAAAGAACAAGAATAATACTACAAGGGATATCTTGGACAATAGTAGAGGTGTTACTGAGGCTGAGCCGATTGCCCTAGATCACACTACAGAGTTCGCCGGTCAAGATAGAGCCAACAATCCTTGCAATAGTATACGTGCTTCATATGCCAATTCAGTTACTTCCATCCGCAATCCTTCTTCCATATATACACTTTTGAATCCAGATAGTACGACATCCATAGACAGTCAACAGCTGCCATCACAAACGGAAAATGCTCGTCAGATTCAGGTCACTAGGACTTCAGACAGATATACCCTTGACAGGTCTACTGAGGCTACGAATGGAAAAAGGGGTAAGTATTAATGCGTGTGTATTTTTAAATTGAGGCTGACAACAATCGATCTAGAAATCGAGATGATATATGATAATCCACAAAAAGAGTATCTAGAAAGAAATCTCGAGGGAGTATTTCGCAGTCATATAATGGCTAGATATCAATCAGGTCTAGGGAATTATAAACAATGTATTATGGTGATGTTCCCTCGAAACTGGGAACAAAATATTACAGTCTCTATCAGGGTTGATCGCAAGGCTGGATTCGAAATTATTGGATTGCTTGACTTGCAGCCCCTACCAAAAGTTCAAACTGTTCAAGGCCAGGCTCAGTATTATTCGAATATGCTAATAGAGAGACTAAATCTTTTGGGACCCTCTTTATACACAGGAACAATTGGTACTGGATTATACAAATCAGCGTCTGGACCGCGTTGTTCTTGTATTGATGCATTTTTCCTTGATGGTACAAATGATGACGACAATATCGTATTCTCTATTATGGTTGATCAAGATTCAGGTTTCAAATTGGTAGAGGAGTTTGGATTGCAACTTTATCAAAATTAAACCTGAGAGTTGAAATAGATTTCACTTAATTGTTCTCTCGAGTTATATCATATAATCTAGCAAAAGATCCAATACCACCACCATGAAGTTTACATTTATAGTCCTTCGGAATAGTAAATTCCTCTTTAGCGTTAACCTTATACTTATCCACCGGTGTATCCTTCGTTATCTCATTATAAACCAATATCAATTCACCTCTGAACTCAATCTTTCTATCATGGTCGCTTGCATTAATAGCCCAGGTTTGAAAATCCCGTCTTTCTGTAGACATGATGTGGATGAATAGTTTTCGACTCAATGATATTTGTGAAAAGATGAAGCTGGAATAGGAAGAAGTTGAAGATAAAACGTTGTTGTAGATAGAATGATCTTGTGGATATCACGGATAAGGGAGAGGATATTATAGATGAATGAAAAGGTCGCGGTCCGTAATGAGACTGTATACTGATCAACGATAGCTGCAGAAATTTTATATTAGATGCTCATTACCTTATACACTCTTCTTAAATCGTAAATAGATGAGGAAGATCAAGATGGAATTTTGGTGTATTTCTCGAAATAGGGTTGTTCGGTTTGACTACTACGCGATTAGCAACACTGACAGATATAGGCAAAGGAATGCATACCACTTTGCAGATTCTTCTTGATAAGATGAAGTTGATGTAAAGGATTAAGGATTTGAGGGAGAGTTGAATCAATATAAAAGAAGGTTTGATATAGGGTTAAGCTGAGTTTGGCAGTGAGTCATTTTTGCTTACGCGATTTGCTCACCGAAAGACCGCTAGTATACTTAGGAGTGGATGGGCACATACTGGCCGCACGAGTATGCAGCCTGCAAGCAGAAAACAGCCTGAGCTTGAAAACCCCACATCCCTGTACGTAGTACATGCCACATTAATTTTTCGGCTACTGTTGCCAAGCCATATAAAGCATGGCAATTTACACATGCTTAAAGGTGCTCATCCTATTAGGTGATAATATAGTGTCTGGCTCGGGCACATACCTTGTCTGATGCGGCGGCCGCTAAATGTTACGAGGTTTGCCGTCTAGATCACGTGGAAGTGCTCTAGGCTCTCGAGGTGGTTTATAACTAGGCGTCAAGCAGGGACTTAAAGTAATGACAATAATATGATGCAATTCGTAACTAATAGTATGGTATACTAAATGATTGATCTTGAGCATGAAGCTCTACACAAAGGAAATCCATCCTGATTATATAGACCTTCGTCCTTCATGGGATCTCTTGGATCCTGGGAGTTTATGGACCTTCGATTCGTATGGACCTACGATTCGTATCCTTGAATATGCAGGGTCCATCACGTGACTTGGATCAGACTATATGTCTGTGCTTGCTGAAGGCGGAGAGACTCTACGAACTGATTACCATACAATTTTGTATGTGAATCGGTTTGCTTTTCCACGGGTTCTAAGCTCATATGGACAGGTTGACTGTTACTACGTAACACTAAACTCGGGAGGCAAGCACCATGACTGAGATTATAATTTATAAATTCACTCAATTATACAAAGAATAAGTATTTTAAACCTTCAGCGAATCTAGTGTTGTTTTTCACCTGTATAGTATAAAAAAAGACTCATTGAATATAAACTACAAAAAAAATAGAGATTAAACTAAATAACCCAATCTTAAAATCTGTTACCGATGGAATCAACCAAGAACACAATTGTTAATCATTATAGATTATTTCCTGATGCGCCCCGACTTCCCAATGATCCTGCCATACTCCGTAATAAAACAATCCATAGCACAAAACATAAAATAATTAGAGATAAGCCCTAGATCCTGACGACGATCTTTCGCGTGATGACCTAAACTCAGGTATGTCTCTCATGTAAGATCTTGAGTTTGAGCCCGATTCGGATTTTATTCGAGGGGTTCGTCTGGAGCTTGAATGGATATTTTCATTCGTATATTTCCTTAGTCTTGCACGCCTTTCCAACCCTTCTTCATCACTATATGTAATGTCGAATGGGCGCCAGAAGCTCAGCCCGCGGTCCAGAGCAGGATTTGTGTGTTTGAAAACTCTAGCATATTGTAAGGTGAAAGATGGTGGAGGTGAGCTCACAGGTAAGGACGAGGTGGCGGCAGGTTGTTACGCCGGGTAACAGGAAACTCTCACGTGCCACTAGTATCACGTGACCGGCTCAGTGAGGATCAGTGAGCTCAGTACCGAGCCATGTTGACCCTACTGAGTAGCCAGAACACGAAGGTCTATATAATCAAGTTGGATTCCCTTTGTATAGAGCTTCGTGCTCAAGATCAATCATTTAGTATACTCTACTATTAGTTACGAATTGCATACCATTATTGTTGTTACTTAAGTCCCTGCTTGACGCCTAGTTATAAACCACCTCGAGAGCCTAGAGCACTTCCACGTGATCTAGACGCCTACCCTCGTAACACTTTGAGCACCATTACTGCTTCAAGTACCGACTCGATAAAGTAACGACATTATGTCTTCCAAGACACTACAGCCTAACAACCCCGCTACGACTAGCCAGGTCACCCCCGAAAGTACTGACAAGGACGGAGATATCGCCATGGGAGGTATCGAAGACCCCAAGGAAATTACCGTCACTGAGACTCTTAAAGTCGCCCTACCAGACCGATTCACAGGCAATCGACAAGAGCTAGAAACTTCTTGCTCCAACTTGAGATCTACTTCCAATTTAATCAGGATAAGTTCAACCATGACGCCGACAAAAGCGTCTGGGCTGCCTTCTACCTTAGAGGAGAAGCCGCTAAGTGGATCCAACCTTACCTCAAGGATTACTTCACCAACTTGAGCGAGCCTAAGAAACGATTGTATCCCACTCAGACCATTTTTGGGAAATTCGAAGGGTTTAAGAAAGAAATACGGCGAGTATTCGGGAATATCAATGAATTGCGTGGTGCTGAGTCCAAGATCTATGGCCTCAAGCAAACATGTCAGCAGTCAAGTACGCTGTGGAATTCAGGAGGTACATAGGTACCACTGGTTGGGAAGAAAACGCAACAATGAGCCACTATCGGAAAGGGCTCAAGGCAGAAGTTAGGTTAGAATTGGATCGAAATTGCATTTGAGAAGATCTGAATAAGTTAATCGAGGAATCTGTTAAGATGGACGAAATGCTTTACGAATACCAAAAAGAACGCCGATCTTCCAACTTCCACGGCAACCGAGATCGTGGGAAATACCGCAAGAATGGGGGAAGAATTCGAGACAACAAACAGCCCTACGAGGATCCAATGCAATTGAACGCGACATTCAGGAATAAGCTACATAAGGAAGAGGTAGAACGAAAGCGTAAGGAAAAGCTTTGCTTCAAGTGTAGCAAGGCAGGCCATCAGACAAGGGATTGTCAGAGCGAGAAGACACCAGGAAGAGGAGGCTTCAACAAGAAGTTCGACAAGGGCCAACTTAATGCCACCTTTATTCCTCAATTATAGGCAGTCAGCACAACCAAGCTCCTTACAAAGCAACCGCCGGCTTATACCGAAGAAGAACCAGAGGTAGAAGAGAACCTCGAATGGCTTGACCGAAGCCCTAATCTCGGGGAACTATGGACTATCCGTGAGATAGACGCATGGAACCGTCGTATCTGGAAGTTCGCAGATACCAACGAGGGAACGATGGACGAGGACGCCAGCGTGACCGATGCGGAAGAAGGCGAATCCTACGAGGCGAAGTTCATCGATGAATATCGAATTCTGTGGTACATGGTTACCACTAACAACTCGTTTGCTGAGAGAACCAGTCACAAGCACTTGGAAGGACC
The DNA here is from genome assembly GCA_025389075.1 of Sclerotinia minor. Lineage (NCBI taxonomy): Eukaryota > Fungi > Ascomycota > Leotiomycetes > Helotiales > Sclerotiniaceae > Sclerotinia > Sclerotinia minor. The sequence goes on along the minus strand of QRFH01000011.1, from coordinate 1,614,920 downwards.
GGTGAAAGGAGAAATCTGGGAGGTTTGCTACCACCACCCCATTACGGACGACAGAAATCTGTCACGAATCATATGGATATATGATCAAGGGACCTTAGGCTCAGTGATTAAATAATCATAGGAGAACCCTTGGGAGGGTTTCATTGGATAACAGCCAGTTTATAGCCAGTTTATAATCGTTCCCTTTCACAGCGGTCATATAATCAGTCAATGAGCCAGGTGAGCCGGAGCAATTAGCATAGTAAACAGAACAGTATATATTCTAATTAGTTTCATAGCTTAGGAGCTTCATACTCAACTTAGTTATCAATTAATTTATTTACATTCTACCTAATCTAGTAACAACTTCACCTCTAAGGGAATACTCAGTGATATATCTTTAACCTACAATATACCAACCAACGAACCTAAAACATCAATTGCCTAAAGAGTACCAGATCGTTACAAAATCGCAACCTTTTTCTATGCTGGAAGACAGGAGATGAATACCGAATCAACGCCTAGATCATACTACCACCCCCAAAATAAACTGCTTACTCAAGGTAGTAACTAGCAATTGTTATAATACAAAATGGAAGGATATACTTGATGACAGAATCAGGAAGGGTCGCAACGCCGCCTACCTAAGAGAAAGCGAGCCAAGCAAGGCACTAATTGACCAAATTGACCAAATTGACCAAATTGACCAAATTGACCAAATTGACCAAATTGACCAAATTGACCAAATTGGTCCAAACCAACAATTAAACATTATGGGGCAAGCAGGACAGATTTACTGCGATGCCAAGATAAATGGACGACAAATCTGAGCTATAATCGGCTCAGGAGCTACGGTAAATTTTATTGCATCAGGAACTGTGAAGTACTTAGGGTACATCTTTAGACGAAACAGAGACCCTATAAATTTCAGCTAATAGGCGGACAATTAGCCGGATTAAACAGCAAAATTTCTAGTGAGACTCTCCTAGTATGGATAATTATAGTTTCGTATAAGGTTATCTAGTTTGATATTATTCTATTAGGGAATCAATAGATCATTTTGGGAATACCCTAGTTGAAGGCACACAACTCCAAACTCGATTGGTCTACAGAAGCTGTATGCTTTCCAAACAAAAGCAATCTACGAGATGCGCTAGAGCCTGCGAGGCTGTACACACGCGATGGAGAATTGAAGGCGAACAATTCTATCGACTTAGGGCGCCCAGTCCAGGGTCCTCCATTAGCGGTGAAGGAAGGTGAACCTCCTGTACAAATGAAGAATAAGCAGAAGAAGTGCTTGAAAACACCCTTGTAAGGAAACAGGAAGAAGCGCCAATATCGGGACAATACCAGAAGTACAAGAAACTATTCGAAGAAAGAAATGGCCATGAGGCTTTACCAGAACACAAGCCATGGGACCACGAGATAGTATTGCAGGAAGGCAAGACGCCTCCATTCGGGCCAATCTATCAGATGTCGGAGCTAAGGACGCTTAGGGAATACATCGACGATACATTAAAGAAAAGATGGATCAGAGAATCCTCTTCACAAATAGCAAGCCCTGTTTTATATGTACTCAAGAAATATAGTACTAAGAGACTATGCGTAGGAAGAAGAATGAGGAAAGATATCCTTGCTTTTAATTATCGTTCCTTGGTATGAGATTTTACCATGTTCGCTTGTATGATTTCTTATATATATGATACAAATGCAAAGGAAGTTCTTAATATACGCGCCTCTCAATATGCTAAATAAGATTTTCATTGCACTATGCCAAGAGATGTGACTTCCAATGTAAATTAAAGAACTGGGTAATGAGGATTATGTCTATAACAATAATATAGGTTTTTGATAAGGAGGAGATAGTGGATCAAGTTCAGGAATCTTTTGAAAAACTTGTGAAAATTCCTTGTTGTCAGGATACCATTTTGGAAAGTTTATCTTTCTATCCGAAAGTCTGCCTTCAATTTTGTTTGTCTAATCTGCGGATACATAACGTTGCTCAACTAGGAAGGAAGTATCTGCAGCCCTGACACACCAGCACATAGTCTGCCTCGGAAATACCCCTTTCTATTCCAATCAAGGTAACCTTTGCGGACGTAACCAACAAGCTCCGTATAGCTAGTCTACTTCACTTTGTTCCAGGGCTGCCAACGCGGTTCAGGAGAGCTGCATATCTCGCAGGTTGATAACCCGCCATGAGTCATGAGTTTGGGATATTATTAGATAAACAATCTCCTCATCAATATATCAAGTTAACTCATTAGAAATAGTATCTTTGAGCTTTATAGAATGGTTGATAATATCCGACTAAATTTATCTTCCTCAAATCGCTAGCTGAAGGATTTCTCAGAAAGGTATCAAATGAACCTATTAATGATGATATCTTTATTCTTTCAGAATGTGAAGTCGATAAAAATAGTTGAAGCGTTGAGCCTATAAATTTGAAACTTTTGTGAATGTAAGAGAAGATTTTGAGTGGTTTACCGAAGTACGAAAAACATGATGGCCAAAGTGGGGCTATGAGTCCGATTTGTATTCGTATAAGACTACAAGAAAAGAGTATCCCCTCATGCTCAAGATCCCTACATTAAGTCATACCCCTGCTGCAGCTCGTGTCATGGTGGTGAAGTCAGTAACCCTGGTTATTATCACTCGTGCCGTCAGAAAGTGCAGAACCATACACTTAAATATAGGCCACTGCTCGCCTTGTAGTATGTACTTAAAGTGGATGGTTCTATACTTTCTGGCTGCACAAGTAGACCTTCCTCATTCACTTCTGGTTCTGTTACTTATCATTATATTCATCGAAATCAACAACAACCAAAAATTAATTTCAAACATGGATTTTTCTCGAGAAAGACTACGAACTGGCTTGGAAGCTTTTTTGTTGAGTGTAGCGACGGAACATCTTCCTTCGGCTGAAAGTCTGATTCGCTCCCTCTCTTCTTTGGACAACAATAGTTATAAATTAGTAGCCGAGGGAGAACTATATCGCTGGCTCGAGAACGATGCAAAGTACAATACATTCGATGGCAGCTATCATGAGGGATTCGGCGAACGGTTCGCAGATTATGAGCCAGGATCAAGACCTACAGCACTTCCCTTTAACCAGGCGCAATACGACTCCTATGATTTGTGTTTCTACGCAGATCACAGAGATTATTGCCATCGCAAAGAGATTAAGATGGGTATTCTGAGTGATGTATCTTACACGAGGATATTTCGTGGGAACACCGAATGGGATTTTTCAATATATTCGGTTTTTTTTATTGGACTGTTGTGTTGAGATCTCGAAGGAAATCATGGTCAAATTCATGGTTGCGTAAAATGTCGTACAAGAGCTAGTACGGGAATATCGGGAAATGTCTAGGTTATCAATACGCCGTTACGTTGATGTGGAATTTAGGCTCAACGCGAGAAAAACCACTGATTATCGATTAACTTTGAGAAGTGATACAACATTGAATCCCCCGGGTTACCTTTCGCACACTCCTACATTAGACAGCTTGAAGAATCAAAAGGAACAAGTAGCTCAAGAAGTACTAAGCATTCATAATCGATTGGAATTTCTGGAGAGAGTAGTATCAACCATCAACGATGCTAAATCAGACAAACTATCGAACTTGATGTCGTTTGTCAGACGATTGAGATTGTACGTAGCACCCAGAAGTGAACAAATGTAACGAGCTAATCATTTGTTGTAGTGCAGAAGAACGCTTAACTCTCACAATGCCACGACGAGAAATTCATCTCCCTGCAGAGGTTTGGTTCAATATTCTCGAGAATGTCATGCCGAACATACAGGCCATCAACTCTAATAATGGGAAGTTGGACCCTATGCTTGAGAGATGGATGATATCGAAAGTCCTGTTTCAAACGGCAGTCTCACTTTACTACAGAGAGGCCATCTTCTCGTTCACTCCACACTCGTTTATGAACTGTACTACCGTCAAAATCATGAAGAAAATCACTATCCATATGTCGTCACCTGAATGGCATACGCATGCGATTGGCACAGAATGCGCCTGCGATTTACCGAGGACGACAACAGCAATTGAAGCTTATATTTTACAAAAGCGATTGAAGGAATGTACTGCAATGGTGGAACTCCGGTTTATAATTCCGCCTTGTGCAAAAATTGAAGGTCATGCTGAGTTGAACTATATTTCTTTGTCCAAAGCTGATCTCTCCGATCTTCGAAAATGGAAAGGGTCATGCGATTGTTGCATCTTCAGCAAAAAGTCAAACTTATGCTCTTTGTCCACTTTGGTACCAGTTGAGATTATTTAGGTGGGTGGATGTATTTAGTATATCAAGTCAAAACAAGCAAATATTTTACCGCGTAGAATGCCCGCGGGCATGGAGACTTGAGGTTCGTGACCTTGCGCTTTTGATGGAGAATTAAGATCAAGAGATTCATTCTAATTTTCCCCTCAAGTATCAAGTCTTTTTCCCAATGAATCGAACTGGCCCGGCCATAATTTGTGACTTAGAATTTAGCGTGAAAAAAGCTGGCAAAGTTTGATTTGTATCTTTGCACAGGCCGATTAGTTCTTATCACAGAAGTAAGGCTTAGAAGAAAGCTTGAATTAGTTGGGAGGAGAGATATCATTTGATAACCTTTTATCCTCATGATATTTCCTTAATCGTTTATTTCTTTCATGTTAGCCTAATCACAGCTCTCAATAATTTTTAGCCTCATTCAGCTATACTTATCGTATTTATCTTCGTGAGTTATTTCATACAGAGCTTGCAACGAATTCAGTTCATTCTGACATTGGTTCAAAGGGGTCTCTACGTGATTGAGAATTCCAGGTACTTTCAAAAGGGTAAATGTCTATGGGGCGAAGAGTGGAGGTGTATGATCTTCGAGGGTGACTACGATCAGATCTCTTGATCTTGAAGAAATTAATTGCACGAATTGAGAGCTCGGTTGAAAGGTTAGAATCTGGCAACATATAGTCTTTCGCATCGAGTCTTTCCAGATACGCCGCATTACCCCGGTCCTTGCCCACCTTCTCTTTTTGAAATAGGCCGTTTAAGGATTGGGTTGTAGTTGAATATTATCTTCTGGTCCTTACCAGTGATAACGTTGTTTTTTTTAGCTGCACCCCTAGTCGATAATTTACTCTATCAATAAATTGGAACCCGACAACGTCTGTAGCACCTCAACAATCTTGAACATTGCATATGTTTGCTTTTGGATGCACCAAAGAAGAGGGTTGACGGATAACTATCATGGTTGATGATCGGGCTCTTGGATGTTAAGATCTGGTATAGTACGAGGAAGAAGGGTGGTGGGGAAGGGAGCGGCGGTGGATTTCCTATCACGGGTGTTTTGAAAATGTGAATCTTGCGTAGAGTTTTCACTTAACCATCGTTCCTTAGTATAAGTTTTTCTTAGTCGCGTGGTTTTCCTTATACTCTAGTGTAAATGTAAAGGGAATTCCTACTATATGTTTCTTTAAACATTCTTCGTTAAGTACTTTTAAACTGATATCTTATGTATTCAAAAGTAAGATTATGATTAGACTATACTATGAAGTGTAATTTCTTATCTAAAGTCAAACTAGGTAATGAGGATTATGGCCATAACAATAACGATACACTTGATTAAAGTTTCACATCAAATCAGATCAATTTTTAAAATTATATATTGTTCATTATTTTTTTATATCATAAAAGGTAATATGGAATATTAACAATCCTAAAAAATGAAAGTTGATTACAGCATTGAGGAAGGAATAAAAAAGAAAATTTCGAAAAAAAGACCTTGTGAATAATGGTAGTAAGAAAAAGATTGCGAAATACATGCTTTGTAACAATTATTATCTGATGAGGAGAAGAATTTTGTAGGTGCTATCAAATCAATAGCGATACTAAAAGAAGATTGCAAATACAAATTGGTAGCTTTATTCAAGAGTGTCGTACTGTAGAACTCTTTATAAGATCAAGGAAGACAAAGGATTGTGTTCAGCGAGTATAACAAAAATACCGTCCCATAGCCTTTGCATACTCCTCACAAAGGGAAAATTTGGGATATGGGAGAGTATCTTCAGAAAAAAAATCTGCTTGCCACCAACGGGTAATTTCATTGACAAAAAAGCATTTTGTATGAGAAATGCCAATATCAAGACGAACGCCAATCTCGAGTGATTCAAAATTTTCCTTCCAATCGTAACGCAACCGTAAGTTTCTATATATATCCAAACAGAACGTAGCAAGATCTTCCTCGGTGAGAGGGGTGCACTCTGGCTTCATGAACAGATATGGATCGACCGATGTTGCATAAATGATTTTATGATCTTGATTGGACCAAGAGGTATGGATGATTTTGACAATCTTTCCTTCTCGACCACGAACACCAGTAGAACTCGGATGGGCAACTATAAAAACTCGGAATTCGCCAAAGCTTTTAAATGTTGAAATATATTCTTGATGAAACCAGAGATTATCATCTTGTGATTGAGGTTTTAATTTTTTCTGTTTTGCATTATCCAAAATACAGGATAAACCTTTTCGTTGATTTTTTGATTTTTTCAAAACATGTTTTGCCCCACAACTATTTGTACGTTTGTGAATAGTTTCTTTATGGTCCTGCAAGATACAAAAATGTCCAGGGTAGCACGTTTTAGGCCGGTAGCTGGATGGAATAGAATCGAGAGCTCGTATATCTCCAACTTTTGCTCTAGTATTTAAGACTTCGGTATAATTCGGAAAGCATTGTAGGGGAATACCATATGAAGCTGGAACTTTCTGGAGGATATTAAAAATTTTGTGAAAGTCAATTTCGTTGATGGATTCGTCGAATGTCCAATGCAGGAGGATGAGTATATTTTGAGGTTGGCGTAGCTGATTAAACAAAATTTTGGTGATTTCATTACGATAGATAACTTCTTTAAAATCTTTCCATGACCAAAAATCAACATCGGAATGGGTGTTATGTTTGAAGATCTGCATAGTAACAATATTCTGATGTATAATAGGTCGCTCGTTTTTTCCGACATCTTCAATGAAAGCAGGACCAAGTTTCTCAGAAATTTGAGTGGCATCTCGTCTATTGAACCATGGAAAGTCTTGTTCAAGTTCTGAATTTGTAGGCTGAAATAGAATTGCTAGAGTCGGAGCCATCGAGATTTGTTCATGTATAGGATTAATCGGAATCCAAAAAATTCGGTTGGGTTTCGGTGGAAGGAACGTTGAGGGTTGCGTTAGGAAAGTATTCGTTTGTATATCTGAGTGTTTGCTGGAATTTTGTAAAGATAAACCGTATAAAGGTTTGGATTCAATGTTTTTCCATGAGTGATCTCTAGAAGCTTTATAAGTAAACAAAATATATAAGGAATTTATCTTTTACTTACAAAACAAGTCCACCTTTGTTTTCAAGTTTAACAGTGACATTCGTGCAATTCTTGCACACTTTGATATGCACACGTAGGTTTGAGGCCCTAGAGAATTCGGCATCGCAGAATGGGCAGTGTCTGCCACAACTACCAATTTGAATTTCTATATCACGACTTGGGGCATCAACAAATTTGTTTGAGTGCTCAAGGCATTTACAGATTTGGTAGCGTCTGGAGGATGTTGATTCCATAATGTTGTTTTGATGATTGCCGATGATGAATGTGAAAGATATAAATTTCAAACGTTCCGAACGTTTCGAACGTTTCGAACGCTTTAAATAACACGACTGTTTAGAACCTTGACACAAAATTCTAATGGCGCCCCACCCACAAAATATTATTTTGGGAGACCTGAGGCCTAATTATTTTCTCGTAACGTATCAGTACCCCACATGAAGAAACCCCTACTGAGTCAAATGATCACGTGACGGACCATACAGGAGCGAATGGTCCTAAGGGGGTCCGGAGCATTGAGGACCATAAGGGCCTAAACGGTCCTCCACGAAGATCTATATAGCTAGAGTGATTTCACCTATGTAGAGCTTCGTGCTCAAGATCAATCATTTAGTATAATCTACTATGAGTTACGGGTTGCATACCATTATTGTTGTTACTTAAGTCCCTGCTTGACGCCTGGTTATAAACCTCCTCGAGAGCCGAGAGCACTTCCACGTCATATAGACGGCAACCCTCGTAACACTTTGCTTGATGTCCCTACTTGGCCTTGCCTGGGATAATGGTAAATTATGACTTGCTTGCAGACTGGACCATATCTTGATGTGAGGGGTAGTGAGAAGGACTGTTAGGGTATGACCTTAAGCGCTTGTTCTCTTACAACCCCACAAAACCGTATAAACAGGTGTAGGGATAGATAAGATACTTCGTCACATTACACAAAATATAGACTGTCTAGAACACAAATCTCCTGATCTCAACACGAAAACTTTACGACTTCCTGGCCAGATTGACCAAGTGGAATGCGGTATATGCCAAAGAAGTTCCCAGTTCCAGCCTTATCTCTTTGCTAAACCAATCTACCCAACTGTCCCCAGTGTATTCAAAAAAGTCATGCAAAGGTTGAGAAAGGGCGACGATCATTCCATATCGGCGAATTGAAACCTAATGTGCTTTTGTACGGAAACCCACATTGGGACGATGGCATTCTTGATATTATTAAATAAAACTTTGAGGCATGTCCGGATTTAGTATTAGTTGTTGGAACAAAGCTGACAGTACCTGGTGCTCGGGAAATCGCCACCAACGTGTGCGATGCTGCTAAAGCAATTGGCGGTATGGTATGACTGTATGGATTGGATATAATTTTGTGATTACCGGGGACTGCCAAGAATTTTGATGGCGTCAAAGTATTTCAGTAGGGTTTCGACTCCAACTTGCCAGGTTGCAGACAATGCCCCACTCAGTCATAACCACCAATAGCATATGGCCACGCGCTAGGACCAATACTACCCCACAAAGAGACTAGAGTGAGGGGAGGAATTGAAAGTGTTCAGACTGAGGGGAACCTTTTTTTTCCCTTTCTTTTCTCTTAGCTTTCAGTCTTACATTCTAAAGTAAATATATTCACAATTTTCTACCTTGCTCCCTTACATGATGGCTTGTGACATTCCCGATAATGAGAAGAAATGCTTTTTGGTAGGTGTTATAAGCTAAAGATCACTATGTATTATTAACAAAAATATAATATAGAGAGTAAGACTTTACTGGATTAACGATATAAGAGGATATATTTGCTAATCTCAGGTATTCCTGATGATATAGGATGTAAGTCTTTACCGGATCAACGATATGAGAGGATATATTTGCTAATCTCAGATATTCCTGATGATATAGGTGGTAAGTCTTTACCGAATCAACGATATGAGAGGATATATTTGCTAATCTCAGATATTCCTGATATAGTACGTAAGTCCTCACCGGATCAATGATATGAGAGGATATATTTGCTAATCCTAGATATTCCTGATGATATAGCGTGTAAGTCCTCACCGAATCAACGATATAAAAGGATATATTTGCTAATCTTAGATATTTCTGATGATATAGGACGTAAGTCTTTACTGAATCAACGATATAAAGGATATATTTGCTAATCTCAGATATTCCTGATGATATAGCGTGTAAGTCTTTACTGAATCAACGATATAAAAGGATATATTTGCTAATCTCAGATATTCCTGATGATATAGCGTGTAAGTCTTTACTGAATCAACGATATGAGAGGATATATTTGCTAATCTCAGATATTCCTGATGATATAGATTGTAAGTCCTCACCGAATCAACGATATGAGAGGATATATTTGCTAATCCTAGATATTCCTGATGATATAGGACGTAAGTCTTTACCAGATCAACGATATGAGAGAATATATTTGCTAATCCTAGATATTCCTGATGATATAGATGGTAAGTCCTCACCGAATCAACGATATGAAAGGATATATTTGCTAATCCTAGATATTCCTGATGATATAGATGGTAAGTCCTCACCGAATCAACGATATGAAAGGATATATTTGCTAATCCTAGATATTCCTGATGATATAGGACGTAAGTCTTTACCAGATCAACGATATGAGAGGATATATTTGCTAATCCTAGATATTCCTGATGATATAGCGCGTAAGTCTTTCTTATGGATGATATTAAAGAAAATACTTATGATATAATGATCTTGTTCAAATAACTAATTTTGTTTTATTAGTTTGTGAGTTGGTCTATATACTTATACATCAAATAGTATTAATCTCAAAAAAAATCAGCGTGCTATGGATGAATGGACTTATCACTTTGATAATAAATTGGCAATTCCCTTCGGAAAGCGGCTGTTGTATCCTGAAATCTCGTCAGGGTTATGCGATAACTGTTTGAAAATAGATCTGAATACCACTATCTCTGCGTTAAATCATTCAAAAGACCACTGTCCTCTGTATCAAATCCTTGAAAAGGCTACTATCAATAAAACTCAAACGCTACTCCTTAAAGGTCAACCCTATATAAGGGTCTGTAGTGTATCAGGTGTGTGCTACTGTTTTGTTTGTTTCCAAATGTCTTATTTAACATTTCTTGATTTAGAAGTTCCTGAAGACAGCCCTACAACTCCGAACCAGATACAATTTGGACTGCCTCTATTCTTAGAATCAGCTAGCCCAAGCCACTTCCAGCTGATCAAGGAGTGGCTTCGACTTTGTGACAAAGGCGAATGTTCAAACGAGAAATCCTGTTGTCCTAAGTCTATAGATACGTTGCCAACTAGGCTTGTCGATGTAGGACGCAAGACTAGGCCCGAGAAAATTAGTCCCGATACTGTGTGTCTTGTTTCGCTAAATGAATCTATGCCTACCAAGGCGGAAGAAAGACGTTATATTGCTCTATCTCATTGTTGGGGCAAATTAACGGAAAATCAGCTACCCGAATGGAGTACTACATGCGAAAACAAGGAAGAAAGGAAAAAAGGATTTCCGGTCGCAGAATTGCCAGCAACATTCCAAGATGCAATCAGAGTCACTCGAGAGATCGGCCAGCGATACCTTTGGATTGACTCGCTTTGTATTATTCAAAACGACCAAAAGGATTGGGAAACTGAATCCAAGAGTATGCAAACAGTTTTCAAGAACGCTTACTGCACGATTGTTGCTACCTCTGCCGAAGATTCAACCAAAGGATTTCTCAATCGACCGACGAATGAGTCAGATTTGCAGTACGTGACAGTGCCCGAATCCTCACATGGCAAAGTCCATATCTGCAGATCTATCGATAACTTTCTTGATGATGTGCAGAACGGTGTCTTGAATACACGAGGATGGGTATTACAGGAACGAGCCTTGTCACGACGAACAATTCATTTCACTAAAAGACAAACGTACTGGGAGTGTGGTGGTGGGGTGCGTTGCGAAACGCTTACTTGGATGAAAAAGTCAGTCTCTGATTCAAAATTATTGCTTTCTTTTGATACTTCACCTTTCTTTATCACTGTTAAATATTTATTAATAAATTTGTTGATTTTTTTTCCAATTTAGCCACATGTTTTCTTTTCGAAGCGACCCAGAGTTTCCTCGATCTATCATGGAACGTTCAATAGAGGCTCAAATCGAGCTTTTTCAGACTCTTTTTAAGGAATACTCAGGTTTAAACCTTACAAATGAGACAGATAGACCCATTGCAATCAATTCATTAGCTATGGAGTTGGGAAAAGAATTCGATACCAATGTCAGATATGGTATTTTTGAATGCTATCTTCACGAAAGTCTCTTATGGCAACGATCTCAGAAAATTTCCGATAAACAAATACCTTTCAAAACTGACGAGGCCCCTCCATCCTGGTCTTGGATGTCACATCCCTGGAAAATACGATATCTTTCTCCTGAAAGAGTTGAATGGGATAGGCATGTCAAAATAGTGGTCAGCAATCAGAAGAATAGTTCTTATATCTTGGAGGCTCGAGTGAAACGACATCAAGATTTTAAGATTGAACATGACAACGACGACAAAGATGGGTATCTATGGTCTGATAAGGATAAGAATGAAGAGCTTGGGTATTTTTGTTTTGATAATAAATTGGAAAAGTCTGCAACAGAAATACAGTTTGCTATAATAGGAAGAGAAGCTGGACTAAAGAATGGTGGATGGAAGTATTATATACTTCTTGTTACAGAATGCTCGGACCATAGATCTTTCAAAAGGGTTGGGATGGGTTGGGTTCAGCATCGTTTCATATTGTTTGGTGATCAAGACGATGTGGTACAGATTTCCTAATATTCTGTTTTGCAGTTTGATATTACAGTGGGCTGCAACAGGATACATATGATCAAGGGAACTTAGGTTCAGTGATTGGAATAATCATTATAGACCCCTGGGAGGTATATAGGAGAGCAGCGATTTAGTGCGAGCTAGGAGAATGAAGGCTTCCCTATTCTAGAGCTTCGTGCTCAAGGCAATCACTATACTCAGTTACATCATTACCATCACAATACATTCGTTATAACAATCGGATGTTACAAGGGTTGCCGTCTAGATCACGTGGAAGTGCTCTAGGCTTCTCGAGGTGGTTTATAACTAACTAGGCGCCAAGCAGGGACTTAAGTAACAACAATAATGGTATGCAATTCGTAACTAATAGTAGATTATACTAAATGATTGATCTTGAGCACGAAGCTCTACAGTAAAGAAATCCATCCTGATTATATAGACCTTCGCACCTATTCCGAACCCGATGGCTGAAAGACCGACGAACCGATTACCGCAAAACCGATCTCGACTTGTCGGCTTTCAGATCACGTGATAGAACTACTTATGGATGACTAATCCTTGTTTGTCATGTGATGGGCCCATTGTTTCGTCCGATGTAACAGATTGCTCTTTAGAGCTGACGACTTCTCGTAAACCCCTGAATATACCAATTTGATTTCTTTTCCTATCTGAACAGATGATTACCTTATGCAGTCAACGCTCTCCTTACCCTATCTCCTTTCCTGGACTTTATTACATCTAAGAAATTGAAGCGTACGAAATTTCGATCGACTATGGTTCGATCATTTTATCAGCGGGAACACGAAATCAACCAAATTGACTTCTACATAATACCAAATAAAGAAAATGTGGAGTCTTTACAAAAACATTGTAGTCCATCAACTGTTGGTTCTTTTACTTTGTAATACGTTGAATGATATACGCAAAACGAACTGATTTTTTTATTTTCAGGATTATTCATTATATTATCTGCATAGTTTCTTTCGAGGTTTATCACTCTTATTATGCTGTCGTTTGTGTAAGATTTGAAGATGATAATCTCGAAAGTGTTGCCTAAATGCCTTTCCTTGCCCCCCTCCACATGGACAAATTCGATCTAATGAAGCGGGCGATGACAGAAACTCCTCACATAAATCTGTTGCTTTTTTTGACCATTCATGATGTCCATACGCCCATTCTGTTGTGCGATCCAACAATTCAATCCATGCCGAAACGGCATCATCCACATACTCATTTTTAAAAGCTATCTCTAAGGAAGTAAGGAACCAATCGAACAAATCTTTCTGGCGCATCGTTCCAATAAACTCATCTAACCCTGCAGATATAATTCTCGGGTAGCCTTTAGTTGTATTGGGTGTGATAAAGTCCAATGTTGCGAGGAAGCCGCCTTCGAGTGTCCATACTGCATGGAAGCAGTTTCCAGGCAAATCGATGGCATCATCAGAAGTTATTGTGAATGTGAGTCCTCCTTCAAGTGATGGGCCAATTTCTTCGAGCTTTGCTTCCCTGCCCAAAGTACTTCGAAAGAGTCTTATATTGTTAGGGCTGTTTGGAAAGGTCGCAAAAATCTTCCTGCCTGTCTTACCAATAATGCTTGACAGGCCATCTGCATTATCTGTGATCATTAGTCGAGATCCCGAGTTCAAAAACCTGATATGTGAAGAACGTACCAAAATGTAGTTGGGACCAAGAATATTTTGGGGTAAGTAACACCTGTAAGTTGTCTACTCCATATGAACACACTAAGTCGTTCGGGACCATGAAAATATCATTTCTTAAAATAGGAAGGCGGAGATCTAACACCTTTAACGGGTTCCAGGGATCCGGGAAAGCTAGTTGTGCTACAGCTTGAATAGCTTTTTTCTCGTCAGTAGGCTCCCCTCGTTGAATGACAGTCCAGGTTCCAGATGAGTTTTGGATCTGCTCGACGGTAGCAGCGAACAGCTTGGCATCGCTGGGTCGTTCATCTGTCCAACAACGATGACCATCGAGTTTTGAAGGCATTCTACCATTGTATTTTATCCATAACTCCTTCATTTCGGGTGAGATATCGTGGACAGTGGATAGATTGAGCTTTTGGAACGTTCTTATTACATTATCATCAAAAGCTTCTCTTTCTAGGTGTAATATTTGTTCTTCGTGGGCTGAGATTGTGGAGAGACTAGAAGCGCGGTATGACCTTCCATTGGATTTGGATTTGGAAATACTATTGTGAATATTCCTATACGATTTCGTACTGCTATTAACCGTACTGTCATCACAAAAAAGGGTCCTGACTCACTTTCTGGGCGGTCTACCGGCATCTTCACTTACAATAGTGAATTGCTGAGCTTCATGTCCCTTGGATTTTTTAAGATGTCTTCGCAGTCTTGAGGCTGGTGAAAATTTCTTCCCGCAATAAACACATCTATACATACATTTCCTGATCTTTAAGATAGCATTCCTCCAAGGCCATTCCATAGGATTGAAATCGCAACAGTCACATGGTTTGAAGCGTTTTTCGGGAGATGCCAACGATGTTTCAGTCTCCATTGCGTATTCTTTTGTATGCGAGATTCAACCGTCTCTTCGGATACCAGCTCAGGTATGCAAGAATCACGAACAAATAAGTGTTGTTATAGAATCTATCAAGTCATTGTTGTTAGAAAGGGAATAAAAATTATCAAGTAGGAAAAAGTCAAATGCGACACGATGAATTGGCTGAATCACCTGATCGCGCGTTTGACCTATTGTGCATACACTATATTTTCTTTTTCTGTATTTTCTTTTCAGTATTGATTAAAATCGCCCGAGAATGAAGCATCGTAGTCCTTTTCCAAACCGACAGTATGCATAACATCAGTCGCTTTCACTATTTTCAGTCGAAACATTAAGAGACCAAGCAGTCCATATCACTACAGGACTCGATTGGATTCTGCGACACGCTGAGAATTCCTATTCTATTGATTGTGATTAACGGCCTCCCTCCCACCTGCACAGAAAAGTCGTTCACCAGTTTTGCCACACTTTTCTTATCTTTGCAAACTCTCAAGACGTCCGGTTTCGCATGGCATAATTACGATAGCCTATCTTTCTCTGTCCTATGTAATTCTGTACCACTCTGCCGATACAATAAAGACAGGTTCTGCCGTTTGCGTTGACACATTTGAAAACGCGTGAATTGGAGTATTTTGTTATCAAGCCTTCGTAGCTGATATACAATCACCGGGCCTCTTCACCTTGCATGATAAACGTGTCTTCTTCCCGGATATCAAAGATGGCACGAAATAAAAATATACTACCGCCGAAAAAGACTGGCCAACCAAGATCGAGTTCGAAAGGTCGCATTCCAGCTGCATTACGAAATCACCTTGTCTCCGATGGGCTTTACAAGATAGTATCATGGGATTTGGGTACTGGATATACAAGCATACATATTGCAGACATCGAGGTTAAGTCGGGGGAGCTTATAAATTTGGAAAGCATCAAGCCGACCCATTTTTATCGCTATTCCAGTAATCCAAATCAGCGACCGGAAATTACAACAGAAGTCCCGACTATATGCGCTCACATCCCTGGCGAAACAGATGAATCCAAAGTTCAACATGGATACGAAGTCGACCCTATAGGCGATGAGACTCGGGCAGTAGTTATTGATAGAATCAAGGAGGCGTTGTATTCTGGACCAGAAGCAAGGGAACAAAACAAGGCTCTCAGGAATTTGGCACTCAGAATTCCTTATCTCAAGACTCGATATAGTGATACCCAGCTAGCAGCTCATCCAGAGATCTGGATGCTGGCTGATTACATCCTTTGGCTTGCTCAGCTGGTGAGCTCAACTATTATCAAAGAAGACCTTCAAGGAGATCTGATCTGGGTTTGTACCATCCCTTCTAATTGGGACAGAAATAGTATCAAATTGTATACGCTTGCTCTGGATGCTTCTCCGATTCTTGCTGGCAGATATATGCTGCAATCGGAGATAGAAAGCGCCATCGCAGGACTGATACACCAATCCCCAAAGGGATCAAGAATGAAGGATGGCGATGTCTTCTTCACATTTGATATTGGTAAAGGAACATCTGTTCGTGAAGTCCTCATCCTTTGTTGATTTCCTACTAAATAAAATTCTAGGATTTTAGCGTCTCTCGTCAGATATCTAGCGACCCAACTCAAGTTGAAGAAATTATGCCGTCTACCGGTCAGCCATCCTTTCTAGTCTTATGAAAGTGAGAAGTCTTGCTGATACTATTATTAGCATTGTTTGCGGGGTCGAGGACTGTACTACAGCTTTGGGAGTCGCACATCCGTAACCTATGTAAGAAAGAGTCAGAAGATCCCGACCATTTTGAATCAGACCTAGCCACTTCAAGAGTGAGTTTCGTCAGAAGTATGCATGCATACAAAGGACAGTCCGGGAAGGAAGTGGATAGAGTGTACCGTATCTGTGGACAAAAGATCACAGTCACAAGGTAAACCTCCCTTGCTACATCTTTACAATTTCTAATCACTACTGTTGATATTAGAGATCAAATGAAATCTTGGTTCGATGAATGGATACGTCTCACTACAAGTTTCCTCACCGAGCAGTATGAGAAATATTATGCACGACTTGATTGCCCCCCACCTTCAAAATTTTTCTTGATAGGAGGATCTAGCAATGCTGTGGTTATGAAAACATGTATAGAATCCTTTCTTGAGAGTCAATCTTCTCGCAGTACAGAGCTGGTTTTTTTGGGGGAATTCAATAGGTTCGTATATATCATTGTTGAAGTAGGATATGAGTATCTGACGGTGAATAGTGCAACGCTTGTAGCTTATGGAGCTATAATCCGGGCTGTCACATCTGTCATGTCGATTAGAAAAAGCCATTACTGGATAGGACTTGCAAGGAAGGAGTTCTATGATAAGAAAAAGCACACCAATATACCTCGAGCAGATATTGTGAATGACGATATTATGGGAAACAATGGCAAGATGAAAAACGAAAAGCAAGTAAGGACCATTCAGTGGTGGGCTCAACCAGTATGTTGCCAGATCCAATTTTTGGGAATAAAATGCTAAATACTGATTAGGGGGAAAGTTGCGTTGTTGATGGCGTCATCGATCAGATGCCCTTTATCAAGATGGCAGAAATCTTTGATGAAGAGGGATCTGTAGCAAACCAATCCACAGATTACAAAGTGCCTATAATGGTATATATTTGTCCAAGTTTGGATACATCGCAAGTGATGGATAACGATAAAGACGAGATCGCGGAAAATGGTGCTGGAAAAAGAGGCTGGTCTTATCAGAGTACGACGTCTAAAGTAAAGGAATTTGAATTTGAAATCGACTTCAGTCCTAGCATCCCTAATCCCTTAGTTAACGCCAGCGAATTGGTCCCGGTCAACGGATTCTACAATATTAATTGGACCATTTTTGCCGAAACCACAGGCATTGGAATTGACTTTTGGTGTGCCGTCCGTTCGAATGATCAAGACTTGAATATGCGAATGGTACACAGAGTTCTATTTACGGATCTTGTGGGAGTGATCCAGCAATCTTATGTTGTTGATGATGATGAGATTATGGAGCATAACAGCGAAGACAACGAATCTATACCAAAAGAAGTAGACGAGAAAGAGGCTAATAACGATAAACTTGAAGTTGAGCAACTCAACTCCAAGAACAAACCACTCTTTCCAGGTCTCATTGCATCGCACCCAGCCTCAAATGTCGTTGACATTAGTAGTACAAAGACAGCAGCAATATCAAAAAGTAACAAACGACAAGGATCCGAGCAGCTAGAAGAGCAACCCAGAAAAAAAAAGGCTAAAAACTCGACTCTATCTTCTCAAGGCACAAATGCAAGTGATAAACCTCTAACACAACCACAAATTGAAAGCACAACGGTGAAGGATACACTAACGCCTGCCAGCAGTTTGGAGTCAGAAGTCCAGTCTCCAAGCTCAAAATCTTCGGAAAAACAACTCGAGAAATCGCATTCAGAGCCGGATGAGGATGTAGAAAAGGAAGGTATCTTTATCAACCCTGAAACTCTATTGAAAAACATTTCCGATTCGAATGAGGCTATAGCAGAGCCAGTTATAGAGGATTTTGAAGATGAGGATGAGTATAATGCTGCAATGATAGAATACATCGATCAACTTCGACAGAAGGAATTAACTAGGTGTGTAATGTTTGAGCGCTCGCATGCCCATTGACTAATTTTTCTAGGCTACAAGCAGGCTGCGATTCTGAAGCATGTATGCATTTCAACGAGCAGATTTGGATTCAAGTCTGTCAGTTTATCCATCATAAGCCAACCCTAAAGAAACCGGAATATTGTGTTAAGGTTCCTGGCGGTTTTGGGCATCAATTACTACCTTGTCAGCTTCATGGTGTTTGGTATAGTCTTCGGCAGATTCATGGCATTGCAGGGTCTGTTTTTCTATGTCACATTATGGGTATTGGAAAAACCACTATGGCACTCGCGATCCATTGGATTCAACATATCTTCAATATGATTTGGGCTGACATAAACGCTAATTTGAAGGCTCATGTTAGACATGGCGAATGTCCAGCCAATAAGCAGATGTATAGAACATATGGGTTCGATTGCCCTTGCTCTGCTGATAGTGCAAATCACTGGTTGAAGGAGAGATTGGGTGTCACCGTTGCTCTTACTCCTCTCGGTCTTTTGAATGTTTGGAAAGCTGAGCATAAACAGTGTTTTAAAGATGTTCCTGATCAGATTTTGGTCAAAGCACATGGTACTGCTAATACCAGTGGAGGCGATCAATTGGATGGCAGCACGCAAGCTCTATTGAAAGGTACAGAGATTTTCCAAGAGGAAGTTTCCCAAGGTGATGAAGATAAATCTCTGGATGAGTCCGGAAAGCCGAAAATTTCGTCAATTTATACACCACGCCTTCAAAATGGGCACGTATTTGTTATTACCACACCAGAATCATTTACCAGCCAATTCTTGAATAAATTTCAGCACATAAAGACATGGTGGTACCAGCCACCAGGTAAACCATCTACCAACAGCCAAGGGAAACATTATATTACCAAACCCCAGCGACAACAGCGGAAAACACCAGCTTATCAATCATGTATTGTCTCTCTTCTGTTCAAAGACGAATTCTAGCTTTGAAGGACAGAATCTATTAGAGCTATCCACGATATTCAAATGCGACAACATATCAAGAACGAAACGAAATTGCTACATGATTGTGGACATGAAGTCTCTCATCGAATCGCATTAGTATTGTTAAGTGGTACGCCTTTGATGACAGGACCATTGGATATTTCCGGTTTTGTTCAATTGATGTGTCGCGATAGCTGGAGGAAGGATGCAGTTTTGCGAGATTGGATGCATAACGAGTTGCACGATCTTGGTGAAAGATGGAAGAAATGGACTGATAGCAGGTCTATTGATACTCAAGATATTTCTCATGAAATAACTCACAGGTTTAGTCCGCTGTAGAGAAACTTATGATTCGATGGACTACGAACAGCGATCTTCTTGGTGAGAAACCTGTTATTGTGCCACGGAATCTCTACTCCGACATCAAATGCGATAATGGACCATACTGGACTCCTAGGGTTGACTCTCTTGGCCAAGAAGAATCTAAGAGGTTGGAAAAGAGAGAAAAGATACGTCGAGCGAAATATGGCCATCTCAAAGATTATAAGCCATTAGACAAGACTAATGTTAATATCTACTATCGTTCTCGACTATGCGCATCCTTCCCATATCTCATGGAGCTTACCGATGACGATGGCATTCCGTTGAAACTGACAGAGGCTGAATGGGTAGAGAAAACCACAGGAAAGAACTCGGAATGGAAACAGGAGACAGATACTGATCCGTACTTCAAACATTTGAAGGAGATTGTTGCATCTTCGGGCAAGCTTCGTGAGATTGAGAAAAAGATCAATAAATACAAACACTTCACTGATGCCGAAGAGAAGTTTGCAAGGCAAATCTTCTGTTCCTATTTCTTTACCGGTGCTTATATCATGTATCTGGTATGTTTAAACTTCCATTTATGAAAATACAATGAGATACTAATCAAAGAGTTTTAGTGGATGATATACATCCTTAAGATCGACCCCGAGGATGTCATTTTCTTATACAAGCCTATGGGCCAAAGAAAAATCAATGATGCATTAGCAAGATTTCATGTCAATGTCGACAGCAAAATACCAGCTAAGGAACAGAAAACCGCTAGATACATTGTTGCAACTAGTTCATCCTTTGCTGTAGGATTGACTCTAGCAGAGGCTATATCAGTCGGCTTCCTAGAGCCAGATTATCATGCAGATACTGTGGCTCAAGGGATTCATCGCCATTGTCGCCAGGGGAATAAAAATCTTGATCATGGTGTCGAATCCTGGATGTTTATGGTGAAGGATAATAAAGTGGAAGGAAGGATATTCGATGTTAACAATCTACGCAAGCAAATTATTAATGCAGCAGAACGTAAAGTTGACGATAATGCGAAGAGGGATGGGCAGGATATAATCCCGAATCCTTAGATCTCTTACTAATCTTACTTCTTTGACTACTGCTCATTTATAAATTGGCATGGAGATTGATGTGGCAAATGTCGTCCTAGACTAGAGTCGAGACTGTTGAATCTTTCTTCAAAATAGAAGGAAGGTTTAAGAACGATGGAAGCCTGTATGAGTGCTGCGAAATGTATGATGAAAGAAATTTTAGATCAATGAGAATAGTGGAATAGAAGCATGGAGTTTGAGAGGCGACGAATGGAAAGTCACTTGACAGTAGCGAGAAGGGGTTAGGCTAGGATGAGAGGACGAAGCGATATCATTCTCCTGCATTGCATTCCCCAAACTGGGACACTGACGTGATATCTTCTCTATCAATCCTGTGATGCTATAAAATAACACGTTATCACTATGGATATGGTTATTAATGTAGATGCGATTGCGGTTGTGGCTGCAATTGTATAAAGGGGAAGTTTTTCTCTGGATACCCTCAATCGTAATTGATGGATCCTTGCTTGGAAGAAATTTTGTTTGGTGGAATGATTGATTGATTGATTGATTGATTGATTGTGTTTATCGTCATAGGCCGTAGGCCCACGCGCCTTGGCGCGTGATAACCTTAGCCATCTATTCCAGATTTGGACAAATGACGCTCAGAGGAGTATGCCTCTGAGTAGTGTACTAGCTAGCTAGGGAGGGTATTTATATACAATTTAAAGGGGCTAGGGCAGGGTTTACATGATTGCCTTCGCGACAGATTTGGGGCCGGTTGGCTTAGTGGTTAATATTGTGGTCCTCCTCGTCCACTAGATCACTGGCTCTTGATCACTCTCCCTTCCCCTCATACGTTTTTGTTGAATTATCTTGTGTATTTACTGTTTTTTTTTTTTTTTTAAAGGAAGGGGAGGAAAGAGAAGAGAGGAGTAGAGATGTAAAGAAAAGGAAGGAGAAGAGAAGGAGAGAGAATAAGCCCTTTGAGAACCTGTTTGACAGAGGAGATACAGGAAGTAGAGGAAAAACGAAGGAAAGGCTTTTTTTTTATTTTTTTTATTTTTTTAAGCTGCAGATAAATGCTGTGGGCAGATATCTTTATAGAATTTGGTGGATTCAAGCCAATCGGCTAGTGCGAGACCACCTGTGGGGATGCCTAGAAGCCAGGGGATGGCTTCAGATGGTGGGCTTTTCGTGAGTGTTTTGTAAGCTTTGCCTTTCTTGCAGAAGAAGAAGTGTAACGGGGTTTTCCTTTTACCGCATAAGCAGAGAGTGTGGGCTGTAGTGTGGTTGAAGCGTTCGTGATATGCCGCAAAGTCTCCATGCTGTGATCTGGCTGCAAGAATGTAGTGAAGTGTAGCTCTTTTTAAAGAGAGGGTAATCGTATTGGAAGTGTGCTTATATTGCAGATCTTTTGTAATACTGAGGGCTGACTGTCTTCCACAATTGGTCGTCCGCTTTATTGGCCTTTGATCTGATTAGTCTTTTGAGGGAGGCTAACGTGCAGGCCGGGTTGGGGGGTGGGGGGAGTTTTGCCCCTTCCTTGGCTGCTTTGTCGGCCATTTCGTTGCCTGGAATGTTGAGATGCCCTGGGACCCAGCGTATGCGTATTTTACCAGGGGAGATATGTGGGAGCCTCGGTCTAGCGGCCCAGGCCTGTGTGAGCTTCAGGAAATCTTCGAAGACCGCCTGAGACGAGCCATTGAAGTGGGAGCCTAATCTTAGGGCTACTTCGTAGTTGTCCAAGAAGATCCATAGGTCTGTAGCAAGTTTGATTGATGGTAGCGTTAGGGCCTTTGCTGCCCCCGTTACTGCAGCCATAGCTTCCGCGTCGAATACCTCTGCATTTGTGCCAAGTGAGAAGGAGTAATGGGCCACTTGGAAATCAAATTGTGTGATTACAAAGCCACCTCCGGTGGCGCCGTCCTTGCTTTCGCTTTTTGAACCATCCGAGAATATCTGTATATCACTCCTTGGGATCTTAGTATGGAAGGCCTTGAAGTCGTCAGCCGCTTGGGCCTTTGTTCTGCCCATCGGGTCAGCTACACGTATCTCGGCTTCTGCTCTCGATTCCTTGTGTTCCCATGAAGGGAAAGCTAATGGATTTATATGTTCGGCTTTTGGTAATGCTGTGATGAACCTTGAAAGTCTTGTATCTGCAGTTCGGTTCTGGTCTTTGGCTTTGATCATGCTCTTCGCTCTAATTCTGAGGGGGTGGTAAGGGTCTAGTCTGAAGGTTCGCGCAGCATATGTTTGTGAGGCTAAGTTTAGCTCGATTTCGGAGGGCCTGAGTTTGGCTTCCTCGTATAGCACCGCTGTGTTCGTGGTTTTGTATACTGGGAGAATTGCTTTTGCACAAGTGAGGATCACTTTGTTGAGTAGATTTATATGGCTATCCACTACATTTGAAATTGACTCGTTCGAGGCATTCTTCTTTAATCTGGTTCGGCCTGGCCACCATGTTTCCGAAGCAAAGTAGCATTTCTTTAGTACACAGGCTACAGCCACTCTTCTGGTGGAGCAGGAGGGTATCCCTCGGCATGTGTTATTGAAGGATCTTAGTGCATTAGCTCCTTTGAGGGCTTTTGCTGTGAGAATCTGTATGTGTGGCTTGAAGTTTAGTCTTCTGTCGAAATAGACTCCAAGCCATCTGAGCGGACCAGGTTTCACCTCGATGTTCAGGGATCCAGTGTGTACTGAGGGAACTTCAGCTAGCGTGCGATGTCCCTTGTAGAAATGTATTAGCTCAGATTTTTTGGGGTCAAAGGTGATGCCTTCGGTTTTCCCCCATTCGAGAGCTTCTTGCATATTTGCCTGAAGAGTATCACAGTTCTTTTGGAGGCTATCGGATGTTGCTAGTAGCGCAATATCGTCAGCGTACCCGAATCTCTTCCGCGGATTGCCCATCCAGAAAAGGGGCGCAATATAGAGCATAAACAGGATCGGGGAGATTGGAGAGCCTTGGGGAAGGCCGCATTCTAGCTTTGTTTTTGGGCCGATCTCGCCGTCTAGTCGGATCTTGATGTAACGATTGGTGGCAAAGGACTGTACCCATTTAACCAATTTGTTTGGCCATCCTTGTTCCCGAAGGCGGTTCACTAGTCGTCCTGGTAATACTGCGTCAAAAGCTCCCTTCACGTCCATTGTGAGAAGTGTAGTTTTTAACCCTTGTTTCAAAGATGCTTCGACATCATGTGTGACACAAGATGTGAGGTCTACTGAGGATCGCAGTGGTAGAGCTCCGAACTGTTGATTTGCTAGGACTTTGTAGTTTAGAGCAAGCCATGATATTTTCTTCGCAATGAGTCTTTCAAGGCCTTTGCCTAGAACTGAAAGTAGAGCAATCGGGCGGTATGATCTTGGGTCGGTATAGTCGGGCTTATTGGGCTTAGGGATGATTGCGATTGTGGCTATCCGGAAACATTCTGGGTGATGTCCTAGGTTTAAACATCCTTTGAAGAGGGAGAGGGTTATATCCCTGATTAGTGGCCATGCGATTTGTAAGATTCTCGTCGGGATTTCATCTGCACCGGGTGCTGTGTTCCCGGCCTTTAGAATGGCTAGTTCTATGTCTTGTAGATCGATATCGGGGAAGATGATAGAACGACTTGGGATCGCTGGGATGTCGAAAGGAATATCGTCGACTTCGGCCGAGTTTGTTAATAGATTGCTGGCGAATGCTTCTCTTTTCTCTTCGATGCTGTTTGCAGTGGTCAAATTTGAGGGGTCTGCTAGAGGCGGGGTTCGGTATGTGCCTGTAGTCTGGTGCCATTTGGCCATTCGGAATACATCGTTTATGTTCTCTACTTTGTCGATTTTCGAGATATAGAAGGCACGTTTTGCTTTCCGGACTGTTCTCCGGAGAGAGCGCTTGGATACAGGAGTTTTAGCAGTCCTGTGTTCGTGTACAGCCTTTGTACAGTCCTCGTTCCACCAGGGTTGTTGAAGGGGGCCGTTTGTAGATCTTTTTGCAGAGCCTATGTAGGCCTTTATGAGAGCTTGTGTGAGAGATGATGCTAATCGATCTAGCTCGTTGGTGGAGAGTGCTTCGGTGCTAGCATCGATATCGGTTAGGCTCATTCCTAGTAGGTCTGTAAAGAGTTTTTCGTCCAATGTGTCCAATCTAAGTTTTTGCATGGGCTTCGGACTTTGGCAGTTCCAGTGAAGTAAGGTTTTTAACGTGTTATGATCTGAAGTGCAATCTAGGTGTTCAGCTAGAGAGGTGTATGCTATATACGGTCCTGATAGAAAAGTAAGGTCTAAGGTGTTTCCTTTTGTGTGAGTGGGAATTCCGATTGGAGAGATGAGGTGTAGATTTCGAGAGTTGGACCACTCTACGAAGGGCTCAGCTAGCGTTGAGGGGGTGGGATGTAAAGGATTCCAGTTAGGGTGATGGAGATTGAAATCGCCTAGTAGGATAACGTTTGATGGGAAGTTCTGCAATTCAAAAAGAGAAGTGATAGCTTGGTTACCGTCTGAACATTGGGGCGGGGCATTGTATATGTTTATGATTGTAAATGCCGAGTTGTTTGTGGAGAGTAATTGTATGAAAATTAGGTCTCGTGAGATTGTGGGCCTGATTTGGTTGATTCGTATTCCGATTCCTTTTCTGACATAGGTCAGGACGCGAGGAGTGATTTTCCAATCGTCTAATGGGGTAAAGATTTCGTATGAGGGATGTGTTTTGGTGATTTTCCTTGATATATCCTTGTAGATATATGGCTCTTGGATCAGGATGATGTCGATCTGGTCCGAGTTTGCTAGATTGAGAGCGAGATCGTGTGAGATCCCTCCCTTACCAACGTTTGTTTGTGTAATGGATAGAGGTTTAGTTCGATTCATCAAAGAAATTTCGGAAGCGGTTAGTAGGGCGAGTACTAGGGGGGGCAGTAGAGTGGATGGATCCGAATATACGGGTTGGGGTTTTGGGGCGGGGTTGGCTTGTGAGGGGGGGTTGGGGGGTGGTATCATTCTCCATTTGGGAGTCAGGTGCCTGGGCTTTCGTGCAACCGGCTTTCAAGCAGATTAGGGCTCTGCCTTCACTGTATGTTTTGCGTGTAGTTTGGCGTTCCGATTTGGACTTTATTTTACTGGCGATAGGGCGCAGAGGACAATTGGGGTCATCTGCTGGGTGTGGTCCGCAGCAGTGAAGGCATTTTGGGGGGCATGTATGTGCTGTGTTGCATTTGGTTGTGTGGCCGTTTTCAGAATGCTTGTTTGAGCCGCATAGTCTGCAAGTTTGAGGTTTGGAGCATGATCTGCTGTTATGCCATTGATAGCAGCGAGTGCATTGGATGGTTTTTGGCTTGTGGATCAAGAGGGTAGTGGTGATATTGGCTCCAAGGATTTTGAGGGTTCTCTTTAGAGCTTCAGTGCCTGATTTCAAGCCTACTATCCAGGTGGAGTGGTATTGATCGGTTGTGTTGCTCGCCTGGGTTTGAACAGCGTGTAATAGTTCCTGCCCAGAGTATTCTTTGATAGCGTTGCGAATTATATCCTTTGTAACTGTGATAGTATCAATTTCGAAGGAGTCGTTTAGCACTGTGACTTTCCGAGGTACATAGCTCAGGCGGTATGTGTCCCATTTTTCTTGCGTTTCAATCTTGCAATTCCCGATGGCATTGGCAATGATGCTTTTCTCCTTCTCGAGAGCTGCTAGATTGCTAGGCGAGCTTGTACAGAGTGCAAAGCCTGTTTTAACCTCTTGGACTTCTTTCAAGAGAGAGGCCGCTGGGCCAAGTACTTTCTTTAGTGCAGTGAGGATTGCAAAGGACCCTGCTTTGCGTGCAGGGTGGGATTGTTCGATACGTGCAAACAGGCGGTTATCAGTGTAGGTGATTGGTTTCGTCTTTTGATCGATAGTGTAAGATCAATAGGGCTGGCGGCTTTTTGGGCGTATGTTGCCTTGGGGCCTGGCTTTGTGATCGGGGGGCTAGTACGGGTACTTGTAGGGGGCGTTATAAGGGGTAGCGGAGAGTTGGTGGCGGGGTTCGTAGTGACTCGGGGGGGGTGATGCCCTGTGATCAGGGCATCAAAGTGTCGCTCGGTAGTTGCCTTAAATTCAAGGCAAAGAGCAGTGAGAAGTTTTCGTGATCTCGTTGGGAGAGCAAGAACTTCCTCTGAGCTCAGGTAGGTGTCTAGGAGCTGGGTAACTGGGTTGTAGATGGCTTGAGCATCGTTAACCTTGTGGAGAAGGTTGCTAGCCTTATCGGAGAGGGTTTTAGAGAGACTTGGGGGGCTTGGGGTAGCCATAGCGGAGAGGGAGGCTAGCAGAGAGAGAACTGTCTCTCTTACAGCCGCCTTATAGGTTTTGTTAATTCTATAAATATAAAGATTATATAGAATCTCAAGCCAATAGACCTGAAGATGCTGATTTCAATAACGTAACTTATGCATCGCCTTGTTTGGTGGAATGGAATATCAGTTGGACGGAATTGTTACAACGGCAACAGCTGACTTATCAAAAGCATGAGTCACGTGATATTTGCACGTGACTTGTATCATTTGGAGCCTAGGATCCAAGAGGATCCCGTAAAATACGAAGATCTATATATTCAGTATGAATTCCTTTTGTAGAGCTTCGTACTCAAGATTAATCATTTAGTATTCTATACTATTAGTTACGAATTGCAAACCCTTATTCATGTAAAGATGCTGGTACTGAGGCAGCGGCTGCCTTAGATTCATCGGGTTGGTAGTTGTGGGTTAAGGCTTTATCACTGGTATTCACTTGGAAGTGAAGTCGTTACTAGATCAAGTAGAATGTAGGTAAACTAATT
Source organism: Sclerotinia minor (assembly GCA_025389075.1). Lineage (NCBI taxonomy): Eukaryota > Fungi > Ascomycota > Leotiomycetes > Helotiales > Sclerotiniaceae > Sclerotinia > Sclerotinia minor. The sequence continues at coordinate 1,587,515 of QRFH01000011.1, read as the reverse complement.
GATAACTAAGTTGAGCACGAAGCTCCTATACTATGAAATTAATGAATGTTTATATACAGCCTTCGAAACGTAGGATAGACTGGATAGCTTGTCTGTCCGGGCTATCCCCTAGACTGGATAGACAGTCTATCCAGTCTATCCATCAGGTGATCGTGAGGCTAGTCACGCGTTCCTTGCATTCGTGACAGGATAACACAATCAAAATAGACGGATTTACTCATTGAATCATTTTTTTACAAGCAATCTACAAGACCCTACAAAAGCAGTTCTAGTGTATTGAAAGCTAGAGAAACCTAAATTTGATGTGTAGTGAAGGCACAAAGACAATTTGTATAAAGTTTTTAAATTTACTCGATAGAGAGTTAACGATGAGGGTTTCTCTAAGAGTGCAAGAGACAAAAACAGATCAGCTCCCCAAACACTATTGACTATCTGTCATCCTGTCCCTTATCTTTGTATCAGCCTCCCAGTTCAGCCTCCTGCCACCCTCACTGACCTCAAACAATTGTGGCTTGATTGTAGGGCAAAATAAAAAACTTAATTGGTAGGATTGTGATTAAGTGAAGGATCCTGTGGATTAACCAATGTATTTTCATCGTAAATATCAAATGATTGAGACGGGTATAATGATTGGGGTGTATACGATGATATTTGGTGACGATGATATAGAGGGTTGCTCGAAGATGACGATGCAAATGTTGTGGCTGTAGATGATGATGGCAGCATACGCTGAAGATGTGAATCTTGAAGGTGTGAGATCGAAGGCGAATAAAACGAAGGATTTACTAATAATGATTTATTATAAGAATCTTGGTCAGGAGCGCTATATGATTGTGATGGTATTGGATACCCATATCCTATTTCTGTTTCAGAGAAAGTTCTTTTGCGATTTGGATGGTCCATTTGCGTAGATCTCTCGCTATCGAGATATGCCACCGCAGGATTCTCGGGACAATATGGAGCCGCTTGTGTAATTGATTCGTAACTGTCAATTTTACCCGAACCATCACGTGGCCAAGCAGCAAAATGAACATCATTACGTTCAGGAAGAAAAGAATCTATCGATGTTAATGATTTTCATTGGAACCCCCAACTAAGGATGTTACTTACCTGATTGAAAAGGAATACTTGTCGAAGATAGATTCTTTGAGAAAGTCTTTATTTCATCGATAGCCTTTAACGTTTGAAGATAATTCGGCAAGGTATCGTTGGTAATGTTTGAATTAGAGCTCTCTCGTTGCTGTATTGGAGCGCGAAACTCATCCACTAATCTTTGGCCAGATAGATTCACACTTTCCAAAGTTAATTTGGTTGAACAAAACTCCGTATCTTCTTTAAGCTTGCATCCGTCGGATCTCCAGGATACTACAATGTTGATATCAATATCAACTTCGATACTTAAACGAAGCCAGAGTCGACGCAAACCCTTTGTAGCAACTTTTCTAAGTGCACCAATATCGATATTCATTATTTTTGATTCTAGATGAAGAGCACCTATAATCCTACATTCGGATGCGAAATTCCAGAGACGGTTTTCAGAAGTATAAGTTTCGGCATCTTTATTTGGAATGCATATATCGATAGGAAGTAGGTTCAAATTTTTGGCATTTATATCAATATCAAAGTAGATATCAACGGTCTGAATGCCATCTGGAACAAGGATTCCCTAGAAAGTCATTAGTCAATAATCCTACTCAATCTTCCATAGATATGATTACCTCAGTTATGATCCTTTCAGCACAATCATAGAATTTGGGTAATTCGGCATCTTTAGCAGGAACCTTGATCTGCTGATTAAGCTCTGTACAAGGACGTTTGACCACTCGACCCAGAGTCATGCGAGCATATCTACCTCTGACTAGTTGAGGATGTTTGATCCAGTAATGCAGACCGTGAATTACCGCGTTCCTACAAGTGTTTCTAGATTAGCTTCTTTCAATCCGAAATTCCTGTTGTATTGAATTGGTATTTACAATGACTGCCCCACCAAATGAATTACTTTTTCATCATTGCTGATGATATTCTTTTCTTTAAGCATAGCGCACAAATTATGTACTATACCAGGCACCTCGGAATTCCCTCCTGAGATTACAACAAGGTCCAAAGGTCTAATTATTTGAGCAAGATGCTCGCCGATGCGTCGGCAAGTTTCATCAATCGGTGGTTCCATAATATAAGTCATATCCTCCCTTGTTATTGAGTTAGCAGCTGAAGATCATATTAAAGAAAGCTGACGATAAACTCACTTTGTTAATACAAATTGATCTTTTCCATACGGTACACTGAATGGATATTCTTCATCCTCAAAATCTGTTGTCCATTGTGGCTTTGATTGTAGATGGAAATGATTCACAAACGGGTTAAAGAAGGCCTGTTCTTTATCTGGAGTCATATTGATGTCGAGTTTGGCACGCAAGAGATCAATGAATCGTTCATCAAATGAATCCCCTCCAATCGCAAAGCCTATAGTATCATCATCAGCATTAAATATACAGTTTTGGTTCTTATAATATACCTAAAGGGGCACTCAATTCGTTGATCGCAGGTGGTCCTCCATCATATTTGAAACAGATCTCGGAGGTGGTTATATCCTATTTATCATAGGTTAGTCAATCCACTTCTACTTGAACCAGATCACTCACAGTTGTACCAGCTCCAAGATCAAAAATCCCAACTGCGATGGTATAGTTCTGCTTTTTCTTAAAGACACTCTCTTTAGCATCGCTGATGATATCCTCGATTGTTGGCAGATTTGCATAAGCAACACAATCGCTTTCACCATGGATATATATATTACCAAGACAACCTGCTTTTTGAATCAATGCTCGAAAGTTTTGCACTTCCTCAATCTTGTAATACTGAGGCACTGAAAATACCCAGCCTTTTGTGGGCTGCTGTCCACCGCATTCCTTGATCGCATGCTCCATGGCGAACCTCAAGAAGTCTTCTGGGATCTGTTGTACAGATCTCAGGTTGAGGTCATTCGCTGCTTCAACTAGAGCAGCATAGGCATAACCATAGCTTTCGGGATCTGGTAGAAGAGCAATCTTCACTCCAGATACAAGTTTTTGACGACGGCGTGGTTTAACGTAACCAAATGCCACAGGTTTGGCCGGTTCATCGCCATTGAGTTCGTATATAATGTTTGTTGGCGCTTGAGAAACAAGAGATGGGGTACCTGCTTGCGCTCCAGGATAGTTTCCGATTTCTCTGCAATCTTCATCGCCTTCGATACTACATGCCATGCGAAGACCTCCGGTGCCTAAATCGATAAAGACGTAATCTAGTAGACCTTTAATTTGTTTTGGGCGACGTATGCCAGAGTTGGTAGTCATTTTAAAATATTGATGCATGAAATTGACAGTGTATCGAAGAATTAAACAAACATTAGAAGTATCACGGTGACAGATAGACTTCTAGGTAATATGATAATATTCTACAAAGAAGGGAAGAAGGTGCTAGGAGATACACTATTTATACAGACAGTGGAAGCCGTATGCTAATGTAGGCTAACCGGAACGGGTTATGAACCCGTGACAAGAAGGGAGATGCTATTTGATATATAAGAAAATAGAACGAGGCAACCAGTGTATGCTCGTCTCATCTCATAATAGTATAACTTAATCCGCCTCAGTTCATTCTTTACTGTATTCTCCTCTCTTTCCTATTACTCATCTCTGGCTCCAGCTTGCTTACTGTTACGAGGTTTGCCGTCTAGATCACGTGGAAGTGCTCTAGGCTCTCGAGGTGGTTTATAACTAGGCGTCAAGCAGGGACTTAAGCAACGATGGTAATGGTATGCAATTCGTAACTAACAGTAGAGTATACTAAATGATTGATCTTGAGCACGAAGCTCTACAGTAAAGAAATCCATCTTGATTATATAGGCCTTCATACTTTCATGATCACTACTGATCACTACTGATCACTTGTGGTCATGTGTTTGATCATGTGATGGTGGTTGTGTAGTCCGACGTAACACTTACGCCCTGAGCTATTTTTGTTTTCGGCTTCTTCCCTGTTATCCAAATATACGCAGGATGTATCCTTCTACCTCCACCATAATCGTACCTGAAGCCCCATATCTACCCATCTCACGTGTACCCTCTGTTTTTCCAATCCCGATGTCTTCCGCACAACCTGCGGGGGATGGCAGCGGCAGGCGTCCCGGCGCTGTGGTAGTTGGTGGGGTCAACGAGAAAGTGATTGTATGTGACTGAAAATCTTTCTTTTCTATACAAAGTAACTCATCTAATTTCTAGTACCTATTCAATTTCGATATATATGAATTCCAAGTTCCTAATCAAAATTGTAACATCGCCATTATTACTGAATGCCAACTTGGCACTACCGGCTCATTTTCGAACATGTTCTGTCCAAAAGTGTGCCCTGTTCCTTTCAAAGTGAAGATGGAATTCTGTATAGCTTGTTGATGTTTTGGGAGCCGAATAAGTAGAGAAGTACGAGGTAAGGAACTAAGCGCAAACCTGGCATGTGTTGGCCTAATTTAGTCGGGGCTCGGAAATCCCTGCACAATAACCCTTAAACAAATTAAGCATCCGCAAACTCGTTCAAGGATATAGAAGCTGGCCATTCTCCCTATCTTTCACGATAACCACATGCTTGTTCATCTTCAATCCCTCATCCTCAATTCTGTAAAATCCAGCCATGGGAATACTAATCAGTACACTTGATTCCGAGGTTTAACCTTTCCTCAATCAACACAGTCTTATGTATTTACATTCTTACTTGTTACAGCAACTGAACACTTATCACCAAAACGTACAAGGATTGGTGGGTGTTATCAGACAAAAGGACCCTGTAGGACACAGTGTCGAAATCTTTTGGAAAATGCTAACAATTATACAAACATAGACCTTCGCACAGCTAATTGAACGAGCAACGAAGTCGAGCGATCTAGTCGCCTCTCAATCAAATCTGCAAGCTATTGTGCAGTATGTGCAATCCAGGCCCTCCTGCTCCGACCGGACGAACGATGACACAGGCAAAGCTCCAAAGCCTGCCCATCCGAACAAATACTTTCTAGCATTCTTTAACAACTTCAAACAGCGCCAAATCCCAATTCAAGAATTACTTCAGGAAAGACTTCCGAAATGGACTGAAGATCCTTTCTCCTTCTGGGGACGTGTCGATCCCTTGTCTCAATTGTCTCTGCCGACTGCCCTCCGACGTCTGTGTGTCCATATCGAGAATTTCGATGAGGAAATAATTGTTAGTCCAATACGAAGACGGCTCTCTCTAGCTAGGCTGAATGAATGTCGAGAAGTTATAGAAAGTAGGATTGAATATCTAGCTCGAAGTTCACAAATAAAGGTCAAGAGAGGTGCTACATACAAGTCAATCTCAATCGACGTTTTATCCACATTGGCCTGCGAGACGTCTGGAGAGGCTAATGTGAAGTCTAAATTATTATCACGACTCCGAGCCGGCGAAAGATACAGTCGATTACAAATCGGGATGCTCCTCGCTCTTGGAGATGTTCCGTTCGATGGAATGTGAGTATTCCGTGTCACCCTTATCAAATTGCTGTTCTTCATCTGATATCTTGCAGGGAAAGATGTTCCTGGGATGAGTTTGAAATCATTGCACAATACTGCGACACTGTTTCCCCTGAATTTATATTGGAACTTGGCAAAGTAGCAATTGTGTTAAAGAAGGCAATTTGGGATAGTGAGCTCAACTTTACGGAATTGGATCTTATCATCATATCACTTTTGTCGCCTATATCTCATCTACATAAGGAGCCAATCTCTCACAGTATGCCTTCCTGTTCTACAACTATCCCTCAAGAAGTTTTATTGATTTAAGGGTTTCCACAGGAAAATCTGAGAGGCCTTCGAAACGAAATGCTGAAAGTTATGGTCGGCAAAATAAGAAGCAATGCCAGGGTACACAAATTCGCCTGGACAAGACTATAACTCCGTGTGATACAAGGGACGGAGGCCTACGAGAAAGCACGCAAGATGAACGACGACTTCAACCTCCGCAGGATACCAACAATTCAATGGGCATTACTAATCATGATGATAATGCTTCCGATACAACTCCGCACTCGCACGAGTTGCTCGTCAGCAATGACCATTTTCTTAACCCTGCGACACGATACAATAACAATGGGAATACGTACACCTTTCGTTCTGGTTCGTATGCTTTTGATCCACATTCGACAACAAGGCAAGAAGCTGATTTCTGGTTTGATGATGATCCTGCTGCCTTGATAAGATTAGGTAGCGACGAAAGATGTTCTGTTGAATATAACGATAATTCGGCTGCTCTGCCAGGCATGGGTCAGGAGTTTGCTTTCACCTTTATCGATGATCCAGCTGCTCTAGTGGGCATGAGCCAGGAATTTCCTTTCCACTTCGTTGATGATCCGGCTGCGACGTTAAGCACAAGTGACGAGAATTTTAGGTAAATAGAAGTAATGGGTTTTGATTATAATGTTAATTCAAATACAATGCACCAATAGATCCTTGCGGGATCTTCCGCACCAATAGGAATTCCGTATTTACGTATCCTTTCAATGGTATTCAATATTATCCAAAAATTCAATACTTCCAGTGATATATATAAATAGTTTGAAAATATTCGATATGTACCACTGTACTGACGTAAATATTGAATACAGGAAATACTAACGCAAACACTTACAAACTGTATACTGAAGTATATGCTCACGTCAGTGTCATGATCCAATCACGCCTTAGAAAAACATTTCAAGAGCCCGACACCACCACCTGCTTGGGGATACTCTATTACTAGATCTCCATCCAGGATGATTGCCTGACCAGGTTGTAGATGTATGTCTTTTGCATTAGTCTTGATGATCTGATTGGGATTCATCAGATGAGACCCCTCCACAATCCTAAAGAAGCCGTTCTGTGGACCAAGGACTCCTTCTATAGCCTTGTATACGAAAACCCGACCTCGCCCTGCCTTTACTCGTTGCAATTGGTTTGGGTTTTGCATCCAAACAACAACATCGGCCATGTATGTCTTCGCATCTTTATACGCTCCATTCAATAAAGTCTTGAGGTATTCATCGTTATCAAGCTACCAGGTCAGCTTTCACAGTCTGGCCACAAAAGGGTCAACCCACATCAAGCCCATCATGTAGAAGACTATTAATTTTCTTCCCCCAGCCTAGTCTCTCAAACCCTAGATCAGAAGTGCTTTGCTGAAGCTTTTGCAAGTTTTCTACCGAAATTTCTGCTTGCGCAGCCTCAATCTTATCGCGAGTGGGAGGTGTACCATCGAGTATCTTATATCCAGGATCGGTCGGAATCGCTTCTGTCGACATTGCCAGTTCAGGATAAGTAATCGGAAGATGCGAAGATGAGTTGAAGAGTTTAGCTTTGGCTCGAAGAGTTTTTAGAGTAGTAGCGTAGTTGATTATAAATATAGTCAGGTTTAAAAGAGTTTATAGGAAACAGTGATTCAATCCTATATAGCGATGCAATTCATGTGATCTATTTATTTTCAACAACCTAGTTAATTTTTTAAAGCTACCAATAACGAAATCCTCTATTGCCCACTCTTTAAATTCATTATCAGAAAAAACACCGATGGTTGGCAGAGGGCGAAGACTCAACACCTGTACATGGTGCATTCTACAAGAGCCAAGATTGCGACGTCAATTTTGCCTGATGTTCTTGCTTAGTTTTGCTAGGGCATAGGATCATGCCCTTCTATTTTACCCGTATTATACCCTAACAGTCCTTCTCACTACCCCTCGCATCAAGATATGGTCCAGTCTGCAAGCAAGTCATAATGCAATCGAATAATAAAGAAGCTCAAATACTCTTAGCTATCGAAGCTATTCGAAAAGATAAAAAATTAAGCATTTGGAAGGCTGCAAAGCTATATAATATATCGCATACAACACTTATCTGCAGAATGAATGGTTTAACCCCTCGTACGGAATTTCGACTAAAAAGCCATAATTTGACCGATTTGGAAGAGGAAGTACTTATTCAATATATACTCGATATGGATGAGAGAGGGTTTAGTCCTCGAACAAGTGATGTGGAAGATATGGCGAATTATATACTCGAAACGCGGGGTGTGAAGAAGATTGGAAAGCTCTGGGCCCATCGCTTTGTGAAACGACATACAGAATTAAAGACGCGTTTTAATCGCGTTTATGACTTTCAAAGAGCTCTCTGCGAAGATTCAGAGCTTATTGAAAGATAGTTTCGATTGGTATCGAATATGCGGGCCAAATATGGTATTCTGGACTGCGATTTCTACAACTTCGATGAGACAGGTTTTATGATGGGACAAATATCATCACATATAGTAGTTACTAAAGCTGATCGACGTAGAAGAAGCAAAGCTATACAACCAGGCAATCGGGAATGGGCTACAGCGATTATTTGTGTTGATGGAGAAGGTCACAATATACCTCCGTTTTTGATAGTAAAAGGGGAATACCACCTCTCAAATTGGTATACCGAAGGCGATTTACCATACGATTGGCTTATTAAACCTACTACCAATGGATGGACAGATAATGAGACAGGTCTTGAATGGATTAAGCACTTCAACAAACATACTGAAAGTAGGAAAGTGGGTAGATATCGAATGCTAGTGCTTGATGGGCATGAAAGTCATAAAACGCCAGCATTTCAGGAATACTGCAAGGAACACAACATTATATTACTTAGTTTACCACCTCATTCTTCGCATTTAACTCAACCACTCGATATCGGTTGTTTTGGTCCTTTAAAGCGTTCATATAATCGACAAATCGAGAACTTTATCAAGGCGCATATCACTCATATTACCAAAACCGAGTTCTTTCAAGCCTTCAAAGCTGCATATATCGAAGCAATATCTATATCAAATAGTAAAGCTGGGTTCCGCGGAGCTGGGCTAATCCCATTTAATCCGGAAATTGTACTTTCAAAGCTAGATATTCGAATAAGAACTCCATCAAATAGATCAATATCAGCCGATCCTGATATATGGCAATCTCAAACACCTCACAATCCAACTGAAGCTCTTTCCCAATCCACTTTAGTGAAAAGTCGTATTGCTCGGCATCAAGGGAGCTCACCTACTCCAATATTTAAAACAGTTGCAGCTTTAGCTAAAGGTACTATTGGGTTTATTGAGACCAGAAAGAGCATCAGATTGGATTGATTGATTATCTAGCTAAGCAGTTAAGCTGCGAGTATATATTCAAAAAATGAAGGAATAGGCTTAGGTATTCGGCCTTCGGAATTAAAGTGCTTTGAAATCAAAATATTGAAAGCAAACAAACAGTATACCAAAAAGGAAAGAATGAATTAAAAGTTGAGTTTTGTTTGCTCCTTATATGCATCATGCAATATATATGCATATGCTGCCAAGATCCCAGGAGGTCAACAGGTACAGAGCTCTTAGCTCATGCGAATACGCTTTTAACTGCTGACGTTCATAGTCTCCGCAAAGCAAATGAAGCACTTAGTAAACGCCGGAGAGCTAGAAAAGCTTTAATACGAAAAGGAGGAGCACTTTCAGTAGGGAATGGGCATGATATATTAGAGCAAGAGAATGTAGATGATCAGATACGACGCGACGAATGTACAAATGATAATTCTTCAACAAGGAGGCAAGCTACTATACGACGATGTAGCAAATGCGGTAGTACTTCACATAATGCACGAACTTGTCAATTAGATCCAGTATTAATTGATCTTTAGATTGTATATAATTTAATTCTATTTTATAATGTTGTTGTAATTTTATTTTAATTGAAAGATAATAATTGAGGTAAAAGTGGTGCACATGCTGATATGGTGCACATACTGATAAACCACGTTATTGTGAGTTGAGATTATATAATCCATAGTGACACTCGACGTGCTGTTGCTTATATAATCAACAACTATCCAGCTGTACAAGTCATGTTGTCTGAGTAGGAGAATGTCACGGTAGCGTAATTTAGCCAATCATATCGATTATTTAAACTCCGGGCACTTTACTATTTAGCATTCCTGATTGATGGAAATATCGATTTGAGTTGTATACCTCGAAAACTTTACAACAAAAGACAGAATGAGAATATAGAACTATAAAAAGTTATTTGATTAAGTGAGAGTCTTCAAGTTTCCGCTCTCCAAAAATCAACCACAATTGCGACCAAAGATTTAGACCAATAGATCGTACACAAAGAATCACATAAGATATTATTAATATATCATCCAATCATTAACATTTTTAAAAAACCATTGGTATAGTTTTAACAGTTTTCATTGGTCAATCATGTCATCTATCGTCTCTACGACTAAAAGCATATCACACTCCTCCTAAACATGGAACTTCTTATAGTCTACCATTCTGTGATCTGATTTTTTCAGCTCGAAATGAGAAAACGCCTAACTGTGGATACAAATGCCTGTTTACCAAATCTCGTTTCCTCGACTCGGTATGGAGGATGCCTAAGCGTGGATCAAAGCTTACTCGCCCTTCGGGGGATAACGGGATTCAGTTCTTCTCGACGTTCTGCCGTTTTTTTGTTATACAGAAACGGGCATGTGTGTATCATCAACCTGGTTCTCGTGGATACGGCGTGAATACGGTATTTTTATAAACAGTTGTCAGGCATTCAAATTTTTACTTACAAAGGTTCGAAAAGTGACAAGATAACTTTCTTTAAACACAATCTACACAATGTGTAAATGACCGTTAGACCATCAAAGATGTTGCTTTTTGTTGTAGATGGTGGCGAGATTTGAAAATATATTGTATGTGTAAGTGGTGGGGGGTAAGCGAAAATGCAAAGGTGGGGTTGAAGTACAATCAATGGGAATGACATACAAAATAGGTATTTTCTTTTTGAACCAAAGAGAAAAAAAAAAAAATTCATTTTCTTATTTAAATTATTATTTGATTTCTAATTTTATTAAAAAATTTCTGCATTTAATTGTGTATCGATCAAATCCAGCTCTTTTTTCTTATACATTCAAGAACTCAGACCCCTTTTAACAAGAGGGTCAACGACAGGGTTCGGAATTTTCAAACTCCCGAAAAGTTTATCTAGAGTTCCCGTTGTAGGGACTTTGGATACTCCGATATGATGGTCGGGAAAACGATGGGATTTCAAAGTAGAACACATACATACATTTTATGTTGTAGTCAGAATACAAGTGTGCGTAGCGCCAAGTGTAGCGAGGAATTGCATGAGTACCGAACTACCTACCCTCTTTCGTGCCAAAGGTTGAATAATTAAATTAATTCTTGTCTCATGGGACAAACATTTCGCTTCAAGAAAAAAGTTTCTTTTCTATTTTGTACTTGAATGTTTGAATTTTTGATTGATGTTGAGAGAAAAAATAGAACTACCAGATCATCTTTCTACTTCATTCAAAGACCGAACGTGCAAAACAAATGTTTCATGTCTGATGTTTATGCCCGTTCTAGGAATCGAACCTAGGATCTCATCATTACTAGTGATGCGCTTTACCGCTAAGCCAAACGGGCTTTGTTTGTTGAATCCTGATTAGATATTTAGATACAGATTTAATAAAACTTTGAGGTGGGGTGTGAAATTGAAGTTTTGTGGGTCGTCGTGAGAAAGAGGAATGCAAATCCGCGGTCTGGATTTTCGAGTCTCATGATATTTGTAAAATATTCCAGGGCTTTACTTGACTTCAAGTGTCAACGTATTTGATGTAGTGTGTGGTATGTGAAGAATATTAAGAAAAAAATTGGTAGAAGGTCCATTCGATGCTATTCATTTTGAATTCCAGACCACAGAAGAGTACAAACTACCCTAATACATTTCTTCAACCCTCCAACCTCCAGCCGACTCCTTCCATCATATTACATCTTAAAACAAATAACCAAATGAATCAAATCAATAAAAAGAAAAAGAAGATGAGAAAAGTAAAATAAGAAAAAAAAGTAAACTTCTTCCGGGTTATATATTAGATCTTATTCTTTTGATCAAAAATAAGTTTATTGAATAAAGAAGAAAGGAAGAGAGAGGAGAAAAGATGATCTATATTAGCTATACGCATCCATCCAAACAGCACCACCAAACATCATCACTCCCAGCAATATCAGCACCTATAACTAAATCCTAAGCCCGTGTCTCGTAATCCCACATCCCAAGTCTGTCCTCATCATATTATATCACTGACAAAATTACACTGACTCACCATCCCATTCCAACCTCACAACATTACACCCATCATCCATCACCAATCATCCATCACCCACCATCCATCATCCATCACCACCACTCCAACCCCCCAATCAACCTCACAATTTCCTCCGCACACCCAATACTACATTGATACCCTCCACTCGCATGTCCATAGTTATGAAGTATATAGACATCTTCTATTTTCTTTGGTTTTCCCTCCTTTCCATTTCCTACCATTTCTCCCTCTTCTCCATCAACCTCCACCTCCACCTCCACCCTCGCACCACCCTTCCTCCCAGGTCTAAAACCCACATACGTATCCAAAACCTCTATATGACCATTCTCGTCCATAAAGTCATCAGCCCATCCAATATCCTTCAATCTTTGAAGAATTCTTTCGGTTAATTGTGAGTCTGGGTTAGAGTCCCAGTTGTATGCCTATATCCATCTTTGAGTTAGCTTTTCTCTCTCTCATATTTTCAGTTATCACTTATATTCACAACGAGATTAACATCCCACCCGTCTTCTTTCATCCCCGCGAGGAACGAAAACAAATGGATGAGAATGAGAACCAAAGCGACCACTTTCCAAACTATCCCCCTCATTGCTCCCAACTTAAAAAGAGAACCAACCTGTTTACACCCCCCAACCACACTCCTCCCATTCCCCGGCCTCGGAATAACATAAAGCAATTCATCCCCCCTCTCCCCCAAATCCGTCACCAAAGTCTTACAAGTCCTCGCCTCCCCCTTCAACATCAAAACCTGACCTCTAACCGGAAACAATTTCTCTCTCTCATCCTTCTCCATGAACTTTCCCGCTGCAAGCCCAGCACAATTCACCAATATATACACATGACCCTCTAACCTATTCTCCCTCGCAAGAACTTTGCACGAGCGAACAACACCCTCAAGTCCATCATCCGTGTTGATATCGGAGCGGATGGTAATCCCACCTAGTGCTTTGATGCGAAGGAGTAAATAGGAGAGATATTTATCTACATCCACGCATACGGTATTGAAATAAACACCCTTTCTAATTCCTTCTCCTAAGTTACCTTTTGGGTAATTAACATTATGCATTTCCGAATTATTCTCAGATGGGTTAACTTTAGAAGGATCAAGTTCTTGATATCCCTGAACGATATCCTGAAACCAAACACCATTTTCGTCGATTTCCGATCCGTGGTAATTAGTTCCTAGGAAGTATACCGATGGTGTTAAGGCTATTCCTTTTTCTTGATAGTCATGCTTCTTTTCGACCTCCTCCATGTCAATACTTTCCTTTCTCTCCTCCTCTCGTTCAATCATCCCAATCCACCTCTTATAAGTAACTTCCTCCCATCCTCTAAGCCTCCTATCCTCTTCTCTTCTCGAAGCATGACTTCTCCAATCTGCTCCTGCCCATGGAGAACAATAATTTGCATTTTTTTCTCCTGGGAAATGTTTGGCTATGATTGTAATTTTTGGTTTTGAGGAAGAAGAAGTAGAGGAGGAAGTTAATATAGTAAGAGCAGTTTGAAGGCCTGAAATCCCGGCACCGAGGATGATGATATTTTTTGGAGTGGTGGAAGTTGTTGAGGTCATAATGTTGATGTGCAGTCTTGAGTTTGATTCGGACGTTTATTTGAATTTGTGTTTGCCGTCAACTGTGGTGTTGTTCCTAGATATCTTTTCAAAGAATCAGTATTTGTATTTGTAACTGTGATATTATCCCCACCAATCCTTCCAAACAAACCGATCTTATATTAATATTTGTCTCTGCATTTGTGACCGTCTCTGATGTTGGACTTTTTTCAGTTCCTCAATTCCTACCCAAACGCAACCAAACATATAAAACCCGAAGATATCGATCTTCTAGACACAACTCACATATATATATAAATATATTCACACCCATATCCATACTCATATACACATCAAATCAGTCATTCAATTCATCCATCGCATTACTGCGATATCGGCCTCCTTCCTTCTTACCACCAATTGACTCACATCCGTACATGCATATCATATCATGAACCCCGCGTTTATTCAACGACCAACCAACTAATTATCTATCTATCATACATACCGACGTACATACACTCCGAATTCACAAGAACTCACTCTGAATTAATTATACGTTTGAAATTTGAATACCTACTTACCCAATCATATTTTCAATTCCACTTCCGTTTCCGTTTCCGTTTCCGTTTTTATTTCCATTTTCATTTTCATTTCCATTTCCATTTCCGTTCCCGTTTCCATTTCCATCTCCCTCTCCGTCTCCATGTAAGCTCTAAATAAAATATTTGCCTCTCTTTTAATTCTTCTTGATAGATACTGTAGTTACTTACTTAACTAGGTATCTTTCTATCTTATTCTAATCTACAATATAATTTATATTCATATTTCTTTCCTACATGCATGAATCCTACATGAACATGACTATGAATATCTATACACTATCCATAATACCATGCCACATCTCTTATAATCACTCATGAATATGTATATTCATCTTCTTCCTACTCCTATCCTTTCATTCCTTCCATTCCTCATACACCACCTAAATAATTCTTACATCTACCAAACAAACAACCTCCTTCCTACCTACCTACTTCCCAACATCCCACAAACTTGGCTCCAGTATCTTCTCGTAACTAATCCCTCAATCTCATTTCTAGTCAACCACATAAAATCTTGAGCTCCATAAGCATTCCCCTTTAAATCAGCTTGGCCTGCCATAATTCTTCCCTTCATATAGAATACTTTTTCTGCTTCTCTATTGAATTTTTTCGAAGGTTTGATTGTGAGACTACCAATTGGTACATGACCTACTATCCACGTATTCATATTTTCACCGGCGGTTTCGGTGAGGATACGTTGAGCTGCCTGTTGATGATGTGTCAGTAAAAACGAAAACGCAAACTATAAAAACAAACAAACGAACCGTATGTAAAACCTCACTTCCCACCATATCACCCTTAGGGAATTCCCAAACATCAACTTCAATTTCCTTTCCCTCCTTATCCGTACCCTTCCCTTTTCCCTTAACAACCAAATAAACCGTTTCCTCCAATTTCCTTGCCAAACTCTTCTTATCCTCTGCACCATCCCTCTTCTCGAGCTTAACTCTTTCTCCTTCCTCCCCCTTTCCATCTTCAACAAGTTTTCCAGCAATATCCCCCCATTCTCCAACTTTACTATCCTCTCCTCCAATAATGACTTCATCATTCCATCCTTCATCTCCATAAGCTCTATATCCACCAATATCCCTTGCAGCAACTCCATTCCTTTCTTTGACTTTAGCCTTCCATTCTATATCTGCTGGTTGATCTTTTTTATGATAAAAGTATCGAGTAAATGGTAATACCAATCTTTCATTTAAACGTTTTTGATAAAGATAAAATGCTTTTTCGAAAGGTGTTGCGGATTTAGTGAGAAGAGGTGGTCGACTTAGGACTATTCCGGTGGAAATTTTATAGGTTAGTGCTCCTGGAGATGGTGTTACAGGAGGAATAGAATCGATATGTGGAAGATGAGATGATGGTCCATCGAGAGGTTTGAGAGTCGCAGCTGCGACAGCGTAGGTTCTTGAGGTGTGGGGTTTTGGTATACATGGGGTATTGAGATGAATTCGAGGAGTTATTGTTGGTCTTGATGAATCTATGTTGTAATATATTAGTACAAATCTTCACATTGTTTAAGCTTCCAAGCTATTGAGCTTTCGGAGTTAGAAGCAGCAAGTCTTGGACCCAGTAAATCCCCTCGACTCGCCATTTGTCAATGTCCCATCAAAACCAAATATGACGCTTCGCTGACCCTCCGGGGCCACTGCCGTGGAGGCCTTTTCGCTGCGCTCTAGGTAGGACTTTGGGCGAGACATTGAACCATTGCCAGCACTCCTCAAAAATACCAAAGAAGATGCGCAATCCATCCTCAATCCTCAATCCCCTCTCTCCTCCTCCCCGTTCAATTGACACAGACAAACAAACACAGTAAAAGAAAAGTAACACATACATAATAATCTCGAAGCAGTTCTACTGCACCCTCTACTACTAGCCGTCATATTTGCTGTAAATGTGTATAAGTGAAAGATCTCCGCCCTCCAATCCAACCAAAATCGAGTAGAAGATATGGGGATCCAAAAAATTAATTGTCGCTTACTAATCCCATCGATTCTCGAACTCATCCAATCAATCAAACGTCACTGATCCCATCAAACATCTCCCCTTACAAACTATATACTACTGTATAAACTCAATAAGTTTATATTTATATTCAGCTCTTTATATAAAATAATTACTTATAGATTAAAATTCAAAAGTCTAAATTTTAAATATTATTATATTAATTAGATATTATTTTATTATTTTTATAAATATTTAATAAATATATGTTACGAGGTTTGCCGTCTAGATCATGTGGAAGTGCTCTAGGCTCTCGAGGTGGTTTATAACTAGGCGTCAAGCAGGGACTTAAAGTAATGACAATAGTGTGATGCAATTCGTAACTAATAGTATGGTATACTAAATGATTGATCTTGAGCACGAAGCTCTATACAAAGGGAATCCATCTTGGTTATATAGATATTCATGCTCCCTTGGATCCTCAAGCTCCAAAAGCTCCAAGTCACGTGTTTTCTGACAGTGCGTGCACATACGATCTTAAGGTGACCCAGATCACATATTAATTCGATGAAATCTGATCGCTTTTGCACAAGGCCTAAGCTCTCCTAATTAGTCAATTGTTACTATCATAACACCAAGCTCTTCTAATTAGTCAGTTTGTTACCATCGTAACTATATTTTATAATTTTAATTTTTCAATAATAATATTAATATGCTTTTTTATAAAATAGTTTTATATTATCTAAAACTTTATTTTTTACTATTATAATTAAGTTTTAAATTTAAAAAAAAGTATATATATAACGTAACGTATGGGGAACTCGGACATATGGGGAACTCGGACACTTTTTCAATTATTCTACACGCGATCTTGTTCTACGAGCCACACAATCCTCCAATTCCAATTCTAAATCACTTGAACTATTCTCTAGCTCTTCTTCTTCAATCTCTTCTTCTGATTCTTCAATTGGGCGTTTGCGTGGCCGTCCTCGTGGCTTTTTCTCCTTAGGTTTTTCCTCCGCCTCACGTACCATTTTCAGTACTTCCTTAGTACTAAAGACAAATTGACCTTGTAATTTGACTCTCTTGCCTTTAGTTCTCTTCTTTCGAGTCTCAATTACTTCCTGAGCATCAGAGAGCTGTTTCCGAAGTAGGGCTATCTCAGCATTTTGAGATTCTACAAGCCTAGTCATTCTCTTGGCATATCGACGAGTTGGTGATGCAGGAGAACCACTGTTTGCTAGAGCTGTATTAAAGATCTGATTTGCTTGCCTTAGCTCTGTCCCATCTGGAGGAGAGCTTCTGAGTATAGATAAGTCTAGGTCTTGATTGGTGGTTCTCATTTGTGGAGTAGAAGGTTGCTGGGAGGAGTTAAATGGTAATGTATCTGTGTGAACGAAGTGAATGACTTCAATTCAATTACCACTGTAATATAGCTACTGTAATAAAGCCCTAAGCGAATGCGAAAGAGACTAGCTCTTTCAGTAAGTCTATATAAGACTTACTACTTTCAATATGTAGCTAGCTCTTTAGACAGAATACAATTAGACATACAGGACCTACGCAATCCATGGGTGCTACGTCTTCCGTATCCTTCTCGTACTAACAGTATCCAGTACTTTTCGTGGGGAAAAAGGTACTAAACCAGCTCCTCTCCAGCCAGCTTTAATATTAGAAGAATTGAGTGCTTTTTTTCTAATATTTTGAAAGAGTTCTACCCATTCAGCTCTTTGAATTCGCTTTACACCAGCTCGAGAATATCGATCGACCTCTAAAGCATGATATCGTTTCATCGGCCCATACACCGCAATATCAAGTGGCTGAAGCAAATGGGAGCAATGAGGAGGTAGTATAAGTAAATCGATATCCTCCTCTATACAAAAAGCAATAAAATTGCCTGTAATATGACTTGAATGGCCATCCATGATCAAAAGTCGAGGCCGGTCACCTGAAACTTTCTTGGATTCTGGTTCGAAAACCCTTTTTAGCCATTCTAATCCATGACTATTTGAGGTCCATCCATTTGTACTAGTAGAGAACTGCCAGCTTTGAGGTGTATCCTTTGGAATCCATGCAGTATTCGTATTCTGAGCCTTGAAAATGACCATAGGTGATAGAGCCTTTCCAGCTGCATTGACACATTCAAATGCAGTTATCCATTCTTGCTTGCCAGCTGTAACTTTCCAATTCGATTTTTGAGTAGAATCAACTATAATACGTGTACTTTGAGTACTCCCAACTCCAAATCCGGTTTCGTCCATATTATACATATCATCTAATTCATACTTTCGTTCAATGAGACGCGTATGAAACGCGTCAAACCAAGCCTAAATATTTTCCAGAGTTGCTTCTTTAGCTCGATTAGACTCTAATTGACGTGAATAGCATGTTTTAAGTTCTAGATGTCGTTTTTGGAATCTATAAATCCATTCGTGGCCTATAGGTGGGATATCTGTCAAGGTAGGGTTTCAAGATGACGCGACTTGAACGCGTCGAAGACGAATTTCGTCGGCCATTTCCTTCACCAACATAGGTGTAGCAGGGAATCCAGTGATGGTAAGTCGTGAAATCCATCGTACAAGAGTATTTTCTTCTGCGTTTGATAGAATTTGAGCCATTTCGTGGGTTTGGGAACGTGTTTTCTTCCCAGCCAGCCTATCAGCTAGGGTAGACTTAGGGACTTCAAAATGCTCTGCAGCCTTTCTAATTGATTTAAATTCTTTCAATTGAAGTGCAATTATGGCCTTTTTAAGCTTCTCTTCAATTTGAGCAGGTGTAAAAGGTGATTGGGTATGCATAATAAAAGTTATTACGGTTTCAAGTTGGTGATGGGCTAAAAGTGTCCGAGTTCCCCATATGTCCGAGTTCCCCATACGTTACGTTATAAAATTTAAATATTAATTAATTATATAATAGTTTTAATAATTATATAAAATTTAATATAAAATAAAATTTAAATATTAAATATACAAATTATTGAAAAATTTAAAAAAATACAAAAGATTATTCTTTATAAAAGATTCAATTGATTAAATTTTCTATCTTTTTATAATCAGATTTTGGAGAAGGCCAAGCTCAGGTTCGCCCTCCGGCTCCAGACAGTCGACTTTAGAAACCCTTTGGTAAGGCGGCTTGAACCCATCATCAGGAGAGCGGGGAAGAGGGCAGGCACTCCGAAAAGCCCTACAACTAGACTACAGCGACTTGGACGCCTAATCCCTGAGACGGAGAGGCCCCAACTGCTCAGGCCACATTTCTCGCGTGAATGTCGGACCAACCCTACGAAAGGATTTTCCAAAGAGGAGGCCGCGCTGGCGTTCAAAGAATGGTGGCCGCAGTTACCGTCCGAGGATTACACGATCTTCTCGGACGGATCAGAACGATGGGTCGATAGCCAGCACCATGTTGGGTACGGCTACGCGATATACCATGGCAGGCAGAGAGTAGCAGCTGGGAAAGGTCAGATCCACGAGACCTCACATGTGTTCGACGCGGAAGCGATCGGAGCGTGGCGTGGGCTCGAGCACCTGCTCAACCTGACCACGGACCAGCCCTCTGGCAAGATATGGCTCTGCATCGATAGCACCTCCGTCATATGGTGCATGAGAGGTAATGCCCCGACCACGTCACAGTGGGCCTTCCGCAAGTGCCACAGAGCGATGGCAAAACACGACATAGAAGCTAAATGGTCACCTGGACACATGGGGATCGAAGGCAACGAAGAGGCAGACCGCCTGGCGAATGATGGAGCAGTGGGCATGATGGATCGAGGCCTAGCTAACACCCCCTACGGTAAGTGGGGTGCGCTCATTCTACAGAGAACTCTGTACTCAGGCGGAGGACTGCTGGTGGGGGGAAGCTAGGACTACGCTATCTAGCACCTACTCAGCATGGCATCCTTCATACAGCACAAGAGAGCCCAGGGAATTGTCACTGCCAAGGGGCGTGCTGCATCGACTGTTAGCAATGCGAACGGGGCACGGCGACTTCGCAGACTACCACCGCCGGTTCAAGCACGGGGACAACCAGCTGAGATGCACCTGTGGGCAAGAGAAAGAACCCTTCCACTTTTTCAAATGCCCCATCAACAATGAGACACGTGGTCAGTGGCCAACTGCACCACGAAGCGCCATCACCACCACCTGGCAGACGATCATGTATATCCACAAGCTTCTACGTGCTCCAGACACGTTCGCAGAGCTCTTGCGGGTCTCAAAGTTCTATACCCAAGTATGCCCGCTGTACTGACCCTGTGCCACCCCTCAAAATCCCTCTCTTCCCCTCGCTCAAAAGCAGAGCACAACACGCCACAATCCACTTGACTTCTCCAACTGGGCTATCCGACAACCTAGCTCTTCCCCTCTCTACATTTCACTAAAAACACACACTGGTGTGCAAACACTGACGCCTAGCTAACCAAATGGCGCCCCCCTCACTCCCCCACCCTCTAGCTACAGAATGGGAATGTATAAAGATAGGCCTTGCGAGCCCTTCCACACGCACTTATAAAATAACAGTCACACACACTCGCCACAACTGAGTGGACAGGGCGTTCACGCAAAGGGACGAACAGTCCCCTTCTCAGATGCTAAATTGTTAATTAAGGAGGTCAACAGCTGTCTGTAGTTAATCCCCTTAGCTTAGCACGTCTAAATACCCCTCGGGAGGTCAGAGTAGACGTTAATCACAATAATAATAATAATAATTATAATCAGATTCCCCTCTCAACTCTCACCCTTAACCCACCCAATCACCTGACCCTCGGCTCTCCTCACCCCACCCCACCCCACCTATAAAACCCCTCCGTCCTCTCCTTCTCTTTCTCTTCTTTCTTCTACAAAAAAAATCCACGGCATCAATCCTTATCATCAAGACCCGTTTCAACCCAGAACGTCCTGACCATTTATCGATGCCTAGAATAAACACTCCAGGCTTTTTTCGCTAGCGGTACCCTCGTCTTTTTTCTACGGGAACTGTTAGATAGCGACTGGTTATATTCTTAATTTTTTTTTTAACTTTTGCTTTTTGTATGCTTGGACGAAGGGACTGGGATGGATATGATTTGGGTATGCGTAGATGGATGGATGGATACGATAGCTAGATAGATATATATACATATATTTTGTCCTGTCGTAATGATGTTTATATTTGAGTGAAAATTTCCAAGTGAGCGAGCGAGCGAGCGAGGAAGGGGTTTGAAGAGATTTTTTTTTGCAGAAATAATTACTCAGTACAGTACATGAATGAAGTTGGAGCTAGAGCTAGGAAATGACTTGGCTATCTTTCATCTATCATCTTTTCACAATCACCTCGAGATAAAGTGAGAGGAGGTTGTAAGATATTATTTATATACGAGTTACTCGGTACGAATGTTACTTTGAGAAGCTGACTGGACTGAGCTGAGTTGGGCTTATGCTGACTTGGTTGAGCTGAAGTTACTGTGTGAATACTTAGATAATTACAAATGAAAAAATGAATCAAATCTTTAAATCTTCAAAATCTTCAAAAAATACATCTCATCCACGGTCTATTCAACTTTTATATTTTACATTCTTTTAAACAAATAATTATTTTTTTTTTTTTTTTTAAATTTGAATAATTTAATTCAAATACATATATGTTACGTCCGCTACGACAAGTACGTCACATGACCCTAGAACACGTGATGGAACGGTGAGGAACGACCGTTCCTAGGAACAACCAGGAACGTTCGCTCCCAGGAACGACGATTCCTAGTTAGCCATAGGCATGAAGGTCTATATAATCAAGATGGATTTCCTTTGTATAGAGCTTCGTGCTCAAGATCAATCATTTAGTATACCATACTATTAGTTACGAATTGCATCACACTATTGTCATTACTTTAAGTCTCTTCTTGACGCCTAGTTATAAACCTACCTCGAGAGCCTAGAGCACTTCCACGTGATCTAGACGGCAAACCTCGTAACAATATATATATTTTTAATTTTTATTCAATTATTATATTAAAAGTTTTTGAAAAGTTAGTAAAATGTTTTTTTATTTATATTTTTTTGTTTTAAAATAAGAAGATTGAGTTGTAGATATATAAATAAGTTTAAATATATATATATCTAAGTAAAATAAAATAAACTAAATATTTCTTCTTTGTTATTTCCATTCTGGTCTGCGTTTATCGCGGGATATATATACACACAGTAGTATATATATACCTGTAGTAAAGTTTATTTATATTGTATATTATAGATTGTATAATTACTAAGTGGGTAAGTGGGTAGGTACAGTAAGTACCTTTATGGAGAAAGAGCTCGATATAAGAAGGGAGGTGGAAGCTTGAAGATTTGTTTTGCATTTTGCTCACCGTCAACTTTATTCGACCTGCTCCCTTTGTATATGCTCACAAAACCGTCGTCTTTACCAAAACCTATCTATCTACTTGCAACCAATTCTTTTAGTTTTCCCTCCCATCTGTAACTAGGTAGGTAGCTATAGCGAACAAACACCGCTTCCTAAGATTAACCACCCAGTATATACACCACAATACGATACCTAGGGTACCTACTTGTACACGATGCACAGATCAGATGGGTATCATGGGATACACGATCCGTGTTGTGGATTGCGTGTATTATAGTTTTAGGTTGTATGTACAGTAGGTGGGTGGGTAGGTTGTTTAGTTTCCTTGTGCATGTGTAACTTGAGTAACTAGCGGTAATAGCATATTTTGATCATGCATATAAGCACTCGATCTATGAATGATAAATTATTGTAACCTTATGGAGGGGTAAAATAAAGAAGGTACTGTAATGTATATTTTTTCGCTAGATCACAGAGTAGAGGCAAATAGAAGTAATAGAAGTGAGACTTTAGATTCTCAAGATCGGAGACGAGATGGGATATTATGATTGTGGATGATGGGAATCATGTGGTTGGTATGGTACTGGTGTATTTTACTTTGGAAGTTTAATGTAGGTAGTCATTCAGTGACACTTTTTATAGATGGGGTTTGCTTTGGTGACCCTTTGGTGGGGCTGCAATGAGGTGAAGCTTTGAGCAATGAGCATTGAGCCCAGCCACAAATATACTTTATTACTCTGTTACCGGTACCTTTCTCTACTGTATACATGTAGATGTATATCCATCGATTGAGGTATGAGATCCGAGGTTATACTGTAGATGCTTTTTCCCCTGAATGATGCTGTGATATGTTCTTTACGGAGTACTCCGTCTACAACGGTTTCAAAACCTTCATATATACTTTACCTTTCCTACCCTTATTTTATAAAGCTAATGTTAATGAGATGAAGCCGTATTTAGCTAGTAGGTGTAGGTACGTAAAAACATGGATACCTAAATAATCATCTTGTAATAATAAATTCTATATATTCCCGTACATACATCCCTAGTAGGTATTCATAGTACCAGGTATTGATATCCATATTCCTATTTCATTCATCACTCATTCATCACTTCATTCATCATTCACCATCATTTGAATCACGTTCACCTGCGACGGGTAATTTTTAAACCAATCATCTTTCCACAATCCTTCTTTATCAACTGGATATTGGATCGCTTCTTTAGCTTGGCCGAGTTAGTCTCTTCTACTTCTTCTTCTTCTTCTCTTTAGTGCCTTCTCAAAGTCAATTCTTTAGAAGGTTGGTTGTATGAATCAATCAAGTTGAATTTGAATTTGAATTTGAATTTGAATTTGGTTTGAATTTTTGTTTTTGTACTTCATCCTTCATTCATCATCATCATCCTCCATCAAAACCTCACCAAACCAAACGCTTTTCCTTCACGGCGAAAAATACATTCACTTATTACTTACTTACTACCATTGCTGTACCACTTAACTTACACACTTATTACTACACACTACTTCTACGACTACTACAACACCACTACTACTTTACCGATCGATCAATTCTTCCCTCCAAATCAACCGTCACTTTTTTACAAATAATTAAAAATCAAATCAATTAATTTTCTACTCCTCTACTTCATCTTTTTCTTCCTTTTTGATCCCTTTTAATACTTTCATGAATTTCTCCTATTCCCAACAAATCGACAAATTTCATGAGTCAAAATGACAGACGCTTGTATTGTATGTTTAGAAGATCTAGAGATTCAACATGAAGTTGGGGCCCAAGTCCAGGTCCCATTTCCAGATGATGCTGCAGTGGTGCAAGACCAGCAAGACGCCCAAACCATTCCCCATGATGATCTCGAGGGGGGCAAAGCGAGCAAAGCACGAGAATCCCATTCCGATTTCCTCGAAGTGGTAAAGGGTCCAAATCAACAACAACAACATCATCATCATCATTATCCTGCGAAAATCAATAACCCTCTTTGCGTCGCTCAGATTAAACCTTGTGATCATGTTTTACATGATCATTGTTTGAGGGAATGGAGCCAGAAGGCAAATAGTTGTCCCATTTGTCGGGCGAGCTTTAATTTGGTCGTGGTACTTGATAAGGTTGGAGGTAAGCTTGTTACTTTTTACTTTTTTTGGGGGGGGGGGGTTAGTTTTGAGGGCTTTGTGTTGGAAAGGGAAGATTTAAACACAGTTTCTTGGTTGGCAATGTTTCTTGAGCTGTTGAGGAGTTTAATCGTTCTTGCGACGGTTAACTTTCATCTCTTTGGAGCTTAGAATTTATTATGCGATTTGCGACTTTCACCCACTTGATGGCTGCCTACCACCTTACGAGTTATAATACACTTATTCAAAACAACTGCTAACTTGATTTTTTTACAGGAACTGTTCAATCCGAATATGCCGTCGAAGATCGAAAACAAACTGCCGAGTTTGATTTAACTGAGTGGCAAGTAAATAATCCAGAAGAATATGAAGAAGAGGAAGATGGAAGAACTTGTCCAATATGCGATCAGTCGGATCAAGAAGATGTCCTCTTATTATGCGACGGATGCGATGCACCTTATCATACACATTGTATCGGTTTAAGCAATGTTCCAACTAGTAATTGGTACTGTATGGAATGTGTGGAAAGCGGTGCGTTTACTCAACATGATGAATCGCAAGGACCGGCTAGGACTATACCATTCTCAGGACCAAATATCAGCCGAACTCAGGCTAGCGTTCGACGTGCTCGTAGGAACGGCAGACAAGATAGGTGGATTAATGCTTGGGGTCAATTAAGTAGCGCAATTCGAAATGTCGCTGGTGTTGATCTGGATTTTGCCGAGGATGATCAGGAGTTAAGAGGGTATAGGGATCTTCAACATTTTTCTGCTACAGAATTTAGAAGATGGGAACAACGAATACATATTGCCAGGCGTCAAGGTGCTGGTCAAGTATTTCGAGCCGCAGCACCGCAAGTTGTTAGAGAACGAATTGAACCACCGGCACCTGTGGTTGAAACTCGCGAAGAAAGGCAAGCATGGGGAGCAATGGAGAGAGCTCAAAATATCGAGGATGCATCAAATACGAGAAAGCGCAGAAGATCAACTACTTCGTCACCTACTAGCCGTAGCCGTAGCAGTTCAGCACCAGAGGAACCTGAACGGAAACAAAAGCGCCCAAGGACACGAATTGTTCAAAATGGATCATCTGTCGCATCATCTAGTACAAATAATCAACCTCGACCTCAATCTAGCAGAAGCAATGGTTCACCAATCCAATCACCAAGATCGGCAAATACAATTAACACAAATTCGGAACCTACTTTTCTTTCTTCGCTTCTTCGAGAAGTTGAGATGGCTCCATCATCCGATGAAGATTCAATAAGGTTTGGATTAGATGTTACATCTAATCGAGCAAATGGTGTCACAAGTCCATCTTTTGATTATTCTTCCCCAGCTACTTCACCAGCATCACCAGCATCTTCCTTTCATAGTCGCGCATTATCGACCACACCTCCACCAAGAGGTAGACAATCCCGTTCCCCTCCTCTGAGTACAACTGTTATGCCTGATTTTTCTGCTGTACATTATTCGCCAAATCGATCATCACCGACTGACTCGATAAATCAAACAGTCTCAAATGAAAATAGGAGAAAGAGAGATGGATCTCCTATGACAGAAATTCGCCAACCTCAAACTCGCAGGCAAAAATCTGCTCGAGCAAGATCTCAAGATTCTTCACCTGTGCGAACAAATACACAATCAACATCACGATCCGAAAATACCTCACCAACACGAAATACCATGTCAATTGAAGAAAAAGAAAATATTAGCAAAGTGGTTAAAACAGCTCTAGGACCTCATTGGAAATCTCAAAAGATATCAAATGAACAATATTGTGATATCAATCGAAATGTATCGAGAAAGCTTTACGAACTTGTTGCCGATAGGAACATATCTGATGGGGATAAAAGTTCATGGGAAAGGATTGCTACTTCAGAAGTTAGTAAAGCAGTTCGATCTTTAGGAAATTAATTTCAACAAATGGGTGGAAATTTATTAATAACGCGTTCACGAACAAATGGAGAAATTATGGATACATTGGGAAATTTTCATTTCGCATCATATGGGTACATCTTCCCAGGAGTCTATGGTATTTGAAATGCAAAAGACAATTAGCGATCGGAATATTTTATTATTGCGATTTGGGATAACACTTTTTTTCTCGTCGAAATGTAATTGGTGTTATACGGTAAGGAATGGAGCGATTCATGCATGGCATGCATGTTACAAATGGTAAATGGATGGATGGATGGATGGATGGATGGATGGATGGATGGATGGATGGTATGAATTGCTATTATGATACCAATATACTTTTGCGCTGGAGCAATTATAAGGTGTCTATCGTTTTCTTGTTCTGGAGATTGGGATGGAGAATTTGTTTTTAATACATTTGATGAGGGGATTTGGATGGAGTGTGAGTGTGAGTGTGAGTGTATTTTATCTGTTCCTGGTATTTTATGGTATGGATGGTAGTTTTTTTGTAATGGTGATTTAGTTGATGAGTGGGTGCGAATGGATAGTTGATGGGATGATGGATGGATTTGTATATTGAGAGGGGAGAGGGTGATTGAGAGGGGAGGAGAAGGGAGGGGAGGAGAGAGAAGGAGAGATGGGAGGAATGTTGGGATTACTGAGGATAAGAAAATTATGGGATGTCGAATGGAAACGGGAAGGAAAGGAAAGGAAAGGAAAGAGAAGATTGAGGGAATGGTGAAATGGTGAAATGGTGAAATGGTGCTCAGATAACTCGTGGATAGATAGATAAATCAATGAATGAATGAATGAATGAGTGATATTTCAATCTTTGAGGAAAAGAAAAGAAAGAAAAGAAGATAAATAAATAAATAAATATCTCTTTAATGATTTAATTTTATGATTAGAGTATTTGAACAATAAAATATCTTAAGAAGATGAAATGAGATGAAGTAAAAAAAAATAAAGATTTTTTCTTTTATTTTTTTTGTAATCTTTTTTAATAAATAGTTTTTATTTATTTTATTTAATTTTTTTAATTTTTTTTAATTTTTTTTTTTAATTTATTTTTTTAAATTTTTTTTTTAATAATATATATTAATAATATATATATATAAGAGTTTATTTATATTCTATAAATTTAAAATTATATAATAGTTTAGACTAGATTATTTATTTTAAATATTTTATTAATTGAAAGTATTTTTGTTATATTTGAATACTTAGATTAGGTATTTGATTTCAGGTGTTTAGTATTTATATTTATATTTATATTTATATTTATATTTATATTTATATTCAATATTAATTTACCCAGTTATACGATGTGAGACGATGTGAGACGATGCGATGCGATGTAATATAATACAAAGAATGAGACGGATGGGATCAGATATTTATATTTCAGTTTAACTCTTCATTCATTCATCCATTCATTTATTCTCACAAATAGGTAGTAGATAAATAGCTATCTAAAAATCTAAATCAATCTAAAGATGACTCTTCCCCCCAAAAGTCTCCTCCAAGAACTCCCCAATATACCCATTAATCTCCTCGGGCTTCTCCCACAAAGCCCAATGACTAGCATCCACCTCCTCCTTCCTCAATTTCCCCTCTGTAAACCAATTTTCCATGCCATTACCCATGGAAGGGGGTAAGGCCGCATCTCGCGAACCCGCAACATACATGGTGGGAATATCCACCTTGTATCCCTTCTCGTGAAACAACGGCGCTAATTCCCTCTCATCTTCGAAATTTAACTCGCCTGTACGGTACCAATTTAGTGGACCCCGGATGCCGTTGATGACATATTGTTCCGTGTAGAAGTCTAATTCTTCCTTGGATAAGAGGGGAGTGTGATCCAATTTTTCCAAGTTGGAAAAGAGGACTCCTTCCGCGACGGAAAAGCCAAGTTCGTTGTCGGGGGTACGTCCGCCGTATAATGCATTTAACAATAATCTCAATTTATCCTTTCCGACAATCTCCCTCTCGACATCGGGTCCTTTGAGTTGCAATTGGTATTTGAAGTTGGGGAGGAGAGTCATGGCCCTATATTCTACTTGGGGAGGCAGGAAAGGAGTGCAGATGCTGAAGACGGCAGTGATGAATTTGGGGTAGTGGAGAGCAACGCGGGAGACGACTGCTCCGCCCCAGTCGTGGCCTCCGAGGATAATGGATGGGGCTCCGATGATTTTGGCGAGAGCGACAATATCATCTGCGGCAGTTTTGTAGGTGAAGTTGCTGAGTTCTTGGGGAGAGGATGAAGTTGAGTAACCTTGCATGTTGGGGGCTACGACGCGGTAGTTGAGGCCTTGGAGGAAGGGGATTTGGTTTCTCCACCCGAATGCCAGGTCAGGCCACTAGAGAAGTCAGTAATTGGTTTTGATATATGGATTCAAGCTTGGAAAAGTATCAATTTCCATTTGACTCCTCATAGAACCATAAAAGTTAACTCTTATGATCCAGAAATAAAATATATGCTCACCCCATGAACAAGAAAGATGGTGCC
Source organism: Sclerotinia minor (assembly GCA_025389075.1). Classification (NCBI taxonomy): domain Eukaryota; kingdom Fungi; phylum Ascomycota; class Leotiomycetes; order Helotiales; family Sclerotiniaceae; genus Sclerotinia; species Sclerotinia minor. The sequence continues at coordinate 1,558,358 of QRFH01000011.1, read as the reverse complement.
AACAGGTTCAGCGCCATTTAGAGGTTCGGCAAGAATATAAGAGTAAGTTCGACCATTTACATCGGCCGACTTATATTGGACTCGGGAGTCTTGGACGGCGAGTTTATCGACCATTTTGATATATGTGTTCAAAAGTAAACTATGCAAGAACAAAAATATCTTGAACAAGGCTGATGTTGAGGTGGAAATGTTGAGTATTTAAACAACGAGGCTGCCCCACCAAGGACCCGTACCTCGGTCCAGAAAGGGAAAAAGAATTAGTAACAGAACAGACAGCTGTTGCTTCATGCGCTGTGTATACTAATCAACCACGACATTTTGATGGGCGTAGTCCGAATTTTGTCCTGGGATGATGAATCATTTGATAGACTTACTCGTGCTGCCAGAAAGTATAAATTACTTTCACTTATTATTGTGGGCCACTATTCCGTGTTGTAGTTTACCATCTGGTGGTATCTGCTTAACAGTGAAGTGTTTTATACTTTCTGGCAGCACGAGTTGCTTACACAAGCCCCCTCAAGTCAGTTCCATAGTAAGTCGTCGGATTTAGGCTGTGCCCACATGTTCTCACCGAATATCAAGTTGTCTGTGATTACGTTGGTGATTGTTCCGCCGATGGATGATTACAAACCCAGTTCATGATAAGTATCTTGAAAAGAAAGGAAAATATAGCCAGTTTAAAGTACGACGACTCGGGATATCATTTGACTCCTAAAGATATCATCCCTAAAGATACTATCACCCAAACACCATTTGATCATTTCAGCATTCGAAGCAAACTCCTTAAACCAATTCATATAAAGCAATCAGTAAATGACAGTGTCCTCCTCTGCCTCTACTACTACCTCGCCATTATGCTCTTCCAAACTATCTTTCTCACTCTTAACCTGTGAGGACTGAACAACGAGTGCAGAAATATAATTAGTAGTATCAGTGTTAGAACTAGATGGAGGCTCTGTATGAGGGTCACCCATCATCACATCAGACATCACCTTTGCTTTGGATCCCTCTCCAACCTTGAGACCTTGTTCTTGATGTTGCCTTGCCCACTCGGACTTCTCTTCTTCGATCAGAATCTCAATCTTTTCTATTTGGGCTTTGATTGTGGCTTCATTCCTGACTGATAATTGCCATGGTTTGTAATACTTGATAAGTTAGCAATTAAAGTAGTATGGGCGGAGGTGTGGTGTAGCCCTCACGAGTTTTGGCTCTGCTTCAGTGGAAAGGAACTTGGCCATAGCTAACATATTCTTATGTCGGATCCTCATCTTCATAAAAACTATCAGCCTTATATCCCCTTGATCTCTCGAAATTAACTAACCGATTCTTCCTGGAATTTCACTTGCTCAACCATTCGTACAGCTCTCAGGTTCGCAATCTTTTCCTTCTTCTTAACTTCTGCTTCAACTTTTCTTTGCGCAGCTCTTTCCTTTTGTCGCGCCTCAATTTCCTGTCGCTTTTTCTGTTGCCCATTTGGTGTGCTTTGATTAAGAGTATTCAACAAGCCTCCAAACAACCTTTGACCGCGCTTGCGCTCCTCTTGGACACTACTCCTTCGTCTTTCAGGATTAACATTTCTTGACCCATCTGGTACAATGGGAAGAGGCTGAGTCTTTCCAGACGATTCATGCTTCAAAGAATCGGTAGCTTGTGGAGAGGAATGTAGTGTTGAGGGAGAGCCGACGCTGGCTTCGGTGGAGATCCGGGGACGTTTTGAAGCATCTTCGGACACGGATGATTGTCGACGTTTCCTGCGGGGACTTTTAACGTTTGGCGCATCTTGTTTAGGAACGACAACTGCAGATGCCACGGGTCTATATTCTATTAGTAAGCTTTGACGACATGACTCGAGTTATTCCCTTTACATACGCTGGTAAATCTGGCATATTTGTTAAACATCACAACTTGAATAGATTAGCAGAAATTCCCAAAATGGTGATTGTTCAAACAAATATCGTAGAGAATAAACGAATAAAAGGAAACTGTTTTTGGAGTATTAAATCAATTCATCAACTATTTGCTTTATTTTATGCGACATGCAATAATGCGGTAATGCGGTACGACGTATGGGATAATGTTGGTCAAATCCCTGTCTGTACTAGCGCGGTGGTCTGTGCTTATAAATCAAAGAACGAAAGCTTACAGGATTTTGGTGGCGGCGATATCAAATAATAATATCTTGAGCTCTTTGGACAACTATCTCTTTTACAACTGCGCCAATTCTCCTAATTGAAGTACCAGTACCTCTGGTCATTGTCCAAGAAGATTACTTACAGCTTCATATCTATAGAGATAGTTAAAAATGTCTCGCCATCATCCGTATGTACAAGATTCCCTCGACTAGAAGGCTACAAAATACTAACCTACCTATAGAGATCTCGTAATGTGCAGGAAGCAGTCTGGTATTGCAATTGGGCGCCTCTGTGATAAATGCGATGGCAAATGTCCCGTATGCGATTCCTACGTTCGTCCTACAACTCTCGTACGTATCTGCGAAGAGTGCAGTTTCGGAAACTATCAAAACAAATGTGTTGTATGTGGAGGAGAAGGCATTTCAGATGCATTCTATTGCTTTGAATGTACGAGATTGGAGAAGGACCGTGATGGATGCCCAAAGATTATTAATCTGGGTAGTAGTAGGACGGATTTGTTCTATCAGTATGTTTTCTTATCCAAATGATGTGGTCAACAAAATATTAACTTTTTTGGTGTAGAAAAAAGAATTTTCGGAATCATTAATGATGCCGTGGATCGGGGGATCTTGTATTACCTATGTATCTTTCATTATGGTTTGGAGTTGGGGATATAAGGTTTTTGGTTTTCAATTTTCGATTTTCCAGTAACGTAGGCAACAAGAAGCCTTACAAATTATTGCAAGTAGCGCATTGGATGGCACTGGAAGAATGATATGAGTTTGCGAGAAAGTAACCACTTCTGTCAAGACAGTTGCCATACCATCAAACTTAATTCTTTTTAATGAGGGAGCTGTACCTGCGAAATCCGGGAACCTGAAAGTTGGTACGTTCTTAGTGAGCCGTACTACGACAAATTGGTTAGACTATATCATTCATTTTTTTGAACAGAAAATCTTTTACCAAACCTGTAAAACCAAACCTTGTTGTAGGGTCAACCAGACGCATTTATAAAATAAAATAAAGTATTTCTTCTCCATGTTTCCACTTGAATTTTCTGATAGCATCAAGCATCATTTTCCATGCTCAGAATCCTCCAATCTTCTTGCTACCAAATCAACAACCTGCAAATACTTCCTACAGCTACAGGCTAGTCTAAATTAGAAACCAGATCAATCCACCGGGTCGAAGTAGAGGTGGAGTTAAGGTTGATAACATTGGAAATACAAAGATACCTAAAGTCCATGCTGAGAACCAATCAAGCCAGCCAATCAATCTTCAACAAGAGCAGTCTCGAGTCGCAATTCAAGACACCTGCCACAATTCTTCTATTTCTCACTCTTAGTTGAACAAGTTCCATCAAACCCAAAACAACGATGGCACCAATTAACCCCCCCACAGATCAAGCCAACAACTCGAGTCCCAGACCTCCTCCAGCCCCAGTCCTCGCACCCATCACAAACACACCATCAAAGCCCATGGGTCGCAAGAGCTCCTCGATATTCTTCCACCAACCCACAACCAACACCACCACCAATTCGTCTCCCACCAACCCCAATCTACAAAACGACCGCAATCTCTTCGTCTCCATCGAAGGCTCAATGTTCCTCGATATCCGCAATCCTCCTCCTTCTCCTCCTGCTCATCCTACTTCCAACAAACGTCACAAGGATCTACATACGCCTATCCTAGAAGATGTTCCTGCTTTCTTTCTTCCTGGACCGGCTAATCGATCGCTTGTAGATGCGCATTATATTGTTGATGTGAAGACGCGTCGCAGAGCTACGCATTATGCTGTTGGGGATATGGAGGCTTTGGATCTGGCTGGTGAGAAGGATGACGAGATATTTAAGGTGGTTGGAAGTAAGAAGAGAGGATTTGAAGGTTTGGAGATGCGGGGTTGTGGTGAGAAGGAGGGTAATTCTGTGGGTGTTGGCGCGGCGGATGCGGTTCCTACTATGTGTATGGAGAATCTTAAGATTGATGATAAGAGGGTTGATGGGAATGGTGGTGCTAATGCTGATGCTGATGTGGATGTTGTTATGCATAATCGCGATGCTGAACCATCAAAGCTAGGAAAGGGAAAAAGAAGATTCAGTGCAGTTTTTTAACTATATCCTGGTACTGATTGATATAATGGGTCGATGTGGAGGAGGGATGGATACAAAACAAGATTGATTGCTGTCACAAAGCTGGATGGGAAATTTCATGGAAGATGAATACTTCAGGGGTTATAAGGAGGATTTTTGGATGGGATGGGATGGGATGGGATGGCATAGATGCTTCATTGATCCCATTCCTTATGAATATAGGGTTAACACGTTCATTTATATGATAGGGTGTTTTTTTCTATGTTTTTCATAATGTATTTAATTGTATTTCATGTATCTTTATTTCATCTATCTATTTCATGTAGATAAGTCTAGTACCCTACTTTCGGACCACCTTTCTTTCAGACCATTTTTTTATACCAAAAATCGTCATTTTTACCTATTAATATTTCAACAATTAATCAATAGAATTTGATAAAATTTGATATATAGATTTACAATATAGTTATAATTTAATTATGAGATTTTTAGATTTTTGAGAATTGATTTTATTTAATATGGTCTTGAGTATGAATACCTGGGTATTTGAGTTGAGATTTTAGATTCTTTTTCGGTTGATTGACTGATTGATTGACTGATTGATTGATTGATTGGTTGGTTGATTGATTGATATATATATAAGAAGAGCTCAAGGCGGTAGATGAGGAGGTGGGAGTTTTTACGATGGGATCGGACGGGATGGGATGGGGTGGTATAGTGAGTAAGTAGAAGATAGATGAAGTCCCAAAAAATCCCGAAGTGTGTGATTCCTGTAAGGTTAGAAAGTTTAGAGTGGTGAGGAGTGTGAAGATATATGAAATGGGAAGTTGGAAATGGGAAATGAGAAGGATGACTTCTGGTATGAAATAATATTAGAAGAATCAAACAAAAACCGAAAAGCAGTCCAGCAAATATAACGAAGCGAGAAATATCAGGAGGAGCTCAAGACAGAGATGTTGCGAGTAAGGAAAATATAAATAAATAATAAATATAATTTCCCTGTAGAAATCATTTGAATTTCTTCGTTTCAGAGCGTATATACAACCTACAGGTCGAAGTAATCAGCTTTATATTTTTATTATTAGAAATCAAAAGATCCATACGGAACCACGAGTGGAAACAGGCTAGTCATTCTTCATTCGTCTTCAAACAAAATCAAGAATCAAGAATCAAGATCCTCAAATACAATCATTTACCAAAAATAATTATCAGAATTAGAATCTGGACTTCAATACAAATGTAAGATGTCTTTTCCATTTATAACATAGTAGAAGTACCAGGTGTGAAGAATATAATCATGAGAGGGAACGAATCTCGGATATACTCTCTGTATTATATAAAGAATTATTGTAACTAGTTAATATATAATGGATATGTAGTAGATAGTAAGAGTAAGTTAGAGCAAGAGACTTAAAGTAAAAAGTAAATTTATGAAAAGAGTAGGACTAGTAAAATCAAATTAAATCAAATAAAAAATATACCCAAACCTTGACGCTAGCTACTAGGAACAAATAATCAAAAAACTCTAGGCTAAAATGAAACTAGTCTAAAAAATGATCCCACAAAGTTTCCTTTCAGATATAAACTTTTCTCTAAGTCCTTGATTCGCAATCTCCCTTCTCTCCCTCAATTTCACAATTCCGTTTTCAAACTCTCGCGTTACCGTCTACTAATACCTACTCATCCACCATTCTCCCACCACCCACTAATCACCACAATCATTAAAGCTACCCCCCCTCAGCCTTTTATCTTTTCCCTAGCGTCGATAACTACTACTGCTATTTTTGTTGCTTATAATAGTTTCATTAACAATCACAATGTTAGCAGCCGACTGAGGAGGTGCATATCCTCTATCATCATAAGCATCATACTCATCATAACGGGGATTGCGTGCAAGACGACGACTAGAAGATGAAGATCCGGTGGATGCAGGTACTGCCAAATGTCTATCACGAGAGTCGCGACTGTAATTGGAGGGTGCAGCGCCAGGAGCGGCCGAACGAGCACGACTTGCTGCTGAGAGCCTCTCCATGCTCGCATCCCTCCCGCCCAGACTTTCCCCGGGGCGTACTAATGAGCTCGCCCCGCTAATCACTGATGATGCGGGTTCAATAGTATGCGGGTTGACTTTTGGTTGGTCGCTCCAATTTTCGATTCGTCTGCGTCTGCTAGCCTCTTCATCGGTAGGATTTCCAGGCTCATCGAGCCTCATACTTCTTGTTCGCTCTGATAGATTTTCAACATCATCTCGTCTAGGTCTTCCCGAAGGCGCTCTCGAAGGCGCTGCAACTGATGGCGTTCTCCTATGTGTTGAAGGTGTGATTGTGCTGCTTGAATGACGAGATCTCGTATCACCCATACCGCCATGCCTACTATCCCCACCATATTTACTCCCGTCACCATATTTACTCCCTTCGCCATATTTACTCCCTTCGCCATATTTACTCCCGTCGCCATATTTACTCCCTTCACCATATTTACTCTCCCCGCCATGCCTACCGGGCGTGATTGTACTGCCTGAGCGACCGGATCTCGTATCACCCATATCGCCATACCTACTACTCTCCGGACGACGACTGGACGTACTTGTGTTATTTGAATGACGAGATCCCGTGTCATCCATACGGCTAAACACACTCTCCCCTCCATATTTACTGGGTGCACCAGACTCTCGAGCTTGAGGCACCCTCACAACGATATTCTTGTTTTTCTCTGCCTCCAGCTCTAGTCTTCGTTTATCTTCGTCGAATAGTGATCCTCTGCCGTGCGACGCACTACCAGCACGAGACCTAGACCGACCACCTTCCGAAGCTATGTTTAACGTCAGTCTACGCTTTTACCAGTGTACTTGAGTATACAACATACGTGCTTGTTCCCTAGCTGCTTGAGTTATTAGCAATGTCATCTCAATGATTTCGTGTTTGAGGGGGAAACGCACAGCGACCAGTTCTATCCGTCCCAGCCCTGCTGGAGCTTTCCGAAATGACTAGTTTTATTCTCAGCAACACACAAAGGATTTCTTTTCTAACACGTGCACACAAACTTACGCCGATTAGCTTTTTCAAGTCCCCTACTAGTGGGTGGAGGCCCGCTTGGCCTGACACGTCTCTTCTCGCTTGGTTGGAGGCGACTGGTGTCACTCTCGTATCCGGTCTCGTATCCGCCGTCGTATCTGCTCATACTGTATAAGACTTGCTAGATGTTAAATTGCAATGAGATGAGGTTTGAAGTACGTCTGAAAAATATGATTCTCAAGGAAGGTAAGTTTTTTAACTAGTGAAATGATGCACAAGACGAATAGCAAAACGAGAACATCGATGCTTTATAAAGCAGAGTTCAGTACTGACTGACCCCCAAGGCTCTGACCACTTGTGGCCATGCAAATACAATCTATGAAAGCAAGAGTACATGTAAATGATATTGATGGCATGATGACCATCGATTAAACCTAAAAGCTAGTGTTAACATGTCGTTTTACTTCTATAATGGTCGGCGTTGAGGCGCTGGCCACGAGGAGTGCGGATATGGTGGTTAGTGGCATGGGAATGAAACGCTGCAAATAGTTCAGCAGCTGTGGTTGTTTTGTGTTGCTTTGTGTTGCTAAGCGTCTGGATGGCTTGATTTATGGTCAAAAGCAGTGACCAATATCTAAAATAAAGTCGACCCTAGCCAAGGATCATTCAACATGCTTCAGCGCAAATAACAGAAATTTTACATAAAATCAGGGCCAAAACATTATAGTTATCGGAAGGTCAAAAAGGTTTAATTAATTTGAGTCGATAACGAAGCGGGCTTTGATCGAGGTCGAAGTGAGCTATGGAGATCCTTGCTTCCACCCCGAGTCAACAATTCCCAGTGTTTCCGTTCGGCGCTTAAACTCATTGTTGATCGAAATGTCAAGTAATCCTTCCAGAGAGTCCAGCATCACATATTTCACAATAAATTCGCAATTGTTGTGTAAGGAACTCCGGAGTTGAGGCAAGGTGAGGTTTTATTCTTCTATTCGGCCTCATCGAATATCGACATCGATCATGCAATGCGATGCTTTTCCCAATCCCATGCCGCAGAAAAAAGTACTCGTAGAAACAACCATCAATCCCAAGCCATTTAAACCTCAGCAATTTCTCTCAATCTACGAAGAGTCGATCTCATGGCGGCAGCTGCAGGGGTTCTGTTTTTGAGGATGTTAGTAAGTTGAACTCCGCCATTTCGAAATTATGGGTTAAATGGAGAATGGTGAATCCTAAAACATACGTGACGGTGTAAGCTCCTCCGGCAACGGTCTTCTTGCATGACTTGCAATCCCAGATACCAACGGAGTGTCTCTTGACGGTGGTCTTTCCGCAGAAGGTACAGACGTATCTTGCGTGTTGAGTGATTTCCATCTTCTTGACTTGCTTTCTGAGGGATGCACCGTATCTGTTGTGGAAGTAAAGCAATTAGTCAATTGTTTTTCCATTTATTTGATTCCTCCTTCGTTTTCATCCGCAGTCATTGAATTGTCGATTTTCCCTCCACATTGTCAAAATTTTCTTGATCCCACCATTCCCATTCATCATTACTCAACAATGTGTCGGAAAGTCGTAAATTCTTCCTCCTCATGATATTCAGGTGTATAGAGCTGGAATAATCGCATACCTGGTACCGTATTTACCGGTGACTCCGACCTTCTTGGTTCTCTTTGTCATCTTGGCGGTATTTTGCGTTGATGAACGGTGATGAGGAAATTGAAGTTTAGTCGCAATGTATTTGATGGGAATTATTTTGGTCAAATTCGTGTGGGATTCGGTTAATAGCCCCATTACGCTAGTCCTTAATGGAATCTCTCAGAATCCATCACATCACATGATCTTTGGATTAAGTCATCCATCGGGACCGGGTAACTACAAGTCCATTACATCAATCGGTCGGCCTAGAATCAATCTTCAACCGACTAGAGACTGGTAGTAAAGCATGATCATGATATGAGTGAGGGGTACATATTCATTTCCTTTATCATCTTTCTTAAATACATCTAACCCAGCAATACTTCCTCTCCTCTTTTGATTCCTTGTTATCTCATATAAAAAATCATGTCGTCAAGCGATAGAGAGTACGAATTGGTCATCTTTGGAGCCACAGGATACACAGGAAAACTTACGGCGGAACATGTTGCCACACATTTACCTACAGATCTTCGATGGGCTTTGGCAGGACGTTCATCCGCTAAATTAGAAGCAGTTACAGCTGAGTGCAAGGCACTGAATCCGGATAGAATACAGCCAGGTGTGTGAGATCTTTAATTGAGATGTGCCTTAATATCACGTGGCTTCTACCACAACGACAATCGTTGGCTGACACATCACCCATCATGAGTAGTTATCGAAGTTTGTAACTTAGATGATGCCGAGCTCAGTGCGTTGGCCAAAAAGACAAAGGTTATTTTGGCAACAGTCGGCCCTTATGCTCTTCATGGCGAACCTTGCTTCAAAGCTTGTGCCGAGAATGGAACACACTATTTTGATGTTACTGGAGAAGTACCGTGGGTAGCGAAGATGATCAAGAAGTATGAAAGCGCCGCTAAAGCCAGTGGTGCAATCATGATTCCTCAATGCGGCATTGAATCTGCTCTACCAGATTTAATCACCCGATATGCTGTTGATGCTGTACGAGAAAAGTTATCAGCACCCACTGATGAGGTTATCGTATCTTTACATGAGATGAAGTAAGATATAGAGCCGAAAACTATTTGATCATGAACTGATTTCTCTTAGATCAAAACCTTCCGGAGGAACATTGGAAACAATCTTTACAATTCTGGAAGTATTCAGTCTCAAGGAACTCAAAGAGTCAATGACTCCATATGCTCTATCCCCAATACCAGGACCAAAAGTTCGCCCTTCCACATCTCTCATCACCAAACTTACTGGAATCAAAGTAGTGCCCGATTTAGGGATTCTTACAACTTCCCTTGCGGGATCGACCGATTTAGCCATTATTCATCGAAGTTGGGGATTGTCCAGCGAGAAGCAGTTCTATGGTCCTAATTTCAAAGTTGAGGAATATATGAAAGCACGAAACTATTTCACTGCTTTTGCAATACACTTGGGGCTTATGCTTGGTGGTCTGTTCTTGGCCATTCCATTTTTCAGACACGCGGCTAGGAAATATGTTTACCAGCCAGGAGAAGGAGCTACGAAAGAGGAAGCGAAGAATGATCGAGTTGAGTTTAGAGTCATCGCAAAGCCGGATAATGGTCAGCCAAAGTCCCCGAGAATCTTTTGTCGGGAATATTTCGAAGGTGCAATCTATGAATGTAAGTGGAGTTGTATGATCCAGAATATATCTCTAGGTGGCTAACGGCAATTAGTAACTGGAATATTGATTGCTCAAGGCGCAATTTCATTACTTCGAGATGACCACAAGTTATCAGGTGGTGTCTATACTCCATCTAGTTTGGGTGAAAAGTATATCAATCGCCTTCAACAATCGGCCAATGTTAAATTTGAGAAGAAGGTTTTTGAGAATTAAGTTGGATGAAAATGTTCGGCAGTCGCACACAAATATAAAGTGAAGCTTCACATGATCTTCTTATACCTAGATATCCTAGGCAACATTCCCTCCTGAAACAAATTCAAAATTTGCATGGCCTGGATATAATCTAGTTTCTTCTCATCCTGTCTCTTCTAATATGTATCAGTCCGTCCTTCAGTTTGAATTATTTAAGATCGCGCTCCCTGCTTTCACCCCTTCATATAAGCGTATGCAATCATACACATCCTATACAAACACAGATTTCCTTGATCAAAACATGAACTCCCGCCCCAAATACCTGGACTAGCGTTCAATTCTAAAGTGTTCAAAGTCCAACTTGTTCCAATTATCCATATCCCAAATATCATTTATTTCTTCCACAAAATATCCTAGTATTATACAATTGTAGTAATGATAATTGATCGATAAACCATTCTGCAATCTGATTTTCGAGGAGAAGCTCGAATGCTGGGAGAGTATTTCTGAATCTTGGTTAGATGTGGAGAATAAATATCTTCATGATGGGATTCTGTCGTGCATTTTCTGAAATCTATACCTCCACCCATCTACATTTATCTTCATGTACTTTTGACATCGTCGCATCGCAATATATGTCCTTGCTTGACGTTTATATAGTCGAGTTAACTGTGCCGTAACACCACGGGAGTGGTGAATCAACCAGGGATGTGCATATTGTCTAATACCGTGGTGTATAATTGATTTATGTATTTATTCCTAGGGTTTTTGTGAGGTCTTCCCTGATTTCTTGTCAGTTCTGTCAACCGTGAAATGTGCAATTATGACAGCAAGCTGCTGTATTGGAAATAGTTTGTTTGGAGAATCACGAGGTAGTTTATCTTGATGTAGTTTCTGCACTTGGTGGGTATGCTGTAATTAGCTGTAGTTGTCGATTTAATTGCTGCATAAGGAATGATGAGGATAATTTATCCCCAAGGGCTGCTGGACATAGGAGATAATTCATGTCCCTTTCTTTAGTACCATGGGTGACTTCGTTGGACTCGTCATCAAGATGCTTCGCTTTTTGTTCTTAACCGAATATATGGGTCGTAATTGCGAGGGGATCTGGTAGCTAGGGGGGTATGCTCGTAGGTGCTTTCTGCTTCGATTTTTGGAAGAAGCATTTTCTCTCCTCTTTTATAGTGGTATTTCATCGATTATATCGGTTGTGATGAGTTGTTTAATACCCGTTGTCATCGAGCCATCGTTGGTATTGCCTAACTGTTTGGCGATGCTACTGCTATGTAGGGGAAAGCTTGTCTACCGCGTTTCTGCCAACTTCTTAAGTCAATTTATTAGTATATAGATTGAGTAATACGAGACGATGGATATGGAAGAGAGAGGAGAAAACCCACAGTACCAGCTAATTTTGAATTTAACTTGAAAGTGTCTACCTCACTGAATCACGGTAGCTAGCTGTTGAAATTCTCTAAGTCTTTCGGTCTTTAGACACCGGGCAAAGAGCCTTGAGGAAGTTCATGTGTTACAATGAAGCCTTGCTCAATGTGCAGAGAAAAAGATGTATCTATGGTTGGGACAAATAAATTGTCATTAACTTTGATTGCATTCATTCATTCATTCATTCAATACATCACAAGGCGCAGAACTGTTTCGATAGACGTCTTTAGTTTCTCCATCAAATGAACAGACCGAAAGAACTCACCGAGCTTTCCAAGAGTGAAATAGCCGCTGTGGCTGTTTTTCGTGATACCGAACTGTCTTGTACGAGTCTTGTACAAGTAATTCCCTTTGTTCAGAAGTACGAACCGGTGGGGCATTCTGTTAAAAGCCGTTGAATATTGTACTACAATAAAAGTTCCCAAGGTAGATTCTTAAGGCTTTTTGGATATTGTAGCTGATGGTTCAAGCAATGAAGTATTTTTGGAGTGGCAATTATCTACTACGTGATAAAAATACCCCAGAGGCGGATCTTGAGGCTCTCTGGGCGTTATATTCTATACTTCATGTAGTTGGGTGTTTTTGGGGGAGGAGTTATGCGTTGTGCTACAGAAGAGTCCTGAAGGCAAAAGTTTGAGGCTATTTGGCAGCGTTTTCGATATCCGATAGTTCGATTAGTATGTTAGTAGATTAGTAGGTTAGATTAGAAAGCTCTTCATATCTAAAGTTGTATGTATGTTGAATGTACTCTAGTAAACTCAGTATTTCGAGCCTGTTTACTGTTAATATTTGCAAAAATTATTATGATGTATAGAACGATATGAAGGTGGATCTAATGCTTGATGCAGTCCAAAATATTGAAAGCACCTTTTTTTATAGGTAGAATATCATTAGCGGATATCAAGACTCATCGGTTATTGTATGTAATGCCAGCTTAAAATCAACATTTGCCATGAACGCTCTCGAAACTTTAATCACCGGTAGTGCCATAGTTGTAGATGAATATTGTTTATGGTATTGATCTAACTCCGTGGGGCTGAACCACGGTAGTCGCAATACAAAAAGATAGAACAAAAGTCTCGCATGCCAGTAACTCATGAATAAGCAAAGAAACAATTTCGACCCCCAAAATTCCTCCTCTGCTATGCCGTCCAAAATTTCCTTCATTCAAATCTTTGATACCAATCCAGAAACCTCCAAAAGCCCTCCTCTGTTATGTCGTCCAAGATCTTCTTCATTCTATATCTTTGATTCCGATCCAAAAACCCTTCATTACGATCTTGATCCAGCACATGCGTCTCCTCGAACTCCAACTACTCTGGGTATCTTGCCAGTAACTTCCTTCAATAAGATCCTCCTGCTCCGTGTAGATGTGTATATTGAATCCCGTTTCCAATCTTCTACACTGCCATCAAGTATTTTCCTAGAGTTCGTGGTGGCCATCGGTGGCCTGAGCTCCAGTAAACGGGAATTTAAGCAATTTTACAACGCCAGCCTAACCAATACACACAGATTTGATAATGTTTTCCCATAGTATGGCGAGAATTAGGAACGCCGGAGGACTCAGCATAATTGCCTTACGTAATTTTTCGGTTCCTTCACTCCCAATTATGGATTCGATGAAGCCCTGGAATGAACAAGCGAAGAGAACAACGAAAGCCACGTAGCCTAGAAATATACTGAGAGTGTTAGGCTCATGGGCTACAATCTTGGAAAGATATAGTATGCGAGTACAACTTACGCATGTTGCGATTTCCCGTCTCCCACGATCTCGTGCAAACGTTGGTTGAGGAAGAGCAGAACTAAAACAAACAAGCTATCGCTCATTAGCCATAGACATATGAACTGAATTTGTGCACTGACATCAAAGTGAGCCATCCTTGAGGAGTTTTGTAAAAGGTGAAGATATCAAACGTAGGAGTCGAGGGCGATGCGAATACTAAAGCGTACAAAACCGCTGTTGCTCCTAAATGAATTGAAACAATCCAATTCCAGAGGGCTCTCAGTTTAACCAACATGTAGTATCCGCATCGTTGCAAATGAGCTGTTGGGCCTTGAGCTACTGGCTGGGTATGGTAGCGTGGGAGGGCTTCCATTTCAATGGTAGAATTGGTGTCCATGTTGATGCCTTGATGTGGTGCCGGGGTGGTTATGGATTGGAATTCTTACTTCAGCGACTATATTCTGCAGCTCTCTATAGTTAGACATTCATAAGTTAGAGGAGGTACAAGGGTATGATTATGGCTCATGCTAGTCGTTCGATAGGGGAGAAAAGGCAACTAGACGACTACTTCCGACGTAACCTATTTAGATCTTAGTATTTAGTTCTCTGTGTCAAATGGATAAGTTGCAAATAAAATGGAGAAATACACCTAGTGAAGACTTGGAGACTGTGATATTCGACTGAGTATCAGGTAAATTAAGGGTAAGAATGTGGAGGGGCGGAAGAAGACTTTAAATCTAGCAAGGCTCTTGGACTTGGAAAATTCTTTCGATTCATACAATTAAATTCTCTGATGACTCGAAAAGGGTTTCAAATATCCTACAGGAGTTTGAGTTCGTTCAGGCAGAATTCCTGAGTACATGTGTGGACCCGAAGCCAAAAGTCCCATGCATTTGCACAGCCTAGAGGTGTAACCTTCCTCTATATTATGCCAATCTTTTCACTTTTTCTTCCCCTTTAGCCCCAAAATACAGCCTTTCTTCAAGCAGCTCTCTTCAAATTGCTTTTCATTCCATAGCAGCGAAAGCATCGGCGAAACTGCACACAATACTTCGGTATGAAACTTCGCTTCGCATCAATGAAGCTTTTCGATTTTTTGATGGCGACGGGGTCGCTCATCATCAGCACTAGATTTAGCTTAGATCAACACGAAGAAGTAAGTTCGACATACTCTCGTAGACCGCGAGACGCGAACTAATGTTCCCATAGCTCGCCAAGATATGGACTCTCCCTCACCTCATCACCAACCCTTCAATCAGCACAATCTTCGCACCTCCATCCAGCAGCCACTTCCAAGCATCAGAGCTTGTCACAAATGCTTCTATCTGTATATCTGCCGCTTTGGTAGCATGGATCTACGACTTCGCAAAACATGAAAAGCTACGTGCCCCAATGTACGTTCTTGCCTTCGCCGCCTCTATATATTTCTGGATCGAGACCGCTGCTCCAGCAGATATCTATCTCTTCGTCATCTTCCCTTGGATGCTGTTGATTGGGCTATTTATCAGCAGACTACATGACACCGCTTCGAGGGTGGAAGGAACGGAAAATTGGCCGGCATCAAGCGAGAAGATGAATAACCCCTTTATGTTTGAGCTCGTGCCTGGGGCTTGAGCAAGCCGACCAGAAGTTTTGTGGGAGTACTCCTCTTCGTTGGGGAATTTTTTTTTTCCAAATTTGTTTCGTGTCGTTGGGGAATAGGATTTTGCCAAATTTGTGTCGTGTCGCTGGGATGGGAATCAGCACAGGAGGGATTGTTCTTATTTATTATATCTGTTTTCATAAGGATGTTTGGTCCACTGGGACATACTATCAAGGAAGAGAAGGATTTCATCAATTGTTTACTTGATATTGTTTTCATTCATTTATATATAAGAGGAAACTCTAGTCCATTGGGACATGCCAGCAAGAAAGATGTAGAGATATTGTCGCATTCTATCCATTCATGTCGAGTTTGTTTGATACTTTAGTTTACTAGTTCTGAGTCGGAATCATGCAACTATCGGAACATGATTCCGATCTTGTGTTACTCAATGATGAATAAGTCAGTGTTCTTACAGAAAAGCGGCATGTTTCCTTATAATTGTGTACTTGTGCGTAGAATAGCGTAGCAATTGAGACGATGAGTAGAAAATAGCAGTCGAAGGTACCCTGTGATTAGACAGACAACAATCTACATGCTCGCTTGTACCAAACGACTAGCCCATATATTATAAAATCCTTGCCATTGCAAGGTTCTCTATTCCTTCAATAGGCACCTGCAGTCCATCATATCACCCATTTTACCTTTATCCCGCGCTTCATGCTTAAACTGAAAAAACAAAATGGCTGATTCAAGAGTCGCTAGCAATCACACTACTCGTGGTTGAGAACTCCTTGTTGAAATACAAATCCAGAAATTGCTTTTGCCAATTAGACAATATCGATGAAACTATATAGATTTTGAGTCGTTTTGATACATGTGATAGGTGATGGAAGACTCCGATGGGTCAGGTGCAGAAGGCCGTGATTGAAGCATTAATAACAACAAGACTAACAAAGAATATCTGGAGTAAATCAAACACAATATCTCCCACAACTGGCTAAAACTCAGAAAATAACCCAGAAAGTAACATAAAACAACGATTAGCTTCTCAAACTAGAGAAATCAATATTCATACTAAGCTGCCTCGATAACTGGGACCAAATGTCTCGAGGAGAACTTTACCGGTAGGTCTCAATTGCTGTATCTGAAGCATTCCTGGGAGTAGTTACTTACTATATTAGCGGTTTTGTAAAAAAGTACATGAATACTATCACTTTGTCACCGTGAGGATCCTATTCCACTTTTGATTCTTGGGTATCAGTTGCACGTCTTAGAGTGTTGGGGGAGTAAAAATTATTCTAGTCTGGTAAGAATGACATATATTTTTTGATGAAAGTTGACTATATCCTTGCTTTTATTTTCAGAGCGGAAAGCTAATTGGAAAATAAATTCACTTTCTCACTGCAAGTGCATCTTTTGTAAAATTGTTTTAATCTTTTTTTTATTATTATTTTTTTCCAAAGAAAAAACAACATTAATAAAATCCCCGATAAAAGTCATAAAAACATGTAACCCATCACTATTCTTCCCTTCCTAGCTTAAACTCTCCAAGCAAAGCATTCATAAAACCACCCCTTTCATCCCTCCTAAACTCTCAATCTCATCAACCTCAACTCTTCAGCTACCACAGCACTAATTTCCGCAGCCTTCTTCTCTTCCTCAACCAACTCCGCAATCTTCTTCTTAACCATCCCTCCAAATTCATTTCTTGTCCACTCACTCGACCCGTAAAGCACCAACACATT
This sequence comes from Sclerotinia minor, assembly GCA_025389075.1. Taxonomy (NCBI): domain Eukaryota; kingdom Fungi; phylum Ascomycota; class Leotiomycetes; order Helotiales; family Sclerotiniaceae; genus Sclerotinia; species Sclerotinia minor. Next base: position 1,541,154 of record QRFH01000011.1, on the reverse strand, counting down.
TAAATTCGCCATTCTCACCGCCCGCACCTTCATATAAAAAGAATCCTCCGTCTTCTCCTTAAGCCACATAGATCCATCTTGCGTACTGAAAAAGTTATGCCAAACAGGTCTATTATCACCTTCCTCATGAGTCAACACTCTACCTCCAACCAGATCCTCAAGTACAGCTTTGCACTGCGCCACCTGTCCCTCGTACATACCCATAATCGTAACTTCGGTCACTTGTTCCCCAGATACATAATAGCGATGGAAAGTATTCCACTGTAGCTGACAAGAGTTTTGTTCAAAGAGCGCATGGAGGTTTCCTTGACCGTGGCGACCTAGTGAATCGGTGATGTATTTAGGTATCATGTATGTGACAGTAATTTGATGAGTGACTGAGGTCCGAACACTCATATATGTACCAGCAACGTTGATATACTGGTCGTTCAGTTGTGCGCAAGCCGCAGCCGCCTGATGAGGATGTTGAAATGTGAATTGAAGAGAGTGACTGAAGCCGCCATTGCGATAAAATGGCGCACATACGATCTCGCCAAAGTTTGATGCCAGGTTAGTAAGAGTATCGATCATGGCTAATGCTGGTATATTCCATTCTTGAGACCATGTGCATAGGACTACACTGTAACTGTAATAGAAACAATATGTTAGCATGGAACAGGCGTAATTAGAGATGGGAAACACAGCGTGTTAAGGGTGTACGTACCAAGTTTTACGCTCATAGATGCCAGGTCCATCTAACTCAAGATTAGACGGTACTGTTGCAGCCGAACAGTCTATGACTACACGGGAGAGCTCATTAATAGCTGTTTGATCATTTGTAGAAACGGCCGGAATCTTCAGATCTTGTTTATCCACCGCCGCAGATCTTGCAATCAATCTGTAAAAGAAATCATTTTCGGGTGGGTTAGCGTTGGTGCATTCAACTGCAGATACTGGTGGGTGTTCAACGCTAGGGTTGGCTGGTGCTATAACCAATGGGGTAATCGATGTGTCTTCTGCAACGGTAGATAGAATAGTGTCATCTGGGCTATCGACATGTGTTACCTCATCCATGAAGCTAGGCAACTCGTTTGGTGGAAGATCTAAATCCTCGGGTTGAACTGCGGATGCTAATCCAAGATCAGTGGAAGAATCGTTTGGTGATGTGATTGATGGTGCAATCGATTGATCCGCAAGATTGTCAAATTTCTTATTGTTATTCATGCTATCAGGAAGATCTACATCCGAGTCAGATTGAACTAGCTTGGGCATAGTCGAGGCTTCTTCTGGAACGGTGGATAACGAAGTGTCATACTCGCTATCGAAAGGGGATGGGCTCCGAGTTGCAGATCGAGCTAGCTCATGGCTATCGCCAATGGACATACCATCCGTCAAAGATGCGTCGCCGAGTTGGTCTGCATTGCTCAAATTGGTCAAATCAGCTGCGAGTGATGGGGATGATGGAGATGTTAGATCAGAATCAGGATCCATTAATGGAGCTGGCTCTGTACTATCAAAATAATCATTAGAACTTTCCATATAGATAGCATCCACCTGATCTCCATCAGCTGAAAGAGATGTTTGTGCTGGTGTCGATGAAGCAACGTCATCAGAACTAGAATCCACTGATGAAGCTAGCATCGTATCAACAACTTTGACATCGGAAGATTGTATATCGGCAGTGTCTGTGGCCTTCGAAGCCGCCGGTGTTGCTGTGACGGATTGAGGTAGTGAGAGATTTGGAGTAGAATCAGATTTCAATGATGGAGTCGACACTGTGCTAGCAGGAGTTGACAATGTGCCAGCAGGAGCCAACACTGTATCAACAGATGCATCCTGAGTCAATTCGACATTGACAATGTCTGTCGCCTCCAAGCCCGCTGGTATTGTCATGGCAGATTGAGGTAGCGGAGAATCCGGAGTAGAACTAGATTCCATTGATGGCGTCGACACTGTGCTAGCAGGAGCCGACACGGTATTAGCAGATGTATCCTGGGTCAACTTGACATTGGCAATGTCTACAGACTTCAAATCCGCTGGTGTTGTCATAGCAGATTGAAGATCAGAAGTGGAACCAGATTCCACCGATGAAGTCTTCACCACACTATCAAATTCATCCCGAGTCAACCCGCCATTATCAACATCCGGAACCTCCAAACCCGCCGACATCGTCAAAGCAGTTTGAAGTAACGGAAGAGCTAAACTCGAGCTAGAATCCGCCTTCTTCACAGCTCCAGGATGATATTGAAGACACTTCGATCCGAACCTACAACCGCGTCTCGAAAGGAAGTTTTTGCAGGAAGGACGAGAAGGATTGGGATCTTCTGCGGCAACGGGTGCTGGGTGCGCATAGCGACATTTAGCTCCCCAGATGCAGGTGTTGTGGAGAACGAAGGACTTGCATGGGGTGGGGAAGGCGGGACCTATGTGTTTGTTGTGACATTTGGGTCCTGCTAGGCAGCGACCGACGAGGTAGTAGACACAAATTGCCATTGTTTTTTTTTCGATTATTGGTGAGGGTGCGATAGAGGTTGGTCGAAGTTAGAAGTAGCAAAAGGGGATTGGGTAGTGTAGAAAGTTTGTTCTTGGTGTGATTTGGAGTGGCGATAGATGATTTAAAGATTTTGGAAGTTAATTATTGAAGGTATGTGTGGTGTGGTTGTTAGAAGGGAGAGAGAGAGTTTTTCTGGGTGCTCGAAGGTTCTCTTATAGACACTTAGCGACCGTACCAATATATTGAGCATGGAACTAGTTAAGCATTACAGCTATTCAAATACCAAATTGGATGGAATACAGCCGTTTAGTTGAGTATGCTAGTTGATTGAGCATGCCAGGTACGGCAGTTGGTTGAAAATGACTACCAAGCCATACAGTTAAGCGAAGGGGCAGTACCTTTTTTCCGAATTTTGGATTTTGACTCTCGTGAGTTGTTCGCGGTGAAAACCCGGGGAGATAATGATCCGGTGAGAATAAACAACACAAAAAGGAATGTCCAGAACACATGACTCTATTTGTTACCCATTCTGAGCTTTCAGTACTCAGTGCCCTGGCAGATATGCCAGCGATTGAAGCATCATCGAATTCCAAACGAGTTCAGCTTGAATAGAATCGACTCCAACTTGAGTGCGGGGCATAAAAAAACTCTATTAAATTTTGATTGAAAGTAGCATTTGACTCGCGTAGTGTAAGATCTGAAGACCCTTCGTCTGTAAAGCTAGAGTAGGAAAGTGATCTTATAGCACTGAATAAGCCTAGCTTCATCCCTGTCTTCCTTGTTGATTATGTATGTACCAGAGCGGGTGATGAAAATAAAAAGCCTGAACTAATGCAATTGCTTTCAAGCTGGAACAGGTAAACTACGAAGCAGAGCATTGAACCACTCTCTGTTTGAGGGTAGAGCATTTTTATTAGAACAGTGATAGGTGCCATGCCCTCATAATGGGAAGAATACTAAATACCAAGCGCAAATAAAATAGATAAAGGCACTGCCAACACATAAATAATAGGCAAGATTCTCCCAGCCTGATAAACCTTTCGCCATTTTCCGCACAAAATTGCGAGGAATGAACAAGATCTCCTGCAAAATTCAGCACCTGGACGAGCACTGGATTATCACCCCGACTTACCTTGCATATTTGATCCAATTTAGATTTCGTGACAATATTGCCCGTACGTTTATTCATCGAGAATTCCCCAGTTTAAACATCAGCAAAGCAGAATTCTACTCAAGGTCAACCGGGATGTGAATTCGAAAGTGCTGACTATGAATGTCGTAGCTAAAGCATTTAACTAGAAAGAAACCTCCGATTTCTCTGCGAGTAGCGTTTGAAGCCTTTGGAAGCGCATGATATGAAATAATGAAGTCATCTCTTCAGATTACCCTCTCTCTACACGTATCGTTCTTTCCACTTGGATCTACATCAACAAAATGAGATCTAGATCTTGAAGTAATCTTACTTCAAGAGAGCCGAGCCGCTGCGGTTTTGGATCTTGAAAATCTTAGAAAGTTTGTAAAAATATATCTTATCTTACCTCCACTTTCCCACCCATCCATCCATCCGGATTCCAAATATCAATAACCATTAACATTTCATTTCATTTCATTTCATTTCATTTCATCTCATCTCATCTCGACACATACACTGCTCAGTGCTCGCATGTTAATATATGTAAAATAAAGGTATCTATCGAAACATTCGCGCATAACGCATCAGGGTGGGTTATCATAGCATAGCGTATCATATCATACAATTTCAACTCTTGTCCTTTTCAACACAATCACCATTGACCCACCAATCCCATATCACAAAGTCCCATCTAAACAACATCCACCACCAATCGTAATCCACTACTCCTAAGCTAAACTCAATCTCTCCAATCTTCCCTTCGTCGCCTCCACTAAGGCCGTCTCCCGGTCCAGTAATTTCATAATCTGTCCCACCTTCTTCCTCCTCAATTCAGAAGGAACCTGTACATCCCTATCTCTTCCCAAATCCTCATCCCTCTCCCCCTCCCCTTCTGCTTCGTCTTTCCTCTTTTCTATTTCAGCCACCAATTCATTCGCCTGACTCAAAACGTCATCTTTTAATTCTTTAACCTCCTCGTATCTCTGCCAAGGATCCTTTGAAATCTTCACCATGCTCGAATTTGATTCCTCCAGATCCTCACCAAGGACTTTTCCGCTAAGATTGCGGACCTCTTCGATCCACGCTTTTTCTTTGTCGCTCAGTTCATGCTGGGTGTTCTTGGGGATTTTCTTCCTAATATTTTCAATACGTTCACTGAGCATCTTTTGCTTATCCCGAGCTTTTCTTATCCTCTGCTCCATATTCTCATTTGCTGGAAGTCGAGATTTATCATCACCCTCGTCGTAATCCTCGCCGATAACGGATTCAACACGGGTTGCGATATCGTTAGCTTGCTTGATATGTTTTGAAAGCTCAATTTGTAGCTGGATGCATTTTCGGAACAACTCTGCAGCGGCGGTACCAATGCGATGGGTTTCTTCGCTAAGAACCTTGTGGGCATCTGTCATGACGGTAAGTGTAGCAGGTGATAACCTGATCTCCTCCTTTAGTAAACGCTTGTATCTGCTATGGTGGACCTTTTCGTGGAAGGCGGGCAATTCGGAAGTTTGCTCGAATGCATACGAGGGCTGATATACTGGCCGAGCTTCGAATAGAACCAAAGGCTTTTCGTTATCTGTTTCGGAATCATATGATTCTGAACGCCCACGGCTACGGCTGAAGTCAACTTGATATTCGGGTGACTCAAAGTTGACAGATAATGGCCCATGAGCATTTGCCGAGAGAAGGAAATAACCAAGATCGGGATCCCGAATGACTGTGCTTGCGGCAAGAGGAGCATTTCGGTCAATCATGGGTGGTGTATAGATCCTTTGTCTTTCCGATGGAGTGCTGATGACTACACCTAACCTGACGTTAGAATCTGCGCCATTGGATAATTCATCTTCCAGTTTAGAAGCCCATGGAGAGAGTGATATGTATGTGATGTTCGAATTATTGGTGATGAAGAATGAATATCTCGATTCGACATCATGGCTGAAAACAGGCCAGCATCCTGCCCAGATCTCCTTTGGTTTGCAGGTTTCTAAGACTTCATATGTCAACAAACTAGGCGGATCAGGATCGTCCAGAAATCGTAGTATCCTTGAGTTCGATCTTGGCAACCATTGCGCCTCAACGCCCACGAGGTCCAGGCATATGGTGAGGCGTCCACTCGTAGTAAGCAGACATATCACGTTCATAGAACATCCCTCTCCGTCGACTTCATCCAATTCGAGTTCATCTTCCTCCTCTCCATCCATGAGCTCTTCCGCGTCTATCTTTGGCCCTATCACGTAAATGTCGGTGAAAAGCTCATTTTCCTCGTCATCCTCAGCTTCCGGAGCTAGGTCAAAGCCGAACGGACCTTGTAACCTTGGTACTTTCCCAGGCCTAGAGGGCCTAGTGTAGACCTCGACCGGCGGATCACCCAAAGATCCCTGGACCTGAATCGGATCTTGATTGTCGATGTCTGACATCCAGTCTAGTTGTTGTTGTGCAAGGAGTTTACTAACTCGAGCTATGTTTGGATTATCTTCCATAGCAGCAACGTTGGATACAATTGACACGGAGAGCGAAGGAATTAGTGTGGGCGGTGGAGCCCATTTTTCAGGCAATAATGGACAAAGAGCATATACATCCCCTTCTCTCATTGCGAGCCAAAGAGTCATTGGCGACCACCCTCCAGATCCTCTGCCAGCAAAACATGCCGAAGCCACTTCCATCTCAAAGGCATCCGGAGAGAATTTACTAGATTGTCCAGATGTCGAAACTCCAAAGTCCTGATCAGCCGACACCCCATCGGCCAGTTTCTTCAAATCAATCGCAAGGGTCGGTTTGTCAAAAGACCAGCGGTCAGTTGTGGAAAGTTCCCATACGCGAACGACCGCATCCTTTGTAACTGTAACTAAACATGTCCCATTAACGCCCAATGGATGCCACAGTGCAGATGATATTCCAGATCGAGATGTAACATGTGTCGTTGGGCCCAGGTGAAAAGTCTTAATCTTCATAGGACCAGTTTCGGAAGATGTAAGATGCGAAGATTCAGGTAGGATTGCAATATGTACAGTATGGTTTGTGAGAATCGCCATAAAATTTGAATTGGGAGAGATGATTAGCTGTCGGATCTCATCTGCCACAGGGATTTTCAGTGTCTACTCAACATTAGCATCCAGAATTGATAAACACAAGCTTCACAACTTACTCTGTAGCCCTGAGCAACATCGGGTTTAGCATCAATCTCCTCTGCAGCTAGTAATTTGCCTTTCAGAAAGCTTCCCTGATTTTCCTGTTTGTTTTCCCAAGTCTCCTTCAAATACACGAGATCCGCCCATCGAATTTCCTTCCCAACAGCAATGAAAACTTCCGTCCCTCTACGTGCAATCGTTTTTCTCGGTCCCAATTTGTTCGCTTTCCAATTGTTGGAGTTGTAATTATTTCCAGAAGCTTGCTGATTGATCCCAGGTCCGGCTGTAAATATTTCATGGCCTGGATTTGGCTTCGAAAGCCAGGTAGGTGTGTAAGCAAGAACTTGAGGCATTTTGGATACCTCTTAGCTCAATTTTATTTTTATTTTTTTAAATACTCAGCACATTCGTAAAAGCTCAGAAATAGAAAGCTCTTGTATGTTGCCAGGAAATAAGTGAATTGAGTCTGGAACTTTTTTGGACGGGTTGGGCGATTTGATATCAGGCTATGTTAGCGCGTCGCGAAAGCTAGCTAGCTACCTAGGCACAGGTACGGGTACCTAGTAGGTAATTGGTGAGTGGAAGGCTTCTAAATGTTCCCCAGGAAACAAAGAAAAACATCAGCCTTGCTTGAAAGATTGTAAAGTAAAGAAACAACAAATTTTCAAAAAAAGAATGCCTGGCTCAATAAGAAATACTGTTGACAGGCTGGATAAACCCAGTGCCTATTATCAAGGTAGAGTAAGTTATTTGGATCTGATTACTTTTCAACCTCGCGCTGAGCTAGACTAACAATTTGGTTTTAGAATAAGAAGCGCAGATATGAGAGAGACGGAGAGGATGAGAGAAGAGAACGAACTCCAGAGGAACCAGCAGATGATCCTTTGAAGGACGCGACAACTCTTTACGTGGGAAATTTGTATGTCGAATGCATTTCATACTTTCAATCAATAGCCCAGGGCATAAGCTAAATAATCCCGGCTACAGGTCCTTCTACACAACTGAAGAACAGATTCACGAATTATTTGCAAAATGTGGTGAAATCAAGAGGTTGATTATGGGATTGGATAGGTTCAACAAGACACCTTGTGGGTTCTGTTTCGTCGAATATTATACTCACCAAGATGCACTCGATTGTATGAAGTATATTGGTGGCACAAAACTCGATGAACGAATCATTAGAACAGATTTGGATCCTGGATTTCAGGAAGGAAGACAATATGGACGTGGAAAGTCTGGCGGCCAAGTGCGCGACGAGTACCGTGAAGAATACGATGAGGGCAGAGGAGGTCTTGGTAGAGCTATTCAAGCCGAAAGACAGAAAGAAGAAGAAGAATATGGGAAAGGTAGATAGATTATTGGAAAGATGGACGATTGTATGATATTTTGCAGTGATCGGAAGGCGTATAAGGAAGACTGCGGCGATCCATTTGATATCAGAATAGTGACTTGCATCTGCATAGTAGGGAGAACTCTTAGGATTCTAGCCATTTCAGAGCATTGAATTCATGCCCTTTCACATGTTTTCGTATGAAAATGTCCCAAACGCCATTAATGCATATTGTACATCAAAACTTCCGGTGAGAAACCTTTCAAATGAGCCCGCCTCAATATATCCATATCAATAACCGGGAGGATTGATTCGTTGTGACATTCTCGTCCATTTTGGTAGCTCTGCAATAGAATCAATAAACTGATCTTCCCTTCAATGGCATATCTTTCACTTACTATGAATTCCCTTCCTGTATTTCTTCTCTTTCCGATCAAAGATGGTGTATTTATCTTTTGGTAACATCTCCTGCTCCGTAGGCATCTCTTCCTTCCACCTTTCGACAGCCTTTGTCGTGATACCCTTAGCAGCCAAAGCTCTGTCCACAGTAGCAACCACCGAATCGACAGCCCTTAAACGTTTGCGCTGTCGTGCCTTTTGAAACTTGGAGAGTCGCCATGGGATCTTCCTGTGATCGCACCACCATTAGCACATACCCAGTAATAAATAAGATCACAGCATACAATAGATCAAAACATACCAAAGAAGACCCCCAGACATAACATTCGTAGGTCTAAAAGCTCCAAACATGGTGTTGACTTCAATATTCTTTCCAGTCGTACCTCATCGCTCCATCAATCCTCTTCAAATTTCGAGAATCGGCCCCTCCGCTTCGCGCCAAGCTTTAAATTCCGCGAACCAATCAGCATCCACTACTTAACCTCAACTCTCCAAACCCTCCATCATCAACTTCAGCAAGCATCGCAAAAATGTCGTATTATTTCGCGATCATTGGAACGCAAGATAATCCTCTCTTCGAATATGAATTTGGGACTGCGAAACAAGGTGGTGATGGAATTGCGAGGTTTCCGGAACAGGCAAGACACATGAATCAATTTATTGTGCATAGTAGTTTGGATATTGTCGAGGAGGTTCAATGGGGTGGTGGACAAATGTATGGAATTATTTTTCATGTTCTGGGATGGGAAACTGATGCGGGACAGGTATTTGAAATGCATTGATCGTTTTTACAATAATTATGTTTCTTGCTTCATGACGGGCGGAAGTAAGTTTCTCTATTCAGTTATCGCGATTATGCTAATGTATGCGCAGATGTCAAATTTATGCTTCTACATTCTCCTTCTCAACCTGCCAATCCAACGACTTCGAGAACGAGTACGTCGATTGGGGCAAATCCTACTTCGCCGCAGACAGAAGAGGCCATCAAACAATTCTTTACCGAAATTTATGAGAATTGGGTAAAGACGATTATGAGCCCCTTTTATCAAGTCGATCAACCGGTTACGAGTCCAGTGTTTAGGGGACGCGTTGCGGCTGCTGGGAAGAAATATTTGTGAAGGTTCCTTTATGTGTAGGAATTATCATAATTTATCGAATCAAGGGGATGACTGCTAGTTATGCGGATATACGAAGGTTACGCAAGAGCATAAGCAGGAAGGATAGGGCTGTGATTATTGGTACGAAGGAGGGTTGAAGCGTCGAGACTTTCCTCTTTCAAAATGGATGATGGGAAGTGGATAACAGTTTGTGGTATATCATTGGAGATATACGCGCTGTGTTTCGGCTATGGACATTCTTCAGGGGACTCATCCGTCGAGACTCACGAGTAGAGATTTATGAATGTTTCTCTGCATGGTTGGATCCGAACAGATATGGCTGGAAGGTATCTTTTGGCACACTGGGATTCCTTTCCTTCCCCCGGCTATCCTTCCGACAATCTGGAGCTAACAATGGAGCCCATTCCTACGCTCCTGGTCGAAAATATCTTCAGGATCATACTTGGCTTGAAACTAGGTTGATCATCCCCCATCATGTCTATACATACAGAGCCTGAGGCTGATGCTGGCGTAGGAGGCAAGACATGGAAGATGACGTCAATGATACGATGTTCTAAGACCCTCGGAAATATTACGAAGGAAAGATACAAAAATAATATAACTTTCTAAACCAAAATACTATCCTGAAAGGTTGACGTGAAAGTTATTGCGATCATTGGGAAGAGCATACAGTATCGATGACGAACTCAGTAAGAATAGATCCTTCAAACCTCCTCAGTGCTCACTCATGAATACTTCATCTTCAGTAAAAGTCAAGAAATACCAATACAAACTAGGTAGAATAAAATGTACTTTCGTATACATAATTATCCTATTAAATCCTTAGTAATTACACTATAATTATTTATTCGTATTCTTATTCTTATTCTTATTGAAATGCACTCACTGTTTGTTTCATAATAAAGAGAGTAGCTAGCATATATTCCTCACATGTAGAGCTGGTGCAGCGTTGATGGAAAGTATATGGGCAATACCTGCTTGCTTGCTTGCTTGTGAGGATTATTGTTAAATGTGTTTTTGTGGAAGTGGGGGTTTGGGGGTGGTTGTTTTGGGGTGGTTATTTTAGGGTGGTTAGATGGTTAGGTGGTTAGATTGGAGGGAGAAGGAAGAGGGAGGGGGAGTTAAGGGGGGTTGGAGGGAGGATGGATGGGTGACTGGATGGATGAGGTTCTGAGGGTAAGGTGTGGGTTGTGATAAGAGGGATGAGGGATTTTGGAGAGTGGTTCTTTTTGGATTTTTGGGTGAGGATGAGGATGAGGATGAGGATGAGGCTTTTTTTAATTATAGGATTACTTTTCGGCACTGTATAAGGTTACTAGGTATGAAAATGTGTATTATAAAGCTCCCCAGCATTCGAGTTTGAGGTTGGTGACGGAATGATTTAGAGGGTTTATGATATGCATTCCTATGATGCATTTAATGTTCAAGATACAGTAGCCATGTTTAAAACAATAATTACCTATACGAGTATTCCCATGTATAGTTCTAAATTCCTGACGCGTGTGAAGAAGCTGCAGTACATTGATGAAAAGTTAACCAATATCAATCATTACTTCAATACCTAATTACTTTTACCTGAATCTGTTTGTAGACTTAAAAAAGAGGTAGAATAGAAGAAAGATAGTTGCAGCTACAATAAAACTATATAATATTAATACTTATCCCTCAATACCTACTGCAGATATCATTTGTTTAATTCAATTCACAACATATGAAGTCCACGGGTAATGATGATATCAATCCCTATGTACTCGCTTATGTATGCACCCCTGGAAAATAAGGAGAAGTTAACGATCCGCGATTTCACGCTTGGACCGAACAACTGTAAGACTTATTATGTACTTCACTTCAGGCAAACACAGCGGCCATGGATGGCCATGAGCCGTGTGTTCAATTTTCATCAACCACCAAAGCCAAAGCCGTACGTACGGAGTAAGGAAAGAACAATTGAAATTGAACCAACTTGTTTTTTTTTTCTTTTTCCTCGGCAATAACATTTGTTTCTCACCACTTCACCTTTTACACATTTCCATTAATTTCTCAGAAGGTACTAGCGTCAAACCTTTTAACAGATCACTCAATTCCCCATCAAAAAGAATCAAATTCCCTCCCGGATTTGGTTTTTATTTTCTTAATCTTCTACAACAACGTTTTCTGCCCACTTACTACTATTTCTTCGTTTTATTACATCGGAATACTATCAATACATCGTCTTAAGACGCGTTTTATTATCAAAGATTAAATAATACACTTCTTAATTACTATTTCATCATGACTGGACGTAAGTTGTTACCTTTTTCATATGTATATGTATATATTGTATTGAGGTTGAATTATCATTGTTGTCTTCGGTCGCGATCTTTGAATCGAGATGTTTTGATGTTGGTGTTTTGGTCCTTTGATCTCCACCTACACAACGCGACAAGGTATCCACATCTTTATGATGTCGATATACTTACAATAATAATTACTTTACTTCAATACATCGTCGCGTTGTTGATTACTTGTACTAATGATATTCTTTCACAGGCGGAAAGGGTGGAAAGGGTCTCGGAAAGGGTGGTGCTAAGCGTCATCGTAAGATTTTGAGAGACAACATCCAAGGTATCACCAAGCCAGCTATCAGACGTCTCGCTCGTCGTGGTGGTGTCAAGCGTATTTCTGCCAGTAAGTTTTTACCCCATTCTAATACTATTGCGTCTTGGTCTAATGACCTTGATGTTCAATGTCATATCTAAATTTCCATTGACTAACGCGTCTTATTACAGTGATCTACGAAGAGACCCGTGGTGTTTTGAAAACCTTCCTTGAGGGTGTCATTCGTGATGCTGTCACCTACACCGAACACGCCAAGCGCAAGACCGTCACTTCCCTCGATGTCGTTTACGCTTTGAAGAGACAAGGCCGTACCCTCTATGGTTTCGGTGGTTAAATATTTCTTCATCTTTGACCATCTTCGTCATGAAACCTTTCGATACTCTCTCACATACTTTTCGACAATACACTCTCGATTATGCTTCTCGCTTGAGTTATTAGGGGCATATGTTACTTTTGATAGTCTTTTATAGACGGTCTAGCATGCTGTTTACGGCAGGGTTTCGCTCTTATCTCTTTTCTTGAAGCATTATTTTTCGACTTTCGATGGAGTTTTCTTATCTCAACTGGTCTTGACGTAAACCATATATTCCTCGGATTAAAAACTCTTTGATAGTCTATACCTTTGCTTGCTTGGGTATGTAAGACAGTCTAGCATCCTGTTTACGGGAGGAGCTTTCCTAGAAGTTATGGTTTGGTTCAACGACACTTGATACCCCGCGCGTTGGGATTTGTGAAGAGGATCTTATGATTGATGGCGTAAATACTTTCTGTTGTTGTCGTTGCTGTTGTCTCTTCAGGCTGTTGGCTGCATGGCGTTTTATGGGTTTCTCCCTGGTACTGGACGGGTGTCTAGAGGGTTGAAGGAAGGAAAGGATGGATGAAGGAAGGCAATGAATGGTTGTGGAATGGATCACGATCGAGCAAGTGTGTTAATACGCATAATTTATATGGTCGTGGACCAATCTGATATTATATTTTTGTTGACATTTTTGTGATGATGATGACGATGATACAGAGAATCACAATTATTCATAAGTTATACATCAAGCTGAATCTAACAACAGCAAGTGCAGATGCACATGTGTCCGGCAATCTTTGTACAGTGTACAACAAGTATTAATATATCTAAAGCTCACTTTATTTCGACTCTTTAAATCCTATTTCCTTCCTGTTTCTCTTTTTTGGGGGGTTTGCTAATTGCTGATAGGTTGATTGATGATTGGTTGATTGGTTGTGTAACTGCACTCGCCCGCTCCCTGTATAATCTCTTTCTCTTCTTTTCTTTCATTTCCTTTCTTTTCCCTCCAGTAGAGACGTGGATAGAGAGAAGTGAGTAGGTCTATCTCATCAGGTGATCTATTCATCCCCCCTCCCCCTTCCTTCTCGAGTCCTGTTGTTTTATTCAAACTTTAAGTTTCTTAGAGATATTCTTTTTCTTTTTCCGCACCCCTTTCTCTTTATCCATCCCAATCTCCTTCCCTTCCCCCATCTCCCTATATTCTTCCAATCCTTCCTCTCTCTAATCCACATCCACATTCATTCTCTCCCCCTTCCTTCTCTCAGCCCTAAGTTCCTAAACCAAAACCCCCACCTTGGACCTAACACCCACCCCCAAACTCAAAATACCCCCCATATTGACAAAATCTGAAGCGATTCCGTAAAAAATACTGGCCAGTATTCCCATTCTACAAATCTCCAATTGAAAATCCACATTAAGCTAAAGAGGACTTTGCGGTCTCGTAGGGGAGCGAGATAGATGGTGATGAGGTTGAGGAGGGAGAGGAGGATGGTGTAGTACATGAGCTGGGGAGATGGGGCCATAGGAGTGGTGGAATAGGGAGAGGTGGAGTATAGGGTGGGGGTGGGTGCGGAGGTGGTGTATTGGCGGTCGAGATTCTATCAAGGGAGGTTAGTTGATAAGTTGGTTAGCTGGTTGGGTGATGGAATAGGTATGAGGGTATGTTGAGTTTTGTTTTTTAGTGGATGGATGAATGGATGGATATGATAGATGGATTTAACCAGAGGATGGAGAGTTGAACAAACATCGAATATCTAATATGGAAAAATAAACTACATACCCCATGGTTCAAATTGGTGTATAAACTAGACGACGTTTCTACAACGGGCGACATGATGATATGCTGGTAGTGATAGTGGTAGTGGATTTAGTGTATGTGTATGTGTATGTGTATATGTATGTAGGTCGTATAGTTGGGGTTTGAGCTTTGGTATTGTGAAAGATGGATGGATGGATATTTTGACTCTTTCTCGTGAGGGCGTTCTTGTCGTGATAAATTTATCGGATATGCGGTTAAATGGACTAGAACGACTTGTTGACTTCTCGACTCTCGTTTGTGTGTGGGCAATAAAGAAAGAAGCTTACAAGCTTAGGATGTTTTGGAAACTGTTTCTTTTTTTCTCTGGATCTGGAAAGTTGAGAAGAGGAAGAGGAGGAAAGTTTATAGGCCTTAAATAGACTGGTGGACGGGGATGTGATGTGAATAGTATTATGAATAGGAAGTCAAGTGAGATTATGAATGAGTTTGATTTTAAAGATGTGAGCCCGATGGTCATACAGTCACTACTTTGTGGATGTAAAATTTCGTATCTGTGTACATCTGTTGGAATAATAATGAATCATTTATGAGAATGAGATGCGGAGATTACAGTTGAGTCAAATGAAGTGATCGATTTGAGGATGTATTTTTATATCTCTAGCTGAATAACTCATTTGGATCTTTTGTGCTTAATTATTATGAGTCCTTTAAAAAAGATCAACGCAAAAAAAAGTGAAACGCGTCAATGAGAAAATATTTTTTCATTCTGCGAATTTAATTTTGGAACCATTTATGGGATATGTATGTTTGAGTTGAGTCAAAGGATAGGTATCAAGTACCGATTTTGTGACTTTGAATTCTGAATACTAGTCGAGAATGACACATCAACATATCGTATCCTTCGTGCTTCGATCATTAATTATTTTGTATGTAGATTCTATAGCGAGTAAATCATCTTGAAACTGTAAATTGGGCATTTACTGATGATAATATGGGATATGTGGTGTCTGGTAATCAAGGGCTAATTTCATATCGAGAGGATTTAATACTGCGGGAAAATTGAAGGGCTTGTTGTTTTTACAATTAATAACATGTTTATTCAGTTCGAAAATATGTGTTACATTTGGATGAAGTATCTCTTCATATTAAAAATCTACATTGTCTATACTTAGGCATGCGTTTCTATGAAAATGCCAGAAAATGCTAACGACCTGATTAACTAGATGTGTTTTCACAGAGCGCTATTTCTGTTGGACCTCAACAAGCACTCATTGGTTTCACTTATCAAGGACAGAGCAACATATTCAAAGTCAAAGGTTAGGGTGAAATCGGTGTGTACGTGTTATCTTCATCTTCGGTGGCCACGCATTGAAGTGTTAGCTTTCGTATTCACCAAAGTTATAGTCGCATCACCTATCAAAATCCATGAGCGTGCGATCTCCGGTCAAGAACTTTCACTTATATTCAAGCAGGAGAGATTGAACTGTATAGAATGTAAGCAGTATCATAAATCTAGCCAGCATACGAAATCGCGCCACGCCACGTTAGTAAATTCACCATTCTGATTCTGAATATCTACATACGATATCCGCGAAAGCGGCCGCTGGACACCGCAAAATAGCACTTCGAGTGAATGGAGTTTATCAGCAATCGATCTCTAAAAATCATATTTTGACCATACTCAGTACCTCAACACTCAACTATAGTGAGAAGTATTAGTAAGTACGAGCAGTCAAAGTTTTCAAGACTCATATTCCTGGTAAAATCGGTAAAAACTAACGAGAAGTGGGATACCAACTTTGCTTGTTGTGTATAACATATTCGTGCTCGTATATTAGTACATTTATGCAAATCTCAATATCTGATATTTCTTGCTGCAAGTAATGGTACGACTGAGTATATTAATCAAAATTCATGTCGATTCTTGGGACTCCGTTTCGATGGATTCATCACTTACATATGAGTCGCTTTGCCCAAAGAATTTATTCACTCATTGTCTATGGTGCTAGTATGACTGTATGTACGAGTCATCATGATTTATTCACGGTGCATAGCTCAAATCCGTCAAGAGGCGACTATGCAAAGTTGAAGGAGATATTCCTATTCTAGATGACCCGCTAGATCTGACGATGGCATGCTTCTGGTTTAACTATCAATTAACTCCACCGAGGCAAGTCAATGGGATGAAACGGAGTCTTCCCTCTTTTCTAAATATATGTATTTTAATATTTTCTCCTAACATTTAATGTCTATTCTGCAGGTACCAAATTCGCTGAGTTTTCGTGCATCCTAGAGTTTGTAAGAGGATATACTAAATTGTGCGCTTGTTATCCATCATACGTCTAAAGTATAAGCACCCTTTATTAAAGCTATCTGACTAGGATGTGAGATTAGGAAATGAAGAGGAAGAGCTGTGCGACTCGATTGTACTATGCTAATTTGGAAGCGAGAGTCAAGATTTCGCTGCCCTTAAAACGAGGTAATCTTAACCGAGGGACTTCAAGCGATCATGATAGTACAAACATTTGACCTCAAGGGTTAATCCATTGCAATTCATTTATCCTCGAAACTTTTTCCTAGCATAAAACAAATTTTTTTTGAGTCTTCAAATCACAATAGAAACTGCTGCGTATGTTCAACCTACCAAAACAGTCGATAGATATGACTTGATATCACGATACAGACATATTTTAGGCGTATTTTGACGTGGATCGGGTTAATGACACCTGACGAGTTTCTTAGGTGCCTCGAGACGTCGAAATCGAAAGGTCTTTTGAGAGAAAACAAATAAGCTAGATGCATAGTAAGGAAAAGACACACATCGTCTGATCCTTCTGATCAATTCTTTTAAATCTTACCTGGATAGTCCTTCGAGAGTTTGGGAGCACTTCGCCTGTCATAGCAAAAATTTCCGTCGGGAGTTCGCTTAAATGAAGGCTGCCAAGAGGCTTGCATTTGATGGTGATTTGGTGAAATGATTTGGATGCAGGGCTTGATCTTTCTATTGTGATAGTTAATGTTCCATAAATCATTGCAAATTTCTGGTACTATTTAGTAACTTCGGCGAATGCTGATTTTTTCCACTCCGGATCTCCAGAATTGGTGGAAAACCAAGGTGAAAATTGTGTAATGAGAAAGTGTATAGGATGGCGCAAAGCTCATCACATTTCTAGAAGAGTTACAGGTACCGATCTTACCCTTTGGGATACTCTTGCATGCAGTTGTGGTGAATGACATCTCTCGTCTCATCTATAACACGAGATGAGATCCTAGTAGAGGTCCCCTACCCTCTTCGTTTTACGGAATAAATTAAGAAGCCAAAACATAGGTGAAGGTTTTCCTTTGGCCGTTTAAGCGGTTTCCAGAGAATACGAAGTCATAACCAGTCTGGCAAGCTTGGAAAAATGTATCCGCCGTGTTGCGGAGTAGGGTGTACAAGACGAAAATTCCAAAACAGCTACGTCGCTCAGTGTAGTAAATCGTGACCGAATGAGTAGGATAAACCTGCCAACAAAAGCTTGTTGATGGCAGGTATTATTATCTAGAAACTTAAGGTCATTTAACCTAGTAATGTGTAGAAAGATGGGCGAGATAGCCTGGTATCATTGAGATTCGCTGTGCCATAGTCGTGCATTATTTCTTGAAGAAATGGAAAGAATAAACGATGAACAGCTCCAAATTACGGCACTGGACATTTCAATTAGGCTTAATTATAAGGTATCGGAGATCTATGACGTTGATAATACACAAGCTAGGTACATGAAGACAAGTCTGTACCGTAGCGAGACGATCATTTCATCTGAGATTCCCCAAAAAACTTCAGAAATATTCACCGGCAATGGTTGGATAATGTCAATTTATATTGAATTCTCTCGGATATCTCCTTTTTATTATTCAATCTGGTGTTGCTGAAAAGTAAGGAAGTTCTTGTAGTCATCGTGGTGCGGGGTGGATCTAACTAGAATTGACGATGGCACTCCTTTCTCCTTTGAAGTCTATACCCCCGCTTTATACCAACATTGAGATTGTAATACATTCATAGAGAGCTTCCTTGTGTTCTCATAGCAATATGACTTAAGGATGACTTGTGTCTTTCCTTCTAATCAACGATCCGATGTGTGTGCAGTAAGGGCAACCACTAAAGTATACCGTAAGAAGTTGTCCGGTATCGGTAGTGATACGAGAATACCTATTAGAAAACCCATCATTGAGAGATAAATGCTCGAGGGTTTTGAGACCAAAACTAGCTTAAAGTGTTGAAGTGTTAACGGAGATCTCGTGTTAAGATAGAGATCGGAGAAGAATGGCTGTCAGGTCTGAGCCAATTCCAGCTGCAAATCGCTTCTTGGTGCATTTAGAAGGAAAGTAGCATGTGGAATGTTCAACTGAATCTCAGTGAATGGAAGATAGATGGAAGTGAGTGGCTGCTTCGATATGGCAGACAAACCCCATCTCGATGATGCTACGGGCCTCACCGAAAGTCTCGCCATCACACTCGATGAATGCTTCAGTAAGACTTTACTGGTAGCTTACGTACAGTATAATTTACCAAGATGTGAATGTGATAGAATTGGAGTAGTCATCAATAAAACTTCATTAAGATGATACTATACTGCCTCAAGGATGAGCATCCCCACCAACAGAATATTATTTCTTTGTGGCGTTTGTTGCTCAGGCTTGCATCGTACTATGTTCCTTTTCTTGAGGAAATATACGAATCCAGTTAACCCTCGAAATCTCTCCCAAGCACCAGAAGGCATTGATGGTGATGGGAGAAGACCTCCGACAGCAAATGCGGCGTGGGAGTTAGAACGCTCAGGTTACACACATCCACCAACTTTCAAGTAATGCATGGCGGAGAGCAGATTGTAGTACAGAAACATAAAACTTATATAATAGTGCAGTGTAGTTCACTCGGAGGCATTACGGAGAGTCATTGTGACACAAATTCCCCAAATGATCGCCATAGATTCTTGCTAGAAAAGACATCTTGATTCCTTAGAATTATTATCATAAACTTCCTGCAAATAGAAAATTCTGGATTAGTGCACTGCTCGGGTAACTGATTTTCGCTATCCCAGTCTACAATTGCCGGTATGATCTACCTCTAATTTCAGACTTGTCTAGGATAATTAATCTGGCCGTATTTACTAAGTCCGCGGAGTAGCTGTCAGATCTTTCAATGTGAGACGAGTGATACCGAAGTCTGCAGACACCGAGATCGAAGACAACGCTCTGTGCCAATATATGATGGGCTCAGAACGGCCGTATGTTCTATTTTTTTGCGCCTAGTGCGCAGTTTCTAAAAGTCGCTGACCCCAACTGTTTGCTTTGACGTTGTCGAGTAGTATACGCCGCATTGATTGACTCAGCCATGGGGATTGTTGATGATATCGTCTAGTGGATCTCGACTAGCTTAAAAGGGGGTTTTAGTATGGTTTTATGTCACCATGAGAAATGGCCGAACTGATCTTGGCGTTCAAATCTTATAGATCGTTTTCTTCTCCGGCGACTTCGAGACTTGTCGGCGACTGTTGGAGAAGTGAAGGATCCTCCCATGGTACACTGTTGGCGTCTAGAAGCGTTTCTACGTGAAGATGTGGGCCTTCTAGGTTTGTTCAAAGTCATTAAATCTTTTCCTAACGCAATTCGGGTTAAAAAAACTGGAGATAGAGTATGTAGAGAAAAAAGGGGCTTACAATGATTTTTTACGGCAGAAGACAGAAGCCAAGTAAGCCTTGGGCTAAACAGTTCCGACGATAATATGCACCGAATCACCTAATCTTCCAAACTAGCAAACTCGTTTGAAGACAATTCATTGATTCGAGGATCAATCCCGACTGTCTGGCCATCTACTCAAGTGCATTCAGAATAGAATCATGTGACCAGAACTTCTAACAGCGGACTGAGGACGACGGAAGAAAGCATTCGAGACCCTGTAACAATTCATTATTGATCTCCCACTTTTTCCAACCTCATCGATTGATTGATTAAATTAACGTCTACACTGAGTCTATGACTATATAAGACGGCTAGGAGCTTTGTAGGCTTCTAACAATAATAAGTGGAGGGTAGCTGGCCTTATTCGGCCGTAGCTAATACAGGTTGGGGAGATTGAGAGCCTCAATCTTCTAATGTTTGAATGGGGGAAGTGAAAACTAATACTAGGGAACCAAGCCCGTTCCAACCTCATCAATCATTCCCGAAATACCATTTAAAACCATAAAAATAAAATCTTCGATTAAAAATAAACCCCAAACAAAGACAACGATACTGTATTATATTAACGCGCACATCCCTACTCATACATGCCCTTCATTAAAAGCAACAACATAACAGCTGTACTGCCACGGGGTTTGACCCCCTACCATTCGCTTATACGCATAAATTTTGCATCAGCACTAGCACTAGTCGGCTTCGGTACCCAATCACAAATTACCAACCGGCCAGACTGTATACATGATCGGGATATTGAAAGCTTGGTCGTTGGATATTTGATTTTGCAGCGAAATTCTACACTTGCAGATCAATTTACCCGATATCCGATATACTAACCCGAGAGAGTCCTGAGTACATAAGATGAAGTGGCAATGTGTAGTGATCAATTTAGCGTGCTGCTGATGTAAGTCCCGACGGGACGGGTATGGAAGGTCTGTGCCAGTGTTTGTTGTTCGAGGTGCAGAGCCCGCGTTATGATTGCATTTCTATTCTTTACTCACTGTTTAAATGCTGTGGTGCAAAGTTGCTGCAAAGGTTGAGACACGGCAATTGCAATTTTTGAATCTCAATCATGAAGTAAGATTTTCGGGACTTGTAAAGTTATTGCGGCGCTTCTAAGACATGAATACGAATTGTTGGTAAAGATTAAGTGATCATGATGACTTAGGAAGAATATGGTACTCTAGCAGATGAATGGGGTGCTCAGCTCCGTGAGTGATTCATGGGTATTGGACTTCTGATAGATTAGGTGGGTTATTAAGTGGCCGTTGATCGAAATAGCGGGTCCATCTTTAGGTATGAAAATCATGCCATCTTTCATAAGACGAATGAGGTTATAGATGGAGTTGGGTACGTGTTGGTTAAAGTCTTTGTGTTATATTCAGGGGGCTCGTATATGTCTCTGTATGGAAAGCAGAAGCGCAAACTTGAGCCTTGATGTTATTTGGCTGGTCCTAACCATCTCCCTTAGTGGATTGAAGTTGATGTTAGTGAACTGTATTTGAGACATAGCTCCTTGAAAGTAGTCAATGAAGGTGGAGAAATTGCAAAGTTAGGTTGGCTATCAGAAACCCTTGTAAAAAAAAAAGTAGCAAATTGTCTTCACCCTCAGTCGTTCATCCAAGCGACGCCCCGAAGCTAGCTTAGGCTGAGAATGCTAAAGGAATATAATCCGGGGATAGAAGTTCTTTGGATGGTAAACTGAACTAGAACTAATGTGAAAGTAACATAAAGGAGTTGATGAACTAATTTTGAATAAATTTGATCTACCGCGTGTCTGGGTTCTTGAAAGATTGGGAAGTGAGCGATTGTTGGTTTGATTACTGCAATGAATTCCAAGTATTGTCCAGTCCCTCGGACCAACAGCCTCATCACTCAACTTCACAGATTAGAACCCAACGCGAGATGAGCCTGCGGCCTTTACAGGGTATTAGGCAGATTTCTGCATGTTTGGATGGATTTACATTTGGACCGCTGACTTCGAATTGATGGTCTGGAGATTCCAATAGGTTCTGAGAATGTTTGTCGATAGTGGGAACGACTCCCTGTTCTTAGCGTGAGGCTTGAATTGAGCTTGTTAAAGAAAAGATTAGCATGCTACGCGTATTACTGTTGGCGAAGTTTAGTTTGGTGCTCTAGGTTGTTGTTGCAAGGTGGATCGTGCGATTTCTCAGCAATGGAAGAAAAGAAGCCTAGGGCCCTTGAGAAAATCCTGTGCAAGTATCTTAAGTTCCATCAACATTTGAAAATCACCGATTGCTATTTGTAAGGCATCGTCTGGTTCTCGGCCAGCACACGCAAAATTCGTCAAGTGATTTACTCCGGTCATCCCATTGCACAGATTTGATGATTTATCTCGTTGCCAGAATAAAGCTCGATTTCATTGACTAAAACTAACCATGACCACGAAGTAAAATTTTTTATGGAAGAAAGTTCACATATAATTGGTGAAGTCATTTCGTTGTCATAAATTTGTACGTCCTAGCAGAATTCTGCCATTATGCACACCAAATTCCCCAGAAAAAAACACATTTCTCGAAAACCGCAGTCAAGCATACCAATATATCATTTGTACTAAAATACCAAACAGAAATCAACAGTCTCGTTGTGAATCTGGGTAATTAGAAGTCCACTAACGCCTTTCAACCCCCACAGTACCTGGCATTTTCAATTTCCAAAAACGTATGTGTAGACGCAAGAATCAACCAAAGAGCCATTCAAGGAGAAGATCGTGGGGTAATTTGAGGACTTGATGCTGTTGATGAGCCCTCGTAGTTGCTGGACTCATCCATGGACTCGTTCGCGGATTCTTGTCTACCCTGAGCTATATCACTTGTTAATTCATCCTTTCTCAACTGCTGCACTCTCTGCGAATTGAAGATCTCTGCCATGTGCGTTAGCTACCTGTTTTACTACACATTGATGGGTGATATAAGGGTGCGAATGAAGGAAAGCACATACCTCGCTCTAGATCTGTCATCTCGACCGCTAGTCTTCGTGCTTCAACCTTGTGTTGTTCTGACACCCAAGGATACCTCATGGCTCTTTCTGGATGCTTTTGCACGAGGATGTATGGTAAAGCTTCTTCTCTTCCTGCAGGTGTCCCTCTTTGTCTAACCTTGGCTGAAATCATTCTAATCTTTCCATTTTCATCTCGCATTGGCCTGCCATCAGCATCGTACATCTTGAAGCAATTATCTCTGTAATACCTCGACGAAAGGCTTTGCTCTGAATGTCTTTGATGTTCGGTGAAATATCTTTTGAAGAAAGATAGAATCTCTGGCCAGGGCTTGTTCAGATCTTCTTTGTGGTAGCGGATAAAATCAACTTCTTCAATCGAATAAGCCTTGTTGCTGCGAGGTCTCCTATTGGGGGCAGAAACTGATTGAGAATGCTGGCGATGATTAACATTATGATGGCGATCATGACGGCGGCGATGAACCGGAGATGGAGAGTGATATTCCTCATCGTGGAGAGAATAGATCGGGGGTAGAGAGAACTGGTTCGTGTATTTATGGCTTGCATTTATTGGGGTGAATGCTAGAGGACGACGATGAATAGGAGCCGGCGGAAGTTGCGTTCTTACGCTTCGTCCTGCATTAAGACGCACACGATTTTGGCTTTCCAGACTTCCGAGTTGGGCTTGGTATTGGATTAAAGTGAAAAGCCCGCTGGTTACCGGTCTGGGTTGCTCTCCGTAGTGAGACGGCTCATGCTGAGTGTCAACATCCATTTTGGAATCTTTCGAGTCGTTGTCAGCAGGATCGTCTAATTTTAATTTGACTTCCGAAGGATTGAGGATCATGAGTATGTGCATTTTCTGTGTCACAACATCTTCGGTGTTGTTAACAAGTGATGGGATTTTCATGACAGATGAGTTTTTTCGAGATGAAGGTTCCATTTTCATTGCCATTTTGGTGGCAGTGTGTTCCAAGGTATGCTAAAAATCTTAAGAAGTCTGTAGCTTAATAAAGCAAAGAAGAAAGTTTAACAAGATAAAGCTTCTGAAAATAGCAATGAGCAAATTCAAGGTACTGAGTGGATATGAAAGAGGAATCCACAACTATGGAAGGGACGGAGAATCTAATATACACCCTATGAGGAGAAATCCAACACAGCACCAACTCGATCTGAAGTATCATAAAAATTGTGAATTTCAGATACCTTTTGAGACAGTGTTATATCGGTATCAAGGGGTGAAGCAACTTTCTCCAACAAGGACATGCATTATATTTCTTGTGTACCGGACTGGCTACTGGAGTCTTGTGTTTGATTTACATTTCGGGAAAGCCCTCTTATTTTCATGTCGTTTAGCTATAATTATTCCTAAGCAATTAAAAATCTGGAGTAACCCCTTTTGGCAGTATTGCAGCGAGGTACCGTGGCTTTGGGTTTTGAAGAAGTGACACGAAGAAAACAGAAAACTATTGGCTGTCCAAGACTGATATGTGTGCGGGGCTGAGCTATCCTTGCGTACATATTCCTTTTCGACACTTTTTTCGATTGGTGGGCTTTATCTGATATCTTGCAGTCGATGAGTCGTCCTGCTAGGTTACGTAGTAACGTCTACACAAGAATTAGTGCGTAGCTAACTGTTCTTGAGTGTTTGCTCCTCTTTAACATGATGTAATAACAGAATAGCACCACTTGAAGATTAATGAAAGTCACAACTAATGAATCTGCTCAAGTTTTCGGCAATAGGTGCCAAGGATTATCACACAAAAAAGAAAACGATCCTATTCCCCCATGTCAAAATTGACATCAAGGCACAGACATACAGTCCCACCGCACTTGCCACACCTCGATTTCATTGAAGAAACTGTTTTGTCGCCACACTGTCCTTCTTGTGAACCCTTTCAAAGTGCCGCGCCGTCGCTTTTTCCGCGCAGTCTAACTGGCAGTTTCTATGTTGAAAGTATATTTCTTACCTTAAGTTCTTTTTGTTATCATTTTCTGACCTTTCCCGTTGCTTCCTTGGCCCTTCTGAACGATCTAAAAGCTTCTTATAAGAGACGGCAGGGAACATCCTCCAACGTAGATGACTATCATGTGATTATTTCAAACCCGGGGACTTGGTAACAAATCAAAATGCTCCTAAAATCGCTAGTGGCTAACATAAATGGGTCGAGACCATGTATTTCTACATATTAGGAAGCTCATTCGCCCGTGACGGATCGATATTCGCATCCCCACCCGAGGATCCTTACACACTGGGGACCAGGTTTAACTGAGCGAACAAAAATGACGGTCAAACGGGCTGACTGAAGCAAAGACATTTATCTAGCTCCCTCTCATTTATTCTTAGTAGTTGGACCTTCTCCGTTTCAAGCAAAATAGATGTTCTTGTAATGGAGATCCCAGAAAATCCCCAGAGTTTGGTGTAAGCGCTGCGTGGGTGTGCAACGATATGAATTTACTAGGATTAACGGGATAGAACGGATGCGAAGCAGGGCATAAAGGCCGAAGATATTCCAACAAGACGGAAACACGAGGCTATATTGAAGCGTTATGACTTTTAAAGAGTCGTTGATAATGTTTGTCTTCGAAACAGCCGCGGAAAGTTACACAAGATGAGAAGCATTGAGTGTGTAGCCTTAAGCATCCAATGTGTAGCCTTACTTGAGGTAAAATTTGGGCGTTGGGGGGGGGGGGGGACAAGGTGCATGTAAGGAAAGTACAGGCCCTGTGAGAGAGCTTTTGTGACCATTTATGCAAGGAGGGATCTAATTTCCTAATTAATTAATTAGATTTGAAATATTGCTAAACGAAGACCTTCCGGAGGAGAGACGCCGGCACCGAGTTTATCTTTCTGATGAATCTTTTGCATGCAGCCGAATTGTTGCTCGGGTGCAGTGCCATCTGATACCTCATGCCTTGCTTGCGGATATGAATCTAGATTTTCCTTGGTTTACGCAGCTACGCTGCAATCGTATTTGGCCCAAAGTGACTAGCGGTGTGGAACTCATATAACCTATAACCTCTACATGTCGGTGGATAGCTTTTCCTTTATCAAAGGAAAGCTCATTGTAAGCCGACCCTTGAAATCAACAGACAGAATAGAAACGATTAACAGCGGATAAAATATTTGTACATAATGTCTTCCGTTACTCCCGCTAGAAGGCGGATCAAGTAAAATAGTTCTCTAACGTTAGGGTGTTAGGGGGTTTGTGCACGGGCGATGGCAACATTTTTCCACTCCGTACGTGAAGAATACGGGGCGAGTGGGGGGAAAGGAGACACGGGCAGGAGCTGGTCCAGACTTCTCACAAGGATATTGCTTCCAAAATCTGCACTAAACAGACGGGGAACTACGCCGTTCGCCTCGCACACACACTGAATGCAATGTAAATCCATTTGTTTTCTCCATCGACACGCACTTCACATTTTTACTTTGTCCTATCTTACTCTATCTCCCGTAGAAATGCATGTAGAAATGCATGATTCAACGGAGGACTAAAAGTATACAGAGCAGTCAACCAAAGAAAAAAGTTATGGAAGAAATCTTGTGCAGATTACACATTACAGATCCGCTGCATGGACGCCTGATACTCGTGCTGCCAGAAAGTATGAAGCACTCCACTTTATTATGGGTCACTATTCCTCTTGTAGTTTACCATCTTGTGGTATGTGCTTAACAGTGGAGTGCTTCATACTTTCTGGCCGCACGAGTACATAGCTGATGATTTCGATCAATTGCTTTTCTTCGTCCTCAAAATCGATCAAATAGACCAATATATGCCCCTAAAAAGCCAATGACATACATTTAGAGTATCATCCCATATTCAAAATACCTATGTATAACCAAGGATGCCAATAAGGTTGTACTACTACTGGTTATACCGTTGCTGACATGATGATTTGCCTTTCTTTTTCTTCCACACCGCAGTTTCTTTTGGTACATTGAAAAATCGCAAACCAAATCCAAAGCAAGGAAAAATCGCGATCCCATTTCGCAATTTGCATTTTACTCTTTTATTTCTGCATTCTAAAATTTTGATAGCTCAGATTTTCGCAATGATATCTCAATTCCTTGGATACTTCCGTGGAATGCGGGAAGGCACCTCCCAAAGTGTTATAGGAGCTGATATTCGTGTCTAAGATTTTACCCAGTAGGTGCATCTTGAACAGAAAAATTTCTATGTCTGAAGCATGCAAATCGATCTCAATGCGAGATTTTGTTCCACAGCAAGCTTTCTTTCTATATTATCAATTGAGCTCCTTCAACGAGGTCAGAGTGTATCCAGCGACAGTGGTTACTATGAAGAACAATCTTGTGAAAGCTCAGGCTCATGCGTCGTTGACCTATCATAGTTTTCGAGTGACCATTCCATCGCCTTTTCCTTGCCGACGATGTATTTCCTTTCGGATATAAAACACGAGGTGTCATCCCGAATGAACCGACACATTTGCGGCATACCGAGAAGCCACCCCACTCTTTCCTGTGAGCCGACTTACATAAAGCGGTATACTGAATTAGATAGCCAGTTGGCTGCAAAATTTTGTGAAGCAAGTCGTGAACTTTGATCATTCAGGATTTCCCGCTTTCCATTTATAGTCTCTCGCTTCGAATTCACGCCGTCGAGCACGCGCAATTACTACTATTTCGCTAAATTTCATACCTCCAAAAGTGCAAATTCTATAGAAACTTGATGCAAGCATGAGTCTAGAAGTACTCAATAGATCAACATATAAAATTTCTTTATCAGGGAGCAATAAGCGAGCTAGCGAGGCATCCTGTGTCAGTCCATTTATCAGGTTTGATACTGGTTTGAGATCTGCAATGATTTCTTTACGGGTTGCATGTTTAGCAGTGTGTTTGCTGCTGCTTTCCGTTAATTCGACAGTTTCATGCAGACTTCAAAAACCATGGGCAGGGTAGAGTGGCTTGTATGAATTTTCATGGCTGGCATGATTTTCCCCACATTGCCTTGTCACAAATGAGCATTTGATAACGAAGGGTCTGATAAGTGTTATATGGCGTGATGTTATCCAGATCTAGTAGATGTCCCCAATGCTTCTGTGAATTGACCTGTCACTTTCTTTGACGGAGGTAGTGAAAAATAAGTCTTCTCGCTCTAGGTATCCTGTCACCTGCTCATAGCGGTGAAAAGGCTTTTTGTCCTCATGATTTTTGTTTCTGCAGCGGCCTGTTGTATGAAGCTTCTTCGACAAATGATATTCCATAAATGACCGCGATTTGCAGTTTTCTATCAAGCTCAAAGATCCATCAAGCGAATACGCCAGTACATGAGGCTTTCTGTAACCAAATTCTTGGTCGCGCATCGTGGTGATCTAGTAGATGTGGACCCTGAATCTGCAGCACCACTGTCAAAAAAGACTTGGACCCCGATCTTCCGGTACCGCAACCCAATCATTTCCCCGCCTCGTTCAGCAAACTTGCCCCGGGCCTTGGTTAAGGTGGCTGCGCAGAAATTTCAAACGACAGTGAAATTGTTACAAATCTATGCATGATGTGCTGTCTCACTGGTATACGATAATTTGCACAGTTTTATTTGATATCGTCGACTTGAAGTAGATCAATCTGCAGCGTATGCATGGACTCGAAAAGAACTACTTGGAAATCTCAACGATACGATGCCCTAATAAGGAAGCCCCTGTTGCGAATACTGCAAGTCAAATGCTTTTTTCTCTTATTTTATAGGATTGTGCGACAACTGGATGCTTCTTGGCACTTGCCTTCAATTCCTGCGTTTAGTCCTATTTTCTTCGCCCGCTCGCTCCTCCTACTTTCTATCCCTTGTTATACTTATTTCGATGAAGAGGAAGGGGAGGTGATTGCCATCTGCTAATTGGGCTTTCTATTCACGAATGTCTAGGCAAGGCCCCTAGTTCATCACCTAAAACAATAAAAGTGAAGTGAATCTAGTTGATCTTGTACAATCTCAGAGAATACTGTGACAGAAACTTGCCACATTAGTATGATGAAATCTTACAGTTACCTAGTCAAATTTTGGGATACCTTTGCAAGCTCCAAATGCATGCTTCACATTTCACATCCTTCATTTCTTTCAAGCTATTGCACAACACCTTGCAAATATTGACCCTCATTTTTCATATGAGGATTATTATCTCAGCTACTCAAACTAACCTCAACGCCGGAAAGACCCTTACTAAATATCTTAATGTTCAGCAACAAAACAGGCATTACCACCTTCCACTCCTTTCCTCACAGCGATCAAGCTTCTGTCCCACCTATCTCAATCCTCTAGTGTTACACCAGCTATGACAAACCGACTTCTACTTCCAAACATGAACCACTAGAAAAAACACAAAAGAAAAAATTGAAATAGAGAGAATCTAACTCCCATCTCCGGTAAAGCTAGTCTGCCACGAGGCGGCTCGAGCCACACTATAGACAATTCTTCTACCTTGAATCATATTCCTCGTTTTTTCATTTTGGTTTGGTGGGAGGGGAATGTTGTGTTATGCTTAATATGAGATTAGATGAGATGAAAATACCGCTTCGAAGAGTTTTGTCGCGTATCTCATTTTAGGCCCTCCCTTCTTTAGATCTCCTATCCTGTAGGAGGACTTCACTGCACATCAATAATCATATAATTGTTAAAAAAAAAGGCCTCCTTTCAAATTCGTCTTCCAGGGACGGGCTGATCCACTTCATCTTCCCCAACATCTACATCACACTTCATATTTAATCCATAATTCACTTGTACTTCAGGAAGTTTTATTGCATGTCTAAAATTTGTTGCTGTGAGAACCGGTTCAATTATTTACTACTTGTTGACATGAGGATTCAATGGTATGAGGAGACCGAAACTTCACACAATGTGCTCAAGGAGTACACAACAATGGTCTTCACTTCATTAGCTTCTCAATAATTGACTATTCAAACTTCAATGCGTTCAGTGATCTAATTCACTTACTTCACTTCATTGGTAGTCCGATTTATCATGCAGTGTGACCTCGGGTAGCATAAGGGATGAATAACGTCGAACCAACTATCACTGGATCGCCTTCATTCACCTTCTAGCTAAGATCATATTACCTGGAGTTTTGATGCTGAAACACTATACCATGAATCACCACGGGACATTCATTTAATCTCACTATTTCTGCCTTTTGTATGTCTCCTCCCTGAAGGTCTAATTAGGCTTGACTGGGGTATACTTCTTAACAGCTCACGAAATCAAGTACCAAAAAGAAACTTACTTTTTTTCACCTTTGCTAATCAGTTCTTTCAACAATGCTTCCTTCTCGAATTGACATGGACTTGGTGGCCGTAAGATTTCGTGTTGACTACAAGAGCACTTCACCACCCCACCAACCCATACTACCCCAGCTACTGTAAATAATAACATGGCTATGAGGGAAACTCATGCCTGGACGCCTACAATATAGCACAGATTACAAATCGATTAGTCCCACGGTCAGCAATGTTGGTAAATATGAATTGTTCGGTGACCATGCCACTACATCGCATAAAGCTGTGTGGAAGTCGTGGGGTGTACGAAAGGAACATGGGCTATAAACTGTAGTGAAAGGATTAAGAGCTGGGGCAAAAAAGGGTCTTTAGATCCATGGTAAGAGGAGGTATACTGTGGAGAAAAAGCACAATAAGCGAGTAGTTCGTGCAACGATAAAAAGGGGAGAAGCATCAGCTAATTGCATGAAAAACTCGCAACCGTAACAAAAACACCAGAGAATGCGAGGAGAAAACAACCTACCTTGCCATTTATCGCACTCCTCACGGAATTCCCTCGGCATTTACGGTATCAGCTCTACGCATATCCAACATACCACTAACCTCAACTTCCCAAACAGAAACCTCCCCGCATCCACAGGGGTGTCGTATTCAAACCCACATGTACACCCACGTACTTCAAATAAGCTTCTTTTAATTCTTCGGCGCCTCCGGGTTTTCTTCAACACATGCGTTTTCACGCACCAGTCAATCTATCTCAGTCACGTAGTACCTGGTAATTCAGTTCTCTAACCGAACGTTTAACCCTAAAATACTTCGTCTGTACAAGAGAGGCACAAGACGTCGCGTCACAAAATCCCACCCACAGTATTCTGTAGAAAAGTACAAAAGAGTTGGACATGCAGTAGTCTTGTTTGTTCTTCAAGTGCTGCTGGTTTGCAATTTGGTCGATCTTCTTCGAGATTTCAATAGTGCTTGCTGGATAAACTGAATTAAATTGCGGATTTCATCCAAGTGGTCTTGTTCTTGTCCTGCAGAGTACAAATCTGCTGAAGATTTGGCATGCAGGTCTAGCTATGCATACGCATCAATTTCTCACTAAATCTGGATCTTCAATAGAATCCGTGTATTTGGATTTAAGAGGAGGGGAATGTTCATTCTATTGGCAGGTTTCAATAGTTTTGTTCCTTTTGGAACTTCTACATGTGTCGGCAGTTGAATAATGCAAGGAATACCATACCATACTACAGTAGTCACTGGAAATTTTTGATACATATATTTCATCAAGAATTAGGGAAGCCCAAGCATTTCCGAGTTCCATTGTCGAAAATGGTGTACAGCATATTTTCAGATAAGAGTACAGATAATACAGAATAGGAAGGAACTTGTTTAATTTCCTACATTTGCCTGCCAATTCTATATTCATTCATTCACTAAGTAGAAGAAGCATATCCTACATAGGTAGTCACAGAGTGTTCTATAGGCATATCTTCAACCGCATTTGTACCATCCAACTTGGGCTTTTTCGTAAATCTATGGTATCAAAGTATCCATTTGACGCATCTAAATACATGCTACTATCCATTTGACTCGATACCCGCAAAGATAAGATGAGATAAGGTGATCTCGTAGTTAGCCAATCTCATCTCATCTATCCTGACGATCGGCTTGGCAGATATAACGCCATTCAGCGTGCGTAAATTCATTTCATGACAAGTCTACTCCATGTAGTAAGTGCATAATTTCTACAGAGTCCAGACGCTAATATTGTTCTAGAGTACGCAATCATTCCACCATTCCATTCTTCAAACAAGGAACAATTGATTGATTGATTATTGATTGATTAAATTAACGTCTACACTAAGTCTATGACTATCTAAGACGGCTAGGAGCTTTGTAGGCTTCTAACAATAATAAATGGAGGGTAGCTGGCCTTATTCGACCGTAGCTAATACAGGTTGGGGAGATTGAGAGCCTCAATCTTCTAATGTTTGAATGGGGGAAGTGAAAACTAATACTAGGGAACCAAGCCCGAAACAAGGAACAATAAATTACCTCGGAAATCTGATTGATATCCATAACCATAAATATTCGGTTACGATTGGTAGGTGATGAAGGGACGGGAGGTAAAAATACACGAGGTCCGCTAGCTTGATGGCTAGTGAGTGTAGTGTTTGTAATAATTCGCTACTCGTTGACACTAGACATGCTTTTAAACGAGTGAGTGAATGGCATAGATAAACGAATCGCGGGGAAAATAGAGTTTGTGGAGGAGGCGCTGTGGTTGGTGTACGTACGAAGCCTTAGTACTCGTGCGGCAGCTCAGTGTTTGAAAGTTTGTCATTTTTAGCAGCATGAGGATGGTACCTATCCCTATGGTCGCATGAAATCAATAATTTACTGATTTCAAATCAGTAAAGGTCCCATTTTTGAACATATAGCTGGTGGAAATCGTGGATTGAGATTTTAGTGTGTAACAAGATTTAGTATAATATTAGTGTGAATAGCCTTATATTTGATAACTAATTATTATGATTCTATTTTCCGATTTTGGGGAGAAGAAGGGAAAGGGAGGGAAAGGAAGGGAAAGGGAAAGGGAATTCTCCTCCCTCCTCCCTCCCCCTCGTCCTCCCCCTTTTTCTTTTATCCAAAAGCCTCATTATCATTTATTCATTATTCTTATTTATATTTCATATTTCATATATCACATATTACATTTTATTTTGATTATTTTGATAAAATTGAAAGAAATAACTTATTACTTGATGAAAATCATGAAATTATTTATAATTTTTGAAAGAGATTGAAAAGGGAAGAGGTTGAAGAGATTGAAGGTTCAATATTACAATCTAAAAATAAATCTAATAATAATTGGGAATAGCATCATTTTAGCATATTTTAGTATGGATTGAGAAGTTGCCACTGTGTAACGAGATTCTCAATCCACGATTTAGTACTGGTACGGGCCATGAAATCAGTAAATTACTGATTTCATGCGACCATAGGGTATAGTTGCTTAGTTACATGCTAAATGGTAGGATACAGTGGAGGCGGAGCTCATGCTCACATGTTCAGATACGCTCATGAGATGATATCGGGAGAAAAACTAGATAGTGGGATGGAAGTTACACATGCAGAATAGACTTTTGAAAAGTATCGCTTGTTATATTTTTTGACATAAGATATCCAACTCAAATCACTCTAAAATGAGATTTGAAGATAGAGAAGAAAGTTTGACGCTTTAAAATAAATCCCAATTGCCTCGATTTTCTACCATAGAAGAGAATAATAAGTAAACGACATCCCAAATATCTTAAAATACAATTCGAGTAAGTGCTTTGATAACCCGTCGCAAGTTCTGCAGAAAAGAAAATCCTAAATATACAGTACAAAACCCCTATATAATACAACTTGTAGATATAAACTCGTGAACTCATCGTCGTCCCAATGCCTCAAACAACGGGACCTACCCAGGTATCATATGCCGCCATATACAACAATCCAAACAAATACTCCTTCCTTCCTGTCAAAGTCGATACCTCCTAGTGGCCATCAGAATGAATAATGTCCCTTCCATTTTCATCCTTCTTTCGACTGAACAAACTCAAAACACTTCCCCTTCGCCCATCCCTGGGGTCCTCTGACTTCCTGCTCGATACTCTCACTAACAAATCATCGGCCTCTTCGTCACCATTAGGGTCAGACCACACGCTAAGAATAGACCCCTTTCGTGGCTGAGTTGAACTGCCCCTACGGCCGTGTTTGGCTTCGTGATGGCTACCCATGAAAGCGGTATTACTAATATTTGCAAAAGGAGTAGAGCGCCGTCTCTCTCGAGTCGCCCAGCTGTCTCGTTCGTGGGTAACGGTCTTCCAATCTTGTTCGTAGTCATCGAAAGGAGAGTCTAAGTGTGAGGAGGTATTTGTGGTGGATTTTTCTGGATAGAGGATTAGTTTCTGAATAGATGATGAGCGTGAAAAAGTGACAACATACTGAGTGGTGAACCCATCGACTGGCTATCAAATGGATCCGAAAACATGACGCTTTGCTCGCCGACAGGTTGGAGTCTAGAGTCCATGGTGTTTAGGTGTGTATGAAATGTTTGTTTGATATGCGTTGGTATAGCTTCTGTTTGATATCGATTTATATGCGATATCGTATTCTTTCTTGATATTTTGAATGATCCGAATTTATGAATTGAGGGATAACATGTCCCTTTATATACTTGGCAGTTTGATACACATTTAGTTCGATGACTGAGCCCATCTCACCAGATCTGTTAATCTTACCCGAAGCGAAAGGGTAAGCCGCGAAACCAAGATCTAGACGTCATCCTACCGAAGGAGGATCAGCGAATCCAGCAAATCATATGATTACACCAAACATACTTCTATTCGCGCAACCCCTCAGGATAATCTTAATAGTCCTTTATCATCAGAAACGACGGCTGTTGGTCAGAGCATGTGCTTGGGCGACAAGGCCGGCAAGCGAGACGCATGGATAGCCACAAAAAGTGCTTGGTCTACATCATGCTGCGCCGACCTGCAAGCCTGTGCACTCAATACCCCAGGCTGACACTACACTGCATTAATTAATCACATATGGTTGGTACAGATATGGTGTTCGTTATCAGCGGTAAGCCCATGTAGGAAAACACACATGTAAATCACCTAATGGTGGGCCAGTAAGGTTAGCGACCCCGCACGTAGGATCAACTCCGTGATCTTGGCATTTGCCACAATAACTCTCCATCAGCAATTTCTCCTGCACATGGGAAAGTTCGAATAGAAACCTAATTTCGTACCACGTTTTGTAAGTCGAAAATTAATAAGGCTAAGAGGGCTTAACTAACTTACTTGAGTCAGGGAGGGGCAAACACCTATACTCGGGTAGATTATGTCTAAACACAATACCCGTTGTTAGAAGTTTTCTCATCACAAGGTTGGCTTAGTGTCCAAGACCTCTTGATAACAGCATTGTAACTTCCAAAGAATTATGGCAACAGTCGAGTCAAAGCTACTGCGTTTACTTGAAATGGTGCAAATTAAAGGGACGTGTGGGTGATCATTCTGATGTTTTAATGGGGTTTGATGGTGAGTTTGCCACCAAAGATGGGTCCTCGAACAGTAAGTGTGGCTCGAGCGACCAAAATGATCGGCGGTATCAGCCCCGCAACGACTACCGAACCTTAAAGCATCCCTATCCCATCCCCACAGTCGACTGTTTGAATCCTTGATAGGGTTTTGTTCTAGGTTATACAGGTAAGGTATGTTGTCGATCCCTCGTAGATCAAATTCGCAATGAACCCTTTTTTTAGTACATAAGTTACTGAATCAATGTCATGTAGAAACCTTCTAGACGAATGGATTGTTGCAATCCCTCATATGACGTTCGAGATCCACATGTTTAAGCAAGCATCTAGTCAGTGCATAGTCTCACTTTTTGTGGGCAACATGGCATCATTCACTTATCCTTATCAAATAACGTCCTATGATTCTAATATATTTTAGAGACGTCGTCTCTTTCTGCTTGACAGACATTCAATTAGAATCAATATTCTGTTTTGATTTCTCCGGATAACTTAGGCCATAACCAATAACAAGCCTTGGCCGGTAGGCGGGGTTAAATAGGGGCAGCCCGTGTCTCTTAGCATGAGGTAGTGGGACCACCATTCAAGTGAAATTGTTCAATCCTATGCCCGAGGAAGTAGCCCAAAAGTGGCAGCCCAGTAGGTTACCCGTCCCGGTAAGACAGCAATGCGAGTTAGGTCAAAAAAGATCGAATTGTCTGTGATAAAAAATATACTATCTTAATAGACGATGGCTCGACACAGCTTGACCTTCCCAATTGATTCAGATAATTGCTCCTCTATTACGAATGTTCCACTTTCTCTACTTAAATCAAATTTTCAGGGCATTCCCGAAATGTTTCGCTTTGGAGACGAGATGTACCGAAGGGCAAGGTTTTGCAAATTAACTTTACCTTCTTCACGAGGCCAGATTAATAAGAGCACGGCGCCAGTTTAGCGGCTTGCATAGGATTCTGAAATTCAATGCAGCGTCGTCAATCACCTTCTTTAGCACGGCGGCGCCAATGTGATAATACCTCGGGACGTGTAATCAATATCGACGGGGAAGTGGGTCGATACCGATCTTGCGGCTATAACAATCAATACTAAAAGGATAATTGACATAAGTTCTTGGCTATGCCAAGTATCTTCGGTTATTCTTCCAGTTGGGATACCTTCGAAGGTAATCATATCTTTAGTTCAATGTATCTAAGCATCTGTTTCGGTTAATCTTGCATTTGGGGCATCTCCGAAGGTATTTTTAAGTTCAACGAAATCTCAGCATCTCGATACGAATTGAACGTCCTCAGAAGATACAGGAATAGACAGAAGTTGAAGCAATTAACTTCTGGCTCTGGATCTTTGATCTCTACCCCGCATAGATAAGCAGTAAAGATAGGAATTGAGATCAATTTAGCCAGAAATGTAAATTCACATGTTAAAAGATATGAGGTTGAGATGATTGTCTGGACCTCGATCCATGTCGTCAAGCTCATACTTAAAAGAGCCGCCTTGCAAATTTACTAAATATAACGGTTTAAATGGGCCGCTACCATTAAGGCCTTTCTTTTTGCCCAGCAGGCTAGAGGTGCGGGGTGTTCCAGCTCAGGAGTCTTCGGCTATTGGCAAGAATATTTGTGCAATCACAAAGATCAGATGCAGTTATTACTTCAAGCGAGGTTTGGATGCAAGTGTACAGGAAGCTTCCCTTGAGCACATTTGAGTAGTTTAACCAGTGACATTTGGATAGCTACCAATGATAGTTTCTACGGTCCGGACCAGCGACGACTTTAGCACAGATGGCGACGAGGAGACGCCATGGCTAGTTCAGAGTAAGTAGTACTTACCAAGGAGAAGTAGTAGAAGATTTTCTCTAGAGTTAGATAAAAGCTGCTTTCACTTTAGCGATATACCGTCATTTGTTTTGTCCTATATCTTCAATTTTCCGTACTAAGTTCAAAAATAAATTATTTTCAAATATGAACTATTCCAAACAACGCTAGAAAGGTTGTGAATATTTAAATCTTCTGGACCGTTTAAGCCTTGTGATCATTTTATCCAAATGAACTTGAAATTTATCTTTGGATTATTAAAATACAGGTTATTAGTTTATATAATTCTCGTTTTTCGTCTATTCATCACAACTATTGACTACCAGTAGCAGCCATAAAATAAAGCATGTGTTTGCTTTTGCGCCTCAGCCTCCCCGAATTCAAAAAACAGGCTATAAGAGTGCAAGGACAATTCTATCCATCAATAAATCATAAATCCGCACGAGAAATCCTCTCCAAAGCCTGAAAGGACAAAGGTGCATGCAGATGGACCGTCATATCAGAATGAATTAAATAATATTGCTGAAAGTTCTTAACCCGTGAAGTCTACGGCATTATAAACAAGGATGGTTTCTTCTACAGGATAGACATGCGATAGACCCGGCCGAAGAACTATGCTCTCTTAAACATCCATAAAAGTCCCGTCATGAAGTCTGCGCTCAGTGGTAAGATTGGGAAATTTTCAAGAATAGCTAGATAGACATGTAACTTCTATTAGCAGGGTTTAAGTTCCACGCTCAAAGAGTTTCATGTGCCAACCTTGTCACTGTCCCACGATATTTCCGTCTCTCTATTTGAAGGCAGCTATCATTTTCAATCTAATTTGAGTTCCAAAACTATATGGAAGAAGAGTCGATATGCCTCTTGAATTATTCATTCTACATAAATGTACTTATGCGGCGAAGATGTTCAACTTGCTGATGCTAGTAATCTACTCGGAGTGTGCACAGAACAACTCAATTTCAGCCAAAGTAAGCAACGAGGCCTGATTTGTGCAAGTCAATGTCTACTCCATGTGTTTTTACATATATGATGCCAAATTCGAGAAGAGTAGAAAATACTATCGCTCAATTTGGAGAGCAGATCGTATCCAAGTTAGAGTGAGCTCTAACTACACGCAAAGATGGGAAGAGTGAGCATAATACGTCTTAAGTGAGTGTACTCGGTATATGTCCCATGCAGGATTTTATGGACTTGGTAATCAATAATATGTGGTATATATGAGTATCCTCCACATATGAATTCGTGTGAATGCGTACAGTTCGGAAGGGTTTATCAATAGGTTTAAGGTTAAAGAAAGTTGAATCTAGTTAAATGGAAAGTAAGACTTAAGGTTGTATGATATGAGGATTTTTTCTTTTATAAGATAATGCTTTTAAAGTAGAGGAGTTTGGGACAAAATTCAAGATAAAGTTTATACGTCCAGCTCTTGATTGGCAGAATATCCGTTCCATGTTGAGTTGCTGTAAAAGAATGCGTTCGAAGTGTTGTAAGATATATTGCTGAATGAGAGCCTAGACTATTGGCGAAGTTTACTTTCTGGAGAAACTAGAAATTATATGGATAGTACGATCTTACGATTAGTTAGATAGGAGCAGTATTGCTATAGGTATTGTTAAAGTTAGACTAGTTGGTTAATAGGATATCTAATTGTACAAGAATATTATAACTGATCTTTAATTTTTAGCGAGCCATTAAGATTATGCTCAGGAGAAAAGATCTTGAACCACAAGGTAATTCTCAGAAACAAAAGGAAGACTACCACATCCACTTCCATCAAATTTTCATTCTGTGATAAAACTACACAGTTATTTCAAATAGCTTTGAGTTTCATAGCCACCAAAAGATAGACATGACTTAGATAACACAACGTATAATATAATGTACTTGTTGATCCTGCTTGTGTATCTGAACGGTTAACCGATTTCTCCCTCGGGAAATCAGAAAGTAAAAGACATTAGCAATGTTCATTTTCAAACAAACTTATCAGATCAAGTCTTTGAACTTCTCTCCACTTCCTTCGAAGAACTCCCGCATATTTCCATCACACCTTCATCCTCCGATTTTTTAGTCTATCTCCATTATATCCGCTTTGAGCATAACAAATCCTCCCCAATAAATAACTGTAGCAAAATATTCAAGCTATGTTTCATCTACATCTAATCACATCAACACTTTGTTTCAAGCAGTACCTACTCAATCTCATCAAATCCAACTCCTGAATCGTAATCTTGGGTAAAAAAGAGCAGCAAAATAGGAGCCTACATGGGTACTACTAATAACGGAATAAACAAACACATCCGCAATAATTTTAAGCGCTAGCCCTTGTGTTTAAAATATTGAGTATATACATTCCGGGATCAATCTGTACACTAACTAATTAGGTAATTTATTTTCTTTATAGCATTTTGCACTGCATAGCTTAATAGCCAATAACTAGTTATTAATTATACTACACTAATAGTTATATAAAGTTCAATATATAATTAATTGATATATAATAATCTATATCATCTAAACTACTACTGATCCTGTATTTATTTCCAATTTCATTAATTTATAAAATGAAAACAGGATAATAGAAATAATAATAAATTAGAGAATCAAACACAATAGTTGTTGTGGAGGGAGTAAAGTGTTACGAGGTTTGCCGTCTAGATCACGTGGAAGTGCTCTAGGCTCTCGAGGTGGTTTATAACTAGGCGTCAAGCAGGGACTTAAAGTAATGACAATAATATGATGCAATTCGTAACTAATAGTATGGTATACTAAATGATTGATCTTGAGCACGAAGCTCTATACAAAGGAAATCCATCTTAATTATATAGACCTTCATGCCTATGGCTAGTCAGGACCGCTGCGCGGTCCTGGACAGCCAGCGTTCCTCAGCGGTCCATAACGTGACTTCGTCACGTTACCTTGTTTTAGTCATGTGACGCGGCGTAAATGTTGGCCGTCGTAACATAAAGGAAACAATTTAATATAAAAAAATAAAAATCCTAAATACAGTTTATATTAACATTAACTCAGTGTTAATTTGAATAATAAATTTATTAATTCGACTTTTCACCTCTATCGTTTTAGAGAAAAGACAAAGACTTTTAATTCTTGAATAAGAAAGACTTTAATTAATTCGTTAAAATCAAAAAAGGAAAATAAATCTAGTTTATTATTGTATTATAATTTAATATTTTTTTTTTTCAAAACCAGAACTAAATATATATTTCCCACCGAGGATATTTGAATTTTATAAAATAATTAGTTTGTTTTATTCTATACAATAAAGATTTTATAGACTAATATTCACTTGGAAACACCAGCGGCTGTAAATCCCCCCCCCCTTTTTTTTTTTCTTTAGACCAACAAACGAGCGAGATAGATTTTAGTGTTTAATTTTCAATATATAGAATTAGAATATATATTAATTTCAAGATCAAGATCATTTTTAGTTTTTGTAAATATATACTTGTAATTATGCCTTAATGATAAATAATTAATACTAGACCTATAACAAATACATCACAAAAAGAAAGAAATCACAATTCAAAGATCAAAGATCCGAGGTCAAAAATAACAGATATCCATCCACTCACCTACTCATGCATCCACTCATTCACCATTCACGTAAAGAAAATATAACACATACAATCCAATCCATAATCATAAGAGTGGAGTATAATACAATTGTGTGTGTTCTTTCCCATTCGGGTTGATACCTATAATACCTATAAAAAATAACATAACAAGCTAATACATGGATGGCAATCGCTAGTAATTAACCCTCCTATCTCTCTCCGCTGTGTGCCTGTACTTATGCTTATGGATAGGCTCTATAAAGAACCTAGCCAATATATTCATATTCGAATACAAGAACTCTCTATAAACGCCTCGAAAATAAACAAGAGACCAGAGGGTAATATCCATACATTTTGAATTCTTTTTCACTCCCCTTTTGCCTCTTTTAAAATCTACTTCATTTGGCTGTTTGTCTTTTCCAAAACAGCCTCTGTCTTTGTCTTATCTTCTTTTCGCTCTTTGGTTCCTTCTTCAATAGCTTCACCATCGGCCACATCGGAATCATTCAAACGAGAAATTTCATCCGAGATTTCCTCAGATTCTGTTAAATGTCCTTCTAATTCAACAGGTCTGTGATCAGCTGCATCACCTCCACTCATTTGCCATTCCATCAATTTGGAGAATGCTGAATGGGGATTGCTAGATAAAGAATTGTAAGTTCCAGTTTCAGCAACCTTTCCATCATTTCCTAATACGATAACGTGATCTGAGCGCTTGATAGTTGATAGACGATGGGCAATTGAAATTGTTGTATTCTGGCCCCTGAGTAAGGCTGCAAGGGCAGAGTTAACTAGGGTTTCAGATTCGGCATCCAATGCAGATGTGGCTTCGTCTAGTATTAGGATATCTGGATTCTTGAGTAAAGCTCTAGCAATTGCAATCCGTTGTTTTTGTCCTCCTGATAATTGTGCGCCACGTGCTCCGACTTGTGTGTCGAGACCTTCAGGGAAATCACTAATGAATTGACAATTTGCTTTTCGCGCAGCTGCGATAATTTCGGATCTTGATGCATGAGGCTTTCCATAGGCGATATTCTCGGCAACAGAACCAGACATGAGGACAGGCTCTTGACCGACCATTCCAATTCGACGGCGGAGAGACTTTGCGTTCATCTTTGTTATGTCTTGACCATTAATTGTGATCTTGCCCTCTGTGGGGTTATAGAATCGTAATAAGAGTGAACCAATGGTAGATTTACCTCCACCACTGGGGCCGACGATTGCAACATTAGTACCCGAAGGAATTTCGAAGCTGAGGCCGTCAAAGATCGTAACTGCTGGTCGTGTTGGGTAGGCAAAAGAGACGTTGTCAAATTTGATGATACCCTGTGCAGATTTAACCTTGGTACCAACAGTTGCAGGAATTGTAGGTTTACGATCTTGAAGCTCAAAAAGACGACTGGCCGCGCCAACACCTTTCATGAGTTCGGAATAAAAGCTGGAAACACCAAACAAACTCGACCCAGCGTAGGCTGTATACATCAAGAAGGATGTTAATTCACCGATGCTTATCATACCGTTCTTGACCATAGATCCACCAGTGTATAATAATGCCAAGATAGTCATGTTACCGAAAAATCCACTCGAACTGAAAAACGTTGCACTGATTAATGCTTCCCTTTTTCCTAATGAGAATATCTTCTTGATTTGTTGATTGTATCTGCCGACCTCTTGTGTCTCACTAGCGAAGGCTTGACTGGTACGAACATTTCCCAGTCTCTCTTCGGCGATTTTGGTTAGTGTTCCCAAGTTCCTTTGAATTTTCCGACTAAGATTTCTGATTGCTCTTCCATAAAAGAATGCACCAATTGCGACAGGAGGGAACATGAGACACAGAATGCTTGTAAGCTTCAAGCTCACCCATGCCATAGCTGTAAACCCTGCACCTCCACTGACCATGGCTCGTAAACCGTCTGAGAGATTCTGAGTGATACTCTTTCCAACAATAACCGTATCCGAACTCAATCGAGAAATGAGATCTCCAACTCTATTGGCGTCAAAGAATTCCGCATTCTGTACATAAGTTCGTCTATATAGCTGTGATCGAAGTCTGGCTACAATTCGTTCTCCGACTATTCTCAAGATAATGATACGTCCATAGTTAGCCGCAGCTCCCATAGTTAGAACGCAGGCAAGAGCAATAAAAAATTGAGAAATGTCCAGTCCAAAAAGTTTTTCGCCTTCCGAAGGATCTTTGGTGGCCAAATCAAGAATTTTTCCGATCGAGAATGGTATTGACATAGTGATTGATGAGGATATCAGTAAAAACATAAATGCTAAGCCGAGCCATCTTGCCTCGGGTCGAGCGATTTTGAGTAACCTCCATATTTCACCAAAAGCAGCCGTGTTTCCTTGTTTCTGTCCACTACTCTGTAATCTTGCGCTCAAGTTGACCTGCGTCGCTTTAGAAGCTTTCTCACTTCGTGCAAAATCTCCTTGTTCATCGATATTGTCCTCTTCTTCTTCTTCGCGCCTTTGTCGTTCTCGGTCGATGTGATCCTGTCTATCTGAGCCTCTCGGAGTAGTCTGCAATGGAGATGTACTGTTGAATGAGCGCAATTGTGATATTGCCGGCTGCCATGGTGATGACAATCCAATTCTTGTTTGCTGGTAGAGACGACTGGTAGAAAGTTGTGGGTTCGCCGGCTTAGACGCGGGGCTCAATGGCGATGGGAAGTTGTTGAGGTTGGATGAATATCTTTTCGCAACCTGGGAAGGACCAGAAGGGGTCCATCTAGAAGCTGCTGGAGCTGGAATGTTTTTCGAAAGTTGCTTTATAGCTATATCATAAACCGAGGCGCCTCCCCAAGCATTGCCTAAAGTCAAGGTGCGTCGCATTGTAAAGTTTTGACGCTCGGATTGTGTGCTACATCCGCTGAATTCACCGATGAAGCTGTGAAAGATACAATCGCGGAACTGTCATTATTGCGCGGGGATCTCAAAAGTTATGAATGCATTGAAACGAATTGAAGATAATTGAAGGAAGAAGAGTCTCAAAATTCCCATGGAAACGGAAACAATATTTTATTTCTTGGAAGATTAAATTATTTTTTAGATTTATTATTAGTAGATTTAGTTGGTCTAGTTGATAGATTTAGTCGACCGGTGGACTTTAGTTTCCGTCATCGGTTTCCTTCCATCATTTTTATTCACCTACCAATCATATGAAAGCTCAACGTGGGGCTAGACTTGACGTTGGCTCGGGCAGGAATGTACGAGCGCAAAGGATGGGTGGGTGCTAAATTGTTGTAGAACATTCGATTGAAAGGTAATAAGGTTAATAATAACTACTTAATTAAGGTTACCTAGTAATAATAAATAATAAGGCTACAATAAA
This sequence comes from Sclerotinia minor, assembly GCA_025389075.1. Classification (NCBI taxonomy): domain Eukaryota; kingdom Fungi; phylum Ascomycota; class Leotiomycetes; order Helotiales; family Sclerotiniaceae; genus Sclerotinia; species Sclerotinia minor. The sequence goes on along the minus strand of QRFH01000011.1, from coordinate 1,497,209 downwards.
AAGCTACCCGACATCTTCATGACAACTCTGAAAGCAGCTCCAACAATATTCAACAGCACATCTAGAAATACTTTGTAAATCATCATCAATATGCCAATAAATTATAGCAAATGGGTAAGTTCATTACATCTTCAATATCTGAATACATACCCCTCATCGTCGTCTCTCCCCCCCACTTCGAAAGGCTGAAAGTTCAAGGCTGACAAAATATCAGGATGCGCTTGAGTTGAGCGACGACTCGGACATCGAAGTTCACCCAAATGTTGATAAGCGCTCTTTCATTCGAGCAAAACAAAATCAAATTCATCAACAGAGATTCGAGAGGAAGAATAAAATAGACACCTTCAAGTACGAGCGAATCGTGAATGATGGTCTTCTCAAGAGAATAAACGCCTTACTGGTCGCTTTACAATCCTACAGCCCTCAAACCGACAAACGTCCAGATGATCTTGCATTTCAAGCGTTGATGGAATCAACTGGTGAAGATGATTCTCCCCCACCACCCCCAGAAGGGGTACATACCCACGTGAAGGAGGCACCCCCTACATATTCTAAGATGATGGCGGCGCTCATTGATCAAGTGAAAACAAAGGTAGACGAGGACAAGCCAGAGAACCGTTTCGAAGCATATCTTGCCGAAATCAAAGTACACCAAGCAAAGGTCGAGGATCTTCAAAAACAACTTGCGGTGGAATTGGAGACTTTGGAGAAAGAGGAGAGCAAGAAGATAACCAGTGAGAGTATACATACTGGATTCGACAGCTCTTTCGTATCAAAAGCGGGCCCAAAGCCAAAGGCCACAGAAGCGAAAAAGGCTCCAGCTAAGGAGAAAGTCCATGCCGTGGAAGTTCTAAACCCTCATGCCCTTGCCAATAAAGATGGCTCGAAGCCTGGTGAGCAATCCTCGGGAGCTGATGCAGATGTCGATGAAGACGAAGAAGAAGACGATGAAGATGTAGAAGCTACCGAGCTTGGAAAGAAGTTTGCACAAATTAAGATGGGCGATTATCGTACATGCCTCCAATACATCTCCTCAAATCCAACAGTATTAGCAGAGAGAGAGACCGATGGTTTACTCGTTATGGCCTTTAACTCTGCGATTGCAAACAAAGATGATTTCGCCAGGCAATGTGTCCACCAAGCTCTATTACTTCAATACTGCAGGGCACTCGGCAAGGATGGTGTTGGCTTATTCTTCAAGCGCATCACCACCAAGGGCCACCAAGCTCAAAAGGTTTTCTTCGATGATGTCAACTCTACATTCGACAGAGTCCGCACCAGAGCAAGGGAGATCCAGAAGCAAAGAGCAGCTGAAGAGGGGACGGAGGGTGGTGGAGTTGAGCAAATCCAACTTCATGCTGTTGATCCCGGTACCACTATCAACATTACAATTCCACCAGCAACGAGTGATGATCCAGAAGTAGCCAAATCGAGAGAATTATTCAACGCATTCCCACCTGGACTGCAACGAGCTCTGGAAAGTGGTAGCTTGGATGAAGTTAACAAGGTATTGGGTAAAATGAGTGTGGAACAAGCTGAAGAGGTTGTAGGTCAGCTCAGCGAGGTAAGTTAAAATCGCGATATCAGTGTTCATATGACCTTGCTAACACATATCTAGGGCGGTATGTTACAACTTGAGGAACAAATCATTGATGCCACAACTGAAGAAGGACAAGCGGCATTGAAGGAGTTTGAGGAAGAGGAAAGACAAAGAGCATTAGCTGAGAATTATGGTGATCCAGAATAAGTGTCCGTGGTTAGGTAATGGTAGGTGATAAAGGGGTTAAGGGAATGAAATGATTTGAAAAGTAAATATGCCCTGCGATTGAACAGGATGGCTGAGATCAGTAATGATTGAACCCATCTTCCAATGAATAAATAGTAATCACATTCCAAAATTCCATCATCAGAATAATGTCATTATAAACAAATCTTTAATAGGTATGCGCGTTTGTGCCACTCATTTTTAACGCCCCATTGCCCATAACTTCCGATCAGGCAAGTCTTGAACGAAATAAACAACCATCTTGCACGATCTTACAAGTCCATAAAGTGACCACCCAACCCGTCCAACCAACGCCCTTTAATAACCAGTAGCGCCGGGTGCTTTCTCATCTTTCTTCAAACTCAACAAAAGCTCTCGGAATTTCTCCTTGCCCGTACCATTTGCACCACCTCTAGTACCCTTTCCGCTCAAATCGACTAATTTGGCAATACGTTCCCAACTGGTCCCACCAGATGATGTATCTTCCCTGCTTGCCAAAAACTCCTCAGCCTCACGACGGGTTTGCGCAATAGTCTTCTCCTTCTTGGTATTGTAGTTCTCGTAGAAATCGTCAATGTTTTGTTGGGCAGTCTTAATAGTCTCCTGCTTTTTTTCTTCCGATCTTTCTTCCCGGGCTTGAAGTTGGAGATCGCGACGTTCGCGCCATTGCTTGATCACTTCTGGCTCTTCTTCGTCAGAAACTTGGGGTTGGTAATTGGTATATGTGCTGGTGATTTGTCCGGTTGATGAAACATTCTGTTTTTTATATATATGTATTAGTATTCGGAAAATGTAGAATATGTAAGAAAGTCTTAATGTACCTCATTGCGAGTATCAATGGCAGGGAAGGAACTCTCAAACTCATGAACCTCCTCTCCACCACCACCACCCAATAAATCATCATCAGCATCTTCTACAAGTGCGGCATTGTCATTGCCAGTAGCAAATTGATCCGCATCGTCTCCCAAAAGAGCCTTCTCACGACTCAAGAAATCATCGGCGCCTCCTTCGAAAGTAGAGTCGCCTTGTGTGGTTTGAGCTATGAACCATGTTGTTAATAAACCATACAGATTGATGTGAGTTTAAATTTCTAGAAGTAAACTTACCACCAGAGTCAAAGTCCTCAAGAGAAGGAAATCTGTCAGCCATATTGAAATCTAGAGTATTTAATCTGTGTAACTCTTAATTCGAAATCGCAAGCTGTCTGTTCCTGCTACGACGATACCGAATGTCAATACACATGCGCCTGGATGAGCAGGGGCAAATACGGAACTAACCGACGCTAAGGGTTATTTGGGGAGCTTTGAAGGGAACTCCAGATACAAACAATATAAAAGAATTAACAATTCTACTGAACTTTCCCCATTTTGCATCGAATCAAGTAGGCCCAAAAGGTTTTCAAATATCTAGAGAATATCTCTAGGAATTATCGTCTTCTCATTGAATTGATTTTCGAGATTTGCTAAAGTGATATCTCATTTTCGTGGTGTAGAAACAAAGCCATTCTTCCACTTGTAAATTCATTCGAAACAAACGCCGGCTGAGCAAACCACATAAAAGACAAACAACAGCTTTTATTATTGATTATTGTCCTATTTTCTTCCATCAAACATTTCAGCCGAGAAACATGGCATATAACGATGAGGCAGTTCTTGCAAAACTTTCGGCGTTGAATGAGACGCAGGAAAGTATTGTGAGTACCAATTCTAGTATCTCAGGTATTTGAATGCGGGACTAATTTTGTTTCTAGGTCACTGTCGCTCAATGGATTATGTTTCATAGGTATGTAAACAATGTTTGTTTTATTCGGGTTTTCATGTGTTAATTCATTGTTTAGGAGATATGCCGACCGCACTGGACAACTTTGGCTTCAAAAGCTGAAGGATTCTGGAAGTAATAAGAGATTGAATTTGGTCTATCTAGCAAACGGTAAGTTTTTTTTTTTTCAATTTGAAGTTAATCCACTTTGAAAGTTCAGAGCGTGTGAAACTATATTCCATCATTCAGAATTCAGCTAATAATTATGTCTGTTGCAGAAGTTGCACAACAATCGAAAGCTAGGCGCAAGGATGATTTCCTTATTGCCTTTTCTCCTGTAATCGCAGAGGCTACAGCAACTGCCTATAAAGGAGCTACTAGTGATGTCCAGAATAAATTGAAGCGAGTCGTGGAAGTTTGGAGACAGAGGCAGATTTTCGAGATTCCTATACAAGATGCGGTTGAGGCTAGAATTGAGGGTAGGTCCATCTGCGGATACGAAATAACATATACTGATGGATGCAGAACTCGAGAAATCCAGATCTTCAAACAGAAAAGGATTGGGCGGATCCCTTTTCTCCAACAATTCATCATCGGCACCAAGCGAACTTCAACCTCTTGTTGCACCTCAACAAACCATATCCAAATTAGTGCTTTCGACGAAGACTGCTACGAACTCTGCAAACACTGATTATGATAAGCTCACAGATCCAAATACACCAACACCTTCTGCACCAGTCCATGCTGCTCGACTCAATGGCCTTCTTAAGACTTTAGCAAATGCCGAGGGAGCTGTAGCTGAAGTTATCAAATCGCGTAATTTGTTGATTGAGGGATTGGAGAAATTGCTAGAGACAAACCGTAATGCCTTGGCAGAAGAAAAGGCTCAACTCAACCTCCTCTCTACGCGACGCACCGAAATTGACACTAAGAAGAGGGAAGTGGAAGACAGTATCATGCGAGGATTTGCAAACAGCAGTGAAAGCACACCCGCAGATGGCAGTCCAGGAAACCAAATGGCTACTCCTAAATCCGAACCTGATCGCCCCGAAGTCGAACCCTTATCACCTCCATTGCGGCCCATGAAAGAAGAATCTATTCAGCAAGAGCCACTTCCAGACTTTGACCTTAACGCCTCGGCTGGTATTACCAATGGTTCAATTTATGCATCTCAGTCCATGTCACCAACTTCTGGTTTGGATTTGCTAAGTAGTGTTTCTACTAGTTATGGACGCAGCAATTCACTAGGTAGCTTGAAGAAGAGGAAATTGAATGATGATTTTCCAGAAATGGGTGGTGATGCTATGGAGGGTTTGGACGCGGATGTGGCTGAGATGTTGAGACAGGATGCTGGTGCTGCTTAAGAAAGAAGATGGAGGAACGACGTTGTGAGATATTTAGGAGGGATGTCATCGATGAGAAGTAAATTTTTTAGTTGATGTGATGGATGGATTTTGCGTTAGCTATAGCTGACGCTAGGTGAGATTATGGTTGTAGGATATGTATGTACTGGTACACTAGAGCTGGGCGAGGTGATAATTAACTGGAAGATTGCAAAATACAAAAAAGCAAGATTGTTGAAAGAAATATACCATGGTGTGCGGATATGGATGGGCATTTGTTTGTAGGTACCTAGTTGTAGTTATAGTGGGAAATGAGATGTGTTGAATTTAATTAAATTCAATTGAATAAATCAAAATCAAACTCATATAAGACTTACATATATATACTAGAATTTAACTACAAAAGAATGAGAAGAAGATATTGAGTAATAATTATCTGCCATAAATGAGAATACTCAGATCATAATCTTAGATACTGGTGTATCTAACCGTGTAGTATTAGTATATTTAACCCCAAAGACATTCATTCATTGATCAGTTGAGCTGGTGAGCCAAGTTTCTGAATGAGTTAAGATTACGATGATAAGGAGTAGTGAGGATGGAGGTAGTATTATGGAGGTAGGAAGGGGGATGGAATTGGAGGTTATGGTGATGGGAATGAGAAGGGGAAGGGGAAGGGGAAGGGGAAGGGGAAGGGGAAGGGGAAGGGGGAAGGGGATGGGGAAGGGGAAGGGGATGGGGATGGGGATGGGGATGGGGGATGGGGATGGGGATGGGGATGGGGGATGGGGATGGGGATGGGGGATGGGGATGGGGATGGGGATGCGGATGCGGGTGCGGATGGGGATGGTGGGTAGTGATTAGGGTTTGTTTTGTATAGGGGCAGAATGGAAATCGTGGGGGGGAGTGGTTGGTTAGTTAGGTTAGTGGGTGGGTGGGTGAGTGAGTGAGTTGGTGGATGAGGTTAGTGAGGTTATTGAGGTTAGTGAGGTTAGTGAGTGAGTGAGTGAGTGAGTGAGTGAGTGAGTGAGTGGCTGGGTTATGGTAGGTAGGTAGGTAGGTATTTATATATATATATTTGTGTGTGTGTGTGTGTGTGTGTGTGTAATATTGGAGTGGAGTGGATAGAGGTTTTACATGATTGATTGATTGAGTAAATTGTTTGGAGTGCTGAGTGTTGTGTTTGGTTAATGGTTGTGGTTAGTTGTAGTTGTAAGATAGTAGATAGTAAGTAGATGGTAGACTTTTGGTATTTCTTGAGGGTCTTGGTGGTGTGAAGTAAGTGATGATAGAAGAGAGTGATTGCCAGGGTGTATGTGACTGATGATGGAAGGAAGTGATGATATAAGTGAGTAGGTAGTTGCTGGGGTGTATGAGGTGGGTAGTAGGTAGTAGGTATTGTTTGTTTGTGGTAGTATTCTTCGGGGGGGGGATTTAGAGTAGTGATTAGTGATTTGGATTGGGAAATAGCTTCATTGTGTGTGAGTGATTGTATGTTTAACGACAGGAATCCAATGAATCTCATGAGTATAGAGTTCCAGAGCCACTATCTCGAAATTGAATGTCTATCCTCCGCAGAGGAAAAAGTATTAGCGCACTTTGATGAAACCTGAGGTTTGCTTTGATGACCTCGGAGGTTTGTATATAATTCTGCGCTATTTTAATCATAGTATGGGACTAGTGATTTCGTGATTTGATCGTCGAAATCATATAAAAAATATGTTTGATTGTGAAGATGTTGGGAGGAACAACATTTTAGTTGCTGGAAAGTGTGTGCCGCCCATTTAACTCCCACCTCCCATTCATCCGAGAGAGAATTGATAATAATTCGGTAATCCCAAGGACAGTACCATTTCGATGGGTGAATTATACACTCAAATCAAGTGCAAGCGATTTCAGACTTGAAATTCTCCAACACGCTTGTGTTGAAAACTACACCTTATGACTGTGTAGGAGAATCATTCTTCAATAAATGAGACGACCAGACGAAGAACAAAAAAGCACAACTCCACAAAATTGCCGGACAACTCTTCTTTCAATGATTGCCATTCTTGACATAGGCCGGAGAGAAAGTGCGTATCTCATCAGGAACAGCGGATTGTGGCATTCGTGGTAAATGCCCGTAAAGTATTCGAGGTATAATGAAATTGGACTATTCTTAGACTTCAATGTATGCCTCGTCCTCTCGATTCCCCAAACATCCACAAATCCCATCATCTCATTTGCAAACTCTATCCCTTGCCGAACCAAGTCTTGTGTCCAAAAACCATTCGAGTCATCATGTACATGGATCCTATTATCCCAATATCAGTCATACCGTTCGCGCCTCTCCCTCAATGACACACATACCAGCAAATCCTCCCCAAAGAGCGATATAGTATGGGTAGAGCATGATCCTGCCTCTAGAAGTCTGCACAACTTGTTAGATTTTTACTTGAGTCGAAATAACCGTGGGTATTTTCCACCCCCCACCCCTCCCAATGCCGCAGAACAAAGAGGCAATGCACATACTTGGTTCCATTGACGAATGTGTTTCTTAGCACCTTCTTGGAAGAGCGCCTGGTAGTAAGGGACGCGGTTCTCGCGGAGCTTGTAGCTAAATTTTGGTTGCAATCAGTAAATGGTATTTCTTGAAGCCTTCGACCGCCGCTGGACTAGGGCAAGGTATGGTCTCCGCAGCATTTCCTCCAAGGTTATAGTTCTGTGTAACAGCTTGGGATCATGACTTACCCAGCCATTGTGTCTGTATTCGAAGCGTTACGGTTTGGTTGGTATTCGAGGGAATGGTTCGATGTTGAATTCCCAGGAAGCTCGGATTGAAACTCGCGCTAGTGATGCTGACTAATCTCATCTCAACTTTCCAGGAGCCCAGAATATTTTGGATAATGACAATTTCCAACCAAACTTTTACAAAGCATGCGATACTTTTAATGGCAATGATGGATCTGCATAAGTATCTGCCGAATATCTTGAGGTACGGTGCATCATAATGCGCCCTGCTTTACAACGACTCATTTCTAGATATTCATCATTGAATCTCCTTCGATATCTAGTACGCACAACGCATACCCCGCTGTCCACCGAAATTCGATGTGATAGTGTTGGTAGAAAATGCAATCGAAACTACGCAAGTTTGGGCATTGGATTTGAAGCTAGCGGTCAACATGGTACACACTTTGATAGCTCCGATTCCGCGAAATCACCTATACGCCATGTCATGTCAAAGAGAGCGTTGAATGGACCTCGCGCAATTGTGCCCCACGCCGATACGGAATCGATGACTACCAAAGAATACAAAAGATGGAAAGATTACTTCACGCCTCATGAACTCGAATATGAATCACGGGTTTCCAAAACGCCTCAAGGGGACGGAGTACGATTAGTAGATAACCCAGTTTATGAGAAAGACATAGAATTGTGGTCGGTACTTTTAGTGCACAGGCGACGAATTTATGGCATCGAAGGGGTGAGGATCATTTGGGAAGCAATAAGTACCAGGAACTTTCAATTGCCGGTCGAAGGTATGGCATCTTGGACGATGTGGGGAGCATTTGTCGATTTAGGTCTATATGATGAAGCTGTGCTTGAAAGTGTCATTCAATATGCAGATGACCTACTTCAACAAACTGGTCAACGCTGGAATGGACTTTACATGAGACTCATGTATCATCTTCTAATGAATGATAGAGGTGCTGAAGCATTCCAATGGCATCGAAAACTAATGGTGCGTCATCCGCCGCATGCTAAAGCTTTTGAGAAGTTATGTTTCAAAGTGATCACACTCAAAGGGGATATTGAAGCTCTCCGAAAAATTTATGAAGCAAGTAGATTTCATGTCTCGTACTCCAGCATCATGGTACCATTTTATCATCAAGGAGAATATGCATCGGCATACAAATGGCATTTCTCGCTCTTTCAGAAAAAAGACTTTCCAAAATCTGCAAGACCTACCGAAGATTTGATCCGACATTTGACAAAATTTAAAGGCCCGTTAGCTCTTAGGGTCACACGCAGTCTGGTACATGTAGGACTATCCTTACCTCCTGCTCTCGAGCATGAGCTTAAAGGGACTCGAAGTATTTCCAGTGAGATGATGAATCTCATCCATGGGGAGGTCTTTGATATCAAGCCCAAGAAATATGATGATGAATTAGGAGCTCGATGGCTTGCTACAACATGGGTACCATTGGATGTATCCATACAGTCCATTCATGCGCTTGGAGTCAGAGAAATTGGACCCTTATCATTCCAGTCTATTGCTCTGCGGGATCCGAATTGTAAAGCCATTATCAAAAGGCTTCAGCAGCTCACAGAACTTGGTATATCTCCCGGTCAATCGAAGTTTGTCAAGGCAGTGGAAACTTTTGCCAGAGAGGAAAATCACGAATTGCTGGATGCCTTGTTGAATAATGACCAGCATCCCGCAACACTTGACGATTGGATACTTCAGGAGAAACTCTTGGCTTCTTATGCAGCCAGGGGACAATTCAAGGAATTCAAACGGACCATGGCCATACGATTAGTAGGAAGCAGAACTCCTGATTTTGACGTTTACAACATACATCTCAGGATATGTGTAATTAGACGCCATTGGGATGCTGTGCTGAAGACTTTATCCGAAATGCGGATGAACCGTGTACCAGCGAAGCCAGCTTCCATATCGTGTATTCTGCGGCAACTATTGCGTCCGCGTCGGCGCGGTCGGCGACCGGTGGCAGATCGCAGGCACAGCAACTTTAATGACCTAACTATGGCGATCAAAATTCTAACTGGTATCATGACCTCCGGTTCATCAGTTCCAGTACACCATTGGTCTGAAATCATTAGACGACTAGGAATGCTTGGACGCGAAAAAGATTTACATAATTTGTGCATGTTTTTAGCTTCCTGGTATGGCTCAAAAAATCATGATCTGCTACCGGGTGCCAATTATCTACGACTCCGAGATCGCACACAGGTTTCTGATGACTTAATATCCCCAGGGCACCAACAACATCCTCTTAAGCGTCTCTTCCCATCCGGTTTACAGAGGGCCATTGTGGAGTGGGGCTTTAAACGAGCATTAACCAGTCCACCTCCAAATGTTCAAGGTCTTGCAAATATGGATAAAAAGACGACGTACAATATCACGAATGGCATTTTACTTTTGCGAGAACTTCACCATGTTGGTGTAGAGATTCAACCAAATGCAATTAGGAGAGCGGTTGTTGATCGCTTGATAGTTCTATATGGACCAGGAAGATCCACTGTTAAAGCGAATCGACGTGCTCGGATTTTGAATCCCATGAGCTTGGAGGAGATGCTAGCTGAAATCAATGCTTGTCTGCCAGGAACAAAAATGTTTTCTGGTCCAGATGCGGCAAAATATATTCGTCACCGAGCCAATGTGAGGTTTTTGAGAATTAAACGTTGGCGTATGAAGCGAGATGCTAGATTGCGATTTACAAGGAGACTCTTACCTCTATGATTATGGCATATGTACGAATAGTTGTATCATATTTTGAATGACGTTGTCTGGTTTTCTCATATATTTGCGATTTTGACATCTCATAAATCCGCATCTCTCAATCAAGTACATTTTTAAATGAACAGAAGCTCTTAGATGAATTCAGTATTGCAAGCCAAGTGAATCACTCGAGTTGATGAATCTTATACAATTCTGCCATCCGATTCATACAAATCTCCTGCACCTCGCACAACCTCTCCAGCACATCATTTACTCTTCCTTTATCTCACATTTCCTGAGGCTTTATTTATACTTATTCTACATCGCTAAAGAAATTGGCCAGTTAAGATTCTTTAGAGAGTAGGTTCTCATGTATCGAATCAAAATCACACCGAGTCTCTTTTCCGATACCTTTTAGTTTTTCGAATATTAAAAGTTTTTAGATATTTATTGTTTTGCAAAGGTCCAAAAGTTTCCGAATATTTACAACCTTTCAAACATTCATTGGGTTTCAGAGGTCATGAATTTTCAAATACTTCAGATTAAAACTCCTCAAAATAAGATATCCTCGTTATTCTCTCTACGCTTCATGGTTTACCAGCATGCCGGGACACCGTTTATTTTGCTGAAGATCTATTGGCCTATGGAGTACTGAGCCGTTCGACTCTTCTTACTATTTTAAATATTGCATTCATGGATGATCAGTGATGAGTCCAGGAATGATAGACCTGTGCTGTCCCATCGGGGTCGATTGCTATGAAAGTATGCTTCTTGTGCCTAATCCGTCATCACCAGTTATCCATCTTCAAGCTCACCAAACCTCTATACTTTTCAGATGACATGTTCACTCACTGGAAACATCAAATACTTTCTTTGAGGGTTCCTTGGAAAATCACCACCACCCATAATAATGTAATGAATGAGTAAACTCACCCAAGACTCTTTCGCAAATTTATCTATTCCTCTTCCACTCCCGCTTGGGATAACGATAGACTATCCCTTACACAGAATGTCATCTATCCATAAAAGTATGGGTTTAGTCAAGAAATCACTGTGAAAAATAGATGCTCAAGAGACGCTGTATCACGGTATTGCTGACTACAGAAACAGCAGTACAGTTAATGAATTTCTATAAAGTGAAGCGCACAAAATCTATTACTTTTAGGCTAATCAACAATCCATTACATTTCATTATCATCTGATCATATTTATTATTATTCCCACCAGCTAATCCATGAGGTTTTGGCTCATCACCCTTGTATCTTTCTCAACTGTCCCTCCTCTACCTTCCTCATTTCCCCATTCTCCAGTTGTATAATATAACAAACCGAATACTAAAATTACCCTTCCCATTCTCGGGCCCAATAGTCTCTCTCATCCTTCCCGAATTCACTTTAACGGTAATCAGATCGGTATTTCCATCCGCAAAAGCAGCACTCGGAACGCAGCGGATTTCTGATGAAGTGTGCTGATTTTTATTGGAATTGCTATCTTCTGGTGCATTTGGGCCATTGGATGTAAGTGATACGGCCGATATCTCTCCTTGTCCAGTCCAGTAAGCCTTGGCGCCTTTCTTGAATATTGCTTTGGCACGGTCCTGAGGGTAGTTAGCTGAGAATCTGGATGTGGACAATAAGAATAGGGGGTAAACGGACGGAGGGGAGAACAGATGTATTATCGGATTCCTTGGAACAGATGTTGCCCATCAGGGGATTTTGGTTGAAACTCGGCATTATGATGAGAGGCTTTTGGTTCTGATATGGACGGTGAATTTAGTTTCCTTTGGGATAATGGAGATTTGGAATTTGCTAGGGAAGTGTCTCGAGCTGGGTAAAGAACCAAAGATAAATTTATACTGGTGTTCGTTGATCTTCTTATATATACTAGCTTTTCTTTTCATTCAATAAAAGAAGTGTTTGCGTTTACGGAGATTGACCAGTCGAGTGTATTTATAAAAATATCCTATAGCATATTTATTGTGAATCAAAATTTGTTTCATCAGCACACGGCACAAGATCATGATTGAATTCACCACACATACTAAGAAGACTCATTATTTCGTCAGGGCGGTGCTTTTGGGGAAATTAGCGATAATACTAGGTTATTTCAACGTGTTAACCATAGTCTAGTTAGGTACCTATACAAATAAACTGCCTACTTAATGTAAGGAAAAGATCGATGGATAGCAATAACCTAGAAGCAATCCGGCTCTGTTCCCGTCATTGAAGGATATTCTTAAGGTCCTGATGAATATATCGGAGAATCTAAATTCATTAACACAAAATATTTTAGCATTTGGTATTGTCATTAACAGAGATGTTGGCCGAGAGGCTTTTGAAGCCACGGTGAATTCAACAATTTCAGCACAACTTGTCAAGGTCCAAGGCTCCGATACTAATAACTAAGATATTCACCACAAAACACAATTTTTAGAAGTCATTTTACTCCAGAGTCCCTCTTGCCTTGGAATGATTTGAGCATTGAGAACTTACATCTTATCTGCTAACCTATTAGACACACCCTCTGCTCAATTATCCCCAATAGGAATTTTCGACAATTTACGGGAGACAGTGAATGAACTATTTTAACAAACAAGCCAATCATAATATAAGAAGCAAAAAGCTATAGTTGCAAGAATGTGAAAATTTGGAAAAGGTTCTACTCCTTCTAAAACCAACCAACATGTTCAATACATGCTCGTATATCGACTCCAGCTTAACCATCATAGTCCTCCCTAGCCGCACTTCTGATCAACCAACTATCACATGTAAACGGCCGTCGCAACTCCTCTCCATTGACCTTTTTAATATCTGTTCCATCAACTTCCAGTCGTATATCATAAAACACGCTCACCTCTTCAGGCGTTATAGTCCTACTGGGTGGTCCCTTTGTTTCCGGCACTGATCTACGAGGAGGTGCAGCAATAATAGTCTCGCCCTCATGCTTTCTGACTACAGTGACGGAAATTCGCTCATGATTTCCATTGTTCGACGGAGATGAAGATGGTAGTACTGGAGTTGTTCCTCTGTGTCCGGTCCAGTAGAGCATCGTGCCTTCCTCGAAAATATCCGCGGGATGTGGGACCTGAGGTTTGTTAGTCGGGGGCTTTTGAAATTAAGTTTGGGGAAGCGGTTAATAAGGAGGAGATAGACGGACAACTGAAGATTGGTCTCCTGATTTATAGAGGGATCGGCCCTTCAGGGAAATTCGGGGTCTCCAGCAGGACATTTCGGTTAACTGTTTGGTTTGGTCTGGAAATATCCACAGTCTTCTTCGCAAACTATTTCGGCGCTTAAAAAGTAGCCCCAAGGGATTTCTAGTGAATCCATCATGGCTCCTCATTTAACTCTGCTCATTTCCCCTTTATATGGATGAATTTTCTTGTTTGTAGTACATGGAATTACCTAGAGTTTGAACGCTGGCTTTTTCCTTACCATCAGACATGATTTTGAAGCCATGTTATCGTCCCACATGTGCAGGCCAAACTCCTAGTCTTTGGTTTATGTGCCCATCCTAACTTTTGAACTGTATAATCATTACAACTATTTTGTGTTTGAAGGAGACCTATTTTCAAATCATAGAAAGTCATTTCATGGGTTTGATATTTCTTCTAGATGTAATTTTGAGCTCCAAAAGTCCTTTCATATGCCGGTGATAGCGTCGCAGTTCACTAAATAGACAAGGTGGTGGATGTAGGTGTTTTTCAATTTTATTGAATGGTAGGAAAAGGTTAGACGGGCCTCTGACAGAATCTACTTCATTGCTGCGCAACTATTCTATAGCATTTTCGGAGGATAAAATAAAATCCTATGAACAAGATTGTAGATATTTCGGGAGCGAAGGGATTCGAAATCCGTGAGGAATGCTAGTCGTGGTGCGGAGTTTTTAGTTCTCAAGTATGAAAATTTCACCGTATGCATATTGAGATATGAAGAACTAATTCGCTTGATGAAGAAAGGACGGATAGATCATATTGCAGTAGAAGAACACAGTAGCCCGAGTTTTCGAAATTGAACGTAGCAAAAGCAGAGCGATTTTTATTATTTCTAGAATTATTAGCCGATGCAAATACATACTACCCAGTCCAACTAATTACTTTTCTCCCGCCTTTTCAGCACTGGCTGCCTGCTTAATTAATCTCTCGCCGTTGATCCTCTTTGTAAGGCCATTAGAAAGCATAATACTATACCAATCCTTACCCGTCTGGATTTTTCATAGGCGATCCTCCAGGCCAGAGCGATCGGTAGATGTAGAAACAAGTCCAATTATAACACGTTTTTCATACTTCTTCACTACAATGGCACGTATCAAAACTGGGAGCGGAGCATCTGCACACATGCTGATTGGGTACTGATTGTGTGCGCGTTTGGCTTGAGGGCAGAGTTGTGGGATGCGTCCAGGATACGATATTCCGAGCTTCAAAATTCTTCCCTGTGAATGAGTTATAAAGCGTTGAATGCGTTGGAAGATATTTATCAGTGAAACAGGTGTTTTCGATGAGCCGCCAGAGCCGTTTGATGGATCTCCCATCACGATAAGCGTCTTGTTTCTGGTTTGGGAAATGCAAGACTAGATAGATTGTATTCGTTTCCCCTAACAACATTGGACATAGAATGGTGCAGAATCTCGGAATGGACTCCGTGGAGCGTATTATTATTCAGACGAACGTTCGGTTTCTCGCTTATGGAGTAAAGGAGTTTGATCGTTTAGAACTTGACTCCTTACCAACAAATTTGCTTGCAGGAAAACAAGAACAAGTATTGCCAGATGGCGTTTGAAGAGCAAAGCCAAACAAAAAACCAGCCGGCAGAGAATAATGAGGAAAAAATTTCACAAACTTAGCTTTTACATTCTCTAAGACCAGGAAAGCTCTTATGAATGTCAAGAGCTGGGGAGAGAGCGGAGATATGCAACAGTTTAACAAAAATATCTCATCTCATGAGTTTGATACTGTGAGGCATTGCTATGCTGTGAGCCTTGGTATGATATCTATCCAAAACAAATCCATCCTGTTGTGATCTCAGAATCTGAATGGTTATCTAAAATATATCTACATATGATTCACCTTGAGAGTTATGGCTGGGACTTCTCAAACTTAAGTGCTAAGTTTGACCTCTCATTCTGCAAAACATCGAACTTATTTCGCAAATACGGATCTAAGGATATGGGTTTGAGTATGTAAACTGTAGATAAATAAATATAGAGCGGTTGAAACATTGATGGAATGATCTTTCGTGAAGCTATTTCTTCATACACTTGTGCGTGATGATTGTATAACAATTAGCTACACCAACCAGGTCTCATGAGACATAATTCATTTGCATTTGTACAAACTTCAAACACCTTCATAAGCTAGGTCGCGAATGTGAGGTTCTTCCCTGGATTCATACTGTCGTCTCATGCTGCCAAGGTGACATCTGATGCCAAGCAGAAATCAATACGGCGAGATCCATCGATAAATATTTCTCTTGGTGCCCTTTCTTGTATTTCCAAAAGTATGAAGAAATCTACTTGCAACTAGCAAAATCCGTAGACCTTTTCGACACCATTCAATCTAAAAATACTATCGTCAATCCTTTTCGCGCTGCAGCTGTTACTACTCGATTTTCATTCAGATATTATTGCAAACTTGCGCGTTCCGAGAAAATAGCCACCCAGAAGAAAAGAATCACCATCGACGTGATAGTGAACATGTCAGTGATGGGAGGGCAAAGGACGCCCGCGGAAGAATTGCGTGCTTACAATGAGCGAAATTCAGCAGTAATAAATCCCTCTGCACTTCTAATTGGCAATGCAACTGACATGAATTTAGAATCCACGCCTAGTCTACAAAGGGGAACGCTGTCCAGATGCGCAGCTTTGCCGGCTGTCCCGTGTCATATGGACCAGAGGGGATGATGACAACATTGACGCAGTTGTGATTGCAGGTCCTGATCTCGTTCCGGAGGATAAACGTGAAAAAATCACCGTCACTGAGAGACTGGCTGGTGAGTATACCTGGCACTCATATTTTGTGAGATATGTGAATCGTAAAGAGACTCAGTCTCATATTTACGAGTACCATGTGGCCGAGGTAGACTTGATTGCGAGAGACTATCGCAACAGACATCTAGATTGATAAGCTGGGCAAAATGTCGACAGACTGTAAAATAAAACACGCTCTATCTACGATTGGAATAATTCATTGTCAAAATGAGTGTCGGGAGACCGAGAAGTTGTTAATATTCACATATGAGTCTCGCCTTGAAGTAATTCGAGATCAATTGAAAATAGAAATCGAATCAATTCTTTAAATAACGTAGAAAATGCAGCTAGGAGAATTCGTGATATAGGCCCTTCATTAGCAGTATAAAAACAAGTAGACCTAGTTCAAAAAGGCTCGTATCAATATCAAAACCTGTGATGCCAAATCATGATGCGGCTACTGGCAATGATTTTTGCAGTCGTCGCTTCAATAGGGAGTCATGACGGTGCAATAAGCGGTATCGGAACAGCACAAATAAAATCATGATTGTCAATCCGGGTCGACTTATATACTTCTATACCCATAAACTGCACTCCAGATAAATATAATATCTGAGCACATCATCCTACTGATATTCAGTCATGTAAAACAAAATACTCAAAGAAAGTGCTTGGTGTTTTTCTGGATTGACTTGTTATAAAAGATTATAGGGGTTTGGCGAGATTGATAAAGGTATGATTATGAAGGACTTTTCTAGAAGCAAAGAGCAAACTCTCGATAGTAACAAGCACAGTGAACCTGATAATGAACTAAAATCTTTTGGAAATTCAGGATATTGGAAGAGAAATGAAATAAAGAAATAGTTCAAGGTCCACAGTTTTGTCAAGCCCGCAAAAGAATTAAGATCACCAGCAGTGCCGAACTCGAGCAGCTGATAGTCCATTTAATCTAAACGGATGATAATGCTAATGTGTGTCTCCCTTTTAATTCAAGGGCATCAAAAAAGATGAGGAAAATAGTATCCTATTACCCAAAAGGTTACCGTCCAGATTCTTTGGGGTCCATCAATTTCCATGTCCATTTTGATTGATATTGTTCCTATTATGATTCATCTCATGATGATTCATACACAACTCGCAATAACCCCCTCACAAACATGAAAACATACAGGATTCATCTGTAAAAAGTGAAAATCCACCCTTTTTAAACTTCCTATTCATCTATAAGAACAAAGTCAACGCTCTTCTGTTCAAATCTCCCCATCCAGATTTGTTCAAGATTGTTCTAGGCGCTGAGCATTTTAAAATCAGAAGTGCAGAACTTTCTACTGTTTCCATACGGATTCTTTGACCTCTAGACTTCTTTCTGGGCTTGATAATACATAAACCTAGACAGACAGACTCAGTTGGATACTATTTGACATCCAAGAGGGTAGACATCCAGACAGTACACTGAGCGCGGACGTTTACTCTACCGCTGTCCTACGTCATCCACTATTAATCCAAAGATCTGTAAAAGGGAAGCATACAGCATGCCTCAAAAGCGCCTTATGTGCTTCCTAAATCAGGATGGGTGTAGTGATACACCTAACGTGAAAACTATCTCATTCTGATTTAATACCCGTACATGACTGACAGTGTTTAGCTTCCCACTCGAAGCACATTTCACCCAGGAGATAAAGTTATGTGGAGAAGCGGAACTATGAGCTCTGAAGTACCTTGTACAATTGTCAGTGAGGGAATAGCCACCACTGGGCAAATGAGACTTGGTCCCGACTTGGTGATGATTCGATTTGTGTATGATGCTAAATTTAATGATTTAAGTACAAGGAGAGTTCGCGAGCCGGAGATAAGATTGGCGACAAGCGATGATAGCGGTCCTTTCCCAGCTGTGCTGCAAGCTCAGTCTCAGTCATGATGAAGAACATTAATGGTTAGGTTTCTGATTTCCCGCAGTACTTAGGTAGCTTAAACCAATGAATATCGTTGATCTTTTAGATACATGCACATATCCGTGAAGATGTCTATGGATTGGATAGAGGTACTCCAATACTGTATGACACCCATTACCGACGGTAATACAAGCCTTGATCATACGAGGTCCACGCACTGTGGCTTCCGGAGAATTTTTTCGAGAACTACACCGTTGAGATCTCCACCGTCGAACGCCCTACCGTTAAAACCGACCTTCTTGCAACCCATCACAACCAAAAGCGTTCTTCTGTGAGATACAAAATAGGAATAATGCCTACTGATAAGAGCGATCAAGACTCCATGGAGAAAGGATTAGCTACGAGGCAGATCAATCATATTTGTACTCCCGCTAGCCTTGATCCAGTAACCTTGCAGCCGATTAAGCCTGATGGCATGACACAGGAAGAGTTTGAACGAACATTGCCTGATAAAAAGACGGAACGATATTTGGCATATATTCGGGGGATGAAGAAAAGAAAGTCACCGGACGACTTCACGTCGCATATCAGTAAGTAGCGTGGAGCGTAATAGCCACGGGCAAGAACTAATCATGAATGCTTAGTTGACTTGCGCCCTGACGGGTATCCTCGCCTGGCAGAGGCCATCGCCTGTAAAGAGGATTTTATGATGTATCGCAGGTTCGGCCATTTGCAAGCACGACTCCTCCTCAACAAGCAAGACGAATTGCGAGCTCTCGAATTGCGATTAGCTCATCTGGATGAAGGGTTCGAGAACGACTATCCCGATCGAAATTACTCTCGCGAAAGAGCCCATGCCGAAAGTGTAGATTACAAGGATCTCCTTGCTATGGTCGAGAAGAAGATGAAGGAGTACGGTCAGTCAGATCTGCTGCTAAGCATGACAAGTAATCTAATATAAGGGGTTCTTTGCAGCCGAGCTGCTAACTTTCGCACAAACTTTTGCGAATTTCGATCGGCCAGTGACGAGCGATTACCTCCAACTCAAGAATTACCTCGATTACAAGATACAGCTGTGCGCGCGAGATCAAGATTATATAGCCAAGCGGGATGACCTCATAACCCTGAAGCCTAGTCGCGAGAATACTTGGTTGGATACGAAAATTGAAGGAATACCACAGCTCATACCTTGTAGGGTGACTAGAGTGGGTATCTGCGATGAATAAACATAAAATACTCAGGCAGGTGCTAACTGTATCACAGTATATATTCTCCACTACGGTCCGAAATGCCCTCCATCCACATCAAATGGGCTACGCTGACCTTCTCTGATCACTGATTAGGAGCTCCAACAGAAGACAGATTCGAAAGACTCAAGTATAATCCTCTCAAGTCCTGATCGCGTCAATGTAGTGGTTACATTGATAATACTCGCCGCAATCTTACTTCTTCTGATTGTGCCGGTCTATCTTCTGTGGCTTATAAGTAACCTTAATACTTCGAGACCACTCATAGGGATTCCCATAATGTTGCTCCTTCTTTTCACCCTGATATTTTCAGGTGTATTGGCAGCTTTTACTAGGGCGAAACGACATGAAATCATTGCTTCTGCAGCTGCGTAAATATTTCCGCCGATATATAGATGTATACACTAACGGGTGATAGTTACTGTGCGGTACTTGTGGTGTTTGTCGGAAATGTTGGGCAAATCAATTCTAAAAACGGGACTTGAAGATTCTCAGATACAGTGCAGAACCTAGATTCGCCATACTTTAAAATATTCGAAACAAGCAGCTCTGGTCCATCAAAGGAGGAAACTAGAAGAGGAAAAATGGGTGATTTTGAACTTGACATGCTTGGTTGGGAAGCGTCCGATTGTTTATTGTTGTATTTATGAAGCGGCCCACGCCTACGACCACCAGCGGGTGTGCATCAAGGTCATGCCAACCACAATTACACACAGCCATCTTGAATGAAGGGTCATTAGGGTTAGGGATAATGATCCTTCGTAGTCTAAGTAAATATACTTGGCTTTTATTAGATTTCTTTGCATGTGGTTTTCCCAACATGGTTTCGCGAATGTGCAACGGAATGTGAGAGCACCAGCAATGGAATTCGAACAATGAATCTTATGGAAAAATAGCTTTCCATGTTAGATGAGTGATAGCTTGTAAGAATTTATAGACTGAAATCCTCCATTATCTAGGGTGGAATTGGTGGATTTTGGTCACAAGCAACCATCGATATGGGCTCATATCCTCCTACCTTGATGATCTTGTGCGGCGAAGATAACAACCTCGCCGCCTCGAAGTTGTTTAGTTTATGTTCGGAGAATGAATGAACATGAGACACAGGGCAGACTACCACTTGTACATTAGCTTGCTAGCAGACTTGCCTAAGCACATTTGTGAACGAGAATGTTGGCATATCATCCATGATCGTGAGAATATACAAGCTCCGCTTCCAAAAAACAATCGTTTAAATACGTTCAGCTGATGTTTTTCAGCTGTTAGTCAGACGTCAATACCGACCGGTGCTCATATTCAAGCGAAAGTACGGCATGATTTAACATAGGGTCGTTTGCTGAGTAAAAAAAAGTTCGGAAATTCGGGAAGTAACCTTAATGAAATAATAATTTTCTAACCTTTTAACTTATTATTTCACTGGAATTTTGAAATTGTCATAAAAAAGTTTTCAAACAAAATAGTTGAGTATTGTTAATTGAGGGCTTTTGTATATACAGTACTGATTGTATTTATAGACCTCGAATTGATGAACTTAACTTAATTCAAGAGAAGTTTTGTTATAATAATTAAAAACAATAATATATACTAAAACTAGGTAGGTATATATAATAAAACTGGAGCCTAATGAATAGTGACCAAAATACTTTGAACTCGGTTTATTGTATGAAAGGAAGGAATTATTCTGTAAGAGAGAAATGAATCATTTCATGAATGTTGACAGCTGAAAGAGGGTCTTTGTTGGCTTTCCGTTTGTCCTTGAACTCAAGGGTAACGGCAATCGCGATGAATCTGAAAATTTGTTTTACGGATGGAAGGAGCAACGGCAAGCTGGATGATGCTGTATGCTGGATGCTTGGACAACCAGGCCGTCGATGTGAAGCCCAAAGTGGATTTGATGTTATTTTAGGAAGCAATTGATAATTGTTTGGTCGTGCGGCTGAGACGTTGTGGATGAACTCTTTGGCTGAGCACGTGCAAAAGAAAATAAGCTACGACTCAATACGATCTAGTCTAGATCTTCGTCAAGGTTCTCCAGCCATTTTACAATCCACATTGTTGTTTTGATGTGTGAAGAGTCTGAAGATATTTGAAATTCCTGCAAGTACGTCCACTTCACAGTCTCCACCACGATACGGACTCACGGTTGTAGCGAATGCCGCCCCCTTCGGATTATACACTGTAGAGGGGCATTTCTCGGTTTTCTTCACCCTGTGACTAAGTGATGGAGCAGAGAAGAGAAAATTTACCCGTGTCATCACCATGGCCAGCGTGAAAGGCGAGTCAAGTTCTTATCCCAAGCCTTGTCTAGTGCCGGATAATTTTTACCAAACTGTCAAGTTTTCCGAAGTTAAGCACCCTTGAGTGCGGAAAGCGCCATGAACTCAAATCTGATCTTTAGATCATTCCATTTGAATGTTTCTTTGAAGTTTGCACTTCGAAGCTGCAGTGTTAAGATGGTCAGTGATTCGAACAACCATTGATTGTCAAATAACGGTCAGCCAACGATCAAGAGGAACTTAATAGCAAGACACAAACTGTTGAAATGGAAGATCACGAAATGGAATTGCGTGGCATCCCAACGGCCTGGGGTCATCAGTGATCACAGCAGGCAGCTTATTTCGTGTGCAGGTCCATCTTCGAAGCTAAAATGCTTCGGAACTACTTACCGACCGGGGGGATCTTCACACCGAGCGCCCGATTCGTGTACAGCCCTGGCAATAGCCACAGCGAGTGTCGATCATCAAGTTTTAGATATGTTCTAGGTCGTGCTGCACATACCATACGACGATGTGGCGCATTTCTCCATCACGATGTATCGTGGATGAAAGCATGGCCTCTTAACTAAGAATATAGATTTCGACAGCTCTGTATGCTACCCCTCTCTAAAAGTATTTGAATTTCTTACCAATGATCTAGTAATCTGGTAGTTCCGGTCTCCTCCGACCTAGAATTTCAGCTGCTTCTGGAAATCCCCCTGACAGACGATATATTGACACGTAGTATTGCCATTACGACCTTAAAATTTAGGGGTTAGCATCTGCATGAGTTCGACTACATTCAGAGCTCACAGCAGCAACGCCTTGGGCGGTCAAGGACATAAATTATACATACTGTCAATGCGGGTCTGCCGAACTTCCAGACACCTGGACTTTGACAACTTGCATCTGTTTCCCGCAATGGTCCCACTTAAAAGCATTGCAATGCCAGACAGATGCTGTCATTATCTGAACTTAATTCAGGCCCATAGAACTAAGATTGCTCAAGGTAATTGATCAGGCGATCTACATGAATACATCCTATTGCTACACGTTCTGATACAACGTAGAAGCTTAGAATGGCACCATCAATATTAAGGACGTTGATGCTACAAATTTTCTGATTCATAGATACGTTCCAGAATTGAAGACTAACAGAATATAGCACATGCAGGCCCAAATTGATTGATTTCAAAGGGAAGCATACATGAATGTTATGCTCCTGTCCCCTAAAGATTTTACTAAGAATACAGAGTCTGATATCAAAGCAACTTCCAAATACGAAGAAGTTAACTAATATCCAAGATTTCTAATTTCCAAGAATTCAACTACAAACAAATCAAGAACATGGGATGGCTTGCATCAGAACTAGCTTGTTGTGGCACGGCTCCAAAGTTTATCCCGTGCACTAAGCTTCATTGATCATGACCCTGGCATTAGCACCCAATCAGGCGAGATGCGCATCCTAATTAAGCTTCTTTTTATTGGCACTCATTTTTTCCGTCCCAAGTCGAAATAGGCCCACATGAAGGCAGTCCTAGTACCTGCATTTAGGAAATTCAAAGCGACGGTTACCACACTGCGTGCGTCGGAATTGACCAAGGATGGACCAAGGATTGATATTACAGAGATCAACATAGTATGAGCGCTAATTGCTCAAAGCGTCTTATCATTCTCTCGTCTACAGTTTCTACTCATTGGCGATTTGTGATTGAATTACAATTTTGAGTGAAGATTTCGGAGTTTGTCAGTTAGCAAGATCGTGGGAAGGGCAGGCGATTTTTTGGCATCGAAGGACTCACGAATGATATTCTAGACTGATGGGTGATATCTGGTTAGATCAGGATTTCTGTCCGAGTGTTTTTACATCCTACCATGAGCTAGTTGCTCGAGAGTCTTTCTGCACGCTGTTCAGCTCATTGTGAAACGAACCAGAGCAATGTTACTTCTACAAAATCCTACTCTGCATGCATTAGTCTACTTCCTTAGTCAGTCGAGGGCCCTTTGGATGCTTCGAAAAATTATATATGTAGGTTGATGTTTCTCTCCATATTCTTTTCCTCATCATCCAACAATCACATTCACTCTTCACTCACTCTTCATTCTGTTCTTCAATTTTTCCGCATTCACTCGTTCAAAATGCATCATCACGCAATCCTCATTGCTGGCTTAGCCGCTCTTGCTACTGCCAACCCAGCTCCTCAAAACATTGATTTTGCTGCAGTCAATGCCGCTCCTTCTCCAGCATTAACTGGTCCAGCTCCAACTGCCACCAAGGAAGTTGTTGTTATCGACCCCGCCTCAGTCTCTGCCTCAGGAGCTGCCAAAGCCACTGGTCTCGCTACTGCTTCGGCAACTGTTTCCCAGAACAACAAGCGCGGTTGGGGTGGCGGATGGGGAGGTGGATGGGGGGGATCCGGAGGATCCGGAGGATGGGGAGCTCCAAGTTCTACTACCGTCAAGGCTTCTTCCACCTCGATCTGCACCACCTCTACCACTGCAGTTGCAACTAGCGTCGTCGTCCCTCCTACCACCACTGATACTCCACCAGCAACCACCCCATACGTCAGCACTCCATGTGCTACTCAACCAGATGGTTACGGACCAAAGGTTCAACCAGACACCGTTGATGCTTTCCTTGCTTACGCCGAGTTCGCATCTGAGGCAAAGAATGCCGTAACTCCTTCCGGTTACGATCAAACCTTTGTTGATCTTAATGCCGCAGTAACTGCCAACACCTACCTCGGACTCACCACCTTTACCAGCTACGATGTTGCCCAATGTGGTACCCTTTGCGATAACACCGACCTTTGCACAGGTTTCAACATCTACGTTGAGCGTGATCCATCCGTCAACCCATCTGACGACTGCCCCAACCCAGCCTCCATCACCAACTACAAGTGCACACTTTGGGGATCTGGAGTGGACTCTGCTTCCGCCACCAACACCGGTCAATACCGCGATCAATTCCAAGTCGTCATCACCGGCTCCAACGGTTACTCCAAGACCGTCCCTCCTCCAAACCAACCCGGTTGGTCACCACCCCAACAATGCGGTGGAGGATCCAAGGGACACTCTCACCCATCTACTTGTTTGGGACAAGCCTTCTTCCCCGGTCCATACAACCCCGCTGTCTGCGCCAGTTACGCCATTGCTCAGAATGCTAAGAATCTTTCTCTCATCTCCGTCTGGATGCAAATGATCTACAAGTTCTTGAACTACTCTCCTTTCCAATGCAAGTTCTTCAACTCCTACATGTTGAAGAAGAATGGAAAGCCAATGGGTACTTACTGTTCTTTGTTCACTCAATCCTACTCCAGCGGTCAAGCTACCTATGTTCCTGGTGTATCGGGATCCGACACCTGGACTTGCGAGAGCTCTTACTCTTACACTATCTCCAACTAAGGGATTGTTTGGGAAGATGTGAGAGGATTAGACGATTGAGGATAGCAGGGGAAAAGCGATTTTTGAAAATGGAGATGGATATGGGATGAATGGTTAGGAAGGGTGAATTTTAATGTTGGTAATGTCTCCCTGGGACGAATTTTCTTGTCACTCCTTTATGTATAACTTAAGAAAACGCATGATTTTGCGGATGAATTGGTTGAATTCAATGTTTAATTTATTTCTTTTTTAAAAATAAATCTTTCCGATGATGCTATGTGAAGTGAATATGTGATGTTGGGGTGATAATTACTTATTAGATGATGGTTTTCATTGCTCTTTGGATAGAAATAAATCATTGGTAATAGGATTTTGAAGAGCTCAGATGAGTGTTCTTTATTATTCTTTTGGATTTAAAAATTGCCGCTATATTATCTCATTCTATTCTTATTCTACCTTAACACCAGACGAAAGACAAAAGTTCTCCGAAGACTTTTGTATTGCCAATCTACGATATTTCTCCGGAAATTCCTATCTGCAAGTCCCTGGTAGATTGATACCAACACTATCGTCATATGCTTTCATTCGATCGTTCCAGATAATCCACAATTGATATTCCTAAAGATCATCTCAAGATTTCGGGCGAGTACTTGAAGGTATTTCATAGAGTTGTTAATTGGAAGGCTATATAATCTGAAACCTTTGGATTTTTCTATTTATTCATCGAGGAAGTAGGTAGTTGTTGACTTACTATTCTGGATCTCACAAAATGGCAAAGTGCATGAGTAAATATAATCACAGTTGGTCTGGCAAAGAACACAAAAACCCATCTAAAACTACGAAACCATTACAAACCCTAACATTAAAAAATCCATCTCAAAACCTTCTCCACCTTTCCCCTCGCCGACCTCTCCCTTTCCCTCTCCTTCTCATCTTCTTCCCCCACAACATGCACATCCGTCTCTAAATCCATATCCTCATAACTCACCACCTTCGTCCTCTTCACCCACTTCCAGCCCAACCACATGATCGCCATAACCGGAAGCTCAATATAATAACTAACAAAATCGACGGCGCTAAACTTCGGACTAAACGAACTCCAGCCCTGCACCAACACAATCACCACATTCAAAACGACACAAATCCACGGTCCCCACGGATACGTCCAATTTTTGAACGGGAGAAGATGTGTTTTGCCCTGAACCTTTAATGCTCCGCGAAATCGTATCGATGTAACACCTATAGCAATCCAAGCCAACTGATTACTCACCCCCACGAGATTTTGCAACCAACTCCATAATTGACCTGCACCGATAAAACTCGCTCCGAAACAGAGTCCGCTAATGGCACTTGTAGCTAGAACTGCTGCCCAGGGGACGCGATTTCTGTTTAATTTGCCGAAAAATTGAGGAGCGTGTCGGTCGACGGAGAGAGTGTATAAAAGTCTGGTCCCGGCAAATAAGGCATGATTACCGGCTGAAATAACAGAGGTGAGTATTACAGCGTTCATAAAAGAACCCGCTGCTTTGGCGCCCACCATCTGGAAAACGAGGGTAAAGGGAGAAGTGGCTGTTGATTTGCTAGAGAGGTTGGGGTAATTGTAAGGAATGTTGAGACCGATTAGGAGAACGGAAAGAATGTAGAAGATGAGAATACGCCAGAAGACATTTTTTACTACGCGAGGGAGGTTTTTCGTCGGATTTTTGGTTTCGCCTGCCGTTATAGCGATGGATTCCGTGCCGCCGTCTAGAAGTGGGTTAGGATTTGCGTTTTTGGGGAGGGAGGGCCAAAACTTACACGCAAAAGATGCGGTTACGAAGACAGAGGCAAATCCACCAATTCCTCCTACGAATGGTGCGTCACCTATGTACCAATTGTGTGCACCAAGATATGTGTGAGAAGTGCTACCTCCACAATTTACTACAATTCCAAGAATTATGAAGATCTATTAGGAGATTAGTATATGCATAGACCTTAAAAACATAGGAAAGACAAGCAAAGACCTACCGTTATAGTAACAACTTTCAAAAGACTCAACCAATACTCAAGCTACAATAATCACGCGTCAGTCTCTCCCTATACTCTCTCGAAATCAAAAAATCTCACCTCCCCATAAGCCTTCACAGTAATAATATTAGCCAACACCAAAAGCACCCAAAATATCAACGCGAGTCCCCACCCAGGCAATCCCGTATCCCCCCAATACGCCCAAACCAACTGAAGAGCCACCAAATCCGCCGCCGTGCTCACCGCATCATTAAACCAATAATTCCACGTTAACGCGAATCCCAACCCATCATCTACGTATCTCCCCGCAAACGTGCAGAAACTACCTGCTATGGGTACATAGGCTGCCATTTCGCCTAGCGAGAGCATAGTAAGCATGATGATGAAGCCGACGATTAGGTATGCGATGAGGACGGAGGCTGGACCACCTGTTGCGAGGGATTTTCCCGTGCCGAGGAAGAGTCCTGTGCCGATTGTGCCGCCGATGGCTATCATTTGGACTTGGCGGGCCGAGAGGGAGCGCGCGAGTTTATCCGCGAGAATTGGACGTTCATGGTGGTCGGCATTGTGTGGTTTGTTTGCTTCTGTGTCGCTGTTGTGGTTGATCACGTGGGTGTCATTTTTTGACTGGAGGTGAGGGTTTGACATCTTGGAGGACGTGATGTCGATCTTATTTGTTACACGTTGTCTTCAGAAGGTATGCAGGTGGAGCTGAAGCTGGAGGTTGCGGAGAATGGACGGTCGATTCAAGTCCGCATGCGAGTAGATATGTAGAGTCTCCATATTGGACAAAAATCTCACTGAAATAATTCACAGCGATGATGAAAAATTTGCCTATAAAATTTCGTGATACAATGGCGTGCTTGATTTAGTTCGAAAATGGTAATTTATTCGTTCGGAATATTACGTACGAGGTGTGAAAATCGTCGAAAGGAGTGCGGGGTTGGCCTACCCTTAGAACCTTAAAACTCTAAAATCCTTCCCATACGAACTTCTGAATTCTCTCTGAAAGGTCATTAAACTTATATAGGAAGAATTTTATATATATACTCGAGTACTTTTACTAAATAAATGTCAAAAATTGAGAGTTCCATATTTGAACAACAGTATGTATAAGTGTTAGAAACACGTGACTACCGTACTAGGAGGCCATATAGAAGGACGCACGCTAGTTCTGGTGGTTATACCACCACTATATATTTTTTATAGTAAGTCTCTATGTAGTCAGATAGACAATAAGATAATGGTATATATCTAAAAGTAAAAACCGAATTCGATAAGAGTGAGATTATTATTACTTCATTTTGAAATTTTTATATTTAAATCTTATTTTAGATTCTATCTTCTCAATCTTAATCTAAAAGATGAACAGGATCAAAGTTTTATAGATAGAGAGTGAGATAATCCTGAGCTACTATCTTCGTAACAAAAAATCACGAATAAGTACGCAGGACCTGAGGATGCACTTTTCTCCGGGATGAAAAAAAAAACATAAAAAGCATCTCAAACTACAGAGATAGAATATAAAGCATGTAAACGCATGGCTCGGTAATTATAGGAGAGGTGTATTTTCATTTCAAAGAAACAAATCCAAATCAAAATCTCATCACAGAAATTTATTCTAACTACCTAAGAAAATCGCATAACATTGACGCGTCATTTTTCATAGCCTCCGTATATCTTGTATTCATTCGCCCAGCCAAAACCAGAGGTACTCCAATCGAAAACGGACTAGCCTGACCAAATTCAAAAAAAAGGGCTTGAGAAGGAAATAACAAGTGCCAGATGAAAAATAGAACCAGCCCGATTTTGCCACACACACTTGCAGACTAACTATCTCTAAACCCGTCATCTGCAACAAGGTAGAGATCAACTGTCCCAACAATAAGTGAGCTACTTCCCGTGGCAGCATTTCCAATACCAAGTTCGGTTTGTCCATCGTTGTTTGCTATTTAATCTATTAGTATATTTTATCCCTTCTTATGTGTCTTGACCACGTGAGAGGTTTATCAAAGAATAGCAACATACCATTGATGAGAAAGAATTTCCCATAAATATTTCCATTGGCCGTACACGACACCTTCAAATTTCCATCTACACTACAAACTAAAGGCCAAGCCGGTACCACCCATCCTGTATAGCCTGCGGGAGCGACTTTGATGGATGGAGGTGTATATGATGCGGTAGCCCATAGAATATATAGATCTGACGTCAAGTATCCGGTAGCAGCGTCGTAAGTAAAAAGGAAGACTTGTTGACCATAAGGTAAATTAAAGCCAGCGAAATATTCCGGAGATTGTGAAATCATAAGACTAGTTCCATCAGCACCCGTTCCCGAATTTCTAGCCTGGATAAAGAAGCTTGCGGGAACAGCCTGAGATGGGCTTGGAGACGGGACAGTTGAAGAAGTTGAAACATCAGGAGGATCAACCAAAGAACCTATGAGGGATAGTTGAATATTTTGGATACAAACGGCGACACCGACTTGGGGTCCTGGCCCATTGCACCTCAAGGTTGGATTGAGGAGCGCTAAAACAGCGATATCCAAGCCGAGAATTCCTGGGCGGGCAGCAATACTAGCACATGTGTCGCCGGCCCCTGTGATGTAGTATTGACAGCAGTCCCTGGCCGTTAAAGCAAGGGCTGCGGCAGGGGCTGCAACTGTGCTGCAAGCGCTTGCGGATGCACTGACAGATGAAGATGAGCGAGTTGAGCTTGTGCTAACTGTGGTAGCGATGGCTCTAGTACTCGAAGACGACGTAGATGCTCTTGTAGAACTGGTAGTCAGAGCCTGTCCCTAAACATTAAGTCAATATCCATCACATATAAAAATCAGTAGAGACCGAAGAAAGGAAGACTAACTACAGGTGATATTGAGGAAGATCTAGAAGTAGAAGATGAAGAAGAACTAGAACTAGACCCGGTACTAGAAGCCGGAGCAATTTGTGCCGCCAAAGTGGTACTAGATGTACTTGATCTGAATGTAGAACTAGTACTCGACCTAGATGTTCTTGATGTTGAGCTGGTAGTCAATCCCTCGCCCTATAATACATTAGCATCCATCAATTATAAAAGCAAATTCATCAATCCGAAGAGGTGTAATTACTGAGACCGATGATGATGAAGACCTAGAATTGGAGCTAGAACTAGGATTGAAACTTACAGCAAGTTGTGCCGTCGAGGTAGTCCTGGATGTAGTTGTTCTTGTCGAACTGGTACTTAATCCTTGCCCCTATTTGAGAATTTAGCATTTATCATACCAACGAATGAAGCAATTTACCGCAACGAATGCCGAAGACGACCTAGATGAGGTAGAAGATCTCGAGAGCGTCGAGCCTTGATACTGGCCAAGTCCACAAGTTCCATATGCAGGGTTACAACCACCGGTACACCACTCAGCTCCAGCACCACAGTATCCAAATCTCGAACAACAGTTTCCATTAGTACTTCCTTGACACGTGTACTGAAAGGAAGAAAGAAAGCCACAAGTTCCATCAGGTGATACTGTTAAAGCAACAGCACTGGAAGTTGAACGAACGGAACTGGATATGAAGTTCGAGTGGATGAGAAAATAGTGGTAGATCTAGATGTAGTACAGGAGCCAACCAAGCCCTTGAGAATGTGTTATTATAGTAAAACGGTTAATGTAAGATGCAAGACTTGAAGAAAACATACCAGTTGGGATGGCGAAGTGCGTGAAGTAGAGGAAGATGTCTATAAAAAAGATTAGAGCCATATCAACAGTATGGAAATAGTAAAAGAGGTTGAAATTACTCGAGTAGAACTAGAACTAACGACGGCTATAAGCGTTGAAGAGGATCTACTGGAGGAAGATGACTATGCTATGTTAGAAATAATGTGGCTTGTGAAATGAAGAATCCTTTACCCGAGATGTAGTAGAGCTAGGCGCTAAAGCTACGGGCGAAAAACTACTACGGCTAGAGGAAGAGTATGATGTCTGTAAAAACATTAGCATTAGTATATTCTCATTGAGAGCATGGCTAAATTAGGAAGAATGACTTACCGTAGTCGATGTAGTACTAACACCTAAAGCTACATTCACCGACGAGCTGCGGGAGGAAGAGGAAGTCTATAGAAATCAGCATTCATGTGTCATATGAAAAGCACAAGGGGGATATAAAGAATGTTACTACCCGTGTTGTACTGGAGCTAACGCCTAGCGCTAAGTTGGTACTTCTGGAGGAAGTGGTGAATGTCTATACAGATATTAGTATCATATTGCTATGCCGCATCGTAGATGTGGCAAGAGAGAATATCATTACCCGAGATGTAGTGGAGCTGGCCCCTAGACCTACAGTGGTACGAGTCGACGAAGTTGAAGGCCCAGCAAGCCCAACAACTGTAGTATTGGTTCGACTAGTACGACTAGTCCGGGTCGAAGAAGTTGAAGGACCAACAAGTCCAACAACTGTAGTACTGGTCCGACTAGTACGGGTTGAAGAAGTTGAAGGACCAGCAAAACCAACAACTGTGGTACTGGTTCGACTAGTACGGGTTGAAGAAGTTGAAGGACCAGCAAAACCAACGACTGTGGTACTGGTTCGACTAGTCCGGGTCGAAGAAGTTGAAGGTCCAGCAAACCCTATTGCAGTACTTATTCGAGCTGTTCGAGTTGACGAAGTTGAAGGGCCGACAAACCCAATTGCAGTACTAGTTCGAGCTGTTCGAGTTGAGGAAGTTGAAGGACTTGGAAGAATGAATGATATGGGTCTAGTCGTTGTGGAAGCTCCAAAACCAACATTGATCGTAGCAACTGCTGTTCTCGTACCTATTAGGTTCGATACTGTTGGAGATGCAGGCGGGTTTGGAAATCCAATAATCCATGGGAAGCCCAAGAATCGCAGGAAATTATAGCGTGAAAGCGTATCCAAGAAGCTAAGGAAATCACCGATTGAGATTGCATCATTAGCGGCCTCTTCTTCAAACTCAAAGATGGAATCTAATCAGGCTCTGCGTAAGAAATCGGCAAGAGCAGCAGCATTCAAACCCCTAAGATACTGGGAGCAGTAATATTTATTGACCCCTTCGCCTTGAAGGAATTGGAAGAGTGGAGTGGAGGGTGACCATTGTCCACCATTTGCACCGTCATTTTTTCCTGGATTATTATTGCCTGGATTGTTGTTTGACCCGCCATTGTTACCAAAGCCAGGAAAGCCCGGGAAGTCGGGAAACCCGGGAAACCCGTTTGAGCCTCCATTGCCAGGGGCAATATTCCCCGGTTTGTTGCTCCCTGGGTTATTGTTCCCCGGGTTGTTGCTCCCTGGGTTGTTATTCCCCGGGTTGTTGCTCCCTGGGTTATTATTCCCCGGGTTGTTGTTCCCTGGATTGTTGTTCCCTGGATTGTTGTTTCCTGGATTGTTGTTCCCTGGGCTATTGTTTGAACCACCACCATTCCCAAAGCCAGGGAAGCCAGGGAAGTTAGAAAATATGTTTGACCCTCCGTCTGCAGGACCGTTATTCCCAGGGTTATTATTCCAAGGGTTATTGTTTCCCTGATTATTACCCCCTGGACTATTGGAGCCGGAGCCACCAGGACTATTTGGTTCACCGGAAGCACCTCCTGACCCTGAGTTCCCGCCTCCACCACCAAAAAATTGGGAGATGAAGTCGGGGAGAGATTCATCATCTAGATCTCCTGGCGTGTTCACAAGGTTGCCAATTGTAGGGTCATCTGAATCACCGGATTGTGGAGAAAACAGGAAGCATTTTGCTCTGTACAACGCAGATCATTATTAGCAACTACCTTTCCTATATGCTTGACGTCTCCATCCAGAACTTACACGTCTGCCTCTCCTTCTGCTCTAGCTACCTTATCACCAAGACCAGAATTTTCACTCAAACCAGTCGAAACGGTGATACTCAGAGCCGCAGCCCAAACTGCTGCATTACGAAGAAACATTCTAAACGTTAAAAGATTGTGAGAGTCCAAAAAAGGATAACTTAATGAGTGAACAGTGATGAAAAGAGATGCACAAATGAGAGCGCAACGAAGAAAAAAAATCACACGAAGCACCGTACCTTGCCAAGTGTAGAGAACCACTATAGTCTAGTAGATGGGCCGGCCCCCTTATAAGCAGATATATTGGCCTAGTCCCCCCTCCCTCAAGCGCGTGCATATTCAAGACTTACGCGAAATATGTAATGTGAATTTCCCAGCATTCTTGGAGCGCGACAACCAAGACAACATGGAAAAGATGTTCGTGATTTGCAAAACATGCAATGAGGAATGGAGCTTATCAGCAGGCGAGATGCAATCAAGTCAAACATCTCCGCTACTACTGGTGAGACCGAAGTCGAAGGGATAAATAATGATCCTCCCGACGGAAACTTACTGGCCTCTTGCGTGCCTTCCCGGACAGAGGCCAAGTCTTTAGCATAAATCTCGATACTGGTGATATTGCGCGATTTAACTTTCGGTTCCCGTCAGATACTCTGCTCTAAGATACTCCTCACTGATGGCGCTTGAGTAGTACTTAAGTGTAGAATTGATAGCAAATCTATCACCAAGAATATGCGTGCTAGAAGACGACTCCGTGTCTTTTTTTTTTTCAGCATAGAAAGTTTTTACATATCTTGAGAAGGCAAGAACCTGCCAATAAGAAGTCTGGTAAGCTGGCGTCAAAAGCCATTCAGGACTATGTCCGTTGCAAGTAACGAATTGGGATGTAGGAAATTTTGATTACACTCAGATGATAAGATTACACTCGTGAAGGTGGCCGGGAAGACTCAGA
The DNA here is from genome assembly GCA_025389075.1 of Sclerotinia minor. Lineage (NCBI taxonomy): Eukaryota > Fungi > Ascomycota > Leotiomycetes > Helotiales > Sclerotiniaceae > Sclerotinia > Sclerotinia minor. The sequence continues at coordinate 1,463,396 of QRFH01000011.1, read as the reverse complement.
AACTCGATCGATCTTTGATAATAATTACACTTGCTCTGACATCCTATCCTTGGAAAATATTCATACACAACGAGTATGGATTGTGAAGTATTGTGCACATCGACTTAGATGCCACCATATATGGACGCAGTATGCTTCAGACGAAACTGTCGGATGTTCAACACTGAACATCGACTGGTATAAAACTAAGCTGAAGTCTTGAAGGATATTCTTTGCACTACGCAGGGTAGGTAAACTTTGAAACAGCAGGTGATGTGAAACTTCTAGCATGATAGATAGATAGACTCTTTTAGATTATTGGCGTGTTTGTGTTGACAGAGACAGAATTTGGGTTCTGGGTGTTCCTTCAAGTTTGATTTAGGTTATGGTCCGTGCATGTATTATTACATAATAAAAACATCTCCTTTCCAACCATTCCGAAGCCAACCAATCAAAAGAAAAGCGTACAGACCTCGCAATGCTCAGGGAATTGAAAGCTGTGTCAGGAAATCGATGTAGAATTGGAGATGTGCATTAACAAAAAGCAACACAAAACAGTTGATCGTGCCCAGGATCGAACTGGGAACCATCTCGGGATCAGATTACGGATAGAACCGAAATCAGAATTGATGAACACATGCTTGTGAACGAGATATCATAACCATTAGACCACACGACCGCTTGTATTTGATTGAAGTTGTAGTCGATACTACTGTATATCAATGAAGGCTTTTCACCCTTGACTTGTAGGAAACAAGTTGTGGGTGGGGAAATTATGCACTTGGAAAGTGGGCTAGGCTGGGTTCAAAGGCATGGGATATGTATCATAATGTATGAACTTGTACTCCATATTCGGGTACAACCAGTATGGAATAGATAAAATTAATGCAATCGTGAAGGAACATACCGAGTAACATAATGAATATCGAAAAGGGGTTGGAACAAAGAAACCAAGAAATAAGGGAACCTCCTAATTTGAGATGATATTGATTTGACACGGGCCGTGATTTCCCTTTGTAGTAGACTTTATAACCAACAACCCGTAACCATTGGCGGGCGCAGCAAGTGAGCTACTAATCAAGCTGCAACACAAGTACACAGTAGAAGCCTCCTCGCGTCTACTCTAATCTACTCCATAGCGATTGAGATTGATTTTGAGTTTGAGTTTCACCATTTCTTACCTACAGCTACAAGGTAATTCAAAAAGTTATTGATAACATCTCGATATCAAGACTTTTTGGATGAGCTTCGCATAAAGACAAAAATAACAAAATCAACAACAACAACAACAACAACAAAACGAAACCAAAAACATTCTTTTTTGACAACCCTCATCAACATTCTTAATTCCATTCAATAAATAACTCAACCTTCCTCTTCTTCATCTTTCCCTTCTTCTTTCACATCCCTTACATGAGCTCAGATGGCAGGTCGTTTTGTGCGCGCGTCGAAATATCGTAAGCCTTCTTACCATATCGCGAGATAGAGGCACGAGAGCAATCGCTGACGAGGAAATAGGACATGTCTTTGGTAAATCATCGAAGAAGGAGGCATGTTACGACAACTTACATATCAGTCGCAATGCATGGGATACCAATCTAATCAAGGTGGGATACCAAATACTTTGGAAAGTGATATAGAATGCAGGAATAAGGTAGCTCACCATAGAAATAGGCCAATCCTGAATATCTTTCGGTCAATTGGGAAGCTAGTGGTGGGGGCGCATTCGCTATTATTCCTTTGAATGAAAAAGGACGTCTGCCAGAACAAATCCCATTGTTTCGAGGACACACTGGACCTGTCCTTGATACAGATTGGTGAGTATCTAAGATGTAGCAGATGGAACAAAATCTCACTTCGGAATTAGGAATCCTTTCAACGATCGCATAATCGCTTCCGGATCTGATGATGGAAAGGTATTTATATGGGAGGTACCTCAAGGTTTCTCCCTTTATCAGGACTCTGAGGAACCTGTCGATGTTGCGCCTGTCAGCAAATTGGCAGGTCATTCTAGGTATGTGCCAGCTATACTGAAAGCTCTAATCAATTCTAACAAACTGCAGGAAAGTTGGACAAGTTCTATTCAACCCTGCTGCGAACAACATTCTCGCATCCGCGTCTGGCGATTACACGATCAAGCTATGGGATGTAGGCACTGGAAAGGCAGCTTTGACATTGAAGCACGGAGATATTGTACAAAGTTTATCATGGAGCGCAAATGGAGCTCTTATGGCTACCACCTCTCGTGACAAGAAGTTGCGTATCTGGGATACTCGACAAGAAAGACCCGCACATGAAGGTCCTGGACATACCGGCGCAAAAAACAGCAGAGTTGTATGGATGGGAGAACACAATCGTGTGGCTACTACCGGATTCTCCAAGATGAGTGATCGTCAAATGGCTTTGTGGGATGTTGGTAATGCTAAAGAACCAATTGGCGGGTTCACTGTTTTGGACTCTATCTCGGGTGTCTGCATGCCATTCTGGGGTAAATTACATTAATTGATTGTGGTTGATCTGTGCTAATTTGACTTAGATGATGGAACACAGTGTTTGTATTTGGCAGGCAAAGGGTAAGTCGACTGGCAGATATCGGCGGAAACTAGCTAACTCGTTTCAGTGATGGCAACATTCGATACTATGAATATGAAAACGACAAGTTCGAATTCTTGTCCGAGTACAAGTCTAGTGATCAACAACGTGGTCTCGCGTTCCTCCCAAGACGTGGTATTAACGTAAGTGGTTGTTATTATGTCTTTCGCATATCTATTCTGACGAAAATGCAGGTTCACGAGAACGAAGTTATGAAGGCATTCAAAACCGTCAATGACCAATATGTTGAACCTATCTCTTTTACAGTTCCTAGAAGAGCCGAGGTCTTCCAATCTGATATTTACCCACCTGCTATTGGTTTGAAACCTGCGGTGTCTGCCGAGGAATGGCTCGCTGGCAAAGACGGAATTCCTGCCAAGATCGATTTGGAAAGTGTATATGAAGGAAATGCCCCGGTTGAAGTGCCAGCTGATTATAAACCACCCACCGCTGCACCGGCGCCAAACCCATCCCCAACAAAGGCAGCTCCACCCAAGGCAGAGCCTGAGCCAGCTCCAACGGTACAAAGAGCAGCTCCACCCAGCATGTCCGAGCAAAAGGGTTCCATTTCTGCTATGGCCTCTAAGTTTCAAGACGACGATGAGGATGAGGCGGATGATAATTCTAGCTTTGAGGAGATTCAAAAGCCAATTCAAAAATCAATTCCAGCTGCAGCAAAGGTAGAACCAGTTAACATCACTTCAACAAAAACTGCACCACCAAAGCCATCTCCTGTTTCTCAAGTAACACCAACATCATTCCAGCCCGCAGCAAAGCCTACTCCAGCCTCCATCCCTACCTCTTCTGGACTTATTTCCGGCGTTGGTGCTCCTCAACTATCTCCAAGTGCCGTTGGCGTTGAAGACTCCCTGGAAGAAATCAAGAAACTTTTGGAAGCTCAAACCAAAACTATCACGGCACAAACGGAGAAAATTGGACTATTGACTCAAGAGGTTGATACATTGAAGATGCGAGTTGGTCCTGGTGATCAGAGTGAAAGAATTAGACAATTGGAGCTGGAGTTGGAGGCTGCTAAATCTTAAGGATGTGGCGTGAGTGTCTTTGTAATCTTCTGCGTGAAAAAGAGTACATATGCATGATATTGCATGATGCAGCTAGTTTTCGGGTTTTAGAGCGACTGGGCGAATTGATGATGATTTTTTTTCGAGGGGTGAAATATTAGTATTTGCTGTGAGTCATAATGAATGAGCGAGTGAGTGAGTGAGTGGGTGATGCGACGTAATGTATGGAGCTGATATTTTCATTCATCATTTGAGCTGTTGAAATAAATACATTTAAAAATCCTAACCTTTTGCTTAATTAAGGTTATCCATCCTACCAACATCATGAACTAGGTAGATAAAGATATCACACGGTGGAAGATAGCTCATAAATGATATCAATCTTCTATATGGAGTATAAATATCTAAAATGAAATCACTATATCAAACCCCTTCTATTATCGCAGTAAAGTTGGAATGGGCAGTAGCGTCTTCCGGCACTGACTCGCCAGTAGGTGCACGGATTCGTGAGACACTTCCCGAAATTCATAAAAATCATATCAAAATTCCACATTTTCAAAATTGAATTAAAATTTCAATTTATAATACTTCAGATTGAAAATTGAATATTAGATTATTTATATTCTAAGATATCATACATTTCAATTCAGATAATATCATTGATTTTGAGTTCAAAAGTAAAAGTTTATCTTTTCTAATCAAAAATTTTGATAAAGAAAAATAAAATGATTTATAAAACCTTTGATTTAATAATTGTTATTTTATTTTTAAATTATTTTTAAATTGAATATAGATTTTATATTAATCTTATAGTTGGTTTATATATAGTATCGATTTCAAAAAAGTTTCATTGAATATTTGAATTTTAATTCAATTCTGAAAATACTGATTTTAGATGTGATTTTGTAATTTACTTACAGCGAGTCTCACGAGTCCGTCCACCCACTGGTGATCTAGTTCCATATTGCTTCATATTGATACACATTATACAGCACGTACATTACTCAAGGTTCAACACAGCCAATATTTCTCCTCGTAATTCTACCTACCACTGACCAGATGTACTCATCATAGAAGGATTTGGAGCCACATACACTGCTTCATATGTACTTTGTACCCCACGTAAAGATTCAGCTGGGTGAATTATGGCGGAGATCCTAGCTACATATCCACCAATCCATCTCGCCAAACAAGCTTCAACCAATCAAATATCATAATAAGTATCTAGGGCTACTAGTTGCATATAAAGAGGCCCTCCACATTTACGTCTATATCGTACCGTACGGATACGTACTGATAATCCAAACGTTCATCTATCTTCCGCCCAGACTCTAAGTATGCATCTACAACACGGTGAGGTGAGTCAAAGGATTCAATGCTGGATAGGATGGTAGAGTATATTGGTTATGTATTGCTATCTCTAACGAATGGGAGAGGTTTCGTGTCGTGTTGATCTGCAGGCTGACTGCTGCGGCGAGTGCTGCCTATGCTATCACCAGTTGTACTCCACAAATGTGATCAAAGTTTCACAAAGTTTCTATATCTTCGTTCGTGAGTTGTCTACATTGGAATATATATATATATACCTATTTCTAGAACTCATTTTTTTCTTTTTCCAAATCTTCATTCATACCTTTCTTATCCTTTCTTCCCTCCTTCATCCTCTTCTCCCTCTTACCAAAATCATATCACTTCTTTTCTTCTTTCTTCGCAATATTTCCAACTATGCATACCAACAATACCCCAAGTAAGGACGGCGAACAATATGTCGTCGTCAAAGCCGAAAAAGATGTCACCACTCCCACACAAGCATCAAGTGATGCCGGTAAGGATGAAGATATCAAATGTCCAGAGATTCTATACAAAGTCCAATATAAGGATGTAAATGGTGAAATCAAAGGAACAAAAGATTTGGCAGCACCATATAAATTGAAGAAGACGACGTAAGTTAATCATCGTCACCATCACTTTCCTAATTCAAATACTAATATCTTCAAGATATCGTGATTCAGAAATTCCTATTCTAGAAGTCTTATATAGTGTCACTATTTGGTTCCCTACCATCTATGGCAAGAAGAAAGAAAAGAAGGAGAAGGTTGATGGAAATGTGATTTCATCAGAGATGAAAGATGAGAATGACTTTGATGAACGATCTATGGAAGAGAAAGAACTCATCATTCATTCTCCACATATCATGAAGGCCTTGAGATCTCTGGTCGAATATTACCCCGGACAATCTTTACTCGGAGACACCATCTCGATCAAGGAACCTTACGGCATCCTTGTTCATTACCGAAAGGAACTTCAAGAATACAAAGAGAATTGTGATGATGCAGAAGCTGCTCACCATATCAGTGTTCTTCAAAAGTATCTCGAGGATAACTTTGAGGAGAAGTTAAAGTTGGAGGATGACAGGCATGCGAGAGCAAATCCAGTCGCAACATTCGAGATGTTATGGATGCTCTTCAAGCCTGGAATGGATGTTTATGCGCAATTTGATGAACAACGCGCCGGTTTCGTTCTTCAAGGTTGTGAAAATTCAACTGAGAATACTAGACTTGGTCAACCATCCCCTCTCAAGGTCCAAATGTGGTATCTTGATTTCGACGGCCGATTTGTTGGTCGTCGGCCTCACGAAGTAACCATTGTACCTTTTGAAGGCGAGCGCGAGATTACGTCATTGAAAGTTGTTCCTGCGCATTATATTGATAAAAACCCCATCCTCTCTCCACGAACACAACTTGAAGATCGTGGTGAGAAATTCTACAGCATGTTGATGGGCAAACAAATGGATTACAGAGGATTCAGCATGCCCGTTGAGCAAAAGCCGAAACGTTTCCACGAAGGTCGTGTGGTGGTTGATCAGAGTGCCTTTTACACGTACGCCGACTGGCAGGAAACACAAAAACATCCAGCTCCCGTTCTAGGAATCGATGATGATGATTCCGGTATTTTGGCAGACTTGCATTACAATTGCAGTTGCCAGGATTGTACGGCCAAGCGTATTGCTGCATCTTCCAATTCACGCTGGGGTAAATATGAAAATATTGAACCTCGGGAGAGTCCCTCCCTTGCCGAAACAGACGCAAATGGAAATGTTTCTCGTCACAAGTACTTCCTCTGTCCTCGTCGCATCATGGGATTCGATCTCAAGTCTAAAAAGTGGCAAGCTCTCGACGTCGATTGCTGTCAACCACCTAAATTCTACAAGTCAGCCATCGAGAATCTAGTCCTACCAAACGAAAAACAGGAAATGATCAAAGCACTGGTGCATAAATACACATCATCTAAAAAAGCCGGCAAAAGCGAGATGACCTGGTCCGCGGATCCTATCCCCAACAAAGGCGAAGGACAAATCTTCCTCCTGCACGGTCCTCCCGGAGCAGGAAAAACCTACACAGCAGAATGCGTCGCCGAATTCACATCACGCCCCCTCCTCTCCCTCACCTGCGGCGACATCGGCACCGACGAATTCCGCGTCGAAGAATCCCTCAGCAAATGGTTCAAGCTCGCCGAGATCTGGGGCGCCGTAATGTTAATCGACGAAGCGGATGTCTATCTCGAGCGACGCGAAGTCTCAGAACTAACACGCAATGGACTCGTCTCTGTATTTCTCCGCGCGATGGAATATTACCGCGGAATATTATTCCTGACGACGAATCGCGTGGGCCATTTTGACCCGGCGTTTTTTAGTCGTATTCATGTGTATATTGGATATCGACCGCTGGATTGTGAAGGGAGGAGAAGAATCTGGATGCAGTTTTTTCAGAAGTTGGAACGGGAGCGCGCGGATGAAATTACGATTAAGAGTGCGGCGAAGCGGTATATTCTTTCGGATGATGTGTTGAAGGATATTGAGTGGAATGGGAGGGAGATTAGGAATGCGTTTCAGACGGCTGTGGCGTTGGCGGAGTATGAGGCGGAGACTAAGAGGGGGAAGGAGGGGCCTGAGGGGATGGAGAGAAAGTTGGAGGTGGAGTTGAGACAGGATCATTTTGAGAAGGTGGTGGAGATGAGTGATAATTTTAAGAGATATTTGGCTACGGTTGGGAGTGAGGAGGTTGCTGGGCAGAGTGAGATGTTCAAGGCGAAGATTAATGGGGATAGAGGGGATGATGCACTTTTGTAGGGGAGAGTAGTAGATGATGGATGGGTATTGATTCGACTTTATTTGATTAATTAGAATAAAAATCGATTGATTGATTAAAGAATTCACGATCGAGTATCTCACAGCTACGCTACTCAGGACCAATAATCTACTTTAATAACTTTTACTCAAACTGTGACTTCATTTAAAAATATATAGATAAGTAACGTAACTTATGGTGAACCGGGTCATATGGGGAACCGGGTCAGGTACCTTACACCAAAATTTTGGTGTAAAGGTACTTATATAACAACTTTTATATCTCTATGAATATTAGAGATATAGCTTAGATATTTTAAAGTATAATATAATCAATATAAATATTGATTATGATAAAGTATTATATAAATATACAAACATATAATAAAGATATTAAAGTTTCTTTAAATTTTTCATTTTTGCCTAACAAAAATTACTATGGGAATTTTTAAAATCGTATTAATTCAAGAACAAAATTCTTTATGATTGTTTTATAACTCTAATACTATATTTTTATTGGATATTGAACTAAATTATTAAAGCTTTAAAGTTTATCTTTAATATTTGTAGAGTTATAAGAAATCGCTATAAGTACCTTTACACCAAAATTTTGGTGTAAAGGTACCTGACCCGGTTCCCCATATGATCCGGTTCACCATAAGTTACGTTATATTAAATTTATTTATATAAAATCAACAAAAAATGTAAATATTGAAAATTGAAACCCCCCCCCCCCAAAATCATTTTTACTTCCTCTATTACAAGATCTTATGTCTTCTCTTTTATATATCGCTCGATCAAAAAGATATTATTGAGTATCAAATCATTACTCAAAATATATCACAAACATTTAAAGATCTTCCAACTCAGCGGAAGCATACTCCCCGCGTGGTACAAGATTAACAGTGAGTTTACTTTCCAACCATGGATCTGATTACCGGCGGCTGTATCGTGGAATCTTTTCTCTTCTGTGTCGATATGGATTCCTTCCGTGCTTCCGCAAGTGTGCAACCGGTTGTTTGTTCCGTAATGAGGCTATATATGGAGTTACAAATTTATATGTCTATTGGTAGGTAGGTAGCGAATGAGTATCTTAGCTATGTAAACAGTAAGCTTACTCCGTAGAGTCACACCACGTTTTCATCATGTGCTGGGTTATTGGGCTGAACTTATGTTGTGTTATGTTGTATTGTGCTATGTGGAACGGTGTTTGAGATACGATAGTTAGGTCTGAAGTATAAGATTCATGGATCGATTCTATGGAACGAAATACGGAGATCTGACAGAGAAATTCGGAGAGATGAGATACTTATTACGTGCTTGTTTGACGGTTGAATGATATTGGAACACATGCGGAGTACTGGTAGGGAGTACATGCATGTATGTATGTGTGATATATGGACAAATTGGACATGGATAACTTCGTATTCGTGGGTTTTGGATGTTCGATTAACCGTTCTAGAAAATAAGATGGATGGATATTGATAAGGTTACTCCGTACATAAGGTTACCATACATCCCACAATGTAATTTCATATACTTACTTAGGTATCCATACATACATGAAAAGTGATTCAGAGGGGGGTAAGTAGCTAAGTAGCTAAGGTACACAGCAAGGATCAAAAACGCCCTACGCCTTAAGCTTTAAAATATCACGAACCAATCTCTCCATCAACCATCTAACTCCAAGAATTGGTAGACCAACGGTATGAAAAACTCCCATGATCTGATCAGATCATCTATCATCCTTTACCAAAATATCATCATTAAAAAGGCGTATATAAGTATCACCATCCATACAAAACTTTAGGTCATCCCCATCCTTCTGGTAGGAAATTACGTAACTATTCTCGTCTTGTCTCCGACCCCAAATTCATATTCTGTTCTGTGTCGCCTTATAGCCAAGAACTATTCGTGAAGTTAAGTTACATCTCGACTCATTACACGATTACATTCGATGGAGTAACTAACTCTCAACCCCGGATTTTGCAATTATCATGCCATGCCATGCCATGCGCACCACTTTTCATCAGGGGGGATGGATATCTTATCTATCCAAGCGACACACGTGTCAATTCCATCTACCTACCTACACTCTACTCTACACTAACCACAACACCAGCTGAAAGAAGAAAAAGAATAGGATCCTCTAACCAAACTAACTTTCTTAGCTCCGGACCCTGAAATTCCTTCCTCATTCATAATGCCGATATCACACAACACACGCACACGCACACAGATTGCCCAAATACTTCAAGACACATACATACATACATAGACATACAATTAGCTAAGAAATAAAGACAACAGATATTCACCTAGGAAATTCTAGCCAACGCTTTCTTTTCGGGCAAGATTTGCCTCTATGCATGTATATATTTATGCTTATGGGAAGGAAAGATCGCCTTGGTGCAACAACTACCAACTAACGAAGACTTTTCTGCATTGTGACATATTTATATCCAGGTACCCTTGGTATGTTATACTCAACTCGATACCTGTAAGAAATGGTATGAATGGAAGGTTCTTTGTAATCTTTGTGATAGGTGATATTATATTATATAAATCTATATAAGGTTAGCTGCTCAGTAGTAATTATTGATTTATTTTTAGTCGAATTCATTTCCTTTCGATAATTTATTGGTCTTGATATTGAATATTGGATATTCATATTCACACATACCTACATACATAAATAAGGAAACAAACCTAATAAAAATCACAACACACCATGGCAAAATCCTTATCCTTATCACCATCACCATCCTCCTCCTCAACATCCAAAACACAATTCCGCCCCTCCGCTCCACCCCCATCCTCACCATCAAGGTATTTACATATTTCCCCTCCTTATCTCCCGTGCCCCCTCCCCTCTCTCTCTACATCCACACAAAAACAAACCCAAACCCAAGATTAACTAACTAACAACCCCCTTTTCCTCCTCAGCACCCACAAAATCCTCACAACACTCCTCTTTCCCACCTCGCAAAAACATCATACGATTGGAAGGGGGACACCAGGTCAGGGTATTACGCCTTGGATGAATAGTGGTGATTTGAGGATATTGGGGGGGAGACGAGGGAAGTTGGATCAGGTGGATCCGGAGAGTTTGACGAGTTTTTGTTGATGGGGGTGGGGGGGGGGTGGGAGTGGGGGATTGGAGAGAGGAATTGGGGGCGATTTGGGGGGAGGATTAGAGGTAAGGGGTTAGAAGGGTAGGGTAGGTGGATAGGAAGGAAAGGAGGGGAAGGGGAAGTAAAGGATAGTATAGGGAAATAAAAGAAAAGGAAGGGCCGTGGGAAGAGAGTATATTTAATGATATTGATTCAGTGAAAGGAATTAAAAATGAATTAAAAATCTTATTCAAGGAAAGAAAAACACAAAAGCAGAAATGACTAACTTCGAAAAAATTATTATTGTTTTATAAATTTTATTATATAAATTTCTTATATAACTATATGTAAAAATGAGTTGTTTGGAAGTAGTAGTATTATTAGATGTAGGTTGAACTGAGGATCTAAGTTACAGTAATGGTAGAATTGAAGATATTCCAGATTATGGTCCGTGCACCATAATGGTCATATGACCTCAATTCTAGGCCCATAATGACCTTAATTTCAACACTATATATATATATAACGTAACTTGACTAGAAGTGGGTCATGTCATGATATGGGTCAGGTACCTTTACACCAAATTTTGTATATAAAGGTACTTAGAGCGACTTTTTATAACTCTACAAATATTAAAGATAAAATTTAAACCTTTGATAGTTTGGTTTAATATCTAATAGAAATATAGTATTCAAGTTATAAAACAATTGTTGAGAATCTTGTTCTTGAATTAATTGTTACGACGGGCTACACTACTACCATAACATGACCAAGGCACGTGATTACAGGTGATCAGTAGTGATCATTAAGGATCACTAAGGATCACTGTACAGGTGATCACAGGTGATCACTAAGGATCACTGTATAGGTGATCACTGGTGATCATAAAGGATCACCAGCGATCATAGAAGCATGAAGGTCTATATAATGAAGATGGATTTCCTTTGTATAGAGCTTCGTGCTCAAGATCAATCATTTAGTATACCATACTATTAGTTACGAATTGCATCATATCATTGTCATTACTTTAAGTCCCTGCTTGACGCCTAGTTATAAACCACCTCGAGAGCCTAGAGCACTTCCACGTGATCTAGACGGCAAACCTCGTAACATTAATACGATTTTAAAAATTCCCATAGTAATTTTTGTTAGGCAAAATTGAAAATTTGAAAGAAACTTTAATATCTTTATTAAACAATTTCATCTCTATATAATACTTTGTCATATTGAATATTTATATTGAATATATCATACTGCAAAATATTGAAACTATATCTCTAGTGTTTTGTAACGATACTGTGCTGGAGGCAGCGGCTGCCTGAGGTTTCGTCTGGTTGGTAGTTGTGGGTTAAGGCTTTATCACTGGTATTCACTTGGAAGTGAAGTCGTTACTAGATCAAGTAGAATGTAGGTAAACTAATTGATAACTAAGTTGAGCACGAAGCTCTTAAACTATGAAACTATTCTAACTATATACTGATTCCTTTCCTGGAGCCCTGGGGAGCCTGCGCTCCTGGAGGCTCCATCACGTGATCCCACATGGGCCTCAGGACACTAATCCTGGGACGATTCTTATCTTAGGATAATATTAGACGTGGTTCGTGACATGTTTCTAGAGATATAAAAAGTCGCTCTAAGTACCTTTATATACAAAATTTGGTGTAAAGGTACCTGACCAATATCATGACATGACCTGTGACGATCACCCCGATCGTCCCGATCGGGCTAGTCTCTCGCTTGCGCTCGGGCTGCGCATATACAAAAACTCTTGTGCTTTTCATTCTTTTTCTCTTTAGCTTAGTATTTTCAATACAACGGGTACCTATTATCACTCTTGTATTCCCGATCGTGACATAATACTAAGCTCACCCTCTTCTTTCCCGTACGCTGGGAAGTAAAAATAATTGCGTATCGAAAAAGAACTGAACCAGAAAATTGAATTTACGAATTACGAATTAGAACTATGAATCAGAACCCGATCCACCTCCGAATACAAGAATGGCCTCACAAGCCGAATCCTCGCGCTCGCGCTCTGAACGCGGCGAGCCCGAAAGAACTGAGAACGCCGACGACGGCCCCGAAAATCCGACCAATATCACAACCCGAAAGAATAAGAGTGCAAATCGACACATAAGCATTCTCGACCCCTCTGCTGCTGAAGCCCGTCGTGGGATCAGTGAGATTACCCTCGACTTTTTGAACTGCGCCTCTTGTGAGCAGTTCGACCGACTATACTCTTCTGACGAACTCTTTGCTATACGAAACAATGTGATTGCATGGATAGACGAACACTATGATCGATTTGCAAAGCTTGGCAGAAGTATTGAGCGCCTTACAACCTCTCGTACCCGACTTTTAGAACAGAATAAGGAACTACAAACAGAGCTAAACGCTCGCTCGACTCCCGCGACCACTTTTAAGATCTCCGACCCCGAATTCTTTGAAAACTCTCCTTCTGGTATATCTTGGGAACAATGGAAAGACAAGATGCAAAATAAGATTCGCTCTACTCCGAACTCTGATCCCTTCGCTCAATTGGCTTATGTTCATAGTCGCTTGAAAGGACAACCTGCTGAACAAATCCGAACCCGCTACGATCCCGACTCTCTTGACCCTTTTACAAACGTCTCGCAAGTATTCGAAATGCTGGAAAGTATCTACGGCGATCCCAACCGAAAGCAGAACGCTCGCCGCAGGTACAGCGCTCTTTACCAACGTGCTCGCCCGTTCCCCGAGTTCTATGCTGAATTCCAACTATACGCTTCGACCGCTGGTATTACCGATCAAGACCAATTGTTTGAAGACCTTCGATACAAGCTAAGCATAGAACTCAATGATAAAATGATCACCTCGAATGCAACGATTCTTAGCGAATACGTAAAGGAATGCCAAAAATACGACTTTCTTCTTCAACAGCATAAAAACCGCCAAAGCCCGGATCGAAACCCGAAATCGTCCCGTTCCAACACCGCAACCGGTTCTCCCGCTTCGACTCCAAGGACCCTGACCTTCCCGATCAAGATCGAACCCACCTCAGCAGCCACTCCTACGAAGGCTCGTCCTGTATACAACGATTCGGTACGACAAACCCTTAGCCGTTCAGGCTCATGCTTTAAGTGTCACAAGAATGGTCACCTCGCGCACGACTGCCCTAACAAAGTACAAGTGGTAGTTGTAGACAACTCCGATAGTTCGGAAAAAAAAGGATCTCTGAAACAAAACTCCGTCTCAGAGGCTTACCAGATCGGTAAACTAACCAATCGATACCACGGGAAGGATGGCTTTGAATTCCCCTGTACAATAGAAAATAATGGCAAATCAATCTCGACTCAATTCTTACCCGACACTGGAGCAAGCGGTACGATATACGTAAACAAGAAATTGGCTGTGAAATTCGGTAGAAAAACCCATACTGTCTTAGAAACGATTGCACCACGCAAAGTGCAAGGTTATAACCAAGAACCTGCTGAGCCTATTACGCAACGGCTTAAAGCTACTATAACAATCAACTCTCGTACTTTCCCGGAAACCCACTTGTATGTGATCGACAACCTGGCTAGTGATATCATCATTGGACGACGATGGCTCGCTCAACAGAGGGTTCTATTGAACGTCGCCGACTCGGAAATTATATGGCAAAAAAAGCCGTCTCAAGCTCCTACGCTTGAAGTGGAAGAGCCGATCATAAGGATCGCTCTGATTAACGAAGCCGCCTACCGAACGAACCTCCGAAACCACCAGAACAAATGCTTTGCTGCCACCGCTTGGGAGGTCGACCAGATCCTCTACCAGCGCGAGCACCCTGTTGACGAATCCACGGACGAATCGGAAATGGATATGCTGAAACGAACTGTGCCCACTGAATACCACAACTTGATCGATATCTTCTCCAAAAAGAAAGCGGATAGGCTACCCCCACACCGAAGTAGCGATCACCAAATACGACTCGGCCAGCCTAATAACCTTACGCTCTCCCCGCTTTATAGGCATACTACGAAGGAGCTAGAGGTTTTGAAAAAGTGGATTGACGAAAACCTACGACGCGAATGGATCGTCCCGAGCCACGCTCCCTTTGGGGCACCTATTCTATTTGTGAAAAAGGCGAATGGCGATCTGCGGCTCTGTGTCGACTACCGGAAGTTGAATGCGATATCTGTAAAGGACGGCTACCCTCTGCCACGAATCGATGAGATACTCTCCCAGATGACGAAAGCGAAAGTATTTACGAAACTCGATCTACGAGCGGCTTTCAACGCTATTCGAATGCACCCCGATTCGGAAGAGCTCACTGCGTTCCAGACCTGCTTTGGACAATTTAAGTCTCGAGTATTACCCTTTGGATTATCCGGAGGGCCGGCAACATATCAGCGATTTATAAACGATCTTCTTATGGAAAACCTTGGCCGATTCTGTACTGCCTATTTGGACGATATTATTATATACTCGGAAGACCCTTTGAAGCACACTGCGCAAGTGCGGTGGGTACTGGAAAAGCTACGAAACGCTGGCCTTTCGATCGACATCAAGAAATGCGAATTCGCTGTCTCACGAGTGAAATACCTAGGTTTTTATATATCGACAGATGGCTTGGAAGTTGACCCTGAAAAAGTTAAGGACGTATTAAACTGGAAACGACCGATTACTGTTAAAGGTGTACGAGGCTTTTTGGGATTCTGCGGTTTTTACCGAAAGTTTATCAGGAACTACGGACGGATTGCAAGGCCTCTCGATAAGTTGACACAGAAGGATCGCGTCTTCGATTGGGATCAGGACTGTCAGAAGGCTTTCGAGGCTCTGCGCAAAGCAGTTACGGAGGCTCCTGTATTACGATATTTCTATTACGATTTGGACACCAAGGTAGAGACCGACTCTTCGGACGGAGTTACAGGAGGCATACTATCGCAAATGGACCCTAAGACAAAGGAATGGCATCCGATCGCTTTCTTTTCAAAGACAATGAACTCTGCGGAATGTAATTACGAGATCCACGACAAGGAGATGCTGGCTATACTACATGCGTTCCAGCAATGGCGTGTAGAGCTCCAAAGCACCGCGCACCCGGTCCAAGTCTATTCTGACCATCGCGCTCTCGAGGTCTTTATGAAAAACAAGAAGCTCACTGCTCGACAAGCTCGTTGGGCCGAATACCTGTCGCAATTTGATTTTCGGTTGGAGTATCGCACTGGAAAGGCAAACGGACAAGCGGATGCGCTGACTCGCCGTGATGACGACGTACAAAGCCAGAAAGAACGAATGGAAGCTAATCGTATAGGAACTCTTTTGAAACCTAAAATGCTATCATTCGAAGTGCGTAAGGATATAGAACGATGCACTGAAAACTCCGAAATATTAGCCCCGATCGCTGAAGAAATCGACCCGCAGCTAGACCTTACTTTGCGACTCCTGCAAGCCAATCGCGCTGCACCCGAAATTGAAGAACAACGAACCCTTGCCCGCACCGAGCCTAACGGAATATGGAGCTTGGTAGACGGTCTGTTGCTACGCGAGGGACGATTAATAGTACCGGATTCAATGATCAACGAGATCCCTTTGCGGACCGCTATAATCAAGGAGGCTCATGAGCAAGTGTCTACAGCGCACCCCGGTATTCGAAAGACCAAAGACCTGTTATCACGACGATACTATTGGAAAGGATTACAACAAGATGTAGAACGATATATTCACAATTGCAATATATGCCGACGATCCCATGTACCTCGCGATAAGACTCCCGGTTTGTTACAGCCTTTGCCAATTCCCGAACGCCCTTGGCAGCATTTGACCATGGACTTTAAGAGTTTCCCGAAATCAAAGAATGGCTATGATGCGATTTTGGTGTTTATGTGCCGACTAAGCAAGAGATCAACGACAATACCCTGCCACCAGACTGCAGACTCGAAGGACCTCGCGCGTATGTTTTTAGAACGCATCTATTCGTACTACGGACCTCCTGAAAGTATCGTTTCGGACCGCGGACCCCAATTCATATCGGATTTTTGGACAGAGATTTGCAATATTCTAGGGATCAAGATGAAGCTATCGACCGCCGACCACCCCTCAAACCGATGGCCAAACCGAGAATATGAACCAGTATATAGACCAGCGCTTGCGACCCTTTGTAAATTTCTATCAGGACGATTGGGATGAGCTAATCCCTATAGTGGACTTCGCACAAGCTACTCTATTACAGGAATCAATTGGACAGACGCCTTTCTTTACGACTCTTGGCTTTGAGCCCCGTACAAGCTTTGATTGGAACGAAATTCCGGCCGAAACCCCAGCCGCCGTTCGATGGAATAGACAGGAAGCTCAGGATTGGATGGGGAGACTGTACCGAGCTTGGGAGACTGCGCGTTCGAATATGGCAGTCGCTCAAGAGCGCCAACAAGTTCAAGCAAATAGGAAACGTCGGAAAGTCGACTTCGACATTGGAGATATGGTCTTTGTAAGCACGAAATCGTGGCGTACGAGTCGCCCAAGCCGCAAGCTTGGTGATCAAATGAGCGGCCCGTATAAGATAATCGAAAAACGAGGGCACGCTTTCAAACTAGACTTACCCGCTGAGATCAAAGTATACCCTTTCTTCAATCCAGAAAAGCTTCGGAAGGCCTCTAACGATCCGCTCCCCGGACAAATCGAATCGCCGCCTGCACCAGAAGACATCGATGGCGATTTGGAATGGGAGATCGAAAAGATACTGTCGGTTCGAAAAGTTTATGGTTTATTGCGTTACAGGGTTAAATGGCGTGGATTCGATACGGATTTGAACGAATACTCGCCTACGGACTTGAAGAACTCTCCGCTTGCGCTGAAGGCATTTCACAACGAATATCCGGCTCTACCAGGGCCGCCACGGAACCTGGGCTATTGGTTACAATGCGCCTTGGAGGAAAAGGAACCGGAGGACCGCGCAGACGACAATGAAGGTGTTTCCCCAGCCTGAGGGCAGGCCTAGCTTTTTCAAAGGGGGGGGGTATTGTGACGATCACCCCGATCGTCCCGATCGGGCTAGTCTCTCGCTTGCGCTCGGGCTGCGCATATACAAAAACTCTTGTGCTTTTCATTCTTTTTCTCTTTAGCTTAGTATTTTCAATACAACGGGTACCTATTATCACTCTTGTATTCCCGATCGTGACATGACCCACTTCTAGTCAAGTTACGTTATATATATATTTTTTTTTTTTTTTTTTTTTTTTTCAATAAAACTTAAATTTAAATTGTGACCCTAATTGCCTTTCACTGCTGATAAACCAGGGTTCAATTATTCCTTAGAATCTACAACTGTTGATCATGAGATCGAGCGTAGAGGAGGCTATATATATGCTAATTACAGGCACGTGAGTCGGCCTCGAGCGCTAGCCGCTCGGGGCCGATCAAGGTAATTGTACTACATAGCCCTCTGAACCGTGACATAAATCAGATAATAATTTAAATTTATATAATTAAAAATAAAAGCAAATTGAAAGATTTAAATTAAAATTTGATATTTATTTATATTAATATTAACATTAAGACGATTATTTTGTTTAAAAAAATATATTAAATAATAAATTGATTTATTTTGAAATTAATAAAAGATATTTTAAAATAAATTTTAGAATAAAAATAACATATATTGATCTTGAATATGAGATTATATAAATATATATATATTTCTTTTCTTTTAGTTTATATACATATATCTAAATCCAAACACCAATTAGCTCCTGTCGATATCCTATTGCTGTTTATCATAGGCTACATCTTTATTCGTTTCTTTCTTCCCCGCTCCTATTCCCATTCCCATTCCTAGTCCCAATTCTAGTCCTATGTCCAAGTCAAAGATCCAAGATCCAAGATCTAATACCACATCTTGCTTCCTTCCTCATAAATCCATCATTAACACTATCAACATTATCATTATCGTTATCATTATCCCACAACCCCCATAAACCCATAAACCCATAAACACAACCCGAACCACCACCATCTATCCCCATCAATCCCCATCAATCTCCCTTAACAAACCATTCATCCCATATGAAAACCAACCATCCCACCATCTACCATAAATCACGCCAAACCTTACAAACCAACCCCCCTACAATCTCCCCTCCCATAATTATAATCAAACGCCCTTAAAAGACCCACTAGATGCAATACCAGGGCAAAAACAACCAAGAGATGAAAAATCTGATGCGAATTACCTAAAAGATCAAAGTGACCAGGTATGCAGGATTCGGGCCATCGTTTCTATTATTTTAGAATTGATTAGTTTTCTTTTTTTTTCCTGGAATCCGAGATATTGATTGGTTTGAGGGAAGGGAAAAAATGAACATACAGCAAAACAAATAACTCCTATTAAGCGGGCTCGGTTCCCTAGTATTAGTTTTCACTTCCCCCATTCAAACATCAGAAGATTGAGGCTCTCAATCTCCCCAACCTGTATTAGCTACGGCCGAATTAGGCTAGCTTTCCCTCATTTCTTATTAGTTAGAAGCTCGCAAAGCTTCTAGCCGTCTTAGATAGTCTTAGACTCAGTGTAGACGTTAATTCAATCAATCAATCAATCAATCAACTCCTATTAACAACAATAAAGCTTCCGCGAAATAATATGGCATACCCGATTGATTCAATGCTTTCTTCCAACCAAATTGTACAATTGCATGAATGAAAGGTATGAGAATCGAAACAGCTGTTGCGCAAAAAGCCGTTACACGAAAAGAACGCCATTGATGACCTTGAAAAGCTGGTAACAGGAGAAAAACCAACGCCATGATTGACATTGATAGTATCTAATTAATACTTAATGAATAATTCAAGAAAGATATCAGAAGAGGAAAGATTGAAGATGACTTACCATTCCCCAGTAAGCATATTGCAAGAGTGGATGACAGAAGAAAGACATATATAGCGGAAATAAAAGATCCATTGATTAAGAAAATAATACCTGCATAATCGAGTTTTAACCAGAGATTGCGAGTTTTTCGAGAATGAGATATGACGGAGTGGAAAATTGTTGAGATGCCTAAACATATGGTTGCGCAGGAGATGAAAAATGTGAAAATGATGTGATCTTTAGTTGTAGCATTGGGATATCGAGTATTGAGATAATATATCATGGTACCTTCGAGGATAATGAAGAAAATACAAGGAATGAAATGAGACCATATATTGAAAGTTTCATTATGGATTTGAAAACAGGAATGAAGACAGGTAGAAGTAGAATGGGAAATTGGTCGATATCCGGATTGGATATGAGGGTTATCTTGACTCCATTTTGGAAGTTCATCGAATGTAATGAGATTGTATTGTCCTTGAGTTGTTGATGAAGGAGCAAATGAGGGACATTTGAATTTTGGTCTCACCGGACTTTGTGGAGGTGTAGGATCTAAAAAAAATGTTCTTTGAAAAGTTGGATATGGAATGGCGATTCCAATCCCAGATATGGGAGTAAAGGAATCATCAATAAAAGTTGGAGAATCCCTCCTACCACAACCAAGGGTAGAATATGACCGATTTGAAACTCCGGACTGGATATAAACCATGATATCTCTCAAAAGAATTCTGAATCTGAGGAAGCGAATGGTAGAACAAGATCAAAAGTTGAAAAATACATACAAGAAATATAGAGGTAAGGTGAACATTACTTGTAAGAAAGAATAAAACAGAGAGGAAAATATCAAAAATATCTTTAAAAATGGCTGAGCTCTTTAGATATCATCCCACCAGCTCCTTGAAAGCAACCCCTCCATGAAGTTCGGTTAAGCGCTTCGCTATGGTTTGGCGCACAATTATAAGCTTTATCCCAATAATAGAGTAAATAGAGTGGGATAAATGATGAAAAACACTAGAGATGTTATAGGCGCAGCAAGTATGCACGTCAGACTTGGCATATATGTGTAAAAAGTTGAAGAACCATTTTGAAGTACAGGCTAAATGTATGCAGAAGTTGTACGGGGAGAGATAGTCTGTAAGGCTTATCTATGAGATGATAAAAACACTGGTATACTCACCACTTCCCAAAGAGCTACTTTGAGGCTGTAGTTTGAAGTAATATATAATGATTACAGCTAATAATCAATAGTTTGGAGAGGAAGATAGAAATTGGTTTGTGCATTCAATTATTACTTTTTTCTGATGTCGAGGCTAAAATCAACGACAATAATATGTGAAGCAAAAAACATACAACAATGCATCTGCGAAAGGATTCAGCGGAAGTATACGTAAACGTAAGAATATCCCAAAAGAAAAAAAAAAGAAAAAACAAGAACATGGAAGCCGCCCGATTTGTGATTCCTATCGGATTTATATACAGCCGGGGCGATTCATTTCTATTTTTAGCTCTGCTGATATCTATCTACCACTGCCACACTCACGCTCACACTCCACACACAATAATTATACCATGAACTTACTACTGTGAATCTACCACCGGTATCTGAAATCCATGTTCCTATACAAAGTAAATTGTTGTGAAATATCGAAATTTAATCTTTTACTTCTACTTCTACTTCTACTTCTACTCTACTAGTTCTTTTGATCGCCATCGGGCGCACGTACAATAAGAGTCTAATCTTATGTTATATTTATTTTGTGTTATGATAATTTAGCTGATAATTAGAGTATAGAAGAAGAGAAGAGAGGAATTGAAGGTTTTGAAGTTTTGTATTGTATTGTGGTTGGATGTAAGATAGGATCTTTTATCTATAAGCTCCCCAGTATCTGCATTTTTTAGTCTATCTCCTCCAGGCTCCAGCACATCTATCGACATCCACGAACTCCACACAAGACCTAACACCATACCCCCAAGCTTCTTCCCCTCCCCTCCCTCCCATCCCATCCCATCCCATCCCCACCCCACCACTAAACACCCTTCTCCATAAACAAACATCTCGCCGTCCAAACCCGTCCCATCTCATCCCTCTCAGGCCACATCCCATCCCTGTACCCCACAACCCTATACCCCCTCCTAACATACCAATCCTCCCTCTCAACCGCCAGCCCCTCAACCTTCAACGCTCTTCTCCGTTCTTCTTTCCCCGGGTACTCATTGGCTATAACTTCTAGAATGAGTTTTTGAGCCGAGATAGGGGGAGAGCTTACGAGGGTCTCGATGGTATCCATAGCTGCGCGACCTAGGCCGTAACCGCGCAGGGCGCTGGATATGTAGAGGCCGGAGATTTTGTAGGTGGAGTAGGGTGGAGTGGTGGTGGTGGTGGGAGAAGACGACGAAGAGGATGATTGCACTTCGAGGGCTATATGACCGATAGGTAGGAAAGAGTGAGATGGAGAGGGGGGAGTACGAGACCGTGCATTAAAAGTCATAGCCGAATCAAGCAACGGTTCTGATTCCAGCGGATAGCGCATTATATGAAGATTATGAAGCTTATCGCGAGTGGAGCAGCTAGTCGGTATGACCTATTGGGATAATATTAGATGGGTTTGGATGGATGATGAATATGGTATACGTACAATCCATTGAAGAGTAATAGTGCCCTGTCTCTGTTTTTCCCGCCACGATTCTACATATTCCGAATTCCATGTGCAGGCTACTCGTTGATTGAATAGTCTCTCGACATGGGATGGAGAGTCTGGATCCCAGGGTATGAGATCGACTTTTGAGAATTCGGCAGAGGGTTTTCGGGGTTGTGTGGTCATGGTTGTATTGTCTGAGGGGTGTTTGGAATGAAAAGATTGCGTGGATCAAGTGGGAAGAAATGAATATTTAACTATATGATCACACTTGATCTTACTTACCTAGCACTAGTTGTGTGGACACAGGGAAATGACTCATTGATTGTTTGTGATGGCTACTCAATGATTACACTAAAGCCTTGACTCTTATATATGATGGCTCTGATATGAACTAGGATATCTGAGGACGATTGTGACATGGAGTAGAGAAGAGAAGGGTCTCTAGCTTCAATTGAGTGATATCTAGTCACAAGCATACCTCTGAGCAACATGTCAAACAACATGTTTGTTATCGCTGCTACCTTATCATCCGATCAACAGACTATATCGGGATCTTTCTGGTAGTTGCACTTGTTATTCGATCATTCTAATTGATGAATCGTAGAAACCAATGTATGTTGGATGTTTTGTTGGTCATGTCAATTGTAAGGCAAACATGAAGTGAGGTTCGTCAGATTATCACCGTGTCTAAGTGGGTCGAGATCGATGATTGGCTAGATTTTCCGAGATATTCAGCACGACTTATCATTTGGAACGAAGTTTGATGTTTGATTGAATTAACGTCTACACTGAGTCTAAGACTATCTAAGACGGCTAGAAGCTTTGCGAGCTTCTAACTAATAAGAAATGAGGGAAAGCTAGCCTAATTCGGCCGTAGCTAATACAGGTTGGGGAGATTGAGAGCCTCAATCTTCTGATGTTTGAATGGGGGAAGTGAAAACTAATACTAGGGAACCGAGCCCGCCTTACGAATACTCTCGTATACAAATAAGGAAAATAACAAATGAACTGTAATGAAATATGACCTTGGGGTGGTTGCCCAAAATGACTAAATTGACCAAAATTGATCAACTCAATCGAAACCTTCCAGTCCACCCCCTTCTTCTCCTCCTTCTTCCTCTTCTTCTTCTTGCATTCTGTTGAGATGCCATGATCTGGTGGCTATTTTTGTCGCCTCGATAAATTCGAGGGTCTTGATGATTCCTGCTTTAGTATGAAGCAGATATTGCATGGTAGGTCGGGTTGTGGGGTTATCCTTATTGAGGGTTTTCCTTGCCGTTTTGTATATAGGACAATTGAGCAGAAGATGATCAGGAGATTCCTTTCCCCACATTTACAACTGTCATTAGAGGAGATTCCGAATCGTTTCAAATAAGATTTGAAGTATCCGTGTCCAATTTTGAGTTGGAACAGAGCACAGATTGTGCTTCTTTTGATGTTGCCTGGAACTCTGATTTTTGAGCTGATCTTCCAGGGGTAGTTTCTTGAATATGTTGACGATGGTTGATGAAAATTGTTAGTGTTAAGGATGGCTATCCAGTTCTCTGATTTCATTCTTTTTATATCCATTCCAATAAAGGCATAACTGGTTTCGTGAGATGAGGATGGTATTTTGGTCGCCTCTTTTGCAAGAGCATCAGCTAGCTCATTTCCTTGTACAGATGTATGTCCGGGGACCCAATTGAGAGAAATTTCGGCTCCTTTATTTTGAATAGCTTCCGCAGCTTTTATAGCTTTGATTTGGCATGATTGACCAGGTAAATCGGAGGGGGTTTTCAACCGGAATAATCCCGCTTGATTATCTGAGTATATCTTGAACTTGTTTCCTGGTTGGGCTATTGAATTTGCGTATTCGATCGCTTTAGTAACTCCTAGGAGCTCACCATTATAGACAAGCTGATTCACGCCTATATTGATAGTCTCTTGATGTGAGATTCGGCCATTTGGTAAGATGACTACTATCCCGATCCCAACCCCTATTCCCTCTAGAGTGGATGAGGCATCGGTGTATATTGTAATGGTATTTTTGCACCTATATTTGAAAGCCAGATTGTGGATCATCGCAGCTTCTTCTTTTCCTAATTTGCTGATATTGACTTTATATGGAACTTCTTTCTTCCAAGGAGGAAAGTAGAAATGATGGATTCCTTCCAAAGTGAGAGGATCGAAGTCTTTCTGAATTGAATTTTTGATCTTTTCGAGTTGAGTAGGTTTTAATTGCTTTCTTTGAGGGGTTGCAACTACATCTTGATTATCCTTTTCTGTAGCTAGCTTTGTAGCTACTAAATTGACAGGATGAGAAGGCGAGATTTTCAATAATCTAAATGCGTATTGTTTGATTCCGGCATTTAGCCTTACTTCTGGAGGGCACAATGCGGCTTCTATTTCCATTGGTTTTATTGGTGAGGTTTTGAATACTCCTAGGATTTTTCGAAGGGCGAGGTTTTGCAAGGATTGAAGGATTTTCTTGAATTGGGTTTGCCCTTTCCACCATAAAATTGAACCGTAGTCAGCTATGCTGGTGACGCATGCCATATAGAGCTGTCTCATTGCCTTGGGACTAAGGCCTTTTTCAGAACTAGCAAGTCTAGCCATTCGGTAGAATGAGGTTTTAGCCTGGGTAGCTCGGATTGTGACATGTTGTTTGAAACTGAGGCCAGGGTCGAACCATATGCCTAGCCATCTGACTAATGTTGAGGGTTGAATTATCTCCTCGTTCGGAAGCTTGATTGGGGCTGTCTTCGTATCTTTAGATGTAGAGAAGTGTATTAGTTCCGTCTTCGCTAGATCAAATTGAATAGCATTTTCTTTGCCCAGAGCATATATCTGTTTAGTTGCTCTTTCGAGGGAGATGATGTTCTTTTTCCAGGATGTTGAAAATGTTGTTAAAGCTATATCATCTATGTATGAGAGATATTTGATCGAATTTGCTGAGAATAGATCTCGGATATAAATTAAGAAGAGGATTGGCGAAATAGGGCTGCCTTGGGGGATCCCGGTATTGATCGGTTTGAAGGTTTCAGTTTGGCCATCGAATGAGAGCTTGAGTAGCCTTTCCTTCAAAAAAGATGAGATCCAGGCGATTAGGCTGGTTGGGAGGTTTAGATTTTTGCAGATATCTAATAATTTGTTCATAGATACATGATCAAAGGCGCCTTTAACATCCAGGAAGAGAGTTGAGGTCTTCTTCTTGGATCTTGAATTTCTTTCGATTTCGGTAGTGAGTAAGATTGCTGTATCGATGGCTGATTTCTTTTGTCTTCCACCCATTTGAGAGTAATGAAGTAATTGCGTAGTCTCCGCTAGGTAGCTAAGCCTTTGAGCCAGAATTCTTTCACTTATCTTGCCAAGGCAATTTAGTAGGGCGATAACTCTATAAGCTTTTGGGGCCGAGTAGTCTGGTTTTGAAGGTTTCTTGAGTATTGCTCCAGTGGCTTGTTTCCAGCAAGAAGGATGGTAACCGAGGTTGATAAGATGACTGAAGAGGGTGAAGAATGCTTTTGGTATTGCTTTGTACGCTTGAATAATGATATCTTGAGTAATCCCATCGGGGCCAGGGGTCTTTCCTTTGATTTTTGCAGAGCACGCGTTTAGGAGTTCGCTCTCTGTAAGATCAGGCCATTCCCATTTCTTAGATTGTTTATAGCTTTCCCAATTGGGCGGTGGGGTGAATGGAGGAGGAGGAAATAGGGTCGATCTAAATGCAGAGCATTTTCCCTCGAAAGAATTTTCTAGTTTGGAGGGATTAGATCGAATATTCGGGATTCGTTCGGTTTGCATGTCTTTTGTGTATGACATTGCCTTAAATATGGATTGGGTATCCTCTTTTTCAAGGAACTCATTCCAATGATTTTTCTTTGCTGTTTTAATAGCTTGGAAGTAATGATTCCTGGCTGACTGGTAGATTTTCTTGAACATATCGTCTTCCGGGTAAAGCTTGGCGTTCTCATATGCATTAGAGAGTCGTTTTCGAAGGGCTTTCAGCTCTGGAGACCACCAGGGTTTAGCTCTTTTTGTGGACCTGATTCTCGGTATACTGGTTTCAGCCGAATAAGTGATTATTCGGGTGAATTCTTTTGCAGCATCATCCAATACTTGTATGTATTGGCTCTTGTCGAGAAGGGAATCCAGAGAGTTGGATTCTGAGGTAGCGATATTAAGGTATTCACTCGAATTTAAGATGGTTGATATCGATATTTTCGATTTGAGGGTATTCGCGAATTTTTCCCAATCCGCAAGTTTTGTGTTGAATCTTGCTGGCTGAGCTATATTCGTTGTACGGGATGAAGTGCCCTTTACTTAAAGAGAATGCTTAAGTGATCTGATCCAAGATCAGGGAGGACTTGCCAATCAGTGATATAGGGAGATACTGAATCTGTGGCTAAAGTAAGGTCTAAGACACTTGGATTTGTCATATTTGTTCGATAAAAGGTGCTCGTGCCTGGTTCGTTAAATAGAATGAGATTGTGATCCTCAAACCATTCGGTGAGTAGGTCGGCATTTGAGCTTTTGTTAGAGAAGGGGTCCCACCAAGGGTGATGGGAGTTGAAATCTCCTACGAGGATGGTGTGATGAGTAAGAGGGATATTGAAAAGGTATCTTTCGATGGTGTGGCCTTTTTCTTTGGCTTGGTCCGCTTCATTGTAGATATTGATGAGTTGTATTGTATGGTTTCCTTGAGTGATATCAATAATTTGAATATCTGGATCATTAGGGGAGTTGGGAGCTAGGGCTACTAGCGGTTTGAATCCTTTGAAATGTAGATCATAGTTCGGGGACGCAGGTTCGAAGGATTATTTGGGAGGAGTTGAGAGAAGCTGGAGTGGGCGATAGATCTGGTTGAGGAGAAGTCTTTCTCAGGATTCGTGAGGATCCAGGGTTCTTGAATGACTATGAGATCAATTTTGAGTTCTAAAGCAAGTTGGAGAGCACTTTCGGTTGCTTGAGGGCTCTTGTTTAGATTGATTTGAAGAATGCGAGTATTGTTGTACAGCATTAGTTGGATTTCTTGATGGTTGATAGATATACTTCACATACTTTCGAGTTGGCTTTGTGTTCTCCTTTACAATTAACACATTTGACACTTAGATGTTGACATGGTTTGCCTTTTGCTTGGCAGATTATACAGAAATGACCGACTGTAGCATGATTATTACTGCAAAGTCCGCAAGCTGGAGGTTTTTTGCAGTATGATTCGTTATGGCCGAATCCCTGGCATCTTTTGCATTGGGATGAAGGAGTAGATGGATAGAATCTTTCTACTCTAACACTCATGCCTGCAATATATAGCCTTTTCTGGATAGCTATATCTGCTTCTTTTGTGTAGCAAATGCAATGACTATTGCTCCATCTTGTTGTTTGGCTCTCTTGGAGGCATTAGTAAGCCAGTAAGGAGTACCCATAATACTGAACCCTGGGTTGAAGGTATTGACTTCCTCTTTGATTAGGTCCATACCGTTCAGACCTGAGAATTCCTGAATTGGGATTTTGTGAATGATGACTTTATGCCAGGGTTTATCGATTTGTATTCTTTCGGCATCAAGGATTTTGTCCCAGATCTCCTTCTTTTCGATCAGGAATTGTGCATTGAAAGGGCTGTTAGTGGTTAGTATAAAATTGCCGCTCCTTGTAGTAGTGATAGCTGAGATGATTGGTCCATTGATTCCTGCTTTCTTGAAGGCTTCTTTGACTTTATTCCTTGTATTTAATGGTGTAAAAGAGGGTGGCTGATAAATAAGGGGTTTGATGAGGATTAGTCGTTTGCTTGGGGCTTCTTCCTTTTGTTCTGTAGTTTTCTGTTTTGTGGGTTTTCCCTTTGTAACTAGGTTCCATTCTCCTGAGGTTTTGGTGATAGTGGCATAGCTGGCTTTGGTTCCAGGGGTGTTTATTGTAGGGGGGGTTATATGATTGGGGAGGTTTGAAAGGTGGTTGGCTTGCTTTTCGATCCGTTTGGTAGCATTTTCTAGATGGGAGATTTGTGATGTGATGATATTTGAGGCTTTTGTGAGTTTTCCTTTTTCAAGATATTCGCGAAATATTTCGATTAAGTCTAGGACTTTCGATTGTTCTTCGGTATCCTCTTCCAGGGAGGCAGCTAGAATTAGTAGACTTCTAGCTTTTTGGATAGCTTCTTTTGGTGAGTTGATATGGGGTTCTGAGTGGCTGGGTTGTCGTCTTCGTTTTTTATTGAATTGGAACGTTGGGCGATTGATTGGTGATTTGAATGGATCATCAGAGCTCAAGGTATTGCGTTGGGTTTGAAAGTTGAAGGGTTGGGAGGGGGTAGGACTGGAAAGGATGAATGGCGGGCTATTGCCTCTTTCATGGGTTTGTTCAGTATGGTTCTCTTGGCATGGAGTGCCTAAGATCACTTCTGGGAAGTTCGATTGGGTGGTCCCCGTCATTGAGTTCTCTTCCCTCGTAATGGAGGGATGAAGGGGGTGAAAATTTCACGCGTTTTAGCGTGGTTTCACGTGTTTTGGAGGTCGACGACAGTATCACAACAACTACTGGTTCAATTTCTTTGGGGACAATTGCATTCGATTGATGCTGATTTGTTTAGTGCAAATGAGATATAAAAAGGGTGTATTTCCAAAAATAATTTTTTTTCAAAATTTGTTGTGTGCATTTGGAACGAACAATGGGCTGAATATTTGATATATAAATGGTATCAGTAGATGTTAGAAGTTAGAGCCAGGATAAAAAGACTGAATGCTTCACTGTACATAAATATGATAAATGTTTAAGAGAAATGTAATTCTTGCCCGAGTATTTCATGTACATAAAATGTACGACTCCAGAGCTTCTACTTCAATTGAGTAATGTCTAGACGTATCTCTTTCCAAAATCCAATATCATCTCGTTCTATATTTCATCCATGCATAGATAATCTCTTTACTTAATTTCCCTACGCTTATGCGAATGCCATTTTACCTCCCTAGATCCAAATTTCCAGAACGCCATCGCTATGCTATGTAAATGTAAAAGCAAATCTTCAATCATAGTTCCATAAATAGAAGAATATCCCCCAATGAAAAAGATAAGGGCGTCCCTTTCACATCACTCATAACCAAACCCAGTTTCCCACTGCAACAATTCCGATCATAATCCACATGCATTCCCAATTTCTCCGTAACCCAAAACCCAGCGAGGTAGCACCACTACTGGAATCACTACTAGCGGTCAAAACACTCGCACTAACATCCGTTCTTCCTGTCGTTTCTCCATAAATTCCATTCATGATATCCGCTGTGTCGATACTGGGTCCCACATTGAAGAAATCTACCAATATGAAGGTTGGTTTAATGCCCCACTCACTCTTACATTGCTCCGCCTGAGTTCCCAATGCTCCGGTCGTATTTGTAGATGCTGAGTTTGTTGTAGTGATGTTATCAACATCTGGAATTGTGATACCAAACGACTGAGCTGTGTCAGCGAAATGATTTATGAGACCCATGTAACTCGATGAAACAGCGGCTGAAGCGGAATCGAGGGAGGTGGGACGTTGCAGGGTACAGTTGAATGCATCCAGAGAGAGAACTCCAAAGTAGGTTTCGAAGACATATGTAAATTCCGGGAGAAGGTATGGATAATTAGAATCATAATCAATACTTGCGATGAAAGTAATCAATCTGGTGTTTGCGGTGATGAGAGTTTGAAGAGTAGGCCAAGTAGCGATAGGTGAAGTGGTAGACGTAGGGGTATAGCCATAGCTATCGATACCGGAGGATGAGAAGGCGGATCCAAATGTAGCCACCGATTCATCGTCGGAATTGACGAGAATGAGAGTGACGACTTCATTAGTATTGGCATCCATCCAGGTTTTGATTTCGGTAAGGAAGGTCTCAAGACTACCACCATCAAGAAGTAGACAAGATGTGTGGCATAGCTCTAAGGTTCCGTTCGAGTTATGAACCTGTGCTTGGAGTAATCGAATACCTGATGACAAAGCAACTGTGACGTTATAAAACTGATTTCCTGATGTTGAAAATCCCGTTGTTTGGTCTCTAAGGAATGCTGAATCGTGGGCTCCCATATGCGTTATGTTGTTATAGTTTCGGTTGCATAGCTCTGGTGAATTATTACAGGCGACTGTGCCTGTTGATGCAGCTGCTTTAGTGACGGATACAGAACTGGCTGATGATGCTAATGATGT
This sequence comes from Sclerotinia minor, assembly GCA_025389075.1. NCBI lineage: Eukaryota > Fungi > Ascomycota > Leotiomycetes > Helotiales > Sclerotiniaceae > Sclerotinia > Sclerotinia minor. The sequence continues at coordinate 1,432,952 of QRFH01000011.1, read as the reverse complement.
AGCAACAGCTATCGATGATGATGACGATGACGATGATGATGATTGTTGACTTCCATAATCATCATACCCTCCACCATATCCACCATTATTTTGAGGAATAGCCTGCGAAGAGCTAGCCAAAGAAAGAAATGCTGTTGCAGCAGCAAGGAAGGATCGCATATTTTGACAAATTAAAGGGGTCGATATCGCGATAAGTAGATAAGAATCCTTCGTTCGAAAGAGTGTCAAGGCTATGAAGCGTGTTGCTTTTCAAAAAATGAAAGGAATACAACACATGTGGGCAACAACAAATATGTGGAAAAAAATGAAAAAATAAAGAAATCTCGTAAAGAAAAGAGGCCTCGAAAGTATGGAGAACTTTTGATCAAAAGTTAATAGATTAGCCATATATGAAAACCACGGAAGACTTTACGTATTACTGCGCCCCGTTGCCTCTTTCAATTCTTTAGAAATTGTCGTAAGCCAGCAACATTACGAGTCTTGGAAAAGTGGACCTTAACCGTATTTGAGTACGGAGTAAGAGCTAGAAAGGAGAACTTCCAATCAATACTTCTTCTAGATCTGCATGAAACGATATAAATGCCCAGGTTCTGCGATGTTAAAGGATGGCACATCGGGTAATGCTCGTATATATTGGCAGTCAGATGGTTTATATTTGAAGTTTGAGGCTGGTAAGAGAGCGAGGATGTTAAATATTCGTTGGCTGGAAGTTTGTGAGGTTGATGAAAATCTTCCAAGACATATTTCTATTTTTATCCTTGAGCAGCGGCGTTGAAAATCAATGCATTGACCAACAGAGTACAAATCGACCTCACACAGTTTCGAAAGATGACGAGGACAATGAATTAAATTGACTAACGTATGAGTAACCTTGGAGTAAGCCTCTTCTATCACGCAACCATGGAGAATGATCTTCAAAGATGATGCAGATTAGCTGGAGCTTCCCAGCTGCCAAAGCAACGGAATGTGATGAAGCTGGAAAGAAGAAGGGTTGATCCATTACGGGCCACATACACATGCGACCTTTAGCCATCGGGAATACCCCTTTCCCGAAAACCTAATTCATGCGGATATCGGATATCAATCAAAATATTAAGCAGAACGGGAAACCATCAAAGCTTATAATTATAATCTTACCATCGATAAAAGATCAATAAATAAAATAATCTCAACAACATTAACCTATCGACCATCTATCGTAATCTTACATTATCAGCCTTCTCGAATGGAAAACCTACGAATCTGCCTCGTCCGCACGTCTTATCCCTATCAACAAACATAAGAGATTAAAAATTTCCTTTTTCTCCACTATAGCCGGATGTCTGCCATATCCTAATCTAACTTAAGATCAGATCAGACAATCCACAATTCATCAAACGACATTTGCTTCAAGCTTTTCCTCCAGATTTTCGAGTTTTCGTGGATTTTTCTTTCATGGGGTGAAGAAGTGCTTAGTACACCAGTTCCTATCTTTACATGAACGAATTTCGGTGCAGCTCATAGGTTTATCTGAAGTACGATTGTAAATCGAGGCGGATAAGAAATAAGTCGCAGGCAGAGAGTATGTAGTGAAATGAAATGAAATTAACCCCCTTACCACGTGTGCATTTCAAAAAGATATATCATCAAACTTGTTTTATCTATTCGTGATTTTTCCAACAAGACATTTTTGGCCATTTTGATACTTGATCCGTTTTAGGAAATTCAAACGATCTACAACATTCAAACGGTTCTATCTATCCTGCGGGTTCAGTCTTTTTGTGAGGTTCGAATAAAACGCCAAACTTCAGACTTCAATTAGGTTCTAGATGTCAAGATATCAATCCCTCAAGATACAACAAGAGCTCATCGAGCAAAATCTGGATAGATCACTATATGTCATGGCACCTGGCTCTGTGCCTGATTTGATGACATCAAGTGAGTTAAGGGCAGTTGAAAGCACCAGTCGGAAACCTTCCTTCCGCACACAACAAGCCCGCCGAGTATTTCCTTCATTCGCACGAAATGTGCAATTTCGATATATTACATTCAGATCGATCTTTTCTATTTTTTACTACTGAGTGTTACGATATAAATCAGTGTCTAGTCTCTAGCATTTATATTGGTGGAGCATGAAAGTATCGTGTTTTTCAGCATATATCGAGATATTTGTATCGTTGTCTTTCCTACTCAATATTGAATTCCCTCGGAATGTGTTTGGCCATCTACTGGCGCAGCATACTACGCAATTCTTATTCTTGGATTCTAGATCAAGAGCTTTCCTCTTTATTCGGTTCGGAGACATGAACTAAGCTGAGTTATTCAGTACTTTTTTATGATTTATCACTATATCTACGTATACATATTATTTTACTGCCAGTTCGGTGACAGAATTCGTACCAGGAACATTTCTTTGAAATGCCCGTCGCTCGACAACATCAAATACACAATCCTTATGATTTGCAGAATACCACTTTACAATCTATCTGCGCCCAAAACTTCTATTATAGCAAAAGAACCCCCGGAATCACGCCCAACTCTGCGTTCTCTCCAAACCCACAAACTTCGACATGGCAAAACCTTTATATATCTAGTTCCAGTATGCCGCACTCACTCACGTGGTCGAAATTGAGTGTCGTAGTTTCGACATTGGTGCCCACGTTCATCAGAAGAATATCCTAACGTTGAGCAAATTACGATTTCCGTGGTTGTAAAGGTATTTGAGTGATTTTCGGGTGGTAAGTACAAGATGGTGATATAGTTATTAAAGGAATAGTGTATAGGCAGGGCGAGTAAAGAATGATAGAGAATAGGGGAAGGAGAAGAGAAAGGGAAGGGCGTTGTGGTGTGTCCAAAACTCGGGTTGCAGTCCAATCATGAGAGACTTCTGAATATTGGAATAATCCTAAAGATCGAGGTAGTTTAGAATATTCAAAACGTCTTAAACAATATAATATGCCAAGTATTAAATTAGATTTTGGATAATAAACTTATTGGATGATACCAAAAAAATATTAAAGGTTCAAAATCTGAAACTTTCAAGTCAAATTGTGAGAACCAAGTAATGAAGAAGTTAAAGCAAAATTTGAAGCGCAAAAGGAAAGAGAAAGAAGGATAGTAGGAGGAAAAGGCCTAGTATGAACACAAATGAAGTTGATGATTTTGTACTAAAGTATTACACTCTTATACTAGGAGGCTTCAACGGGAATTTAGGATATACTCGAAAAGATCTCTTAAGCATCTCCCCAGCTTCCGTGAAGGAAATAGCTCGGGAATGGCGACATGAGTCTTGCAAGATATGCCGCAGGTATTTAGAGACTTCAATAGATATAAATATACTCACGTATAGTCTATATCATGATGTATACCTACCTAGGTAGTGTAAAAGTTGGAGGTCGAGATACGTGCGTCCCGATAGCACGCTGTGAGGGGGGAAATGGAAGAGGGACACTGAGTAGATTATATTGTAGCTGTCACTTTAGAGGTAAAATAGATTTCACAATGGGATGGGGGTTTATACAATAAGGCACAAAAGTAATAATAAGGTAAGTTGATTGATTTGGAAGAAGAAGCAAAAGCTTTTTCTTATATAGTTAACTACTGAAGATCACATGATTGGTGTAATTGTGGACCTCTACGTATATGGCCCAAAATACCAACTTTCTCACAGTAGAAGATGTATAAAAATAAGGAGATATCGAAACACCCCAGGAAAAAGAATAGCGGGGTTCAACAAATCAAATGCTACCCAGATGAAAATACCCCGCATCGAATCACATCACGTGTTATAATTCTCACCTCTATCCATCTATCATCTATCTCAGATTCGCAAGTTTTCTCATCCTCGCTCACTTCGATATCCATCATCATATCCTAATTATAGCAACTTACTTTTATTCAGAAAAACTCTCACTGTTCCAAATATCTAGGAACGATACCAAGAATCAACTCGACGACGCTAACCACATACACAAAATGTCTTCTTCAACCTCTAGTACGACGGATTATGCAAATATTCCTACACCACCAAAAGCCATTGCGGATTTTTGTTTGATTCCTGTGAGTTTTCTTCTATTTTTTATACATCTTCCCTTTTAACCCTCACTTCTCCCTTCTCTCCTTTCGCTTATCCCAGATGCTCTCTTCATTCAATCTCAAAGAGGTAATACTAACTAACAACATCAGATTGGTACCACGACAGCTTCGGTATCCAAAGAAGTAGCTGCTGTTCAGAGATTGATGAAGGCTAGTGGCTTGAGTTATACTATGCATTCTGCTGGTACTACTGTTGGTATGTTCTTTTCTTCCTCTTCTTTTATTTCCACGTGATAATTAGGAGGTGGAATTTAAAATTTAAAGACTGAAGAGGCAATAAAAGACTTTTTGCAAGTGCAGATACATGGTTTTTTTTAATTATATATATGGTCACTCGAACACACCCTCACAAACTGCTTTATACGTATATTATCCCTCCTATAGAGACCTTCCTTCCTTCCTTCCCATCTACTTACCCCCGCGCTTTTCGCATTTCCTACCATCTTCCATCCACATCCACATTCAAACCCTCACTCACAAACAAAACTAACCGCTTCCCTTCCCCGGAAACACAGAAGGTTCCTGGGACGAAGTAATGCGCGTAATAGGTCAAGCACACACACTAGTCCATCAAAACGGAGTTGTGCGCGTGCAGACGGATATTAGAGCAGGGACACGAACGGATAAGAATCAGACATTTGAGGAAAAGGTTAGTAAGGTAGAGACTTTACTTGCTGGGGATGAGTGAGTGTGGAGGAGGAGGGAAGGGAGGAAGGGATGAGAGAAATGATGGGGAAATTGTGAATGAATGAATGATTTGAAAGTTTAACGGCAAGTTCTGGTCAGGAATGAATTGGATTGAATCGAATCGATCGAATGAGGAAATTGTTGAGTTGAATTGTTGATCGGAAGGTTGGATGGACCATGTTATCGAATGCTTCTCGCGAGCAAAAAAAGTCAAAATATCGAAATGACCAAAAAAAAAAGAAGAAAAAAGAAAAAAAGGAAATATCGAAATCATGAGTATATGCAAAAATAACGACGAGCTCATTAAAAGATTGGAAGGTGGAAGGAGTGAAATCACAAGCAGCTACAAACAGCAGGGGGAAAAATAAGCTCATATGAATATAGGCAGATATGAATATCTAGTAATGAATGAATGACATCAAACTCAAACTCAATTTATAATTTAGTCCATAACTTAACTTAGTGTATAACTTAGTCTATTACTCACTGGATATACCATACCTATGTAGGTACATAACGAACACCACCGCCTATTCAAGAAGATTGGAGTGAATGAATATGAATACAAATATAAATGAGTATAAGTATAAAAAAGACAACGAAAACCGATAAATATTTATACAGAGCACTGGATTCGTGGACACTGGATAATGCAATAGAGGAACGGTATATACAGCTCCTAACTTCTCTATGCCCCTCTATCATTTAGCCTTCATTGGCCCTACCGACGTTTGAATGGAATTAATCTTCGTCTCTAAATACTCTGCCTTCTTTGCCTCATTCAACCAAGGTATCTGTATTTCCTCCACACAGTCTCGAATCAAATCAAGCAAAGCCTTAGAATTTGGTGCATCGTCAAGAATCCCCAGGAATGAAACTCTTGGTAGACGCAGTGCTGCGGCTATTCGAGTTTCGGATCCTTTCGGTAGTTGTACTAATCTTGTGGATGGTTTGTTAGGATGTGCTTTTGAGGCTGTGGCGATGATTTGTGGGAGATGGGAGTTGAGAATTGGGAATTGATCGGAGCGGGCGACGAATATGGCTGAGAAATGGGAATCGGGTTTGAAAGCATCCTTGGTTTGGGGGAGCGTATCGGATTCAGGGTTGTCAGGATTTGCTTTGGTGTTCGGTAGGGTTTTCGGCGATTCTAGCATTCGATGGATGCTGTTTAGCCCTGTAACAATGTGGAAAGATATTTCAGGTGGCGGAGGAGTTTCTGAGGACTTCTCATTTCCTGCTTCTAAGTCTCTTCTTTTGCGCTTTTTGCTACGCTTCCCTTTGGATGGAATAATATGATTGGACCGATATGATCCAATTGGTGATAATATACTGAAAGATGGTTAGCCTTGTCGTTAGCCTAGAATTGCTGTACAAAATTCTTTGATGGATTGCAGAACTCTCTGCCTTAATATCTCGAGGGATGATCTTAAGAATTCTCTTGGGACAGAAATCAGTGACTGAAAGATAACTTCACGGCGTTGCTTATGCATCAGAAGATTTACACACCTGCATAGAAGTTCAACTATGGTTTCCTGGTCTTTGGAGGATATTCGTGGCCTAGGATTTCAGATTAGGATTAATACCGAGTGATGGCGAATGTTTACTAACCACTGAACCGTAGTGAATGGAGTATCCAATTGATAAATAGTTTTCGTTTTTTTACTATCCATCTTGTTTTGTCTCTAGAGAGGTGAAAGTATTGGAGGAAGGTAGCTAGCTAGCTAGCGGAAGCTTTTTTTAAGCTGTGGATACCTGCTCCGGTAGTAGACGGGTTGTGAAATTGATATCTTATGGCTACCAGACACTAAGTAATTATTTTGTGAATGGGTCGAATTCAATCCGATCATGTAGTTTTTGTATATATTGAAGCATTGATTGACAGCTAGTAGGTATGGCGATACAATCCCAATCACGGCAACTGTTTGATAATCAAAATTTGGAGGGGTAAAATAAGGTTAACTGTAGACCAAAGAGGATTGGGTTTAGTGGAAAAAGCGAAATGTTGGAATGCCTCAGGCTAACGAACACATATGACCAGGGCGGCGAAGTTTAGATTCCTTGCCACTTTTAGATGGAATTCTAAACAATTGGTAATCCTTTATGATTACCACGACACCTATTTGGATAGTATTAGAATATACAAAATAGTTAATTTGGAAAACATTGTATTATCCACTTGTAAATATATAGATCAATATCTGAATACCTAGGAATAGTAGATATCTATTATCCTACCTATCAATTTCTAATTGCGAATTGCTACTTGCTACTGCCGCCTTGATTCAACAACGTTGCTGCTTTATCCACACGCGCCATGAATTTAGTGGGGACGTGAAAGTGAAAGCTCGAAATTTAGTTTTCGATAAGAGTAAAACCATCCACCACCATCATCAATCCATCAAAAAATCCCCAAAATTATTTCACAAGTAAAAACTCTTTTGTAATAATTAATTCCCCAATTCTATAATTCAAATCTTCTTACTTTTACATTCAAAAGGATAGATTTGCTGGATAAGGAAAAGCAGGACACTTTTTATTCGGCATTCATCCTAATTGTAACCTAGAGTTACTGACTTGTTGTTACCTACCTACCTTACCATACCTTCAAATCAAATCGGTGCATCGTAAAACTACGTAACTGCGTACCTCTGCTTTGCCCTCCTCTCTAGGTACACACACATTTATTTACACACATCGAACACCACAATCTTTTTCTTTTTCTTTCACATCGCCTGCAGGTTTTTAACCAGGAGAGTTTAATACGTGTAGCTTTAACTTCCAATACTACATCTTATTAATCGCGTAAGCTATTTCAATCAATCTTATAATTCTCGTCATCCGAAATCTACCCCTCTCACCTCGTCATACTGCTTGGTGCTGCACCTCCAAGCTTAGTTCTCAGAGAATTCCCATATTCACCTTCTTGTGCGGGGGATGTCAATTCAATAAATTATATTATTCATACGCGACTTCCTTGGCTGTTAACTAGGTGAAGGATTACGAAAACTCTCGGTCGCTACGGCTCCTGCTGTTCTAGACAGCTTCCAGCGCAGTCATTCAATTTCTCAAACCCTACCAAATGGACCAAGATCCAGTAAAGTCGTCGCCAGAACGTGCGGTCTCATCAGAGCCTTGTTCGATACATCCACTTCCATTCGATGATAACGAACAGCATTCTGCGAGAAAGCGACAAAAGACTTCTAGAAGTGGCTCGAGGAGTAGGTCGGTCGACACGACTAAAGCTTCAAATATTCCACCCGATTCGATGTCTTCACATAACCATGATGCAGATGTCCTTCATGACTCTTTCCCACCAAGCACTCCGACACGACCTGGCACCGCGCAATCACAAAACGGACCAACTTCCAGCCGAGTTACGATCAACCTGCGAACTCCTCAACCCCCTGTAGAATCGATATACTCCAGCTCCCCTTCTCCTAATACTCCATCGAAAATGACACGCGGTATGGATGATGAAGGAGCCAGAATTAGTATTGAATCCGAAAGCGATGTACTTTCAACTGTGCCTGCTTCAGTCATCGAAACCTCCTCTTCCTCTCCTTCTGCCATGGAAGGAAGCCCAGAGGTTGAACTCGTTCCTATCAGTTCTGATGATCCTGAGCGAAGCCCAACTCTCGCTATCATCGACGAGGAAGAAGTCTTTCCTGACCCTCTGAATCACTTCCCGACACAGCGTCGCGGAGAAAACATGCTTCATGCACTCAGGAAGGTTTTACACATTTTGCAATTCGGTAAGGAATTTGCACAACCGTGAGATAAAGGAAGCAATTAACAACCATTGTAGATGCCATTGATACTGAGGATTTATTTGATCGACTTCGTGCCTGGATAGATGATTTTCTTCGTTTCGCCAATTCAGACAATCGCTTGCATAATGCTTTCACCAGACATAAAGACTTTTGGATTGCATTTCCAGATATGATATGGGCATTGAGCTGTCGAAGGTTTGTAATATGATACCTGCAATAACGGAGGGGACTCTGGGCTAACTTTATGGCAGTCGTTATTTCGGAAACTTTATGAACAGAGTTAACTCGCGTTGCAAATCTCTAACCCACTTCTTATACCGATACGCCAAACTTTCCGGGAGATTCCTCGCAATGGACGTCAAGTCACTATCATATGGAACGGACCAACTACCGGAGCTCGTGTCCGCACATTTTCTTCACACCTACTCTCACCTACAAAAGATCAATTCAGAGTCAAATCATATTGGAAGAAGTTTGGAAACCCATTACAGCTGGAGGTGGGAGGAAGATACTGTCGAGCTTCAAACTTATTTTGAGGATGGTGGTGGATCGATGCTTGCTCTGACCAAGTTCGTTGAAGGGCAGTTGCGATTCCTCACAAACTGTCCAAGATTATTTGAGAATTTTTCCGAGCCGTCAAAATTGATGGATAGAATGACTTTCGCTGCTGCGACGACCAAGAGACACTCAGCATCAGAGATTTATGATGACGCTAGCCGGAGACTCGCCCATGGATATGACTATTTCAATCTCATGTCTTCAGCGTTGAATTCTATCATTGAGAAAAATGCCACGCTTCTCACACCTGAAGCCGCGAATACGCATCTTCAATGTCTAACGCAGATTTTGTGGAACTCGGCAACGTGGAACCCTCGAATAGCGAAAGCTCGAATTGAGGTACATAGGAAGATCTGCCCCGATCTTCCTGATGCGATGCTTTCCAAGGCCATGGCTCTCGAGTGGAAGTTTTTCGTCCTTCAAAAACTTATCACATCAACTCAGATGCAACTTCGAGTGGTTGGTGTAACAACCATGTGTGCAGATCTCTTGAATCTTCATAGTACATATCGAGCAAAGGAAGCGCCGCCAAGCGGTGGCTTAGTTCTTCTTCACTTTGCAAAGCTAGTATTGCAACATAAGCTTATTAACTACATTGTCGGTATTGGATCTCACCCCGAAATTATCAATGAAAGCAGCAACATCGTCGGCTTTCTAGTAGTAACAAAAACGTACGAGGACGAGCAAACCGACCTCATCTGGCAGACAGTGATAACGAGCCAGGATCCAAGGGTTGTGGAGGCCATTCTCAAAATGATGAAGAAAGTCCTTAACTTACACGAGTACCCAGCGTGCCTCTACATTTGTCAGAAAGTTGCTGCCCTACCAATACAAGCGTTCACAGTCGCGATGATGGAGTTTTGCGAACATCTCTTCCGAGAACTTTCAAGCAAGGTAGGTCGTAAAGATCTCGACGCGTCTCCCTATGACATATGCGTCCGTCTGATTCGCGAGTCATCAATTACCAGCGATGAGTACCCGAACGGTTATCCTGAGATCCAAAAGTTTGCTGCAAGTCACCTGCGTGAGTTACTTGTCCATGGACCTGGTCAGGAAGCACGCACAGATATCTACCTGAGTTGCATCAAGGACATCTCTGACAAGACTGCCACTGCCCCTGGCAGCATATGCGTCGTCAGTGCATTGCTTCATCAAAGTTTGATGCCAGATCTTCACATACTGACCACTCAGCATGGCCTCACAAGATTGATGGTCGATGAACTTGAATCAAACATAGCTGGAAATCGCTCTCTTGCTTATGACAGCCCTGCCAACATTGCTCGTCGTGAGATTCTACTTCAAATCATTCTGGTGGATCCGGACACTATCAATGCCGAACTCGGCACGCGGCTTTGGAATTTGTTGGTGGGATCTCTGTCCAAGGACAAGGCCGACCGCCTAGCAGGATGGCAAATCTTGAACAAGGCTTTCCAGAAAGCGAATTTTTCCAATAGATACCTTACCATTTGCTTTCAGAATTATTTACCGCATCTGGAACCTAATCATTTCTTAGATGGAACTTTGCTGTTTGTGAAGAGTGGGGTTTATTTCTGGCTAGAGGAGAAAGAAAAGGAGTCTCAAGAAGATGAGAACGTTAAGCTAGATCTATCCTTTGACTTTCTCGCCATGGAGCAGCTATGGCGTATAATCGAAAGTGCCCCTCAAGGAAAAGTCTATGAGCAGGCCATACAAGAGCTTGTGGGTGTTTACGTGGGTCCCTTTATCCGTAGTCTGCCCCATTTCAAGACACGGGAACTACATTTAGCATTTCTCACGCGGTGTCTAGACAAATTAGCAGATGCTGCAGGTAAACTGAGGACCTCTAGTACTGATGGAGCTAGAGGTGATGATGAAGATATGGTTATAGTGCTCCCAGAATCTCACATCCAAGAACAGGAACTACTTTTCATTCGATCACTCGCAGCTCTGCAAACATTTCTCGCCGCATATTCATGCCACGCACACTTTGCCACTCCGAAGTTGCGGCCCGCTGTGAGCATACCATCGGATACTGTTGAGGGAACTTCTCTTACGATCATGTACCAAGCATTTGGTGAAACTACTTCGTGTATAAAGAAACTCACTATAGGCGCGAAAGATACAGCTGCTACATTAGTTGCAAAGCTGCAAAAGGAGACTGATTTTACTTCTTGTAGGGTATTTTACAGTGGTAAGGAGTTCCTGCACGATGACGCTGAATTGTGTAAGTCTGTGGAGAGTCTCAATTTGAATGGCCTTGTTCTCGTCAAACGCCGTGACGAAACGGATCCTCCATTGCCGAGCAACAATGGTCCTCTACAATTGGAAATCACAAAAAAGTTTGATCAAATCTGGAGTTATCTTGGCATGCAAGAAAATTTGGCGGAAAAGGTATGCGTGATGGACATCTAACAGCTGTTATAATCCTAACGTTTCTCAGATCTACTCATTCCTCATTCAATTTCCAGTCTATGACCAAGTGCTACAGGATCTTAGCAATTCTGCCGTCCCATATACCGAAATATTCCCACTCGGGCAACCATACAAAGCTCTGTATGGCTTGTATGGGTTGAAGCAATACATTTCCTCTCAGTCTTCAAAGGTCTACAATTCATCTTCCCCGGCGAGCTCTTGACTAACTCATGCAGGGATTTATCGATACTGCTGGTTTTGATCGAGCGATGACTTTACTCGTGGCTGCGATCTCAGATCCGAAATTCCTTGAAAGTTGTGCACCGCAAACAATTAAAGAAATTTTAGCCATGCATTTTATCAGCAGCTTGGCGTCACTTCTTAAAGGTAATGATATGTATTCCCTCGACTGATCATCAGCTAATACTCCATAGACCCCGCTCTGCCTGCATCATCGACGGCTGGCATAGACGACAAACTTTTGGAACGTCTCCTAGACTTACTATATGCTGCCAAATCAGTGACGGGTAGAGAAGCCTCGGCTCATCTGATATGGACCAGTGTTGAGGCTTTGCTTGAGGTTGCCATTCAGAATTCTGCTTTATGGAGTACCTTCGTTCGACATCTCAATGACACTGATCTCCTTCAAAATCTCCTATTGGAGGATCTTCGACCATTTGTCCGAAAAGCCATCTCAAAACATATCACGAGCAAATGTACCTTCAATCCCAACCCAGCTCATGTTTCCCCGTCCGAAGTTGCTATCACATTGTGGCCGATAGCAGCCAAATTGATTACCGAGGCTGTCAAAAGACCCGAACAGTGTGAGGAGACGTTTCAACTTGCACTGACGATATTTAAAAGATTGTTGGAGACAGAAGTCGATGTAGATCTTATCACAGTCGCGCAAGAGTGGGGTGAGCTACTCATCCATCACGATAACTGTGAAGATGTTGGCGTACCTGAAGCCGTTGATATGGTTACTCAAGGCTTGGTCAATCTCTTGCATCATGCCGTGATGAGCATGAAGCATCCAGAACAAAAGTTGTCCTGCGCAGGTCTAGCAGTTCACATCTTCAAGAGATGCTTGTTTCCTACCATTTCGAACGTGGATGACATTGGAAACGGTGGACTTATTGCCCCAAAAATCCCAGTGATAAATTCCCAAACTCGACATACCATGGGAGAGACTATATTGGCTCTAGTCAAAGACGACATTACCCAATACAAAGAACTATTGCAGCTGCTATCAGAGGTTGCTCCTTATGAGCACAGGGCCATTGACCCATATCTTTTCGACATGCAAATCGTATATGAAAGATCGAAGGCTGTCAGATCTCCGACTGGTTACGTTGGCCTGAAAAATCTTTCTAACACGTGCTACCTCAACTCTCTGGTCACGCAGCTATTCATGAATTTGTCATTCAGGGAATTCATTCTCCATTCACCTATCACTGTTCCAAGTTCGCAAAAGCTACTCATTGAGACTCAACAATTGTTCTCTTTCATGCAGAATAGTATGCAACGATACATCGATCCAACTAATTTTGCTGCGTCTATTACAACTTTCGAGGAGACGGAGATTGACGTTACGATGCAAATGGATGTTGACGAGTTCTACAACCTTCTCTTCGATCGTTTCGAACGTGAAAACTTAACAGACGCTGACAAACGCAAAGTTCGATCATTTTATGGAGGCAAATTGGTACAACAGATCAAATCGCAAGAATGCCCTCATATCTCGGGGAGGTTAGAAGACTTCTCCGCCATCCAATGTGATATTAAGGGGAAAAAATCTCTTCAAGAAAGTCTGCAGGCTTATGTCGAGGGCGAAGCCATGGAAGGGGAAAACAAGTATAAATGTGAAGCCTGTGATCGTCATGTCAACGCAGTCAAACGGGCATGTCTCACGGATGTGCCGGATAATTTGATCTTTCATTTGAAAAGATTCGATTACAATCTCCGCACAATGACACGTAATAAGATCAATGACCACTTTACATTTCCACCATCGATAGACATGCGGCCTTACAAGGTTGAATACCTGATGAACGAATCAGGTGACGTTGAAGAGGATATGTTTGAGCTTGTCGGCGTTCTTGTCCATACTGGAACAGCAGAAACTGGCCATTACTATTCGTACATCCGAGAGCGGCCACAAGTTGGAGGCCAAGAAAATTGGGTGGAGTTCAATGATGACGCGGTAACTTCTTGGGAGCCAGGCTTCATGGAGTCAGCCTGCTTTGGTGGTCTTGAGCATGGGACTACTGATAACATGCCGTTTGAAAAGAACTATAGTGCCTATATGCTGTTTTATCAACGTTCTTCCACACTGACCGTCGCAAACGACGAACTGGCCAAAAAGGAGAATGGAGTTTTACCGAAGGCAGTTGTCAACACGCTACAGGGGAGCCGCATAAATATGAAGAACAAGCCTGTGGTGCGCAACCCATTGAAGATAGCTGTCGAGCCACGACAGGCGAACCACATCATTCTGGAGAACGAGCTTGTAATGCGTAAGTATTGTCTCCACGATCCTGCCCATGTCCTCCTAGTTCGGAATATGTTTGAAAACACAAGACACCTGAATAAGCTCCTGCACAATGGAAAGTGCACAGAATTGCACGATCTCGAAAAGCAAGCCATGTGGGTTGCAATGTGTCATCTGGACCAAGTAGTCGCACGCTCCAAAGATGTCCCAGACCTCGGAACATACGTAAACTCCTTACGGGTACAATGCCAATATTGCGGAGAATGCAGCCGAGACTTTCTTGACTACCTTTGTAGATGCACCGACTCTTTCCGTTTCTTGATCCTGAAGTGTCCTGAAGCCGCCGTCCGTTCAGAGGTAGGTGTCGCAGTCCTAGGAGCCTTATTATCGGTCAAGAATGGAATACGATATGCATACGGTCTTAGTAATGGTGGTCGCGTTCGTTCTGACGATCCAAATTTGCTTCAAGATGTGGTTGCCGCCTTGGTCCGACTATACGAAAACTTTCATAACAGTATAAGGGCTTGGCCTGAATACTTTGGTTTGCTCGCTAGCATCGCTAACCTGGGGAATCATGAGGCAGCAGTTCTTCTCGACTCTGGATTTCTCATGAAAGCTATAGATATCATCTGCGCTGATACGATAGACAACGATTCGCAATTGACGCGAATGCTTCAAGCGATTTCCAAAAGGAATTTGATGCAGAGACCGGTCTCTTATGATAGCATCATCGACCTCTTAGCTCGGCTCATCTCAGTTTGCGACCCGGTGGCTGCCGAAATCGATCAGTCTAGTTCAAGACTGCAACTATCTCTTGGTGGTCGTAAAATGCCCTTTTCGTTTGATGAAAGGAACAGAATTAATTGCCACTGGACCAGGACTAAGGCCCATATCCTCACCGAAAAGCTTCTCATGATTAATCAGAACCAGCACGCAACAAAATCAATTATCGCAACACTATTACACTTTCCACATCCGGACGATCTTGATCTTGACCAATATATGTATTGTGCAATTACTCATGGCATTAAAAGGAGCAGTCAAACACCGTGGGGTCCATTTCTAAGAGCCGCGATATTGTATTGCCGGCATTCAGAAAACCCGAAAGCAATTCCGGATATGGCTTTCCATGTTGCCAAGAATTCGTTCAACCTTGACAATAACGATGGGTCAGAGTATCTTCGGTTCTTCAAAGATCTCGTCAGTTTGCGAAGCAACAGCAACGACATTTCCCAAGAAGAAATTACAAAGATTGTCTTGTCTACACTTACTCACTGGGTCCCTACACTTCTTACCCATCACCAAACCACTGTCAGATCTGATACTGAAGATTTCCTTGGGGAAATTATCTTCAATATCGGTGTCGAAGAGGACGATACATCACCAGAAAATGAACAAACCCTGGTAGACCACAGGCGGGAACAGACGCGTAGGTTGGGCAGCGCTTGTTTAGAGTATTTACAAGATGTTTATATACGACAACGCGTGCAAGCCGTTAGGACAGTTATGATTAACATCGAGCATGTTGCTGGTCTTTGTCTTCAATATTTTGAGCCGGGACCCGCAGCCGACCGATACAAATTGAGCATGGACAGTAAGTCAACGTCATTTCGATTTGTAACCAAAAAGTAACTAACATATTTTAGATCTCTGGAATCACTTAAGAAGATATATGGTTGAGGAAGTAGATGATGGTTCTGGTAGGATGTCACGCACTCTAGCCCTTTTAAAGCATGCTAACCATATCATAGCATGGGAGAATTCTGATGATGAATATGGCTCTGATGAACCTATGGACAACATCACGGAACTTTGTGAACCTATGGATAGTGAGTTAGATGGACAGCCCTAACTCTATATTCCAAGTGATTTCTGTGATACTATCACCTTCAGCTGTCGTCTTTTTCATCTTTTGATTATAAGCTGTTAAAGCTTTCGAATACTTCAGACTCCACAGGCGTATGGTGTTATCAAACGACGAGGTTAAATACTGGCCGGATGAATTCACTGTTAATTGTGACTAGTCATAAAAAGGCGTTATATGTGGCGCAATATTTTCAAAGACTCATAACTTAGCAATACTGGCGAATGGCTTTTACTAATTTTGATAATGAAATGCATTTGGCTCAGTCGGGGTTTGGTTATGGACATTGGGAATTGGTATTGGCGGCGGACTGGGTTGGCCAGGCTGGACTGGGCTGGGTTGGAATGAACGGAGTTGATACAGTGGATGGGATAAATCACTCATGATATTTTTGTTTTTCCTTTACTGTGATTTTAGTTTTCTTTTTCTCTTATGGATGGGGAGAAATGGATTGGAATGGGATGGGAAGATGGATGGATGGATGATTAGATGATGGGTGGCGTTGTGAAGTCTATCAGACAGTTTTTCTTTCTTTCAGGGACGAATGACGCAAACTCACAACGAGAGTATGATGAAAGGGAAGAAATTATGATATTATGCTGAATGGACCGAGGAAATTACGTAGCTAGCTGAGTGATGAGCAAAAGAAGAAAAGTTACTTGCGAGCGGAAGAGAATATGCCTTGCGGTACTGTAGATGTTATTGATAAATATTTATACGTAATTATTAATTTTTTCTGATTTTTTTGATGTGCATGTTGTGATGTTGTGATGTTGTGTGTACTCGAGTATATAGAATAGTATTTATTCTTGGGCGGCTGGGCTGTTGAATGTCAGATAGGTATTAGTTAGGGATGTGCATGTGTGGATGTGGATGTTTTGGGGGAATAGAGATGGAAATGGAAATGGAAATGGAAATGGAACTCAGCAATACGCGGGATGCGGGGTGCGGGGTGCGGGGTGCGGGGGCATGATAATAAAGTATACAATAATACCTACCTAGGTGTCGAGGTTGTCTTTTTAGGGGTTGAAGGGGTGAGGAGTGAGATCAGGAGAAAAAGTCTAATGTTGTTTCAATAGATCTACATGATTTTTTTAGCAGATAAACGCCAGAGATCCCAAATGCGGGGTATATTGTTTCTATATTTGAAAAATTCCCATCGGTGTACTAGTTCGTCACATCCAAAAATAAATTTGATGTATAGGTTATCAAGGGTTGCACGGATATTCAATAGATCATTCATTGGTGGATGGATGTTTAAGCGCCTGGGAGTTCATCACATGCCAGTGGTTTTGATAAATTTGAGCACTTGTAGTACTAAATGCAGACTTTTTGGACATTTTAAATGGTTAAATGGGTGTGAATTTATATGTTTATTGGGTTCATATAGTAATCGGCAACCAAAAATAAAAATTATCCACATCGACTAGAACGAAAGGAATGTATGATTTTATTTCAGGAAACACTTTTACCCAATCACATTACATAGACAGAAAATGTCTTGCATATTTGCACCCATCAAGCTCTAGAACGACGAAATATTTGATCATTTAGTACTACCACCGAACATCATTGAGCAGGATGTAGTCAAAGCTCATCAGAATCTTGCGCCATTTGCCTTATAGACCATGTTAGTAGCATCTTAAGGTTACCCGCTACGCGCTTTGCGGGAATCGTGCATCGGAGAGTTTATTTTGGGTTTCGGCGTCTTTTTGTTTGGGGAGTCTTGATATTTGTATATCTGTTGGCTGGATCCTCATGTTAAGTGACTGTTCATCGGCCTCAGATTTTTATATTGCATATATAGATAGACTAAGCTATTAAAAGTTCTTGGTTCATCTATCTATTGTAAGATTACATCTGTTCACTATCATCAACATGCCTATCTCAAAGAATAGCATATCTTCTCCATTGGAGGCAGGTACATCATTACTTCAACCAATGCAATTACCATCCGAATTACTCGAAGCCCTTGAATATGTATCAAAAAGTTTGGTACGAAAAAGACTTCATCTATCATTAATTGTCGTCAAGAGAGACCATCAACTTCAAAGTCCTCTTTTATCCAAATCTGTAACCGCACCCGGTTCTCATCCTCTCATTGCATCACCAACAACACTTCTCTACAATAACGCTCCACTTACATCTTATATTCGCGATATTTCACCTTCCAGTCGAAGATCGTCGTCTCCTTTGAGCTCCCGCGCCCCAAGTCCCAGTAACACAATCTTTTCCAATTCTCCTTCCGAACGATCAACTTCTACAACAGCATCTACACTCTCCTCATCCACAATTTATCTCTCGCGCACAAAATACTCCGGACTTCCCTCATCCCCAAAAGATACCGTGGCCCACCACCTCCGCGCATCCATTTCCCCGTCAACCCCATGCACCCCAACCACCGAATGGACAGCCCCAGACACACCAAACCGCTACGGCATAACCCTCATGCATTCCATCACCCTAACCCCCCGCGTCGAACGCATCCTCCGCACCACCATATCCCGCGCCGAGAAAAAATTCCCCTCCATCGGCGGAAACTGGCTCTCTACATCCTCACTCTCAGCACCCATAACCGATTCTCCCACTCAAGATCTCATCCATCGTTCACTCTCTCAAAACCGTCTTGTATTCACTAGTGCGGGTTTATCCCTCTATTCGCTCGATTACTTGTATACATTCAAATGCGCCCTGCACGTCTATTCTCGTAGTCTCTCGGAAGACGATATGAAAATTGCGATTGATGAATTGAGGAGATTGGTATTAATACGCGAGGGGAACAAGATTGATAGGAAGGAGTTGGGGGGTTGTTATGAGTGGATGGGGATTTCGCTTAGTGCGTTGTGTGATGTTGAGGAGGGGTATAGGAGGGTTTATGGAGGTGGGTTGGGGGAAGGGAAGGAGGAGGGGAGGTGTTTTGGGAGGAGGAATTTGAATTTGAATTTGGTGGTGAGGACTTCGTTTGTGGGGGCGGAGGATTTGGTGGTGGTGGGGGAGAGTGCGAAAGGGAGGGATGGAGAGAGTACTGTTTGGGGGTGGGGGTGGGGGAGTGAGGGGTTGGAGGGGATGGAGGATAAGGGGCCGTTTTTTAGGGGTGATAGGACGCCTAATCGAGTAGAGGATTTTAGTCCGGGGACTAGAGGGGAGTGGGAGTTTTTGATGAGGGGGGAGAGAAGTTATGCGCTTGTTGGGGTGGATTGTTAGTGTTGTGGTTGTTTTTGTTGGATGATTTTTAGTTTAGTTTAGTCTAAATCTAATCTGATCTAGTATAGGTTGGGTTAGGTTGGGTGGTGTTATGGCGTATAAAATTCCCTGAAAACAAGAGCTGTGATCGGGTAGAATTTATTTGGTTTGATTTTGGGCTTTTCTAGGATGAGTTGGATTCTGGATTATGGTTTAGGGAATTGGAATTGGGAAAGTGGGTGGAATTTGTGTAGATATGTAGATATATATATATTTGTACAGTATATTATATTATATTATATATTATTCATATTTATTTTTATATTTATATATCGATATTTGATTCAATTGTAGTTAATTTTTTTGTTTCTAAACTCTATTTTTTCTTTTATATACACTCAAATAAAATGAATTATAAGAATAGATATTGAGAGTGTTATATTACTATTTTACAAGACGGGTTTGCAGAACCTTAGAATCTTGATTAGGCATTATTAAAAAGGGGGGTCTTCTCGCTTATTGTGGAATTCCTATAGGATTTTCACACTTTCCTACCCACCAGGGAGATAAGAGGGGAGTGGAGTTTTTCTATTGTATACGTGCGTAATAATATGTATGGGATGCAAGAACAGAGATCTGTAAATAGTGATGAAATATATGGGTATCAATTTTATTTTCGTATATTCGTATTTCCAATACATCTTCAACATAGCATAAACTCCACACCACCATCCATTTCCTCCTTCCCAATTCTCGACATCAGAAAACCTGATCAATCTAACCCCAAACCCATTACTAAAACCTCCATCTACCACCCATATTTACTACCAGCTTCCTTCCTATTATTCCTTCCCGTCGCAAAACTTTCCTCCAGTGCTTCCTTCTGACTCTGCGCTGCCCCAACCAATTGTTTCAAACTATGCTTACCAGGAGCAATAGCTCTAACAGGATTATGTACCACTTGTTCACCTGATGCACGTAATTCTTCATTATGTGCATATTCTTGATCTGTGTTGAAATTTATGATTTTAGTTGCTGCTTGTGGACCTGAACCACCTTTTTGGCGTCCAAATAGTTGGCGGCGTTCAGCGGCAGAGAGATGAAGGGTATCAGCTATGGAGGATAAGGATTCGGTGTTATGGGTGTTGACTGGGGGAGTAGGGACGAATGGGAGAGTATGTGTGGTTGTGGGAGTGTATTCTTCATAAGTTGGTTCTTGGTCGGATATGGGTTGGTAAAGCATTGGTTTGTATTCTCCCTTAGAAGTGGTGATTGGAGTCGTGCTGGCTGATTCTACTTCAAGGGAGAATAATGATACTTTTGGTTTTGGGGTTGCTTTCCCGGAATTTTGTGGAGTGGCTGGTGTGCTGATTTCTGGTGTTGAAGTAGAAATAGGTGTAGATGTAGATGTAGATGTATTTAAGTTTGATTTTTGAAGCTTCTTTTTTGCTGGTTTCCTTGCGACAGATAATGGTTTGAACATTAATGGTTTTCCAACTAATTTAACTTCATCTGCTGGTTTCTGTTCATCGACCAAGGAGCTTGGAGGAGATAAATTCATTCCAGATTCAGTACCTGCTTCTTCATCTCCTGCAGGCTCTTCCGTATATTCTTTCACAGGCTCCGGTTCTCGACTAAAAGCAGGAGTAGCTCCAGTCTTTAAACTAACTCCAGCTCCTAAACCACTCTTTCGTGCCGCATTTCCACCACCTAATGTCGCATTTGTAGATTGTCCTGTTCTTTTTGGAGCTGGCAAGAATGAATTAAATCCACTGAAAGCACCACCACCAGTCTTTGTGCGCTTAGTTGGTGGTTCATCGATTTTGGTATCATCCTTCGATGTTTGTGGTAATGAAACTCGAATTTTGCCAGGGTTTGATCTATCGACAACTTTTTGAAATGCTGGTTTATTCGTTGCAGATGTTGACGATGATTGCTTCGGCGCAGGAGTCTCTGGAACATCTGAATCGTCCGAATCCGAATAATCGACAAGCCCCATTGTTGCTGATTGATTTCAATACTTTTGTTCGTGATGGTGGTGAGGTAGCTGATGAAAAGGCTGTTGCTACTCGAGTACATCGCCAATTTTAGTGTACCCCAGATAACCTTACTGTAAGGCTGAGCACTGATAGATAATGAACCTCATATTGCAACTTCATTCATTCATGATTGAAATTAAATAATGAAAAGCTTGATAATGACTTGAACAATCTTACTTCCTAAACCTTCTTACTCTTCTTCCATATTTACGAGCCGGCGATCGTCCCTTTACGTTATTTACATTTTATTTCTACCATGTCAATCATTCAAGTGGAAGAGTAAGATTTCTAATCCCCCCAGCTATCTGCCTCCCCCCTCTTCCCTAATCTAGTTGACGCGTTACACAGTCTCGTCTCTTATCAATTGAGGTCAAATTATTTAAACTCAATCGCAGATGGTGTGGGAGAGCGACTTATCACGATTAACGATGGGTTTTTAAATACTGCTGGATTCAAAGCTGCTGGATGGCGTACGAATGCCGCAAATATAAAACGAACACATTCCCCACCAATACCAACAGCCATCGCATCAGAATATTTTCAAGCACCCCCTAGATCAGCTGGTCTGGCACCTTCCGGTATTGAAGATGACATTGATGAAGGAGGTTTGCTCACAGGAGGAGCAGGGGATACAGTTGGGCCAGGAATCGCGACGAAAAGGAGGCGCAGACGAGAACAAATGGAGGAGGAAGATAGTAGTGACTTGAGTGATGATAGTGATGATGATGGAGATCAAAGGGCAGCTCAACAAATCAAATTCTCGAAAATGCCTATACGAAATCGTTCTGGTTCTTCTCCCATTCGTGGATCCAATCTTCGACAATCTACAACTGCGAATTCCCCATCACGTACTCCAGGACCTGGTATAAGGAGAGGCTCTCAATCTGCTGTAGAGGTTGTGAAAGAAAGAGCGAGAAGGGATACAGTTACGAGTAGTGAGATGTCATCTGATAACGAGTTTGATGCATCTGCTTTTCAAAGACAGAGAGAATCAAATAGAAATGCTGCGAGAGCCGGTAGATCGGTTCGAACTCATCCGTCTGATCCTGATGTCGGCGTAAAGAGACAAGTGAGTGATCTCTTGGAAGAAGAGGAAGAAGATGAAGACTCAGGATCAGATATGTCTTCAGCATTTGATGGTAGTATCGATAGTGCATCTATATTAGATAGTGTTGATGGACCAATAACTGCGGCACCAGAGCATATTGGTAATACTATACCTCGAGACCTTATACGATCACCAACAAAGAGATCAAAACCAGCGCCTCCGGTACTTCAAGCCTTACCACCCCCTCGTCCTATTAGTACGATACAGCCTAAGAGTTTGTTGTCAGCAATGATTTCGGCCAAGCGAACAAAAGCCGCTATGCCATTCGAAAGTTTTGCTTCTCTTTCTGGACAAGGAGATCCTAATCCGATCAATATTCGTATATTGGCACCATTTGCTACTTCAACGACAAAGCCTTACGAGGTTTTGATTAGGAGAACAGTTCATGAAGATGAATCACATAATCGACCAGTAGTTATTACTGACCTGATCGGATTGAGTCTATGGAGGTACTTCGAGGAAAAGATAGAGCCTACGATCTCGCCTGAGAAGTTGAATGTCAATCGATGGATTTTACGAATGGTTGACGACGGAGAGGTGGATACAGATTTTCCACCTCTTGATCGTCTCAAACCGGTAACATCATTCACATTCGCGAACAATCGCGCTGCACCTAGAGCGAGATCGAATTCTAAAACTTTTGATGAGTTTGCTTTGGTTGAGGCGACGGATGAACAATTCGAAGAAAATCAACAACTTACTCCTCAATTCAAACAAGAAGCTGTTGCTTCATCTGAAGCGGAAGAAGAGTTTACTCCTATCAATACACCTAAACCCAATAACTCATTTCCACTTGGTACTCAACCTCATCAAAATCCTCTCCTTACAACTATGACAGCATTACGGAAGAATTCTAATTTAGCAGATGCACCTACGATTGGGACAGCTCTTACTCAACCTACTTCAAGGGGCAGTGGTACTAAAAAGATATTGAGTATTCATATTCATTCTAATAATGCTACACCTGGACAATTGGTTGCTTTAGAAGTCACGACTGATACATACTTGGCGGATGTACTCGATACTGTTTGTAAGAAGAGACAATTAGACAAAGCAGGACACGTTCTCAAACTTACTGGTTCTGGAACTGTTGTTTACCTTGATCGTACCGTTGGATCAATTGGTAATTCATCAGAACTAGATTTGTATCGACGTCGTTTTGCTACTGATGGCCCATTAACTATGACTGGTTCACCATCAAGTAGTACACCCAATTCATTAATGATAGATCGAGTCGATCCTCGAAAAACTCGCAAGGGAACTCAAATGTTAGTACCACATCCTCTTATGGAGAGTGTCAAACAAGATGAACTTGGATGTGCCAACTATCGAAGGTATATTGTCTGGAGAAAACAACCTATGAGATTTGTGGGAATGAATGAAAGGGTTATTTCGATAGATGGAGAATATTTACATATTCTTCCTGCATCCACGGGAAAGACAATGTTTGAAGGACAAGGCAAAACAACCACGGTTCATTTTAGTAACGTGGTTGGTTGTAAAGTGACACGAAGACACCCAACGAATTTTAAGGTATGTGTGTTAAATACAACGTTATGCTTACATACATTTTTCCACAATTACATTGAAAGCTAATAAATGAATACAGCTTGTGGTATACAAATCACGAGAAGAGAAGCGATATGATTTTGAGGCTAAGAGTGCAGATGAAGCTGCTGAGATTGTGTATGAGATTAAGAAGGGTATTGCGCCTTATCAGACCAATAATTAAAATGAAAATTTTTACTTTTTTCTTGAGAGAAATATCTAGACGCGATCTAGATGCTTCGAATATTTGATTTGATGTGATTTGACTGAAATGTGACGCTCCGCTGGGCCTCCGGGGGCCACTGCCGTGGAGGCAGACTATTTCCGTTATTATAATTTATAACGAGGGTTGATGATTTTACCAGTATGTATGTACTGATTGTAGTAGAAGTTCTCGATCTTCGAAGTTCGTTCGAAATATTAATATATTTAAAAGGCTGGCCTGGCCGGCTGGTTAATTGTAAAAAGAGAGCCACACTGTGAGGGGTGAGGGGTGGCGGTGAACATCCATGTTTTCTAGCCCTGTTTCTTTCGGTTTGTTCAGATTGATTAATTTATAATTATTAGATACTTTTATTGATTTTGATTTTATTTATATTTTATTATATATATAAATCATAATTAATAAAAGACACAGAATGAATCTGTTATATTAAGATTCGATGACGCTATAATAAGTGGATCTTGAGCGGTTATGGCGGGCTAGGGAGTTTGAGGTGGGTGGACCAATAGTATCTATGGAATGAGTGGGTGTAGTGCGGGAAGGAGGAAGCTGGGATGTGTTGAGTGCGGGGATGAATGAATGATGGATGGGGTTGTGGTTTGAGTGATTGGATTGACTTTGTTATAACTTCATTTCTTTTGTTTTCTTTCAGTTCACGGTTTGGTTCGATTGATTATTGTTGTTGATTGTTGTGAGTACCTATTATTAGGTATGAAGATCGTGATGAGATTCTTTACATCTCAAATTGATAAGAATACCAAATACTCATCTATTAGAAGGATTTTCCTCTCTCTGGTTATTTTCCAATCCTTGATTTTGTACGAGATACAACAATTGGCTTTCGGAATCGGGCATGAGAGGATAATAAGCTGATTTGATGAAATGGCATATTGCCAAGAATGGATGTGCGTTGGGGACTTTTTCATTACATAAATATGATGAGGGTGAGGAACAGGATGAGTATGAGGATGGATGTTCATTTGTTTATATACGGAGTACTGTTGTGTTATCAACTTACTTCCTTGTTGTGTTGTTCGAAGGATGAAGGGTTTGTTATTTGTATAAGATGGTTCAGTTATATTCTAGGTGTCTATGAGAGTCATTCTGTCTCAACTCATTCTCTGTTCTTCCTGGGGAATGGAGGAACGTCTACATACTGTATATCTTTATGCAAAACAACATTATGTCAATCCCCCAATGAAGCAGCATGCATTACCGGTTTTTCGCCATCCCATTCACACACCCTACCTCATATGTACTCCATATATCCATCCATACAATCCATCATTTTCCACAGAAAGCCACAGCCTAGAATATTTCCAGCCCCACCCGGCGTCTAGTACCACTCTACGCACTGTATCCATTTTTTAATCTAACGGTACGTACAGTACTCCGTACTAGGTAGGTACAGTATTCACCAACCAGGATTCGGCTACGATGAAATCGATAGAATCCTATGGTAAATTAATTTTTCCGATTCTTGTGGACATCGGGTTTTGAGATTTTTTCGGAATTGCGATATTTGTTGGAACTTGGTGTTTCTTTTATTGCTATGTCATCTCATTTCAGGTAAGGTATGGTTACTATGGTATGATATGATATCAGAATTGCATCAAGGCGTTCGTTGTTGTCAGAGTGATCTTTTTTTTTTTTTTGCTTGCCTTGTCCTGTCTATCGGAAACGGGGAATGTTGTCATTGGATTGGATGTCAGTGAATGTAATCCTTCGTATGAGGTGCATACGGTACGTACGGAGTTGATGGATGGTATTTTAACTTTTCATAGGTTGTTACTGCAGGAACGGAAAAGTTGGTTGTTGGAGGCTTTTCTTCTTTTGCTATTCTTTCAATTTCGACACAATTATGTAGATATTATATTTATATTATATTATCACTTTCCTTACTATTCATGTTTCGCTGAGCTGCACCTTTTCTATGATTTAGGTAGCGTAACCGCACAATTGACTAAAAATGGCTCTCTTTAAATTCAGTGGTAAATACTAAATCTTAAAGGAAGCATGCTTACACGCTCTTCGCAAAGACTAATAGAGTAAAAGAACAAACGGGAAGCTATCATAGTCAAATAATACTACACAACACAACCTAGAAGGAAGTTAGAACAAACAAAACAAATCATTCATTTTGACAGACCAGCCTTCCGCAATCTCGATCCCGTACGGTACCTGACTTTCCACTTGCAAGCCACCAAAAACTTGGAGAAAACTAGGAACCTTGAGGTTTAGCTTGTGTCACTAGGATGATATTACCAGGATAACCAAACGCCACGCCCCAGATATGAATAATATGACGTTGGAGTTCCGACTTACCGTAATACCGCGTACTAGTTGGTCGGTTACTCCATATGTAAATCTCATAATATATACAGTATAACCCAATCACATCAATCCATCAATCAAAAGCAAGGAAACAAAAACCAGAAGAAAGGAAAGATGGATCCTAAAAAACTGGGTCTGGTGCAGACGGAATAATAAGCTGCTAGTAGCCTAATAGTACATCACACTTACCTATTTGGTCGTACATGGATTATCTGGATTTTGTTTTGTCTGTTTGTTTTGTTGTCCTGGATGCCCATATGTGATGGCTGTCTACCTATATAAGAATTGACTTCTCGGTTTGTGGGATGACTTTTTTACTTCTTCTTTTACATCACATCATCTCACATTACTTCTACATTTGATACCCGGAACAAAAAGTCTTCCTTCACTTTTCATCAACTTCAATACATATACTTTACTTCTTCAACTTTTCAACTCATCAACTCAACTCTCAACCGCAAATATGCAATTCAAGAACATCCTCGTTTTGGCTTTCGTCGGTGCTGTCATGGTATGTTTACCTTCATCCGTGGAACATAATCCACCTCATCGATACAAAAAAAATAAAAAGAATGTATACTAACAAACCAACTCTAGGGACAAGGAGCCTCCGTCAGCTCGATCCTCTCAGCCGCCACCTCCGACGCCAGCAGCGTCGTCAACTCCGTAACCTCAACCGCCTCCACCGCCGCCGAGAGTCTCTCATCCTCCATCTCCTCAGTCGAATCATCCATCAGCTCCGCCCAATCATCCGCTGAATCATCCATTTCCTCCCGGGAATCTTCGGCTGCTACTCTCACTGGTTCATCCGCTGCTTCTGCTTCCTCTTCTCTTTCTTCCGTTTCAAGTTCCGTTGCTTCGAGCTTGGCTTCGAAGACTTCTTCGTTGTCTTCTTCGGCTAGCAAGGCTTCGACTTCTACTGGTGGTGCTGCTATTCAAACTGGTGCTATGGGAGCTGCGGCTCTTTTTGGTGGTGCGGCTATCTTTGCTGCTGCTTTGTAATTTAATTGATTGATTGGTTGATTGGAAGGTTTACTTTCTTTCTGTTTGATCATACAAGATGGACAATTAGTTGGTTACAAATGGTTTAGTGAAATGGGGATTCATCATTCAGGGTGAGAAGAAATATTCCTGCTGCTGCTGATGGATGGGAAAGTTGAACAGATACAGATGATAGTAATGATGATTAGGAATAAATGGGATTGAATTGGGTTTGCAAATGGGCGCGTTGTACTTAGTTGCATGCATACATTTTATTGTGTATTGCATTGCATGGATAATTAATACCATTACATGAACATATATGTTGTTTTTCTTGCTTTGTGATATAACATGAACATACATATCTGTCCTTCGCGCTGCGTGATAAATATTTGATAATTAATTACTTGAATATTTATACATGACTTCCATTATTCGAGAGATTGATTCCTTTCCAATTCAGTTGAATATTTGAATTAATCCTGTCAATGGTTGACGGTGTGAGTATATGCTAATATACTAATAGAGAAGATAATGAAAGACTTTTCGAAATCGAATCACTGATGCTGGCCAATCTGGAAGTTTGTGAGACAATTGTATTTTTGTATCTAGTTAGTATATCTTATAACTATTAATTAGTACTAGAACATAGAATATGATATAGGAAGATATATAATCAAATTAATTAAAATAGTGAAAGCAAAAAAAGAAGAGAAGAAAAATATTCCATTTTATATAAATTTCAAATTTATTGTAATTACATCTATTATAAGATTTAATCACTCTCTTCTTTTCAGAAACAAATTAGATCATTTTTATCTTATATTCTTATTCTTACTTTTATTGAAAGAATAAAAATAAATAAAAGATTTGAAGAAAAGAAAAAAGAAAACAAAAAAACAATAATTAGAATATAATTAACCTTATATACTTGGTAGGTTTTTCTTGAGTCTTGACTCCTAGAGAAGAGGAAATTTTCGTTCGGTGATTATAGCCCGTGGTCAGTAGCTCATGCTAGATTGTTGTGGGAGAGTTTCGAGGGTAGATAAATAGATAGATAGATAGATTAGGGATTGTTATACTCGATGGAGCCTTTGCAGGAGGTTTACTGAAGTTATAGACGGTTGCTTTGTATTATATCATATCTGTACTGTAGTCTGTTGAAGCAAAGTCGGTGATTAGTTGACTTGTAATTAGAGCTTAGAAGCTTGTTGAGATGAAGATGGAGATAATCTAGAGATTGAAGAAAGAACTAGTAATGAGACGAGGATGGTTGAAAGTGTTTAAGATTGTTGGTTGGATATAAAACTGTATTAGTCTTTTGAATTTTTTTACAGTAATTAGAATATATCCAGCATCCTTTGTCTTTTATCCGTGAAAGTTATAAGACTTGATAGATCTTCATATCATACCTCATTCTTTCATAGTAATATTAATAAATTGCTAATTAGATCTTAACAATGCCTCGCTTGTCTTCCTCCTTCTACAGTAGTATAAACCCCCGTGAACTTAAACAGAAAAGAGCTCCAACATTAATATCAAGCTATAAAATTTTAGTCAGCTTCATCCCTATATAAAAGCAATCAAATTTTGTACAAGACGACTAGTCTATGTATGTCTATGTAGCAGCAATGTATATAAAATCGTAGGTAGCTAACCTCAATATTAGTAACCTATCCCTTCATTTTTGTAATCTTACCATACAAATATTCACTAATATCAGTTTATTTAAAATACCAACCTACTCCTCTCGCTTACCATACCATACAGTAATAACCCCCTCATGTAAACGTTAGCAGATTTGTTAATCCTATCCCTAATTCACCGCCTTATATCTACCGATCCCCCTTTTTCATTTTTTTTTCTCAAAATAAGCCTCTTTAGACACTTCGAGTTTAACAGAACAAAAATACTTACTACTATATACACTCTCAAGAATCGTTATAGTAGTAATTGCGGGTTAATGACTACTTTTCCAATTCAATGCTAAGATGAGAGTAGAGAATATTTACACAAAAATTCTCTCTCTTGAACCTAACATCCATCCCATTAACTTCTATCTCCAAGGCCCTTTCCTTTCCCTTATAATTTTCACTCCCTAACCATGTTTCACCTTTCAAATCTCAATACTTTTCCATTCCATATACATTATAATACCCCCTCATGATTCTGCCCATAAAAGCCTAATTAACTAACCCCCTTTTCCTTCAGATTTCCAGGCTCCATTGAAGTCCCATTCCATTGCAAATCTTAACATCCAACACTCAACCCAAAACACACAACTGCATCTCTTTCGTTCTAATCCATTCCATTGCATTGCATCGCAGTACACAATCCTACCCTTAAACAAATTAAATACTTCATCAATTCTCACCCAAAACCATATATCTCCAATCCTACCAATCTAAGTCTTAATTACCATTCCGTAGAATACAACGAATGAGTAATTAAGAATCTCTCTCTGTGATCCTCTCCCTTCCTCTTTATAAAGTATCGTTCCTATTTATATCCCACTGATTCTATATCTGTGCATATATATATATCTCTGCTTCTCTACTTCTCTACTTCTCTACTTCTCTACTTCTTTACCTCTACCTCTACTTCTCTACTTCTCTACTTCTCTACCTCTACTTCTCTACCTCTACCTCTACTTCTCTACTTCTCTACCTCTACCTCTACCTCTACCTCTACCTCTGCACCTGTCTACCTACTAAGTAGGTATTCAAACTATTAACCATCCATAACGACATTACCCACTTCTCACTTCTCACTTCTCACACACACCCCAATACTCACCCTCTTCACACCCCTATCACTCCTCTCCCCTTTTACACCCCTCCCTAACTTCAATTTTCTCGCTTACCTCTCCCGCCCAACCCCCTTCCCCAGCTATCTATCTCTACCAACCAACCAACCAACCAAGTAACAATAACAAAGCTATTTCGCAATCTGCATCTGTATTTGCATCTGCATTAAAAAAAAACTCAAAAAAAAAAACCAAAGAACAGCAAATAACTCCAGAACTAGGTCCTCTCTTTTTTCTTCCCTTCTTCCTCCTCCTCCTCCCCTTTATTACCTAATAATTTAGTACCTAAATATTCCATCTTGAGAATATTCAACCCTTATTTAGTATTCCACTGAACCTCAACCTCAATGCCAACATCAACCCCTCCTAAAACATCGAAACATCCCTCTCTCCTTCAACCCCCCCATTTTCCCTTACTAACCCATCCAAACTCAAATATTTCAACCCCTATCATCCCATCCCATCCCATCCCACTCCATCTCAAACATTTATACCATATTATTGCACTCCATTTATTAATCTTAAGCAATAGTAGGCGAATCCCGTCATCCCACTCAACCTTGATCGAACATTGAACTAATTATTATATCATCCAATTCACCTCATCCCAATTCACCTCATCCAATTCACCTCGTCAATTCACCTCATTTAATCACATTTATTCACCACTTCCTTCACATCAAACACATATACAATAATATCAGGAAGACAATATTATTTTATTCACTATCAGAATCGGATTTATAATTCTTCCTTTCCTTTCTTTTTCATTTGCTTCATTAACCTTGGGTTCATCTTGGGGACATAACTAATATCGAGCCCCCATTCATCCATACCACATCACCCACAATCCAATCCGTACGATGGGGCGTCAACATCATTTCATCACAATCCATACTAAGATGGAGCAATTCAACCCCCGCGCGTCAAAAGGGGACCACATCATCACGTTCTCTGTTCCGAAAAATGAGTGGGGCTAGAATCCCACATTCCCAATGGTACCAACCATACCTCACACCATCACCACCATTCATCAAAGAGCTGCTAAGCCAGAGCAAACCACCTAATATTCCAGTCCAATGCTTGTGAATCAAAGAGATGATGCGACGGAAGGTTTTCTTGTCCGTACTGTAATATATGTGCAGAAGAATAGTTTAAAACTGCAAAATACAAAAGAAATGTGGCCTTCTTAAAAGTAATGTGACCTAGCTCCGAGACTCCGAGAATGAACTTTTGTTTAAAAATCGACAAATAGATGCCCAAATCTAATATTATTAGCCTAGATTTGATGAACTTCAAGAAATCTACTTACTCATCAGGCCCACCTTGACCGTATATCTCCGTTTCTTCGGGATATTTATCAAACTGACTAGCATCGCCAACTCCGGCCTTGACAGGAGGGACATAGGGCGCATCAATATCTTTCTTGGATAACCTTTCCCAAGTTACTTCGGCAAACCATTGGTGATTTTTGACGTCTTCAGAACCTCCATGTAAGTTGCCAAGACGCTTGGTAAGATCTGCTGTGATCAATCGTTGTAATAAATCTTGCGCATCCGGGTGAATGTAGGGAGGATACTTGACCCTCCCTTTTAGGATATTCTCATAAATCTTCATAGGTGAACCGCCATCCCAAAATGGTGTGAAACCACAAAGCATTTCGAAAATCAGTATCCCAAGCGACCACCTGATTAGAAAATGTTAGTAAACAACCTTTCAAGTTTTCAATCGAGCGCAGCGAGGACGGGGGTTTGGGGGCAAGCCCCCATAAGATAAACTATGAAGAGAGGAAGGTCTAATTGACAAAGCTCCACTGGGTCGCTATCGCGAAAGCATTTTCGCTTCGCTCCGTAGGAAGTGAGTGATAGCAAGGGAATGAAGGTACTAATACTTACCAATCTACAGATTTATTATAACCCTTACTTGAGACTACTTCTGGTGCTAAGTAATCCGGAGTCCCGCACAATGTCCATGTGATATCTGGGACCTTCTTGGCAAATCCAAAATCAGTAATCTTAAGGTGTCCATGCCTGTCAAGAAGTAAATTCTCTGGCTTGAGATCTCGATAAATGATCTGTTTTGAATGGAGATATTCAAGGGCCAATGTGACTTCAGCGGCATAAAATTTGGCTACCGGGTTGGGGAATCTCTGCAACGAATCATTAGGATATATCAAGAAATTGGTGCCATTGAACATACTTGTGATTTTCTCAGTAAAGAGAATAGCTCACCTCCCTCTACAAAATCCATAACCATGTATAAATTCTTCGAATCTTGGAATGTACCCCAGAGAGTGATGAGGAATGGATGTTTGACTTCTTGCAACATTCTCCTCTCATC
This sequence comes from Sclerotinia minor, assembly GCA_025389075.1. Lineage (NCBI taxonomy): Eukaryota > Fungi > Ascomycota > Leotiomycetes > Helotiales > Sclerotiniaceae > Sclerotinia > Sclerotinia minor. Next base: position 1,400,555 of record QRFH01000011.1, on the reverse strand, counting down.
ATTGGTATGTTCGACCTGCTTCATCTTGTGCACCTGAGCTTTCTTTAATACCTTTACAGCATAGTATCGTTGGTTGTGTTTCGATCGAACCAAATGAACTCGCCCAAAACTTCCAGTACCTAATGTGCGCTGGATTTCGAAGTCGGTCAATGAATATTTGCCCTTGGTTTGTCTAATCTGTGGCTGCTGTTGTGCTTGCTGGGAGAGCCGGTGCGAGGCATCCATTTGGAGCGTGCTGGTGTTAGCAGCTACGGGATGTAGCGAAGTCTGCGAGGAGGTTGGTGGGGTTGGATATGACTGGCTGGCGCCGTCATGCTGTGGCGGATGAATCAAGTTGCTAATGCTTGGGGAGTTTTGCCTGTGGTGGTGTTGATCGGAATGAATGTGCGCAGATTGCTGCTGTTGAGTTATCCCTTGTGTCATTGAGGCTTTTTTGGCCACAGCAGCGGGCTGGTCTGCTGTGCGAGAGGTGGTAGTTTGAAGACCCTCGTGCTCGTGGGATTGGGGTACAGTAGACTGGGTAGATATGGAAGCTATTGAGTTATCGAAGCCTCTTGATGATGTGGGGGTTATCGGACTTGTGGCTTGACTAGATGTTGGAGAGGTTATACCCGGAGACTCCTTCGTCCGTTTCTTCTTCAAAAACCCGAGTGTCGGCATAGAATGAAAATGGTAGATTGCTGCTTGTCGAGTGTGATGGATCGACAGTCAGCAACGTAGAGCCGGGTGTGAAGGCCGAATGCAAGAGGGACAATAATGAAAGGTAGTTGGGTAGGTAAAGCTACCCCAGTCGTCCTGATAGACAAGCCTAATTGGGGAGAACAAGAATAGATTGCGTCTTGTTGGATTTACCCGAAAGAGAGGGCAGGTAGGTCGGTCCGTTATGGATTCAACGATTTAAAAGTCTTTCTTGCTTCTCTTGAACTTTGATTTCATGGGCAAAGGAAGAAGTTGCGAGTTGCGAGTTGCGAGTTGCGAGTTGCGAGTTGAGAATAATAAGGTTCGTAGGATGCGGATAGGTGCAGCTATGATTATGATGCACTATGTCCCTTGCGACAAAGACGACGGAATTGAATTGGATGATTCAATATTAGGATGGATTAATGGTTGCAGAGTATCGATCTTGGAGCAGTAAATTATACCGAATTGTCAATTGAGGTTAATGATACATGGAATTAATGAGAATGGATGAAAAAGTCGAAGGTTGAAGATTGGGGTAGGATTTCGAGGAGGTTGGTGGGTTAGTTGGTGGGTGTATGGGGGTATGTGTATACTCCGTAAGTGTAGGAGTAATAAGTGTAATAAGTGTAAGTGTAGGTGTAGGAGGGTAATAGGTGTATGTTCTATATGTTGTCTGTAAAGATATGCGCAAAGTATGCAAGAATTAGATCGTTGTTAAAGTAGTACTGTAGAATGAAAGAATAAAAAATGGGTGTTGTGACGAATAAGAGTGTACGTATAATGTGAGGAGTGAGGAGGGTTGGTTGAGTGAGGTGAGGGGGGAAAAGGAAAAGTTGCTTTAGAATGGATGATGAGCTAGGTTGATTGATGATTATTGGAATCCAGTCGACACTGGACAGTTATTGTTTTTAGTGACTATCTGCTCTAGCTCTCCCCAAGGGTATATTCTGTACGTGTCACTCTTTATGGCCTACTTGACGCTTGACGTTATGAAAGTCCCCTCTGCAACTATCCACGGAGTACAGAAGTACATAGTACATACGCCAAGTTGCAGACTTTATGCTTTGGATCCGATTACTTTTAGTCTTGGTGGGGTAAAAAGCTTCATCAATGATTTGCTGGCCACCGCTTGAAGATCAACGAGAGGTTTAACTGCTACTGTAAATAATAAAATAAGAACAACAACAATAATAATAAGAAGGAGGGCTTTAGCGTTGATGGCTTGTTTGACAGCGCTTTGTCTCTTTTCCTTCTTCTCTTTTATTAGATCTACAGTATTGGTAAATGCATATTCTTGCTCGTCTCTTTTAGTCTATCTAATACATATTTAGAGTAAGTTAATATAAATACATATCCCAAGGAGAAGAGAACCATCCCCTAGCACTGTACATACTTTCTCTCTGTTCGAAATTACTTGACTGAATGCATCCTTGCCAGCTAAACTTCTCATCATGCCAGTCAATATCGCCTGAGGGGGGATATTCATATTTCATTATTGTATGAAAGAATGGAACCTGTTAGTCTCACATGCCTCCAATGGAAATGAAGGAAGCTCGATAATCGGGATCCTTTCCAGATCTCAACTAATCAAGAACGAAAGAAACTTTAAATTCCTTACAAAGGAATTGTGCAAAAATATCTTGGATCAATCTTGTCTTTGCTACAAATACGCAGCACAGCTTAGCCTTAAAAACCAACTCGGCTCCTCACTGCACTACTAAACTTTGACATAGGTCTTACAATGAATTTCTGTTCAATCACGACTCGTATCTAGTTGCGTCTAATTCCTACTCGCAGTAATGTAGTTAATACTCATGGCAAGAAATCACTATCTATGCCATTCACTGATTACCCAGTTCCCAGCAAAGATATTGCTAGCCCCAAAACCTATGCGATGCAATGTGGTATTCCTTGATTCCTTCCATTACCCCTCATGTTCTTCCCAAAACTCCATGCTATGCTTTGATAATCCGAGGTCCCATTAATATTTCTTCAACTCATTATTGACCACTCATTTTCTATTCCTGCTTTCTGACCACATCCCGTCGACAATTTGGAAAACAGCAGTTACAGCTTGCATTACCCCTTCATCAACATTCTGCCCTCCTAGTTTCTGTTGGATCTTGTCAGGATGCCACCGAACTCTTTCCACCTTCAAGGTCTTGGTGAGTTGTGACTCTGTAGGTTCTCCAGAAGTTGGTGCATATAAGAAAAATCGTCGGATTTCCTCTAACTTGACATCTTTTCGACTGCCACTCTCCACCGGCCAAGGTATAGACGCAATTGCAACTCTCGAAGAATTCTTCTCAAGTTCTTCCCAATTTTTGATGTAGTTATTCCATTTCGCCGCCCAAACTTTCTTTGACCTCCTCTCTTGGCCCCTTCTTAGGCTCTCTTCAACCTGTCTCCTAAATCGCTCCGCCTCTCTCTCCTCTTTCCTACCTTCCTGAGCCAAACGTTCTCGTTCTTTTTTAACTGCTTCGCGCCGAGCTTTTTCCTCCATCAGATGTTGGTGAGTCTTTTCATACATTTTACCCCTAACATATGCTGCATATTCCTCATCAGTCATTTGTTCCAGCTCACCTGTGGGTCCTTGCTTGACGTCAGGATATGTATGAATTGGCTGCCCATAAACTCCTTCCCAATATTGTGCAGCTTCATCATCGGCCATCGCATCAAATAAACTCTCTCTGAATGCAGCATCTGGGTCGAGGTATTGACTGGACGAGGTATTAGGGAGGTGGGTATCATCGTAGAGGGAAGGATCATCTTTAGTCGCAGAAGGCGATGTCCTGCTTTTTTTGGAGCGATGATGATGACGGTGATGTCTTTCCTCGGTATGGCTTCCTGATGGTCGTTCATTTTCATCCTCCCCACGCTTCCTCTTGGACTTAAATCGAAATTTGGTTGGATGAGAGGTCATGTTTTTATAATACATAAAATAAGCGTCCAACTACTTCCCTTGTAAATCTTGTCCGAGAAATACTTATTCCAAGTCCAGTCATCAGAGACTGTAAGACGATTCCCTTCCCTCTGTTTCTGGTTTTGTCGTTGTCGCAGTGATTGTTGTGCCTAGTACCTGAATACTAATTGTTGCACTCATTCATTTGATTGTACAAAGAAGATTTGATTATGTAAAAGGAAATATTTCTAGTTTATACTCATGTCGATGTAAGTATTCAAGGTTAGGTAGGGAAGCTGAATGAGTTTGTGGTTGGTTGCATACACAACTACACGGACTTGTGATTACCATATGATCAGTGCCGCTAAAGTTCTTATCGATTGCATGAGCAAGAGCGGAACGGGTCGCTAGCGTCACCGATGACTTGACCTTGCCGCATTGAATTCTTACGAGTGCAAGCCAACTTCAGTCATGTCCAGAGCGGAGGATTCAACCCTTGGGCTTTTGAGAAAAGTAACTTTTTAATTTCATACTTAGGAAGCGGAGACTTTCGCGACCTCGGAAAAAACCGAACCGTCATACTAGAAAGAAGACCTCAGCGGGTCCAAGCTCCAGACGTATTTCAATCCATTGTGTCCATGATTTGCGACAACAGGTTCGGTCAATTTAAATCTTGAACATTCCATTAGCAGCATGTCTGGCAAGGGATTAACTTATGGTCTCAATATCACAAAGAAACCAAATGGTGCAAAGCAACCTCCCGCGAAAAGGAAACCCATATTTGGTGGAGATGACGATTCGGATGAGGATACCAAAACCAGAGATGGTGGAATAGAGGAAATTGGTGAGCTTGAAGAGGCACCATCTAACCAAACTGTTGCGAAGCCTTTACAGAAGAAGGGTCCTCAGATTTCGATTGGAACCAAACCAAAACTTAATCCCTCGAAGAAAGCGCCCATAAGTATGTACGGCGATCTTTCGAGTTCATTGACGTCGAAGAAACACGCGGATACTGCAGAGGAGCTTGATGCGAATATTTATGATTACGATGCAGTTTACGATTCGTTGAAGCCAAAGAAGAAAGTAGTGGATGAAGAGGAAGAACGGAGGCCAAAGTATATGAGCAACCTTATCGCAGCGGCTGCAGTGAGAAAGCGCGATTCTACAATCGCGGAGGAGAAGAAACTTGCGAGAGAAAGAGAAGCCGAGGGGGATGAATTTGCAGATAAGGAAAAATTTGTGACATCAGCATACAAAAAACAACAAGAGGAGAATCGCCGGTTGGAAGAAGAGGAACGATTAAAGGAGGAGGAAGAGCAGAGAAAGAATAAGGGGACGGGGATGACCAACTTCTACAAAAATATGCTTGAAAGGGGTGAACAGCAACATGCTGAAGTGGTAAAGGCTGCCAAGGAAAGGATTAAACTAGGGCCTAAAGAAGATGCTATAGAGGATGAAAACACGAAGACTGAAGCAGATATAGCCCGGGAAATCAACGAGAAAAGTGCAGGAACTATTACAGTCAACGATGAAGGCCAGGTTGTTGACAAAAGAGAACTACTCAAAGGTGGATTGAACGTGATACCAAAGGCAAAATCAGCGTCTAATGCGAACTCATCAAGAAGCGGAGGCTCAATGCCTAATCGCGGAAGAGGTAATGCATTTTTAGGAGCCGGAGGTGGAAAACAGGCTATGCGTGAACGACAGTCACGAATGATGGAAGAACAATTGGTACAAGCTACCAAGCGAGCCTTAGAAGAAGACGAAGAAGAAAGGCAGAAAATCGAAAGAGCTTCTAAGAGTAGAAAGACTGAAGGCGATATTATGAGCGCCAAGGAGAGATACCTTGCGAGAAAAAGAGAGGCGGAAGAAGCAAAGAAAAGAGGAGAGTAAGAACTCATAAGCTCTGACAGCAAGATATATGAGATCCTAACTGGAATCCACAGCTAACATGGAAGCTGGCTGAAATTATTATACTCATGGCCGCAAAAGGTTGGTGTATTAACAAGGCTTAAGGAAGAGGAACAGATGGGCTCCAGGGATTTAATCAAGACATATAACAGCACCATCACGAACGATAGGCAAGAGCGAAGTATACTGGATACTCAAGTACCCTCGAGGGATAATACTCTATGCCTATCACGTCACATAAATAGTAGATTTGAGCATAGTTGAAGCTAGTTCTCACGCCCATGCAACTGCAGCATGTAAATACAATAAACAAAATCAACATCACAGCAGGCGTCTATGGAGGTCGTAACTTTTCGCATTTCATTCGTAGTGTGATATCTCTAACGTTCTTTTTTTATCGACTCCAATCCTAGAGGCGCGATGACCCGTTCATAGTGTACAAGAGTGTAATATACTCCTTCCAACGTCGTACCCATTCTATGACAAAATTTTATATCTCGTTCTCATGGAAATCCCGTCCTCCTCCCTTTCACCATGAGGAAGACCCAGTTCCAAATATTGAAATTGTGTGGGATTGAGCATTCGCTCTCAGAAAAGCATCCCTGCCGTATCTTCCTCGCATCTCTCTCCACCATTTTCTCTCTCCCGCTTCTTGATAAAAATACCCGTTCAAATCTAAAACATGCCTCCATTCGCCGACCCACTTGCCGACTCCCTCTGCAATCTCGCGATATATTGTTTAGATACGGTATTCCAAGCTTGCATGTATTTCTCCATGCATTGAGTGAAACAGGTCGTTTCGCCGCTGCTGAGAGAAGTGCCAGGTTTGGGGACGCATTTCTCAAAGCAATGCTCGTTTACTTTCTGGAAGGGTATTAGTCTCTGGGTGGGAGAGGAATAAGATCGAGAGTGGAGAGGATATTATAGTAGAGGAAAAAAGGAGAAAGGGAAGATTCACCTCGATCAGTTGTCTCGCATTGGTCATGGCAGCTTCTTGACGAACTTGATTCATGAGAGCAGCTTTTGGGTCAGAGGAAGCGAAGGCATTGTTAAGGGAATCCATAGATGCGTGTGTATGTCTTGAGTTGATATAGAGAAGTTTTAAGCAAAGTTTTCGTTGCTGGTTTCTACTTTGAATAGGTAGGTACCTATCTAAACCTCAATATTTTTTTTTAATCAACCTCAAAAATGATGATGTCAAATTCACTCCTCGGCCTTAGGCAAGTACGTACCTACCTACCTAGTTCTAGGTACTTGCTCAATGAACCTATTCCAGCACTAATAATAATAAGTTACAGTGCCGCAAAGCACCCTTCACCGAGCGCTACAGCACCCACCCCATTCCCATTCCTCGCACTAATTACCACCAAAGCGCAACAGGGATCTCAAGAATTCCCCGATGTAAACCTTAAGGCCAGCTAACAGCTAACAGCTAACAACTAAACTTCAACGTCCTATTTGTACTGCTTCTCTTCTCAAAATCCTATTCTATTTTCTGCGGACCATCCTCTTCTTCTCCATTTACTTTACTTTACCACTCTTTCTTTCCTAGTCTCACACTTCTTCGATTGCCGAATTGATCTTTCGTTGATTGGGGAGGTACAGACATTGGTCGAAGAATACCGTGGATAGGGATAGCTTCAATAGAAATAATGTGGTTCCCTAAATCATTGTCGGCGCTATGGCTGGCGTCTTGTGTTATGGCAGCTGGAGATACGCTGACCACGAAACTGAGCGAGGATGGGATCAGAAGTATACCGGTTTGTTTTACTCTATAGCTGGATCGGTATCCACAGTATGTTGGCTGACCTGTTAGAGTAGCTCCGAACACATTCACTGAATCAGGTCAGTAGTTGAATACGATGCGCAGTACATGGTTTGGGAATTCTGCTGATCTGGAACTGGATAGCCATATTTGGATTCGGATATGCAAAGTAGATGGTTTGATTTTGGAGGAAATACTATTGTGAGAGCAGACAAGTATGGATGCACACAAATGTCCTGACTGATTGGTTGGAATAGATGTGCTAATTTTGAGGTGATAGATATATACGGTTGACCTATGATCATCCATCTTCTTCAGGATGGCTCTTCTCAAGAGTTCCATTGACAGCCACAAACTGGGAGGTATGATTAAACCCCCCCCCCAAAACCTTCTTTGGATCCAATCTGACCATATCTCTTCCACAGATTGAAGTCGAATTCAAGGTACATGGCCAGGGCAATCTCCATGGTGATGGTTGGGCCATGTGGCTCACCAAACAGCGCGCCACCGAAGGCGATGTCTTCGGCTCTGTCGATAAATTCGAAGGTCTCGGTATCTTTTTTGACACATATAAGAACAACCGTCCCGGTACCGTGTTCCCCTATGTAATGGCAATGGTCGGCGATGGAAGTACTTCCTATGACAAGAACAACGACGGCAAAGATCAAGAATTCATGGGCTGCTCTGCACGAGGTCTGCGCAACGCAAACGTAGCAACCAAAGCCAGACTCACCTATTTCCAAGACAAATCCCTCAAACTCGAACTTCAATACAAGAAAGAAGACCAATGGGAACTCTGTTTCGAAACCTCCGAACCACCTACCATTCCCTCGGTGGCATATCTTGGATTTTCAGCAGAAACAGGAGAATTGAGCGATAACCATGATATCATCAGTGTCAACACAAACAATTTGTATGACACCAACACACACAAGAACAAATACAAGGATTCGCAGCCAAAACCCGAGAGTGGAAAGAGTAGATCTCAAAAGGGCCAAGGAGTTTATAACGGAAAGCAGAAGTCAAAGGGAAGCTGGAGTTGGTTCTTCGTTAAGTGTTTTGCAGGATTGGCGATTCTTGGTGGTGGATACGTCGGATATACGGCTTGGAGGACCCAGCAGAGGAGAAGTCATCGATTTTAAATGATTAGGTGAAGGACTTGACTGTTCACAGCCAATTGGAGTTGAATATTCAAGTGGGAAAGTGAGCGAAATAGACGTGGGAAATTAGGGAATCGAGAAGACATGAATGAGGAATTCAAATCCGAAATTCGAACGGAGATGAAGATGATGATGAACATCGACTTTTTACTCACTTTCTATCGATGAATGGGATGGAAGGAAACTGGAAAAGTCGTCGATGGAAACCTGAAGATGGAAGGATTTCAAACAGTGTGTGTAGTATACCAAGGAAGGAAAGACAAAAAATCATTATTCGATATGAGTAATTCCGAGGGAAAGGAATCATAGTCCTGTATTGTTGTCTAGGATATTTTTGATTGCGATATGATATTTATGTGTAAGTGATATTGATATGTGATGCTTGAAATGCTTTGCATAGATGAGGAGTGAATGAGTGAGTGAGCGAGTGGGTGGTCTAAGCGAGACATATTTAGGGGACTAAAGGTAGCTGAGCTGAACATGTGGGAAAATGTGTCTAATATGTCGGCGGGTAAATGTCTAGCTAGGTAGTGAGGTTTAAGAATTACTATTTAAAATCGGATTACCCTATCAGTTGATCTATTATGATTCATATCGTTTCAGATATATACGTACATACATACATATATGTACACTCCCTATCTCCCGATCTCCATCTCTCCAACATCTCTACATATGACACACCTTCTTCCACCGAATTAGTTATTGGTATGCCTATATACTTACCTACCTACCTAACATATAGTCCTTAGTGGCCCGTCCGACTCCAAACCCAACTCCAATCCAGTAATCCCACACACGCCTCTAAGCTCCAACTCCAAACTCGTACGTAGCTAAATCCAGGTCAATGTGTCATTGCTGAAATACACATCGTCTCTCTGTGCTACCCAGTTGCTATATAATCTGTTTAGAGTAATGGAGTGGAGTAGTAAATGATGCTCTTTGAGGGCGCCACTCTCGTAGTGAGATTCCCGCTACCTCTGGCTCCATGGGCATACATACCTTCAACAAAAAGCCAGACTCCGCTAGATCTTCACAACAGTAAGATAAGAAAGATTAAGAAGATGATTTGAATGCAGCTCGATTCGCTGCAATACAATTGCGGTATATTCATTCTAATCAAGCGTGAGCTATTTCCAAACCTTGCTCCTCCTGGTCACCAATTTCAAAATTCAGATTTTGGATAAAAATACATCCCAAATGTTCAAGAATAATCCATCAAGACCCACCAAAACCCACCAAAAAGGCCCTATCCCATGGTATGATATCCTATTAAAACGCCAATCGTCTATTCATAATGCGTGCCATCTTTCAGTCTTATTCCCTCATTTCCTTATTCAGAGGTAAGAGCATTACTCATAGCCATTAACGCCATCCCAATAAATGCGAAAGAAATGCACAAACTCCTGTTATGATTCATACCCAAGCACTCAGCAAAGAGATGCAAAGCAACACTTGCCATGATACCTCCCGTGACACCAAACATGCATCCATAAACCACAATATTAGGGGCATGGCCCTCTCGCCCAGAAATCAAGAACCATGCAGCCGCAATGCCAGCACCTGCTGGTTGTGAAACGCCGCCAAAGAGGGAACTCCAGAAGATAGCTCGAGGTCGGCTAGCAAGTGCTAGATACAATGGAAGAGCCATTGCAAATCCTTCAGTGATGTTGTGGACAAGTAAGGCTAGAAATACAGAAACCCCAAGCTCGGGGTTTGCATGATTGGTAGCAAATGTAATGAAACCTTCTGGCAACTTATGCAATCCAATGGCGATACTTGTTTGGAGACCAATATCCATAAATGCATTTTCCGGGACATGGTGATGATGTTGTTGTGCTTCAATGTCAGCAGAGTCTTGACAGCTAGCCATTTCAGTTTCTTCACGAGATCGCGTTGAATTGTCCTGGTTCTCCTCTTCTTCTTCCGGTAGCGTGAAAGGATGAGATCGAGTGGATAGAGTGCCTGTCGGAGTTCGTGCCGAGTAAGGAGGCCTTGTAATGATGGGGGTTCTTAAGCACTCTCGTCCACAAAGATCAGAAAATCCAAAACATGGTCCACTCTCGTCACAATTAGCCTTTCTATCCTTCACAAAAGACATGACCCTGGCTTGAACGTCCATCAGTGATGGTCGTCTGCTAGAAGTTGCGGATTGACGACGATTATTTGGTTGGGAATCTGAATTTCCTAACGCAAGACCCTTGGGCAGATACTTTCCATTTTCTTCTGTACTCGGCACGAGAAGTGGTGTAAATTCAGTCATGGTACTGTTCGCTTGATCAACTGCTACATGAGAACTCGATTTTGAGAGTGGAAGGCTGTGGTCATGGTGACCGTCGAAGGCTTCAAGATGATTACCGTGGTCGTGATGTGTTGCATTGGGCTCATGAGAGTGATCGCAGTGTGAGACATGCGATGGGATGAAGTGATGCATGAGCCTGGAAACAAATTGTATACCAATAAATCCGGCGGCGAAACAGGCCAAAAGAATCCACGCAGCGGCATGTGCTGTATAACCACCCTCAATAAGGTATTTTTTCGATGATGGAAGCATACTATATAATGAGGAGAATATCTATATCGGAAAAAAAAAGGATTAGTAAATGGTTGACACAAGTCGCGAAAGAACTACTTACCATTACACCAAAACTCAAGCTTAAAGAGGCAGCCAGGAAAGCATTACTGTCCTGTATCCTGAAATTCTTCTTGCTGGGGATACGTCTTATCAATATATCTATGCAGATTATGCAACTACCAATTACACATGCTAAAGATTATTGTTAGAGACCACTGAACATCAGTCTTTGGACCATTCGAGTATTGTACTGACCTATTCCACTAATCATGGCCATAATCCATCCCCTTGTATCATTATCCAAAGATTCTGCCTCCATACTGATAATGTTGTGTTACCAACTTTACAAAGATATATTCTGTTTCCTCACAGTTCTGGCCGGACGGTTGATATACGACTCGTGATGCATAGATGTATCAAATACAAGGCAGAAAGTGCCACGAGGTTGAAAAAGGTTGAGACCTGACAGTGTAAGCTGTCGCAGATTATCTGTGGTCGCTGGTTATCTCTCAGGCCGTGCTGCAAGTATTGTTGCAGATATGCTATTGAGGTATGATGTAGCTTTGGAGTTGATGCAGGTGCGGGTTGGAATACAACTCGAAGGTAAGAATAAGAATAGGGTCGAGGAAGCAAGAAGCAAGAAGCAAGAAGCAAGAAGCACCTGAGGATTTTATGTGAATTTGAAAAGAGGGCAAGAGGGAAAGGAAAGCAAACAATCTGCTGTAAGGAGTATCAAAGGAGGATAGAGAATAGAGATATATTCACAGGCCCTCGAGGCTGTAGAAAGGTATGAATGGATGAATGAATGAATGGATAGATGGATAGATGGATGGATAGAGTGATGGATAGATGGATGAATGATTGATTTATCTGTGTAGTAGAATAACAACGATAATAATACATATAATATGGTGGTTGTGGTATCAACAAGTTGTATGTTAAGAATTAATAATATTATATTATTAAGCTACTTTGAGTGAAGAAAGAAATAGTAGTCGGGTTGAACCTTGAAAATACTAGGGAGTAAAAAGTGCATTCATCCATTTTTCTGGATGGTGGTAGCAAAAGTTCAAAGGAGAAAAAGATCCCGACCTGCTCGTACCTTTGAATGAAATCCTTACGTTTTCATTCGCCCATTCTACAGTACCTTTAACCATCAAGGTCCTCATTCCTCTGCAAGGCGCTTAGCTAGGCTTTGCTCCACCACATCGCCTTCTCATGAGTCTCACCACGTGCTCATGCAAGTCACATGTTGTCATCCCTTCGAGAACTTTTTATTAATGCGTAATGCATCGAATCATCTAGACCTTATTGTATACTCCGATGGCTCTATGAACGAGAATGATAATGCGGGAGCCGCGTACTGTATATACCGCGGCAGCCAACTGATTGAACAAGGCCAGGTCCCCCTTGGCAAGACTGCAGAAGTATATGATGCTGAGGTTATAGGTGCTCTCGCAGGCCTGCAGGCTGCCCTGCGATCTTGCATGGCACGATTTGCTACGAGTATTACAATCTGCCTCGATAATCAAGGAGCAGCACTACGCCTTCATACGGGTATTCCTACAAGCACTAATGCCAGCGAGATTCTAGAGTTCCAAGCCTGCAGCAGGCCTGGCTGACAAGAGGGCGAGCCCGGAATGCCGCTTGTGGAGCAGTAGGTATACGCTGGTGCCCAGCACATGTCGGTATCGCTGGGAACGAACTAGCAGATCAACTAGCCAAAGCCGCATGCCTGCTGCCTACTACACGCAGCAAGGCTTCTGTAGCACGTGCCCAGCGCTTGTCAAAACTAAGATACGAGCGAGCTGCAGCCGAGTACTGGAGCGAGAAGTGCCCAACTCAATACGAACGTCTCAACCTACCTTTCCCTACATCAAAAATGCCAATGGAACTTACACTCCCCCGCCCTACCTTAGGGTACCTACTAGCCGCCCGCTCGGGGCATGGTGACTTCAGAGCCTACCATGAGAGATTCAATCACGAGAACGCGTCTCTTTACTGTCAACACTGTAATCAAGATAGCTCCCTAGACCATTTTGCCATCTGTGAGGCAATATCACCACCTTTCGAGCTCTTTGCCCCAATACGCTGCCCAAATCCTGCCTGGTGGGCGCTAAGCACTACTGAGGGCGCAAAAGTCTTTGCTAAATGGTGCGCAAGAACCCGTTTCTTCGCACATTCTTAATTCTTTCGTTTTACTACCCCTTTCCTATCTAGTCTACCTTAATCCTCCCCCCTCCCTTTTCCTTTTTCCGTACCATACAACACCCATCGACGAAGCCATAGCCTTTAGCTACCCTATATAAGTCTAAAAATGCTCATAACAGCATTCCCCTGCCCAACTGCCGCAGTAATGCGTTGGAACTGTCTGGTAACTATGTATATAATCCGTATATAGCTGCGCAGGCACGCTGGATACCCTTCGGGAGGTTTAGTGGCACGTGCTATAACACGTGACCAGCCCAGCGCTTAAACAAAATAAATAAATAAAATAAATAAATGCATCGAATCATCGATTGATTTGATAGGTATGGTGGTACCTACATATATTACCTTGTATTACCTAATCGAGTAATTCTTTAGTGCACCCGAATAATGTAGATATGTTAATTGCTCTCCATGGCATACCTACCTACATACATACATAATTAAGGTACGTTACTCGTTACTCGAAGTCCTACGTAGATTAATAAAAGTGGAATGTGGCACGAGCAAAACATCCAGTACTCGAGTAATGAGTGATGTACTGTGATGTAATGGACTTCTCCAACCTGAGCCCAGTGAAACATATTTGTTGCATGTCTAACTTTTCTTTTTATTTCCAAATATCATTTCTAGGGCGTAAAGTAAGCAAGCTTTCCTTCCATCCATATTAGACGAGAATCTCTTGGAGAGATAAGGTTATTCTAATTTAGATAATAATGTGTGTGTTGGATATAAACTCTTATTCAAAGTATGAGGGTTAGGTTAATAAGCCTTTGCATTTCGGATGTGTATATCAATGATTACAGTAGTTTAATTTTTATTATTCCAATTCATGTTCAAAAGATAATAGTCCTTCATTTACTCGAGTAATTAATCATAAAGTGTCCATATCAAATCTAATGTGAAGGAAGGTGCTCAATGCCTGAATCTTATTCTCGTCAAATAGTATCGAAATATATACTAAATAAAAGAAAGATTGGCGTTCTAGCAAACCTACATGCATATGTAGACAGATGCCACCAACATCTAGCACGAACAAATATGTAACTTCCCAACTAATATAGAAATACGGCCTCCTAGACGAAGTCCTCTGGGGAATTGACTTCCAGAATTAAACTTTACCTTTCTCAACTCAGGGTTTTCATCAAAATAATTCAGCTCAGTACTTCAACCGCATGGGTACATGAGACATGTTACCCATTTGGCCCGGCCTACAAGCGTACAATCCTATTGAAGTGAATAGCACAAGATATAACATCGGTGAATCGAGACGTCCCAAAATTGCACATCCTGAGAGCTTTAGCTTGCCTCCAGGAGTGCATAAATTGATTTGGATTCACATTTCCTCTTTTGATCTTACTTGTTTCTTCAGCAACCTAAATACATACATGCATACATCTCGAATATCCTTATTCAATTCCATATTATACACCTCAGCGGCATCTTTGGATATCACACAGCAGATCCCTTTCCTATCGCTCGACTGCGCATCATGCGAACTACCCTCAATGGTTATCCGGCTACAGTTCGAACATTCAGCCTTTGTTTTACAACTGAGCCTCTACCTTGAAAGATACTCGCCTCTAGACACTCGTTGACTACATCATTGTCAGACCTGAGCCCAGATATCAGCAACATAGCAACTTCAAATGTACACTTGTATCCTCAAGTCGGGTTGAAAATCTAGATCCTGTCAATACCATTATTCGAGCTCCACTAGACTATGCGACACTCGGAGAGATCAAGAATGAAGATGAAACAGATCAATAGTTGGCAGGGCAAACTTCTCCGGCCAATCAACTCCCCTACTATTTGCCCTCGATCTTGGAAGTTGCGACGCCGCTATGTCTAAAGCTTCTTTAGTGGTGAAGGATGGTAATTTTGGAAAGAACCCATACAATTCAGCATTAAGAATTGCACTGGAGTGTGTTCCCGCCATCATTTTCGTTCTTCCACTCAAATTTCGTAGGGCCTTGAAAAGTAACATGTACGCTAGCCCGAGAAATGAGATAGAAGGGCGAGAGATTCGGGAAGACGCGCAAAAATGCCAACGCAAACGCAGATGCTCTTAACGAAGTTTTTACCAAAAAACTGTGCGACGACAAAAGAATCATAGCATTCAGAGGTAATACATTTGGCCACAAAGAATAATTCCGTAGTATGAAAGGAGTCAAGATGTTCAATCAGCACGCAGCCTTGTTGTCAATTCGAGATAACTGGGTCGTTTGCAACAAATGGAAAACAAAAGGTCGACTCCAAAATCTGTTTCTAAATACAATTGTAAAGCAAGAACGACCTCAGAGTTGCCAGAGCGTCATGGTATGACAATTGTATGGGGTGGCATGAGTCATCAAATGGGTTGGATATCGATAGACTGCAACATACTGGTGGTTGATCTTGACACTCTTCGCGAGATTATGCTACAGTGACTTGTCTTCGAGATCAGTAGACCTGCCGGTCTCCTAATCTGCAATCACCCCCAAAGTATGAAGCCTGAAAAACTGAAAGGAGCTTGAAACAATCACAGATCCTCCCTCCCCAATGGGAGAATTATTTGCTTACACATTGGCTAATAATGACATCAGAGTTCCGTGCTATGGCCTTCAAGTCTATGTCCTTCGTCTTTCTAATCACGGGTCCTTCGTATAGTATAGATTGCTGACCATGCCACACCATCGGCTTTGAACCCATCCTAAACGTTTTTGGCCAAGGCGTATCAGCTCAAAGATTTGACAAAGATTGGCCTATAGTTAGAGTTATCCCGCCGTCAAGAAACCAATCCATTAAGGTAGAAGCAGATGGGTGCAAACGGGGGATGTTATCTTGGCAGCACATGACCAATTTTGATCCGTCTCAGTACCCAGTACCACTAATATTGTATTTGGGACTTACAAAAATGTATTATAGACAAGAGAATGGGCAAAAAGATGTCGCATGGCTTTTCGACAGGAACTAATTCATCTAACCACTCATCTCCGTTGAAGTCCCAACTCCCGGAAAAACTCAGGTTTTTCCGAGACTCGTCAAGAAAGTTCAACTGACATCGACACGAAACCTCGTTCTAAAAAAAAAAGCTCACGCGCAAATGTCAACACTGTGATCATACTGTCACACACTTTCCATTCCTTCAATCCATAAATTCCCATCCTATCCCATCCGGTGCGAGCTCCCGTAGAGGCTCGATTTCCACTGTCATGTCCAAAACTACATTCGCAATCATCGCAGGAGTTTCTGCAGCCACAGGTGCCGGTATAACCGCCGCCATGTATTCTACACGATCCGAAACAAAACTTCAAGCAGCAGCAGCAAGCTCAACAGCAGTCACAGCATCATCTACTTCAGGGAACGCAGGGCTTCCCATACCAGTTGGTCAAACAATAAGTAAAGATGTAACAGCGCTCGTTGACCCCGCAGGTCTATTCCAATATGGATTCCCTGGTCCAGTCGCAGACCTGGCAACTAGAAATGCGTTAATATCTTCATTCGACCGAAGACTACGAAATCCTTCTTGGGTTGCGGAACACATAACGCCTGCATCCCTTGCCGTCTCAAATGGCGATCGCAAACACTCCTACTTTGTCGAAGACCCCTCTGTCCCTGAAAAATTCCGTGGTAAATTAAAAGACTATTTACGTTCTGGCTATGATCGCGGTCATCAGGTCCCTGCCGCAGACGCAAAATGGAGTCAAGATGCCATGAACGATACTTTTTTCCTCACAAACATGTGCCCCCAAGTAGGAGAAGGATTTAACCGCGATTATTGGGCACATTTTGAGGATTTCTGCCGTAGACTTACAACTCGATACCCGAGCGTTAGAATTGTCACTGGACCTTTGTATTTACCGAAACGGGATCCGGCGGATGGGAAATGGAGGGTGACTTATGAGGTTATTGGCAATCCACCCAACATCGCTGTACCAACACATTTCTACAAGGTTATATTTGCGGAAGATGGTACTACGGCGGGCCCAGTAGCAGTTGGTGCATTCGTATTGCCTAACGCGAGGATACCAAATGAGAAGCCGTTAACAGATTTTGAGGTACCGGTTGAGATGGTGGAGAGGGCTAGTGGGTTGGAGTTTATGACGAAGTTGCCGCCTCAGAGAAGGAAGAGATTGTGTGATGATATGATGTGTGCGTTGGTCATTAAGGACTACTCGGATAGGCAAAAGGCGTTTGCGAAGGGTGGTGAGGGCAAGCAAATTCAAGCACCAACGAGGACGAGCCCGAGACAATCTTCTTGATTCATCATGTTTGGGAACTGCTTTTTGCATGTAATGGGCGAGGTTTTGCAGCATATATATATATAGCATTATCGGCGGGTATTTCTAATGGAGTTGCATCTTGACATGGCGTTCTCCTGTCTTTTCTACATTTGTTGCGATTTATATACCATAGCATTAATGCTCTTCAATCACCAAGTAAATTTAGTTTTTTGTCCCAGAACACAGTTGCTCATTTCCACATGTGTACATACGTGAATAGGGATAACTTGCGAAATCTCATCATAACTAGATTACAATCCACCCAAACGCCTAATTCTTCAGTTTACCTGAAATGCTTTGTTCTGATATACAACCCGAAGCTCCTCGACACTAGCACCGACGACTCTTTATCGTGGTGGCCTGAATTTCCCCTGTCTCTGCATCGCTTGTAAACTTTCTTCCTGACTAGGTAATGGTCCTCGTTTCCTGATACCACCACCGTTACTCAATAAATCTGCATTTTCCAGCCCAGGTATTGGCATACCAGGGGGAGGTGGGGGTACAACGAAACCAGGTGGAAGTTGAAAGTTCGGTGGGAGCATCGGTGGTGGAGGTGGCATTCCCGTTGCTCCGGGAGGAGGTAAACCGGCTTTCATCATAAGTGCTAGAGTATTTGCATCTAAATTTCCCGGTAAAGGCGGAGGTGGGATATTCCCTCCACTGAGCATAGGAGGAGGTGGAGGAGGGGGAACACGATTCATACCAGGAATGGCTCCCATACCAGGTAATGGCAGACCAGGTATTGCTGTGGCAAAACCAGGTAATTTTGCAGGCATTTTCTGATCGACTAAGCCCTCCATTTCATCTTCAGCTTCTTGATCTTCTTCCTCTTGACGTTGACGTCGTCCTCCACGACGATCATAGGTCCCTTGCGCCTCGGCAGCCGAGTCGCCAATGTGATAGCGGTCTTTAAATGTGTCAGTATCACCAGGTCGTACACGTGTCCAGAACCGAGTGATTCGATCATTGGACCCTGATGCTAAAATATGACCAAGAGGATGCCAATCAAGCGACCAAATGGCAAATTCATGAGCGTATGTTAGTTTGTGAGCCGGATAGATAGTTTGAGCCGGCGTAGTAGTAGGATCCGGACTATCATAAGGAGCTATAGACGGTTCAGTTCCAGGAGGATTATTAGGCTCGTCTAATAGGTAGTGGAAAAGAGACCCATCGGCACCGCCAGTACTGAGGAGAGAAGGGTGAATAGGATGCCATGCTAGGGTAGAGATATCCTTTTCATGCCCCTTAAGCAAACATACGTCGCGCATCATACGCAAATCAAATACTCGTGCGGTCTGGTCTCGAGCGGAAGTGGCTAAGCAGTAGCCTCGAACTGGCTCAAAGACAGTTTTTGTGATAGTATTCTTATGTCCATGAAGAGTCGTCAAACATCGTCCAGTACGCGGATCCCATAATTTGACAAGATGATCCTTCGATCCAGAAACAAGTAATCCTTTAGTCGGATGCCAATCAACACTTTTCGCGTCCCATCCATGACCAGAGAGAATGGATTCCTCAACACCGCCAGCGAAATCGAAAATCTTTAGCGTAGAGTCATCGGAGGCCGTGACGAATTTCGAGTCGTTCGGACTAAACGCGAGATCCCTTATAGGGTCGTCATGTCCTTGAATAACTTTGACATTGTTAAAATTCGGCTGCCAGTATTTGATCACTCCATCGTGATCAGCTGATATCAACCAGTCATCACTATGGGAATAAGACAAGGCTCGGATAGCAACATCATGTGCTTGCATAATTGTCTCGAAGTTAAAGCCCGCACCATTCCATAAAGTAAATTCCCCACTACTGGAGGCTGTGAGCAACCGTCGACCTTCTGGTGTCCACCTTACCACATTGACAGGATGCTTAATCTTATTAAGTGACGAATGTAGATGTCTCCCTGGTACCGAATCTGCTGCATTATGAAGTCTTGCTAATGGTGGTAACATCTATGAATGATCAGACGCAAATTTCTGATTTCAACCTTTGCTCTCAATTCAAATATACTTACATCTATCATGTAGCTTGGACTGGGCCTTTCCATTTCGCCTTGGTAACCACCTTTGTACCTTGGCTGGCGATTACGCACCCAATGGACCATAGTAGAGCTATAGTCGGTGACAGGACCTGTACAGTATTAGTCCATTGGACTTTCCATGAGACAAGGAGGTACAGATTTTCTTTCCGTATTCTGATCGACTGGAAAGATGGAGGTTTGCACTTACGACGACCTCGTCCTCTCACAAAACTCCCTTCATTACCAGCCCCCTCTCCGGCTGCCCCATCATCTCTTCTTCCTCTTCCCTCCCTATCCCGATCGCGATCGCGACCACCTCCATACTCGCGAGGTTCGTATGCCATTCTTATCAGCGCATCATTCCCTCCGACAAGAATTTGATCAAACGACTGCTTTCTTCTTCGGCGAGGCCCGTTGTTTTTAACTTGCGATCATGTGCTTAATTCTTAACTAAATAAAGCTAAATCAAGAGGTCATGCTTTTAGAAGCTCAAATGGGGTTCGCGACTTTTGACTTTGATGGAACAAGGATGGATTCGCGACAAGGGGACTTGACGGAACGGAACAATGATTTATCGATACTTTGGCTTAGTAATCCTTGCTATCATCCTTATCACAGCAACACATAAGGCTGATAAGAAAAAAAAGATTTCTGGCCATAAGCTTCCCGACTAATAATGTACGGGGAATGTCATTCATTATTGCATTATGTACCATTGGTCCTCACCACATGTAATTTTACCTAGGTATTTCTGGTACGTCTTATTGCTTCTTCGGATACATCAACACTTCCGCATGCCGAGCGTGATATTTACGTTTCAAATTAATTTGGAGGGCGAAGGAGGGGCTACACAACGCAGAGATTGTTAAGATTTCAACCCACTGCCCAACGTCTATCTTACTTATTAGTCCTTGGCCTAGTTGGTAGCCCTCATTCCCAGCCAATAATTGATCTCGGGAAGGGGTTTATTAAGTTAGCCAGTGAGGAATTTACTTTCATCTGCCGATTTTCCATGATAATTTACCTTTTCAATCTCTCTCTGTTTTTGCTGCTTCACATATTATCTAAATTCCTCGGTATTTACTCCGTACGCACATTGTACATTGTACATTGTACATTGCACATTGCACACTGCCCCTTGATTCTCTCTTATTACTCTTGTTTTACTTGAGTAGACAGCATCTCTCCACCATTCCCCAGACACTTACTTCTATTCTTACTCGATACATGGTAAGAGACCAACGGCTCGAATATCACTGCGGCTCTATGCCATTGTCGCAATCATGACCTCGGAAAATGCTACTGTAACTGGTACCGAAAGTGTGCCAAACATTTCTTCGACCATTAGACGATCTACACTTTCACATGTCAATGGTGTGAACGGAAAGCATAGGACCAAGCTCAGCATCGCGGATTTATCAAAACCACTCACACAACATAACAGATCCGATTCTCTTCGGAAATATTCGCAAAAGAAATATAGACATGTTGCCGCTGTGCATTCCATACCTCGAACATCGTGTCTTAGTCATGAAAGCGATGCGGCACCGAGTTTCCTTGGATTTCGGAACTTGATGGTCCTTGTCTTATTGATCTCGAATCTGCGACTCATGCTAGAGAATATTCGAAAGGTTTGCTTTCCTCCTAGTCATTGGTTTTTGTCAATTGAAGCACGAATTGGGTGCACAGAGTGTTGCAAGAAGATTGCGGAGTGTTGTCCCAATGCCCAAATCCTCTCCGGACGTTTTGAAAGGACGTTTTCACAAACCCAAATTTCAAATGATTTTTAGCTGGAATTCTACTAGGAAAGCAGTATATCGAACATAGCTAACGATCTTTGACAGTATGGAGTTTTGATATGTCTGAGATGCCATGATTATCGCAAACAGGATCTTTTGCTAGGGGCTGCCCTCTACTTCATTATTCCATGCCATCTCTTTGTCGCCTACATTGTCGAACTCGCGGCCGCGCAACAAGCAAGAGCATCACTCAAAGGAAGCAGAAAGAGGGCTGGGACAGCCACGCCGGGTGGTAGCTATATTGCCACGGAGGCCGAGCAAGAAACTTTCCATTCGACCTGGAAAGTAATTGCTTGGATACATGGACTGAACATAACACTTTGTCTTCTCATCACTTCCGTGATCGTCTACTTTTTCATACACCACCCTTTGATAGGCACAATAACTGAAGCACACGCAATTATTGTTTGGCTGAAGACTTACAGCTATGCGTTCACCTGCCGCGACCTTCGACATGCCTATCTTCACCCCTCAAGTAAAGAGGAAGATGCATTGCCAGAGATATACAACAAATGCCCTTACCCACAGAATATCACACTGAATAATCTGACATACTTTTGGTGGGTTCCAACATTGGTTTACCAACCTGTATATCCCCGGACACCTAGAATCAGGTGGGTTTTTGTAGGCAAGAGAATGGCAGAAGTATTTGGTTTGAGTATCTTCATGTGGGTTGCTAGCGCACAATATGCAGCCCCTGTCCTTCAGAACTCCTTGGACAAGATGGCATCCCTGGATGTGGCCTCTATCCTCGAACGTTTGATGAAATTATCCACAATCTCTTTAGTCATATGGCTAGCAGGATTTTTTGCCTTGTTTCAATCATTCCTGAATGTTCTTGCCGAGGTCACCACTTTCGGGGATAGAAACTTTTATGACGACTGGTGGAACTCACCTAGCGTAGGAACATATTGGAGGACTTGGAACAAGCCGGTCTATCAATTCATGAAAAGACATGTCTTCTCACCTCTCGTGGGCAGGGGTTGGAGTCCATACTCGGCTAGTGTTGCGGTGTTCACGTTTTCTGCTATTCTACATGAATTGATGGTCGGTGTTCCGACACACAATATTATTGGTAGGCTCCCAAATATTGAAGTTCATACAGTTATCTTTGCTAACACTCTTCAGGCGTTGCATTTATAGGCATGATGTCACAGCTACCACTCATTGCTATCACGGCACCATTAGAAAAAATGAAAGGCATAAATGGTAAAATAATTGGGAATTGTATCTTTTGGGTATCTTTCACTTTGGTTGGGCAGCCACTAGCTGCTTTACTTTACTTCTTCGCATGGCAAGCCAAGTACGGCAGTGTTAGCAAGCAGACCATAAAATAAAATTGTCAGTGCCACGGTTAGTACCTCGCTTTATTATCTAGATAGAAATTGGATAGCCGTTTTACAGAATACATCGGTGCCCAGATACAGTTATTATTAGAATGAACGACATGTTGAAAACTGTCAATTTCGACCCGGGCCACCGCTCTCTTCCATTGGCGACTAGACGTGGAAATACAGCAGCCATGACACCTACTTATGGCCAATGTCTTGTACATCCCAAGCATACTAGCAGGTGCACTATTCTAATGAGATTCTGGCCCATTTGATGCAGTAAATTATGATCTGGTGTCCACTTTCAACGGTCACATGGCTTCTCCATCATTTTGAACACCATCATGGAGAAAGCAAAACACAGGAAGATACAAAACGATATATTACCATCTCATGTATTTCAAGTATACAATCCAATTGTGCACTTCCAACACAAAGAAAACCTCAAGATTTGCATGCATTACCACTGCAAATCTAGATAAAGGGTATTCCCACCCGCGAGATCTTCCTGTACTGTACATACTCATCTCCAAAGAACTTGATCAACAAAGCCTCTTCCCCCTTGATCCTCCTATTGAAAAACATCCACAAGACTAGCGTATATCCGCAAAAACAATAAAAGTTCCCTAAAACCATTTGTGTGCCTAATCCCCACCAAAAGAATCCGAAATAGGAGGGATGGCGTAGCCATGCGTATAAACCAGTGGTAACAAGTGTATGGGAGCGCGATCGCGTGAATTGGACTATGTGGTTAAAGCTTCTACCAGCTTGAACCATGGCGACGGAGCGAATAGTCTGGCCCATTACTATGAGTATAAGACCGAGGACAAGGATGAAGTTTTGTGCTCGAGGGCTAAACCAGGATATGGAGGGGGGCAACTGTAGGCCGTAGATGGTGTATGGAGAGCCATTACGGAAAAAGGTGTTCGTGATCAGGAACTCGGTGATGGCGGCGGTATGTGCGATGTTGTATGCGGATCCGTTGCCGCTGAAAAGGAAGGAGGATATGGATGCTTCGGGTGTATTGTATCTCGCTGTAGTCCAAAACTCGAGGAAGTGGAAGACGGCGAGGGAAGAGATAAAGAAAGGGATGCGCCAGAAGATCGTGTCGGCGACAAAGAAGAGGTAGAGTGTACTGAAGGTGGAGAATGTGAGGACGATACCAACGAGAAAGGATCGCAATGCGATGCCAGACAGAGACTTGGGTTGTCCGGAATAAAATTGCTTCTCGAATTGATTGATGGCCT
This sequence comes from Sclerotinia minor, assembly GCA_025389075.1. NCBI lineage: Eukaryota > Fungi > Ascomycota > Leotiomycetes > Helotiales > Sclerotiniaceae > Sclerotinia > Sclerotinia minor. Next base: position 1,376,694 of record QRFH01000011.1, on the reverse strand, counting down.
CACTAATACTAGGTATTTCCGCATACTGTTCTCGATCAGGTCCAACTCGCGCTCTTGGTGCGACGCCGCCGTTCTGTATTATATCCCAAGGACGTCGACGAGTTGCGCTTGATGTGCTCGCTGTGCTCTTTGATTGTTCAGCTGAGCTTTGAGCTGACGCTGATCCAATCGCGTTAGCAGTACCATCTGTAGACATGATTACAATAATAATCTTCGCAAAGACCAAGGGCCCGAGACTCAATGAGAGAAATAGAAGCTTGAGACTTGATGGTTGAATTCAATCTTCAATACTTTTCCGGCTGGGGCAAGTAATACAAGGTTAAGCACGGAGATACTGTTATCGATAATGGAAATTGAAACGAAATTACAAAAATTATAAGAAATAGGGACAAAATCAAAATGTGATTCTCTTTATTCATCCATTACCTTTCTTCGTTCGAACTTAGAAGCTACTTCATATTGTCCTCGTTGAAGAATACCAAGTAGTCATGAACATGAGCGCTTGAACAAGCTTTTTTTTTTGTTTTCCATTTTCTGTACAATTAGGAACAAAGAGGCATGTGACAAGCATTTCGTGGAACCGTAGTCTACAAGTATGCAAATAGCATACTAGATAGGGGTAGGTGAGAGAGTACCGGTATTCTTTCTACCTAGGTAGTAACTAACTATGTGTTTTATTTGTATGTTGTGAAGAACTATTAGATATATACTATGTTTTCTATTGCAAGATCATTAGTTATAATTACTCGTCCGTGTATAAAAGACTTACATCGACCTATGATCTATCTCAAATTATCCTCCCTCTATACTACTAACACCACTTTCAAACCACCCCCACTATAATTTCAAGGTACAGTAGAATCTGGATATACTAAAACAATTTATATTGAAAGTTTATTTATATTGAAGTATTTATCAATAATTTCAAAATTTTGTATAATAATATTAGAAATTTTAATATTTTAGTTTATCGAATAATTACTTTAAGATTTCAATATAAAAATTACAAATAAAAGATTTATATATTTTTATTAAAAATCTATATATTTTGTTACGAGGTTTGCCGTCTAGATCACGTGGAAGTGTTCTAGGCTCTCGAGGTGGTTTATAACTAGGCGTCAAGCAGGGACTTAAAGTAATGACAATAATATGATGCAATTCGTAACTAATAGTATGGTATACTAAATGATTGATCTTGAGCACGAAGCTCTATACAAAGGAAATCCATCTTGATTATATAGACCTTCATGCCTATGGCTAGTTAGGAATCGTCGTTCCTGGTTGTTCCTAGGAACGGTCGTTCCTCACCGTTCCATCACGTGTTACGAGGTCATGTGACGTAATAGTCGTAGCGGACGTAACATATTTTTATATTATATAATCGATATTCCCCTGCCCGGCTGCCGCAGTAATGCGTTGGAACTGTCTGGTAACTATGTATATAATCCGTATATAGCTGCGCAGGCACGCTGGATACCCTTCGGGAGAGTTTAGTGGCACGTGCTATAACACGTGACCAGCCCAGCGCTTAAACAAAATAAATAAATAAATAAATAAATAAATATTATATAATCGATTCATGAAATTTTGAAAATAAAACAAAATTTTAAAATTAATTTATTATAACGTAACTTATGGTGAACCGGGTCATATGGGGAACCGGGTCAGGTACCTTTACACCAAAATTTTGCTGTAAAGGTACTTATAGCAACTTTTTATATGTTACGACGGCTTCGGGCCTCGTATCATGTGACCACTTACGAGGTCACGTGGTCCCTTCGATCCCTTCGGTCTCTTGACCGAAGGGACGATTAGCATGAAGGTCTATATAGCTAGGAAGGATTCCCTTATTGTAGAGCTTCGTGCTCAAGATCAATCATTTAGTATACCATACTATTAGTTACGAATTCGACCACGTCACAGTGGGCCTTCCGCAAGTGCCACAGAGCGATGGCAAAACACGACATAGAAGCTAAATGGTCACCTGGACACATGGGGATCGAAGGCAACGAAGAGGCAGACCGCCTGGCGAATGATGGAGCAGTGGGCATGATGGATCGAGGCCTAGCTAACACCCCTACGGTAAGTGGGGTGCGCTCATTCTACAGAGAACTCTGTACTCAGGCGGAGGACTGCTGGTGGGGGGAAGCTAGGACTACGCTATCTAGCACCTACTCAGCATGGCATCCTTTATACAGCACAATAGAGCCTAGGGAATTGTCACTGCCAAGGGGCGTGCTGCATCGACTGTTAGCAATGCGAACGGGGCACGGCGACTTCGCAGACTACCACCGCCGGTTCAAGCACGGGGACAACCAGCTGAGATGCACCTGTGGGCAAGAGAAAGAACCCTTCCACTTTTTCAAATGCCCCATCAACAATGAGACACGTGGTCAGTGGCCAACTGCACCACGAAGCGCCATCACCACCACCTGGCAGACGATCATGTATATCCACAAGCTTCTACGTGCTCCAGACACGTTCGCAGAGCTCTTGCGGGTCTCAAAGTTCTATACCCAAGTATGCCCGCTGTACTGACCCTGTGCCACCCCTCAAAATCCCTCTCTTCCCCTCGCTCAAAAGCAGAGCACAACACGCCACAATCCACTTGACTTCTCCAACTGGGCTATCCGACAACTTAGCTCTTCCCCTCTCTACATTTCACTAAAAACACACACTGGTGTGCAAACACTGACGCCTAGCTAACCAAATGGCGGCCCCCCTCACTCCCCACCCTCTAGCTACAGAATGGGAATGTATAAAGATAGGCCTTGCGAGCCCTTCCACACGCACTTATAAAATAACAGTCACACACACTCGCCACAACTGAGTGGACAGGGCGTTCACGCAAAGGGACGAACAGTCCCCTTCTCAGATGCTAAATTGTTAATTAAGGAGGTCAACAGCTGTCTGTAGTTAATCCCCTTAGCTTAGCACGTCTAAATACCCCTCGGGAGGTCAGAGTAGACGTTAATCACAATAATAATAATAATAATTAGTTACGAATTGCATCATATTATTGTCATTACTTTAAGTCCCTGCTTGACGCTTAGTTATAAACCACCTCGAGAGCCTAGAGCACTTCCACGTGATCTAGACGGCAAACCTCGTAACACAAATATATTTATTTCAATATAATCAATTTTTTAATATAAAAAATTCAAATATTAAAATATTAAAAATTTTATATAATAAATTAATTTTAGAATTTTGTTTTATTTTCAAAATTTTATAAATTGATTATATAATACAAAAATATATAAATTTTTTATTTATAATTTTTATACCGAAATCTTGAAATAATTGTTCAATAAAACTAAAATATTGAAATTTCTAATACTATTATATAAAATTTTGAGATTGTTAATAAATACTTTGATATTGTGTGAACGAAGTGAATGATTTCAATTCAATTACCACTGTAATATAGCTACTGTAATAAAGCCCTAAGCGAATGCGAAAGAGACTAGCTCTTTCAGTAAGTCTATATAAGACTTACTACTTTCAATATGTAGCTAGCTCTTTAGACAGAATACAATTAGACATACAGGACCTACGCAATCCGTGGGTGCTACGTCTTCCGTATCCTTCTCGTACCAACAGATATAAACAGGCTTTCGGTATAAATCGCTCCGATATACCCAGGTTCTACTGTACCTGGAATGATTTGTACATACTTTACAATTGGCAGGCAAAGTGGAGCGGTCGAGCGATGGAGCGCTTGTCTATGCTCAACTAACATTTAGTTTTTGACAGATTTCGATTCTGACGATTCAAACATTTCAAACATTTCATTGCACTACCGCACACTCTTTGCTACCCTGAAGCACATATATCATAGTCTAATCATGAACGGCATTAAACAGGATGATAATGAAGCTAAAATGTTGAGAGGAGAGCTTTATTATGCGTTTGTACCAAAGCTCGTCGAAAAGCGGAATAGGTAAGGGACAGTGTGACTAGAATCACCCATATATACTCTTCCCACTAAACATTTGCTCCCTCCGACTACCGCTAATACTTGTCCTTCTATAAGATGTCATAATGCTTGCAAAAAATTCAACAGTGCAGGTGATGCCTCAAGGCGGAAGCTGTTAGAGATGTGGAAAGAGTAAGCATCGGCTTCTAGTTATATGGCGGCCCAAAGCCTAACATCTACCAGCATCATCGACGACAAAACTCCCCTTCCTCCAGCTGGAGCGACAGACGAGGAAGAATTCCGTATTCTAGGAGATGAACCATATATTGATGGCCCAGTCAATGTAGACTATGGAATAAATCTCAGGTATCTCGCAAACAGTAAACCCACATTTTGGGGAAATGCTCATCATCCACAGGCTCGGCAAAGGAGTTTACATCAACTTCAATTGCGTGTTTCTCGACACCTGTCTGATCACCATAGGAGCTCGTACTCTAATCGGCCCATGCTGTTCATTCTATGCTGCCACGCATCCATTAGATCCTTTCCTTCGTAATGGTACCAATGGCCCAGAGCTTGGGGCGCCCATAACCATTGGCGAAGACTGTGTACGTACTCTGACAATATTTGGCTGGATATCCACATCCTTTATCGATTATCCCCCATCTTCTAATCGCTTGGTATGTATAATAGACGCTAACACTTTCCCAGTGGTTTGGGGGTAGCGTCACGGTGTGCCCAGGAGTAACCATCGGTCGAGGTTGCACGATTGGTGCTGGCAGCGTCGTGACAAAAGATATTCCCGATTTCCACGTTGCAGCCGGTAATCCAGCGAGGATAATCAGGAAAATAGAGCCAAAAGGACCAGATCCAAATTCGAAGTCCTGAAAGCTCAGAGATGGATGCCAGTCCAAATCATTCTTACTTTACAATCCACATGATATATGCATCAGTAGCAAGTGATAGCTCATAGACCACCTTGTATTGAGAACGAAGATAATATCAAAACCAAGACGTTGATCAATGACCATATAAACGGAATCCATGTTGACATCTGAAAGTATCCTGCATTGTAAATAGCACCGAGTCTAGGAGCAAACAAACTTAGCAAACGAAGAGGCCCTACGATAACACGGCAAGAATACCCACATCAGGCCAACCAGGCTCCCTGCCAACAATGCTTCGATACCAGCTACTAAAGCGTATATCAGTGGTATAATCCAAACATATTGCCAGGCATGTTTCCCCTTTCCTAATTGCATTGCAGTAGCATAAACTGCTACTGCCATGTGCGTAACTCCGTACACGATGAGCGTCCACAGAAGAGTAAATCGCCATATATCACGAGCATAGTATAAATAATTTGGAATGCCAGGGTTCGCATGGAGAGGCCAATAAAGTGATGGGAATGGCGGAGTAGAATAGTCAAGAGGCGCCGGGTTTTCAATTCGAGTGCTGAAAGAGTATGAAATTAACGCATCGCTATCTCTAGGGGTTTGATGGAACTTACTTGAGAGCTGGCATGTTTTATAGAAGTGAACGGTCCATACCTAGTATAAGAAAATACGTTTATGAATTTCGTTGATTGGAAATCGGGGAGTAGTACAGTAACCTTATTAACAATGTAGTCCGTATTGCAATGCGACAATGCTGCGGTGTAACTTCAGATGCTTTTTCACGGAAAGTTCGAAGCCTGTAAGTCTGCTTTTGACACAAGGCTGAAATGCCTCGGTTGTGAAGGCCCAAGCCATCCAATCCATCATTAAACACATCAGCCATCCAAAGATTAACTACTACGAAAGTATAATAGCAATTCAAATATCAAAAGGGCATACCACTATGAAATAGGTTTCCCAATAGAATCAGTGAAGGAATAGAAAATGTCGGTAGACAGGCTTCTCACGACCGTGTTACGCGCATACCAAGGTGTCCCTGATCCTGAACAAACGGACAAAATCCTGGGGACAACGGCCTCCTTACTTACCACTCTTACGAACCCTCTAAACATAAGTCTCCTAACGTCGCATCTTCTTACCGCACCTGCAATATGGAATGATAACGACGGTCTGCGAATCTCCCTACGGATTATTAGCGTCTTCAACACCGCTGCCATTACTGTGCGCAAGAATGAGCTAGAAAGTCACAACGAGCAGCCACCATATGATGCATACCAACCTCGAAAAGGAGGCGGAATTGGTTCTGATGATTGGGCTCGAGCTGTGGTCAAAGGCGCCGATGAGAGATCGCCAAGATGGCAGCATCTTCTCGTGATCGCCGGCGTGTTGCTAGGTATGGAAAATGGAGGGAGGCATGGGCTCTCTGCGGGACTTAGAAGCACACTTGAGCGAGCATTAGTTACGGCGGCCAACTTGGCATTGGAGAACCCTACGAGAGATGGAATCATCGCCGCAGAATCTATCGTGTTAGCTCTCAACCATGCATTTCCCCTATTGTCAGATGGAGTCCGTACTGGTTTGAATTATGATAGCTTGGTTATGATAATGGTAAGAGCGGTGACTGCAATGGAGGGCTACCAAGATGGCATATTTTTGCAATATATTGATGCGGATATTAAACAAGTACCGGGAGATAAGTTCGATTGGTCGTCCAAATCCGCCTCTTTTCTGCAACTACAAAAACAAGCATCAAGCCCAATACTTTCATCTATGGGGCCGCTATCAAGACTGATTGCGCATGCAATTGAGAATATGAGCAACTCTCTACTCGCAACAGAAATTAGAGAGCACGTCCTTTCGTTCTCCGGTAGACTTTTAGAAGGCTGGAAGGGAAACAAATTGTCAGAGATTGATCTATCTGAGGAAGCAACGTTTTTGACTCCTGAAAGTCTTCAAGTAACCACCCCAGTTCTATGGCAGGTATTGAAGAGCGCCATGTTTGCTACGGTAGTCATTTTGCAAGGCCTTATGGCGAGAACTATGGTCGACCCTGTCTTGTCGACAAAACGTCTTGCTCCAATAGCAGCTTCGGAAACACTCATCATTCTTGGAAACACTCACTTCATTTCGTCTCGGCTTGGCTCCAACTCTTTTTCGGCATATGTGTTCGTCAATTTATCATCTATCGACATACTATCCAATTACCCTCTCGAGTCAAGAGAGCTTCTCAAAGCAATATACCCTGTGCAAGCTGGAGAGATCCCAGCTAGTCCTTTGCAGCGCAATCACGACCTATTCTATCTAAATACTTGCGAGCACTTAACCAACATTCTCAGCCCGCCCGACAACGAAAGCCTTATTATTGGCGTGGCAGCTCCTTATCTCAGTCCAACAGCGCATCCCGGCTTCTTAGAAATCTTTGAGGCTGCCCATAGTGCTGTTCTTGCGGTACTTTCAGCTCCTCAAAACACAAAACTAACCGCCAGATTCATCCCCACTTACGTTGATGCTCTATTTCATTCTTTCCCCAATAACTTGTCTCCAAGGCAGTTCCGTTTCGCTTTTAAATCTTTAATACACATCGCCACCCCACCTACACCTCTTTCAACTGCCGAGCCAATTCTAGCGGAAACTCTTCTAGAAATGCTTCATTACCGTGCAGTTCATGCGCCTACATCACCGTTGCCTCAATCAGTATATATGAGAGATACCGCCAGTCAGCAAGATAACCAAGCTTCACTCTCTGAACAGGCAATCCTTATGCTCACACTATTGGATGCATTGCCTAATCTCCCGCTCGATGTTTTACAAGCTTGGTTACCAATATCTGCCGATCTTCTAAATGCAATTGAAGACAATTACATGCGAGAACATTGTAAGGCAAGATTCTGGGAAGTGCTTGAAAGCGGGGAAATGGACGTGGAGAGAAGTGCATTATGTGTTGGGTGGTGGAGTACACGTGGGGGTAGAGAACAGATACTATTTGGGGGAGACACCCAAAGTATTGGGCCTTATATGAGTGGAGGACTAGGAGAAACAAGAAGTAGATTGTGACAATGGTAGATGATAGATAAAGGGCAGAAAAATTTGATGAAATGGGATGAAGATTTATGACGTGATAGGAATTTCAATGGGATGGTACTAACTGGGCAAATGGGACGACAGTAATATTGTATAAAAGAGGAATATTCGTAGAATGGATTAATTAACTGCTCTTTCCCGTTTAAGCTCCACATCTGTTGGCTTTATCATATTCAAAATTCTTTTGATCGTGAGCATGGTGTCGAAAACTACTTTTAACATTGACGGCAATGGAATGAAGGGGTGTTACTCGTAGCCGAGTGATATTCACAGCATCCAGTGAATCAAATTCTCTACCTTCATTCTCCAATGCAAAGACTCGTTGTCAATTTTCCACGAGTAGAATATTGCCGACGTTGCAGTTCAGTTGGAAAAATGACGTAATAGTTATGCATATGCACGATAGTTCTTTGTCCTGCATAAATTAATGATTGTGAGCTTATGCATAGATAACCAAGATTGTGATGCATCAAGATTTTCTGAATGTAGGGGCTTTGTGTGATGACGGTTTTGCGGATAGCGCCCGAAGTTTTCTTTAGAAGGAATTGGAGAATTCGCTTGAAATGGGATATCTTCAAGTAATAATGTGGCTGATCAAACAGAGATGTAGCGGGAAAGTCAACCGTAAATGTCATGTTATGTGTTAATTCGAATAGTCATTAAATCATATCTGCTCAATCAACAAGCAAACTATCATACAATATCAAAGATACAATCATCAATTGCTCCATCCTACCGCCCCAATTCCCAGTAAATTAGTAATTGTCATTCCCAGCAGCGGCACGCTTCTCCGCGCCTTTCTGAACCAAACTCTCCTTGTGAAGTATGTTTCCTGCTTTTTCCATCATCTTGCCCATGGTAGAGTCACCAGACTTACCAGTGTTATTAGAGCTGGTGTTGTCATAGCCACTCGAACCAGTGTTACCAGAGGAGTATTGATCATCTGAGCCATAAGTGTTACCAGAACTGGCTTTGTTGGTCTCGTAGGAGTCGGCGTCCCCACCAATGCCGCTGGATGTGTCTCCGTAACCAGAAGTCTTGTCACCATAGCCTGAAGAGGTGTTGTCTCCATAGCCTGAAGAGGTTTTATCCCCATAGCCTGAAGAAGTGTTGTCGCCATAACCAGAACCAGTGGCTCCACCCATTCGTGAACTAGTATCAGCGTAGTCAGAACGGGAGGTCGAGGTGTTGTCGAAGCCAGAGGAAGTGTTTCCGCCTAATCCAGAGCTAGTGTTTCCCCCATAGCTACGGTCACTGCTACCAGTTCCAAAGTTATTACGCTCGTCACCGAGATCTCCTCCATACTTTGAGTTACTTGAGCCAAAATCATTATCTCTCAACCCTCCCTACTTCCTGTTAGTTATATTTAAGAAGAATGCATTGGCAGTGTAACTCACGGAGTTTCCGGTATTAAAACCACGGCTTTCTTGAGTGGAGGATCCTCCATATGCTGAAGATTCCTGGTCATCAAATGTTGAACCAGTCCCGGTAAGACCTCTAGTATCAGTAGTGTCGCCGCGACTTCCATTTCCGAAACCACCGGTGGTGTTGGCGAAAGAATCATCGGCACTGGAAGGAGCCCCTTGGCGACCAGTAGAGTTGTAACTATCGTCGTTGTTGTATGTAGACATGTTTGAATTATTTCGTGATAATATAATTGATTGGTGTTTGTATAAATGTTTATGCGAGAAGGATCTTTGAGTCTGAATGTGTTTATTGTATGGATTAGAGGAAGAGGAGGAACATTGAAAGGTTATTTATAACATTTCATCAATGAGGTACGACCTTGTGATATGATGTAATGAGTGTAGTTTTGGAAGATTTCTAGTACCTACCAAGAAAGACCCTGCAGGAGCTTGGAAGAGTTGGCACATGGCAGACTTCCCAACTAGAGAGAGCAGTGAGCGAATGATAGCATCTAGCAGACTAGCAGACTAGCAGACTAGCAGACTAGCAGACTAGCGGACTAGTGGACTAGCAGCGACATGCATCCTTCCAAATACGGTTAACCATACCAAGAAAACAAGAAGTGCAAAGAATTCAAAAGCCATTTCCAATCTAATATTAATAACTTACTCATTCTCACTTTGACGTTACATCCTTCCGCACAATGAATACAAAAGAAAAAATTAGAAAAGGCGTCATATCACCAGGGCAGGAACTCAAAACAGGTTACACTGTGGCAGTGCTGAGAACAAAAGGAAAGTACAAGTCTGTTGTTTGTTGCAAGCGTAGGGAAACCAGAAAATGAGAAAAAGCGAGGGATAACTAACTCCACTTATAGTTAAACCAGCCACAAGCCCCATTGTGTCACTTAAAAGTCATAAAACAAGCTTTTCTGCTGGATGTACCCGTAAACTAGTGAGATCCAACAATCTCAAAACTTCCATCAATTGTTCTAGAGTTCGCAGGAGAGGATGTAATGCAAGAAATGTCTTGATTGCCTTATCCAAACACCAATCAAGGTCAAAAATGAAGATAGCTATTCATGCATGTGAGAAGAGGATGGAAGCCGCACGCATACATTTCCAGATCATGAAAAGATGGAAAAATAAAATAAAATAACTCTTGACAACCGTGACGCCGCCCTCCCATAAAGTACATATGTATTCGATTCTCGCCTGGAAAATTAATTTTGTGCCCGTTGCATCCCTCTGTTGCAGTGCAATGCTGCACAGTGATCGATCATCTCACGTATTTGCTACAGTGTATTAGTCCCTTAAAAGTTTGAATTGCTTTGAGATCCAACCATCCAACATACCTCATAAATTTTTTGTGGAAATCGGAACGTAGCAGGTCCTATGATTTGGTCAATTAACCATTAAAATTGTGTCATGGTTAGCGTTAACGTACGTTGACAAATTCTTTCTTGCCTTTATCTTCTGTTCCACGAGCTTGGTTCTTGAAAATAACATCATCATCCCATCTAATAAATTTGTGTTAGAAAACTAGTCTGCTGCAACTGGTCCAGGCTAGGCGTACCGTCTTTTGACGTTGAAATCGGTTTTAGCATTTAACAATGGATTGCCAAGAGCAATATCATGCTCCCTCTCCGCTTCTTCTGCCGCTAGTCTTTCTCGTTCCTGTTCGCAAGTCTTAGTGGTGAATCTAGTATTGCAAAAAGTTTAATCTGACCTCTTGTTCTCTTTTCTCGGCACGCTCGCGCTTAATCTTTTCGAGTTCCCGCTGAAGCTCCGCCGTCTCATCTTCATCATCGTCACTAACACCATGTGAGCGTCTTTTCGAATACCATGTGTAAATATCTGGCGGACCTTTCATCATCACTACTATCACCTTCTCCAGTACCGTCCGAATCAGCATCTATATCTCGAGTTTCTTCCAGAATGCGTCGCCGCTTTGCTTCTGGATTTTCTTCATCATCCTCTGCTGACCCATTCTCGAGTTGTCTCTTTGATGTAGTTGTAGACGGCTGGGCATCTTCGATGGCAGATGTTGATCCCCCTTTCGTTTTAGCAAAATGCGCTGCTTCCGCTTGTAGTAGTTCTGCTCGAAGGTCTTTGACTTCAGCAGCTGCATCCCCTCCTTGTCCTAGCTTCCTATACCTAATTAACCCAGGCTGCATAAAGGCACATGAGGAAAATACGTACCGGAATTTTAGTTGTGTATGAGCGGGGAGTAATCTTTGGTGATACGCCGGTCCCCGTTGCGCTTCTTTTCCCCTGGCCTGTTGCTTTTTAGAAAAATGACTGTAAACTCCAACGCGACTTTACTTACGGGATCAAAAGTAGGTCTATGTGCTTAAGAAACTGTCAGCACAGCTAAATCAATAATTTGTTCCCGGTCAAAAGACTTACCTGTTGTCATTGTGTTTGCTTGTTTGATAAATTAATTGATCTTGATAAAAGATAAGGTGAAGATCAGGTGCGATAGACTGACTACATTTGAGTGTAAATAAGGCTACGCTAGGCTGATTCGATCTCACCGCCTTCAGGTTGGCAAAAAGAAATCTTGGGGAACAACAAGAAGCGCCCGCGCGATATGCCAGTTCAGTGTGCATTTTCACCGTCAACAAGAGATTCGGAATGCCTAGAGAAGTAGAGCCTTCTATTAATGAGAAGCAGTTCTTTGCGAAAGCTCTCAAAGAGAACTTGAGAATTGATGGAAGAAGCTTTGATCAATTCCGAGCTCTAGAGTTAGAGTTTGGGGATGAATATGGAGTTGCAGATGTGAGATTGGGAAAGACGAGGTAAGAGATACGATCCAGTATATGCGCGACAAAAAAGCACACTCTGATATTTAACTCAACCATGGAGTTGTCAAGATTTTTAACCAAGACTGAACTTTCTCTAGGGTTCTCGTCAACATCACAGCTGAGGTAACGAGTCCATTTCCGGACCGTCTCTTTGATGGTATCTTCACCATTACAACAGAACTCTCACCTATGGCCTCCCCTGCTTTTGAAACCAACAGACCAACCGAACAAGAAGTACTACTTTCTCGCCTTCTTGAGAAAACCTTACGTCGCTCTGCGGCTCTCGATACTGAATCCCTCTGCCTGATTGCTGGTCAGAAATGTTGGTCGGTCCGCGCAGACGTTCACATTCTGTCGCATGACGGGAATCTCATCGATGCATCATGCATTGCTATAATAGCGGCATTACAGCACTTCAGAAAACCAGATACGAGCACAGAGGGTGAAACGGTGACTGTCTACACACTAGCGGAGCGAGAGCCTGTGCCCTTGAGCCTCTTACATTTCCCACTCTACATAACATTTTCGTTCTATGGAAAGGGTGAAGAGCAGGCTAGACTACTTGATACTACGTTGTTGGAAGAACAATTGAGAGAGGGGAGCTGTACCATTAGTATGAACCGACATGGAGAAGTTTGTCAAATCGCCAAGCTCGGTGGTATAGCGGTTGATGCCTTGGAGTTGTTGCAGTGTACTAATATTGCCCTGGAGAAAGTCAAGGATATATCTGCATATATCACAAAGAGGTTGCAAGAAGACTCGAGGAAAAGAGATAAGGGAGGACTCATGGCTGAGCTTAGAGCAGATAATTCAAGATGATAAAGATAAAGATTATGTCCGACGTATGACTGACTTTATACTCACTTCCTCTGCGAACAAAGCCTCCTAGACCGGCCTGCAAAATCGAAATAAACGCTAATGCCAATGCTCTATGAAGTACACCAGGGTATTGGATATTCAAACACCTTCAAAATAGATCAAGACGCCGCCCAATTGATATTCCTGCCGCTAAAACACAATACAATATTACCATAAAATCAACTATGCTCCTCTCTTTCTTCCAATTCTCGCATGTACTTTACAAAAGTTTTCTTGTGAGTCTACAAAATGGTTAGGTCTCTTAAATGTAGAATGCGTGGAAGTTAGGGAGATCTTACTAGACCGGCATAGCGACCGTCCTTCAACACACAAACATACCTCAAGCCAAGTTTCACAAAACATTCGTACACTAAATCCATCGGAGAACGAATATCCAAAGCTACCGGTGCCTATTTGTTTGTCATCAGCGGTGTTTCGAGGAAAAAAGGCAACTAAGTGTAGCTTACAGGATCAATGTAAGGCGTAAAGTCGGTAGGATCAACATGCTCTTCTCCATCCGACTCATCATAGTTGTTGATGACTGCCATGAGGCACAGGGTACCTTCCTCGTTATCAAGATTGTCAAGAGCAAATTCTAAATCAGGTGCCGGTATCAGACCAACAAGAACATCATCCCTGATGATTGGCAATCCACCATCGACTTCGCCTGCCTGGTGCAGAAGTTCGAGCTTCTGACGGAGACTGCTAGCAGGAATCATGGGGGAGACGGAGATGTCAATTACTCTTTCTCTCCGGACTCGTGGAACGATGTCTGCAAGGTCAGACGTGAAAACTGGTTTATGCTTGTTGTTGAGGAATGGGTAGGCGTTCAAATTCGTCAATAAATCCTGATGAGTCAGTTCGTCTTCTTTCCTTCTTTATTATGATTTGATCCTTACATATATGCTGAGAGGTTCCATGAAATCCGCTGTCCATTTTGAGACCAATACAGCGAGTGAAAAAGGTAAAACATAGTCAAGACTACCCGTCAGTTCAAATAGAATGACTGCTAAGGTCACAGACAACCTCGTTACACCACACATTGTGGAACCAGCAGCAATGAGGGCATAAACACCTGGAGTAATACATGATGTTCCACTCTCGTGCGCAGCGCAACTCCCAAATATGGAAGCATCGGGAAATCGTAGTACGAGCCACTGTACCAAATGGCCGACTGTTCGGCCAAGTAGGCCGCCTACAACCATGGACGGGACATATATACCTGCAGGTACTTTCTGTGGCACTGTGTTAGTGGATGGACATACTGCCTGGTATGGATGGATGACCAGATGCAGTAATCATCATTATCAAGCTGAAAACAAAACGAACTTACAATGCCAAATGTAATGATGGTCAAAAGCCCTTTGATGAAAAATGCAATAGTCAATTGACCAATGATGGGGAAAATCTCATCAATAGTATTTGGGCAAAGACCCATGCTATCTGACTTATCAGTATCACAAGGGCTAGCTAGGTTAAGCAATAATTTGGCCACTGGAATTTTGGTATACGGGTTCCAATAACCGACGAGACCTGTAAGTAGAGCAACCAGCATGACCTCGAACAGCGGCCACTTTTTTACAATTTCAATCTTCCTGAAAGACTGGGCCCACGACCTAGATGCCTTGATGAATGTTGCACCGGTTATGCCGCCAAGTACGCCCACCATGATGAAAGCGCCGAGTTCAAAGAACTCCCAGTCTGTCAAGTAGCGAACTTCAAACATGACAATTTTGTTGGTGCCATAAGGATTGAGAAATTTCAACGTCAGTGCAGCGGTGATGCAGCAGAAGAAGGTTCGAAATAGTGTTTTAGCGGGGAAAAAGTACGCCACTTCTTCCAAAGAGAAAAGAACACCGCCGATAGGAGCACCAAAAGCTACTGCAACACCTGCAGCCGCAGCCGCAGACAAGACTTCTCTGCGTTTTCCGTCGTTATCATCGTATTTAGAGAACAGACGACATGCAATATTACCCACACAGGTCGCAATGTGTACAAAAGGACCCTCCTTTCCTAAACTCAGTCCAGATGCTACACTTAATATCAGAGCAAACGTTTTGACGAGAAGGGTCCTGAAACCAAGAAATCCATGCAAAACAAAACCGCTCAGTATTACGCGAACTTCGGCCACTCCACTCCCAGCAGCAGAGTAATAGATCATGGGAGCGTTCGTCTCAGATCCCAACTTGTTCTTCGGACTGGCATTACCATCGACCGGCGCCTGGGAATCATGTCGACTAAGAGCACCGAGATTCTCATCCAGTGTAGATAGTTGATATGTCGATGGCACAACCGTCTTGGTAGTTAGGGTCAAAAGACATGATGCCGTTGCGAAAGCAACTACAAGGAGAACGTAAATAAAAAACTCTGTGACCTCTTCACTGAAAAATGGTATTTCAACATAATTGGACCAAGATTTCCAAGCATCGCAATGGCTTCCATCAGGGCAGCATCTCTATACGTGTGGTCAGCATACCTATCACCTAATGCTTTTGGGAGATTAATCTATTGAACTACTTCGCGTAGCCGACTCTGACTTGCACCCTTTAATGGGCCAGTTCAAAAAGTCTTGTCAGGTAATGAAAGAAGATGCCGGAAATGCCACAAACCTTTTCACTAATGAAAAACCCATCATGACAATAGCCGTCTTTCCAATCAAAAATTGGAGTTTCCGAAACGTCGACGGTATATGCTATCGTGGCTGTGATGAATCCAACTAGTGCGCTTAGTATCCAACCTTGTGTGCCATCAAAGAACGCCTTGATTCGACCTCGAATATCTTTTCTGCTTCGAAGACCCTTCACTCGGTATGCATCTGCAATGCTGTCATGAACCCAATCTGTTGATGTAAATTGGTCATACCAAACTCTGTCGTCCGTGGCCAACATGCTTTTAGACTCTCGCATGTGGTCTTTGGGTCCATGTCTTTCCGAGGTTAAGGCAGTTACTAAACGTTGGCCCAAGGATCCGGCACGGCTATGATGTCGGCTACCACGTAAACTACCTGCAGACGATATATAGTTAGCCCAGTTCGCAGCAGTATAGAGGAAAGCAGAAGCTTGGAAATCTGCGGTAAAACTAAAACTTACCAGAGAAGCTGTGATGACTTGATAGATATGGGCGGTTGTTTTCTGTGGCCCCACCGAGACGTATGCGAGAGCGCCCTGCACTTTGAAGCAAAGGCGTTCGCTCGTCGGAGAGGTTACTTATCGATCTCTGGAGAGTTCTCATCGCTGTAGGTGAGGGTGGAGCTGACGACTCCCTCGATTCGGCTGGAATATTTGGCGACATGGTGAAATCAACACCAATGTGGTTCTTGCCAGAAGGAGGCATACCGGAGATGGCTCGGCGTGTCACCTACCACATCGCAAGGAGGTGAATGTTCTTAAATGGCGGCAGTGTACACGACAGAAATTGGAAGGCTCGCATGCAAAGGTGGGAAACGCAAATGCGAATGTGGACGGAAAGAGGAAATGATAAATTGGAATTTAGAGCTGCACAAAAGATGGCTTTTGAATGTTGTCACCAACGCCCTGCTTGATGAGGAGTGGATTCTGCTCGGAATTCGAGTCGAATAGGAAGATGGAGTGTTGGTGTTGGAAGTTGACTTTACAAGATGGAGTTGGGACAACTGCGGGATCTTTTAATGCATTTGGAGGAGAAAGCAGGGGTCTTTTCGAGGCTAAGTTAAACCCTGAAAATTATTATCAGCGGCATTTGTAGCGGTCGGACTTTCCTGCTGCACTTTGCTTTGCAGCTTGATGCTTCGTAACTGTGATGTCAATAGGTAGTATTCAATCGATGTAGGTTGCAGCTGCAGCATAATATTTTACGAAAGAGAAGCCTCTGACGGAGAATATCGAATGCAAAATAGAATGAAAACGTCGAAATCAAAGACATCATGATCATGAATCCCTGAGGCGAAAAGTAGGAGTGGATGGATAACGGAGGAGGAAAATTGAAAATGATACGGTTAATGCGCTTTGATAGCTTCATGGTGCGTCGATAAAAAGGTAAGACTTACGGAGTACCCAGTACTCTTGACCCCATCCATGAGCCCATCAAAACAAATCAACAAATCAAACAAATCAGGACAAAGAGGGGTGACTACTTTCGTAGTTTTTCGTAGTTGTGCTTGCTTGAATTCTTGGAAGCGCTTCTTAAAAAGTTAGTCACAAGGCTTGTGAAACATACGAATGCATTCATTCTTATGATCTGCTTATTTCTTCCATCGCCAAGGCAAAAGATCCGTCGTGCGACCCATGTTGGTTGGTGTTTTATTTCATTGAGAAATCCTAACCAATCAAACCCCGAATTTTAGACTAGAGGAACATTTTAGACTCGAATACTTCGTACTTAAGAGGACGAATCGTATTTATCAAATGGTATTATTAGGTAGCTTTAGTATTTAGCGAGAGACTGCTGAATACACTATTTATTATTTTTATTATTTTTATTATTTTTATTATTTTTATTATTTTTATTATTTTTATTATTTTTATTATTTTTATTATTTTTATTATTTTTATTATTTTTATTATTATTATTACTATTATTATTATTATTCATCCTCCTGGAGTCTATGACATAATACTGGGTACCTACTACGTAGTACATACACCGTACATATTGACACAGCTCTAATCAAAAATTTTCAATCTGTGGAGAAGAATCCTGGTCGTATGCAAATTAATTCAACGACTGCCGCGAATATCGCGTCAAACTAGTAAGATCTCGAGGGTGTCTTCCTACCCCGCAGTAGCAATGCAATGCAATGCAATGCCATCAATATTAGCCAGAGATATCAAATATCTCACTCAGAATTCTTAACACAGGTAAGTACACAACCTTGCGTACAAACTCTTCGCCCCAGAATTATATTCACTCTTTTCACCAAGTGAAAAGTTTCAAGCGGTGCGAGTGAGGTGTGCTTCTCGGTCTTTATTCTCTCATGTATGGTTAGTTACTAAATGAATACCTAAGGCGGTCCTCTCGATAACCAACACACAAATTCTTTCCGTTGCAAACAAATAGGTAAACAACGGCTTCAAATACTTTGCCTTTGGTTTCAGGACGCCATACTCTGAAATGACTCTCAAAAGATATCCCCAATTTATTCTAGTAGGTGACTCCATTGTTCAATTCTCATGTAATTTGCGGGATGGTTTCTCATTTACTGCAGGTCTCGAAGAACGTAAGTTCGCTGCTGCAAATCGTCCAGTCTTTTGCTAATCCCCATTAAGATTGTTCTAGGCGACTACAAATTATAAACCATGGATTGAGCGGGTACAATACCGATAATGCTCTTGAGATCCAGCAGCATCTTGTTCCAGATCCAGCTACTGCAAAAGTTTCCTACCTGGTATGTCAACAAGTACCATGCAGGACCTATTCCATTTATAGTGGTGGATTTCAAGGCTTCGCCATTCCTAGTTCCCAGGGTAACCTCAGATTAGTTCTCTTCATACTAACAGTGCTGCAAGCTCATCCTTTTCGGTACAAATGATGCGTGCCTCCCAGAAGCTCCCACAGGCCAGCATGTTCCATTGGAGAATTACAAGAAAAATATTGAAGCCCTTCTCGATCATTGGGGTTCCGTAGCCCAAAACCCTACGATATTACTGGCGACACCACCACCTATCAACGAGATCCAGCTTGAGGAGCAAGACCGCCAGAAGGGTTACTCTTCTGCCACGCGCTCACAGTATAATACAGCCAAATATGCGGCTGCAGTGAGAGAAATCGCCGCAAAGTGGAAGGATCGAAATGTGGTATTAGTCGATCTTTGGAAAGCCATGATGCATAAAGCCGTACAGATGAGTCAAGACGGCACCATTGATGTTGACATGATTGGTACCAAATGTGCTGGAGACGATAAAGCTATGAGAATACTTCTTACCGACGGACTCCATCTCTCTAGCGAAGGATACAAGATATTCTTAAACGAAGTGATACCCTTGGTGGGGAAGGAGTGGAATAAAGAGCCAGACGATAACCAGAGCTGGGTATTTCCACATGTAAGTACAATTCGCCTTTTCACGGCAAAAGTCCCCGAGAACCTAAGATATTCTAGATGGATTCATATTCTCAGTGAGATGATGTGAACCTTGCTAACAAACATGATCATAGTGGACAGTAGCTCCTAAATTTCGTCATTGACGAGGATAGATACATATTGCCCAGAAAGCTAGTAAATGAAATATTGACGACGACGGAAGTAAAACATCATGTCATATCCATGCAAGGGCTTACAAGATGCCAGTAGGCACAAAGAGGGAAAGGTTGAATAGAACCATCTATCTGTAGGTACTGGTTGGGGGTTGCATCAGCGCTGAAGATCTCTCAGAGATCCGGTGGACTTCAGGTAGGAAACAAGAAAAACTTATATGTAATAGTCAGAATAATTACAGAAACGTTAATGAAAAGATCGGTTTAAGGTTGTCAAGCGTTGGCTTTCAATCTTCGGCAATGTTTCAATGAATTGATAGTTTATGTTGCAATGGAGAATCCAGCACTTGTATGAAAATCTTAATAATCAGAGCATTCGTTGCTTTTTTTGGTGACTTTCAGTGCACGTATTTTTTGAGCTGTGAGCAGTGAGCACTGTCATTCATCATTTCAGTTTACCCTTGCAATTTTACAGGGTCACCACGACTAAGTTAAAAGGAACCAACAGCAGAGCAATGACATCCTTTCATCCCATCCGGAGTACTAAATCCCAACTCAACATCTTATTCGATTGATAATTTAGAAGACGTACATACGAAAAATCAACGTCAAAATAATCACATTTAAACAATTGGATTTCAAAGATCTTCAGAGAAAAACTCATATCTGTTGTTCGTAACACAATCATCACAACTCCATAAATCATAATCGTACCTACTGTACCTACTTACTGCCTACTTGTATTGCCCTCCCCAACTGCACTCCAAACTCCCAAACGTCAAACCAACGACAGACTGCAAACTATCTGCGGAAAGACAAACGAGTAGAATTCTGCGAAGCCTCTCGATATCCTACTGTTTAATCCACACAACACCTTTCGCGTATCCTGAAATACTTCAACAGATCTTGGACTCACAGAGAAGCAGCAGTCCGCCATTACATTCCTCGTCCGATACTTGCACAACCGACCCCCAAAGAAAAGCTGAGCATAACAAAGGCAAAGAAATCTTCGTTCACCTGCCAGAGCCGATTTTGTTAGACAAATTCATACATTTAGAAAACTTTGGGATTGGGCATACATCGACCACAGTAGGCGGGATTAAAGATTCTGGGTCGTTGGCTGATGCCGCGGGGGGGGCTCACAAAGAGCCGTTTCGTACCTTGCTAGCATTAAGTTAAGCACAAGACTTGGAGAGCGAGCACTTTCTGCGTCATTCGAGATATCAACTAGTTGCTAAACGCTTCGTAATATATCTCATTCCGACTGGGAAGGCATCCGCAACGACCTCTTTTCAAACATTTAGATTACAATAAATCTAGGGGGCAATCTTACGCTACCGCCGCGAAAGTCTTCCTCGGTCAGTTTCGTTTCATATTACTCCTATGACATCAAGCATAGCTCACGAAAGACAAGCTTCCCTGGGGGTTACAAGGAAAGGATTGGGATGGATTCACAGTTCCTGGCTTCTCGAGAAGAACTATATCATGTTCAGATGGACGTGAAGCATGTACAAGCCGTACAAATTAACCATTCCGACCGTCTCATGAGACTAGAGAAACGACAAGCGGACGATGCCGCGCTCAAATCTGTCTGGGGTACAAACTCACCGTTTCCTGGTATTTTGAGCGGCACTCCCCAACACGGTTTGTGACAGGTACATCCTTTACAGCGCTAGTTAGACTACTAACGCATGAATTATAGGTCCCATTCACAACTCTCCAACGGATGTCTTTGATGATTTCGACGATGAAGAAGAGCAAAATCTACTTGGGAGTCTGCATCTAGATAATGATGAGGAACCAGTGCGTAGAGGCGCTTCGAGGGCAAACAGTGTACGATTCGATGTAAGCGCTCTGCAGGGCTCGCATTGGGCACAAACATCAAGGTCATCAGGGGAATTCGGTCCTATTCGTCCGACTAGTGGATTTGGCAGTCATCCTATGACAGAGCGCTCTTCATCACATAAATCAGATGGGCGACATAGCTCTGCTGGCCACTCTGTACACTCGACCCACTCTGTTCCCTCTGGACGCACAAGTAGTCTAGGATTGGATACCAACTTTATGATTGGTGACCCAGACGACAACTCACCCTTGGAAATACCGGACCCTCCCCCAGGTCTATTCATATTGGGATCAGTACCTTCTATTATCAGATGCTGGCTTACGGTCAATTTCTCTCACAGTGCACTCCTATATGCCGATGTTTGTACAGGCTCGCAGAAATCCATTCTTGAATATTCACTTGTGAAGGAGCTTGGCCTGACAAATCAGATGCAAAAGGATTCTACAAAGGGACGTTACATTATCAGGCTACCTGTCTATCTCCCGGAGGCAATTATAACACAATCATCTTCCAGATCGAATAGTCCCGGTCCTCAATTGCCCACTCTTACAGTTGATTTCGAGGTAGTCGGAATGAATCAACGATCAGTTTCTGATCGCAAGAGATCTATCCGCGTATTTCTTGGTAGTGATACCCTCCGTGCGCATAACGCAGACATACTGTTCTCGCAGAATCTTATGACACTCTTCGGCGATGATCGTAACAAACTGTCTGTACCATTTGTTCGGCCAGAGGATGAACTTCTTTTCAAGAATTTGTGCATCGCCAATATTCCACCTGAAAAAAATGAACTCAAGGCAACAGCTCTTCCTTTTACTCCCAGTGAACAACGATCCAAGATTGAACCAACAAGCCCAGGTGATGTTGTTGAAGGGTCACGTGGTGATCGTGTCAAGCCAGCGGACTCAGATTCCAAACTTCAAAGCATCACAAAATCTCAAATTAGCTCTGCCACTATATCGTCCTTGCCCGTTCACAGTAATACTCCTGTGTCAGAGCCTGATATTTCTATCAAGGGCAACGATAGTACCTCAGACTTGGAAAAGTTGTGCAAATCGGATCAAGGCGTGGCCGACGCAAACAATATCGAATCCACGAATGCAATTGGTACTCCCAAGCGTGAAACGACTATGGGTACTTGGAGCTCATGGCGACAAGGCAGTACACCCTTAAATCCTGACCACAATAGCGATTCTGCAAGTGGATATCAAAAGGCAGTACGTGGGGGTCGGAGTATGAAGGTCCTAAAACCATCAAAGTCCATATCATCGCCGTCAACATTAGCTGCAAATCGATCATCTTCAGGTGCAAGAACAGGTGCGGCATATGAACCGGCGCCTTTGCGGTCAATGGCGGATCTTAAGCGAAAGGATCAACCCAATGGGACTGACAAACAACAGCTTCGTTGGGAGCCAAAGAGGGTAAGTTCAGAAGAGCAGAAGAGTGTTAAAGTTATTACAACCATTCCAAGATCCTCAAATCCTGTAGGCGGTGCTTCAGCTTTTGCGTGGATGAATCCCGGCAAGCCAAAGGCTTCGGCTACCACCACGGATTCCTGATATGTGATTGGGAAAGCACGTGTTCAGGACAAAATATTGTGGACTGATATTCGTGTAGTTGACTGCTCAGTCTCCAGATAACCTAAATAAAAATACCATGTCTTCAAACCATGACTTAATTTTGAATTTTCTAGAAATTCCTTCACATCTTACTGAGAAGGGCAGTCATCGCATCCTTTGTACTCGCAGAAGATTCCTTCACCAAACTAGCAATTGCTTTGAACCTACGAAAGGGCGTCAATAAATCTAGTAATCGTATTGTATGACGATGTTTATGCCATGTTACTTACTCGGGAATACTAAATCAATTAGTTTCACTTGTGTATTGTAGAGTGAGAAAAATACATACCTAGCGTCACCCATAATCTCATACATGATCGATTCCGAAGTTGTCACAATAGCACCGGCAGCCCTCAACCGCTCAAGCGCAATAGGTATCTCTTGTGGATTGCAGCTACTTACTCCATCTGCTAATACATATACCTACGCAACTGTTAGCAGCCTCGTGCATGGAATACTAACTACACTTACTTTATGGCCATTGGAAAGCAAATCCAATGCGGTTTGTGTGACGCAGATGTGCGATTCGATGCCCACGATGATTACTTCCGCTGGCGTGCCAGTGTTGAAGTGCCGAGAGATGGAGGGGATCCACTGGATTTTGATATTATGGGTTAGCATTACCGATACAGATACCGCACTGTGTCATAAAACGACGTTGACACGAAAGCTCTGCGTCCATGATATTGTATGATAATTATTAGTTCACGTACCATGCTAAAGGCCGTCTTGTCGCCGTGCTCAACAGCATTGGGAATACTAAGCTCAGCACATGTCTCGCCCAGTCGCGCGCGGTTTTGCGTTGTGGCATAGATGGGGATGTGAAGGATGTCGCTTGCTTTTATCATCTTCTGAGTTGTAGCAACGCTGCAGTTGCGATGAAGGTCAATGATGAAGCTCATAATTTCAGAAAGTGGTTCAAAAACGCACACTTTCTCATATTCCCAGATTGCTTTGCGAAACTTCTCTTGGATGTCGCAGATACTTTGAGAAGGCGGGTCAGCGGACGGGTGAACGCAGCATGGAGTAGAGGGGCACGAACAAGAGGGCCGGCCTATCTGGTTTGAATAAGTATGTGAGAGCTGCAGATCATTGACGAAACCTACGTAGCCGTCTTCCTACATGTTCTGTCATTTTCCTGCGACATAGAATGATACTTTAATTTGTTTTGTTTACTTGTTGACGGTAAGTATTGCATTTCCCGGGGTAGTGGGGTATGTAAGCCGAGGATGTGGAGCTTAGACACCAGGATGATTTCGCGTATCGAGCAGCGTTAACGTTCCCTTTTGGATCAAGGGCTTTGTGGTGTGACTTTAATAAAATGTCAAAATTGCACGAACATTGGGAATTCACTCAGCTACACATTCCAGCATCGTGGTCTATTGTAGGATATCTCTACAGTATGGCTTCAACTCTGGCCTTTTCAAGCCATCGTAAATCGTCCCCCGAATTTGCTTTCTGTATGATGTATAATTCATCAATCAGCGCCGGAACAAATGTACCCGGACCTCTCACATCATCACGTACAGCTGCTACCTCAGCTGCAATCTCATAGTGAAGCAATGCTGACAGTACAGCCAGAAGCTTATCTCCACGATTGGCAGCCAATGTTGCGGAGATGATGGTACCCAAAACACAGCCGCTTCCCGTAATCCTACCTAGGATTTCATGGCCATTTGATATTGCGAAAGTACGTAATCCATCACTCAAAATATCGACCGCTCCGGTCATCAGTACCACATTCCGCTCCCTCAATGCCAAATCACGCACTATTGTTGCTTTCTCCGTGAGACTCGACGTGCTCGCGCCACTGTCCACGCCTCGTTGCTGAATAGTTGAACCTAACACGGTCTTGACTTCTCCCTCATTTCCCTTGATGACATCGAAGTAACCAGCACCCAAAAGTGTCTTAAGTGCCGAGCGCCTTACAGCAGTGGCCCCACAACCGACTGGGTCGAGTACAACTGGTCCTCCCTCTTTGTTGTAGGCCTTTAGAGCCTTTGAGTAATTCTGTATACCTTCGGGGGTAACCGTTCCCATGTTAATGACCAAACCCCCTCCCAGACTTGCAAGGTCTGAAGCCTCTTCCCCATAATTTGCCATAATAGGTGACGCACCTATTGCCAGAGCAACATTGGCCGCGAAGTTCTGTACCACAAGATTCGTCATGTTGTGAGATAAGGGCGTTCTCTTAGCAACTTGCCCTATGACGCCTGGAACCTGTAATAAGAGATCGCGAGGGTCTTTCTTCGTACGATCATTCGGGACATGTGCTGAAGCAAATGGTGCCGGAGTTCGAATAAGCTCGGCAAGCTCGCTGGCAGCCTTTTCAACGTCTTGTGCTGCTATTATGGCACTGACGATAGCCACCCCGTCGAGCTGCTTTCCCTCTGTTGCTGACTGATACAAAACACGCTGCAGATTCAATGAATTAATTCCACCTATAGCAACAGTTTGCACTTGGCTTTCTGACTGCTGCAAAGAATGTAGAATTCCCTTCGTGCCAGCAGTTCCAATGATATCTTTGGTGTTGGTTTTTCTATTTCAATGCAGTCAGAATTCATCCTACGGTCGAATAGAGGCTTTGTTCATGCTAAAAAAACAAACAAGGTCGAGTGTTGTAATTTATACTGCAAAAGGAGCATCACTTGATTACTTCGTAGCTTTTCCATGCTGAAACTGCTTGTTGAATCGCCGCGGCATTGCTTACGTGGGTGTGGCGAACATGGTGCCAATTCCTAAATAATCTGCGCCATGTTCAGATGCCATCATTGCCTCCTCAACACTGGATACTGTTACTCCAATAATTGCCTTCTCACCCAACAGTATCCTCGCCGTTTTCAGATCTAAATTGAAGTTAGAGATATGAGAAGAAAAGAACACTTATCACGTTTTTCATGGCAGGGGACCTACCCACATCATCCTGACCAATATGTACACCTTCACATCCAATGGCAAGAGCAACGTCGATTCGATCATTGATGAGAAGTGGAACTTTGTATTTTTGTGTGACCGTATGTAATTTCCTTGCAGTGGTAATAAGAGCAGCTGTGTCGCTGAATTTGTCTCGATATTGCACAATAGTAACACCCCCACGGATAGCGGCCTCTACTACATCAATAAGATCTCTATTACCAAGAATACCAGGTGTAGAGTCTGTCACGAGATAAAGAGAATAATCAACACTCTTGAAAGCCATGACAATGGTGTAGTGAAGAGGGGAGTGAGGTGTAAGATATGGATGTGAATATCTGTGTATGGATATCCGGATATGAATATCTAGGAATAGTCAGGATGGAAGCATGTCAATGAATCATATACCTAGTAGCTACCTAGTACCTACCTAGGAATGCTTAGACGCGGTAGCACGTGTAAAAATCTATAATTTATTGTTCAATAACAAATTATACTTATAAGCAATAGGTAGATAATAATCCCAATTAAAAATAAAATAAAGATAAATACTATTATAATCTACTATCTTATCTCATTTATAAATAAATAATATAATTTATATATTGTTTATTTACTTTATAATTTAAAACTTGATTTGATATTTAATACCCTGAAACCAAATTAATATTATAATATATAGATCTATAGATTAATATCTAGATAATTAATCAATTCGACTCTTATTAGAAAAAGTTTGCTGTGGTCATTTGTCGGTAGATACCTACCTTTCTACCTATGATTGTTCCTCTTTTGCCCCACTCCTTTCCTTTACTCGACAGGGCTTATTTTTCACCACCAAATATCCGAAACCTTTTTATTCACAAATTCTTTCAACCCTTCTTCTTCTCCCTCTTACAACAAACCATCTTCTTTCCTCTTTCTTTGCCTACACACAGAATTAAAAAAAGCAACGACAACAACAACAACAACAACAACAACAACAACAAACAAATAAGCAAGCAAGCAAACAATAACTTCATCAACAATACAATATCATTTGTATTGGAGTTTCTTTCAAGCTCGATAAATACATTAGAAAAGGGCCAACTCTTCTACGGTCCCACCTCTCTAAAATCATCAAATCAAAACAAAACTAGAGCGTACGCCTCTCCCACACAAATCGAATTCGTTCTCGAGTACATCAAGCTGTACTTTGCTTTTCGCTATTCTACTTATCGGACATCCAAATTTTTCAGACTCAGATCCTACCACCTGCATATTTTAATATCGGGCAGGATTTTCGGTTTTTTTGCAAACTAGGACTTTCTTCCTTTGAAATCTTCAACCAAAGCTATCAGCACGTACAGTGATACATTTGCGTTATATGTATCTCACACCCAACGCCAACGACCTCAGACATCAGCCGCCTCTCGAGCTGCAACCATTTCGCATACCGCGGAAACCTTGTAGTTCTTACTTCAGCAGCAACGGCTAAGTATCATCCATCTTCGATTCGAATGTTCCCGTAACTACCAAGCAAATTTTAACAAACTCGACCGCCTCTGCCCCTTCAGAAAGTCGAATTTTTCTGCATGTTATATTTCAGAATATCAGATTCTCTAACAAATACCTGCACGCCTTAACTTTCACGAAAATCCATTTTCCAACTCAAGCTACATATTAGCAATCATGGCCACCGTCAATATCCGTCGCGATGTCAAGGACAACTTTTACAGATACAAGATGGAGAAGATTCAGTCCAAGATTGAGGGCAAAGGTAACGGAATAAAAACCGTCATCGTCAATCTCACCAGCATCGCCAATTCCTTGGCTCGCCCAGGAGCATATGTCATCAAGTACTTCGGCTTCGAACTCGGAGCTCAGACCAATACCAACCCTGCCGATGATCGTTGGATCATTAACGGTGCCCATGAAGCAAGCAAATTGCAGGATTATCTAGATGGTTTCATCAACAAGTTTGTGCTCTGCAAAGAGTGCAAGAATCCTGAAACCGAAGTTATTTTCAAAGACGGAAATATCGTCTTGGATTGTAAGGCATGCGGAAAGCGCTCGATGGTCGACCCAAGACTTAAGTTGAGCGGCTTCATATTGAAGACTCAGCCTAAGAAAGGCAAGAAAGATAAATCCGAAAAGAAGGCGGCTCGTAAGGCCAAAGCAGACAAGGGCGAGGCCAAAGAGAATGGAAATGGTAGTGGAAGCGAGAATGCATCTGAAAATGGGTCCAACGACAACAATGGCAATGGGGAAGTGACACTCGATGCTCCAAGCGACGATGAGCTTGTCCGTCAGGCAGAAGAGCTCCAACAGTCGACCGAAGTCAAAGATGACGACTGGGCTGTCGATATGTCACCAGAGGCTATCAAGGCCCGCCAACAACAACTTCCTGATGATCTCAAGCAGAAGCTCGTTCTCGGAGGCGGTGGTGGAGATGAGGATGACGACGAAGAAGCTGGCGGAAATTCTACTTACGATCAACTCGCAAACTGGATCGAAGAACAGACGGCGGAGAAGGGCGACGTCAGTAAGGTAGACGATCTTGAAATCTATCTCAAGGCAAAGGAGTTGGGAATCGAAGCTAAGCATCGCACTCTCGTCATCCTCGCTCTGACGCTCTTCGATGACAACATCGTAAAGCAAATCCCAAAGCGAGCAGGTATGCTTAAAAATGTAAGCCTGCATGTCTTAAACCCGATTGATGTATGTGAAGGCTAATATATTGCAGATGATCACCTCTGAGAAACATGAAAAGTCTCTCCTCGGTGGGATTGAAAGGTTCATCGGTCTGCGCGGCCAGAAGAACCCAGAATTCTACGAGAAAACATCAAAAGTGCTCATGGTCCTCTATGATCAAGAACTCCTCACCGAAGAAGTTCTTACCAAGTGGGGTACCAAAGCCAGCAAGAAATACACCAATGACCTTGCCGTAAGCAAGAAAGTTCGGAAGTCAGCAGAGGAGTTCTTGAAATGGTTAGCCGAGGCCGAGAGCGATGATGATGACTCTGAGTGAGACGAAGACCTTCGTATCTGGCTCGCACAGAGTGTTCCGTTACATTTCTAAGTTTTTGTCTTGAGTAGTAACACTGTTAGGCCTCCACGCCAATTAGTAATTATGAGCTCTTGTTCAAGCACGAAAACACTCCATAGATTTTTTTAGGCAGGGCTGCTACTGTCCTTTTCGGTTTCGCTTTCTTAGTATCACGCAAAAGTATCAGTTGTGTTAATATAAAACAAATTCCACTCTTCTACCATTAATCCATAGAATCAATATTGTGGAAATCATGAGAGATTGTAACCATGACTGTAAATAAGTGAGATGATTCATTACATTACACTACTATGAAAGGATCAGGGGACTGGAATTGGTAGCAGTCAAGTGGGTGGTGTTTTCATTTCACGACGAACACCAGCCTGCAATACCAACCAAACAGCATCGGAATTCACGGCGGATAATGCCTCACGAACATCCCTTCTTTCTGCTATAATGCCTGCCAAAAGATTCAAAACATCGTCGAATGCTTCATCATTTACATCCGTGCATTCCACAAAGGCCATCAAGAGCTTCACCATGCTCTCCCACATCTGCGCGGCCTGAGAGTATATCCCACGACTACCGGACCCAGACTTCTCCGCTATCATATTGGCTTTGGTCTGCCTGGCCAAGCTCATTAGACGGGGCCATTGCACAACGAGTCTCGTGGTAAGAAAACTGCCAGCACATCTGCAAATGACGGCAATAGAGTCTGCGGCTGCGATGGCAACATGTGATTCTTTATCATAGAGTCGGTCTATAACTACAGGCCATATATCGTTAATAAGTGGCAGAAATTTTTCCTCGTCGCTTTGTAAGGCGGTGGAGGATGTGCTGATTAAACCCAGTAATCGTGTACGCAATGTCGGTGATGGATTTGTGAGGTAATGCTGGCAGAGTCGGATAATACTCTGGACCATGGAGTAGGTTTTTGTTACTGGGACCGTTTGTATCTCTGCTGCCCCATTATTTTCATTCTCGCTGTGTTCGACATTCTCATCGGTCTCGTCCAATAGTGCAGAAGCGCTTTTCCATGGCTCTCGTGGGAAGTCATCATGTCCGATATTTTCTTCGGCTCTGAACCTTTGCTGCTGCTTTTCAATCTCCTGAACAATACTATCAAGTGTGATGACGGGAGACTTAGCTTTGCTGGCACTAACTGGCGGTACATCAGCTAGTTGCAATTGGCGCGATTGTGCGCCGGTCTCTACAACCTCTCCCAGTACAGCAAACAGACCCTCAACCAATCCCTGGTAGCCATGGAAGTTGTCTAAAGCGGCAAATATGGAAGATACCACATCATCAAGATATAGAAGTAAGGACGGCCCTGTCAGTCGAATCATCATTATCAGCACCTGGGGGGCTTGGGGTGATAGGTCAAATGTATTCAGCCTCAATGAAATTGCGTTCACCATATAATCAACATTCTCCACGATAAGTTCTCTAGTGCTCGGGTACCCGCAGGCCTTTGCGAGCACATTGAGACAAACAGTAGCGCGCTCTCTCAGTTCAACACTGGGCGAGCCCAAAAGCTGTGAAACAGGATATAGTGCATCCACGAGCTCTACCCGAAAGCTTTCCTTGAGGCACTTAGCAGAATTAGATACAACCTCCAGCGCGACACCTTTTACCCGCCAATCCAAATCGTTATCTTCGTTGGATAAAACTGATAGGGAGTAGGAGTAAAGATCTTGGTTTGTGGCTAGAAAGTCATCAGAAGCGAGAAGTGTGGACTCTAAGAATTCATCCAATTCCTCATTCTTAGAGGCAGCTAATTGTACCAGTTGGGACGAGATCCAGTAGGCAGCAAGTAGGCTTGGTCCAGATGCTTGCCGAGCATACTCTAGCATCTCACTGGCCATGTCCATTCGCGATTGCGATTCAGTCAATGACCTAAGAAAGGTTGTCATTGCGGTTCTGGTAGACTTCTGGCTTTCCTCGGACATCAATATGGGTGCAAAATCCATAGATGGCATATTTTCTCCTGATAGGGCTATTAGAGTCCTAGTATTAGGGTCTGGGGAAGCCTCTTGCATCATCCTAGGCAGTGAAGAGGCCTCTATTACACTAGAAAGACTGTCTCGTAGCGATTTTGAAAGTGCTTCATCAAGCATTGAAGAGCTCAAGTTCAATGTATTCAATAATGCATATGACGCGGAAAGTTGATGTAGAGCGGATACCTTGGCATTCTCGTCATTCATTTGCATCACTCGTGGTAAGCTATCCACCCAGTGATAAAATGTTCTTTTGATCGACTCCCCAATGTTTGAATGTATAGTGGCTAGATCTACAATAGATGTTCTGCCTGTGTCAAAAGTATCTCCTGTGTCAAGTAACGATAAACAAGTTTCCACAAGAATGGAAGTCGAATCAGCCAACGTTTCATGACATTCATCCAGGAGGACGATGCAAAATTGATTTAATGAAATACGGACACTACTAGCCTTATGTGTGCGTAATTTCACGACGTTCGCTAGGGAAAGTTTGATCTGAGAAGTAGTAGCAGTGAGCCATGATTTTGTGAGCATTTTCTTTTGGCCCTCCGTTCCTACTTCGATCTCCGTATAATTGCTTGCCCTAATAGTACGAGACCTGACATCGCTCAATACAGTTGTTAAAACTAGTTGCAGACTTTTTAGTGCCATTACAATAGTTTTTTGTGACCTTCGAGATGTTGTGGTAGGTATAAGGCATTTCGTAAGTGCCGAAACCGTCCCCGGGAGGAAACTGGCGTGAGCCTGCACATCTTTGATACAAATCCATGCAGCTCTCAAAGCATTCAACCCTTTTATCTGTATATCTGCCGAAGGTCCTTCGGTGATTGCACCAAGTATCGATGTAATGCAGTGACCAACAGCCGGCATAGTACTTTCATCTGTGATTGTAATAGAAGCTTCCGGGGTGCGGGTTAAATCGGTAAATAAAGCTGCAACGGCTGCCAGCGCTTCCACAACAATTTCCTCTGGTGCTTGTACTGGATCTTGCCCTGGCACTCCTCCAATCATCAACGTTAAAAGAATCAAAAGTTGTTTGGCAAGATCTATTGCGATGTAGTTCTGCCATCCCTGCTCCAACAGCAGCCTAAGACATTTCACTGTGAGCTCCGACAATCTGTCCGTATATTTTCGTTTTGAACGTAGGATTTGAGATAATGGAAAGAAGACGTCTAGCAGCATACTCATTGTCAGTCATTGTCGATATCAAAACGACAGGGTTACGGCTTCCGGCAACATACAATCTGCCAGTTTCTCATCGAAAGCCTCATCCTTACACACTTTCTCCAATGCGCCGAGGAGATTTTCCGTCGACGGTATTAGAGACTTGCTGTCACCAGCGTCCTTCAATGCCAATTGGCTAAGGCTAACGCAGTATGGTTTGAGCTGTTCTGCGGTGTCAATACGCGACGAGAAGGGCCATGACTGTTCCTACCTCTTGAAATATTTCATTTCTCGACTTAAGAACTCTCGAATCCATTTGAAGTGTTTAACTTCACGAGGCCAGTGCATTTTCGGTGTATGGTTGGGATTATCTTTTGTTTATTGATGACAGGGCTGCTTGTCAGCCTTTTGTGCGGGGAAGCGTTAAGTCTAGTCCCCTACTTTCGGACCACCCCTCTTTCGGACCACCTTTTTACATCAAAAATCGTCATTTTCAACTATTTATAACTTTACAATTAATCAATAAAATGTAATAAAATTTGAATTATAGATTTATAATATAATTATAATTCAATTTTAAAAATTTATATTTTTTGTGATTTTATTAATTAAAATTTAAATAATTTAAATTACAATTTTTAATTTGTATACAATTTATATACAAATTTAAAAATCTTGAAATTTTCCAATTATTTTTGAACAAAAATAATTAGAAATATATTATAAAAAATTTTAAATATTTGAATTTTATTGAAAAATAATTAATAATTATTATTTTATTATTGATTAAAGATTTATTTATATAAAATTTATTAATTATTTTTTAATAAAATTAATTTATTTGATCAATTTGAATATTGAAATTTTAAAAAAATTTATAATTTATTTTTATTCAAAAATCATTAAGGATTTTCAAGATTTTCAAATTTGTATATTGATTAATTATAAAATTATTAGTAATTAAAAATAACAATTTTTGATGTAAAACGATGATCTATATTTGGGGTAATTTATAAGTAGGATACTAGATTTATTGAATCCTAAGCGAACTGGATAACCTGATCTGAAACCAAACTGTCTTTCCATCGATAGTTTCGGCATCCTCAAGCTTTTCCCGTAGAATTTGGCAGTGTCTCTGCAGGATTGGCACAGAAGTTGATATTGCTTGATCGATTTTAACAAAGTTGTTAAGGATCTTAAGAAGCCGCACTTTTCAACTTTGCTTTCAAGAGCAGTACAGTGATGCTCGTACCTGTTCTTTAGACTGAAACTCTAAGCATCGCGGGAAAGCGAAAATATTCCATTTCCACGCCGTTCACCTACAAGCGCGGCAAGCGAGGCGTTTAATCCTTATTTCAATAATTTTCATTATTGTTCAGCATTTGGATCATGTTTTTATTTTGGTACCGGCTTCCACGGCTTACATTTATATGAAAAGATTTCGTCTCTTTTGTGCTTCTCAGCACATTTATCTTTTGCCGTGCCTCGATCGCTATCTGCGACCAATGGCCTGGACGTATAGTCCTTGTGGTGGTCCTGCAGTTGATTGGTAGTTTGGCGTGGTAGTGGGAGCTGTCCTGCTGCGCCTGAGAACCTAATATCTTAATCTGTAGTAATTAGCACTTAGCGTCTAACTCTGTGCGGTAGACGGCGCAATGCGTTAAATCTGATCAGTTTACGGTACGTGTCCCGAATTCTTTTTTTCAGATCATTATCCTGAACTTAGAACATTTAGGTTGGAGGTCCTGAGAACCTTGTTTCTGCAGTCGGTTTATTCCAGGTGCTTAGAGTATCCTTCTGATTCTGAATTTGTCTATTCGGTCATGGCATCACGTACCATCCAGTGCTGCAACGAAAAGTTTGTTGACGTTGTCGCATCTCCTTCTACTTGATTTAACGGTACTGACCTCCTCGCAGAACATTCATTCGCATCAATGATAAAGTATATTCTCCCACTGCTAAGATGTGGATAGTATGTCGATGGATACCAAGAAGAAATCCAGAAACTGTTGCACATGGCTAATATGACAGCTTTGGAACGAAATACAACCACAATGTGACCGCAAGAAGAATACGATCTTGTTTAAATTACAACATCGTTGCTCTCAGAACATATTGACGGAGAAACATTTAATGTTATCATCAGGTACTCAATATTCGATTAAGCATTGTACATTTAGTGATTGACACCATGGTACGCCCCTGTGCTACCATCAAAAGTGATGAGGGCAGGAAGCTGAACGAACCACTGCCGGTGCAAAGCCATGTGATTCATTAAATCACCATTTACCATCGGAGAGCCCCGAAATTTACTTCTTTTATCCCATAGTTAGATCACCTCCGGAGTCGAGGTTTTAGCATAGAACGACAATCGCAGCGAATCATTCCCAAATAGGATGGTACCTCTGAACATGAAACAAAACGGCTCCAATAACACAATAAAAACGTAGCATGGTTGGTATCTACTAAGGGGTACGTAGAACCTATACTGGCAAAGTAGTAATCTTCCGGAGAGAGGATTGAAACCTCGACGATGCGCTTGCTAAAGGGAAAGAAAAGTGCCTTTGCACTACACTTCAATTGGTCCAAAAAAGTTAAATCTTCCCAATGGATCATATTCCCTTTTCAATCTTCTCAATCTTTCTAAGCGCCACGGCTCATACCCGTAAAGAGCCTCCTGACTTTCATCACCAGTCGCATAATTCACATATGCATGCAGCTTTTCTCCCGTACCATTCAACATAACATTTCTTATCTGCTTCCCAAGAGTGACCATATCACCCTGTAATGTTTCATCATTAGGTGAATAAGTAAAGAGTGGCGCGGCAAGCAGTTGTTTGGAGCGTAATGCGTATGCCGTGCTGTCTGAGGGAATCTCAAGAACACGATTTGTGGCAAATCCTTCAAGGAACATCAAGGATTTGCTAAACGAGGCGGGAAAAGTGGAGAATATGTCTAAGACGGAACGAAGGCTGGCGACATTCCAGGAATCTAAATCGGTGGGAAATAGTTGCCGTCCAATTTCGTCTACACACGCTGGACCAGAGGGAGATGCTCCCGTCAATGCATTGATATTCAGAAGACTGATGTGTGACTCGTCGACGTTGACCGGATTAAGTGCATTAAGTGGAGACGTATACTCGACTGGAATTTTGCCAGCTCCCTGCCAGCGTAATTGAAATTGTACTATGGGTTTGGAATCAATGGTTGGATCCAGAGCTATGAATCCTATGTACATGAGTTCAACTGGGCGATATTTTGCAGCGAGCCACTGGTTAGCGATGCTAAAGATCTCTTCTAGTTTATCCTGCGTGAATGTGAACGTCGCAGTTGCAAAACTATCGAGATCAGGGGTTCGATCGTAGATCTGGTAATATATCGATGTGACGATTCCAAAATTATGCCCTGCGCCCCTGAGACCCCAGAAGAGATCCGAATGCTGCGTATTGTCAACCGTGACAGCTGTTCCGTTCGCCAGAACAACTCGCGCCGATATGAGATTGTCAGCCATGAGTCCGTATCGGCCTTGCAGCCATCCGTGACCACCACCCAGTATTGGAGATATGAAACCGACGCAATCGCACGCGCCAGTCGCAGTTTGTTTCCCAAGGTCCCAAAGCTCAGATATCACCTCGCCTGATAGAGTTCCGCCGAGGATAAGGGCCTGAGATTCATTGGCGGGGGAGATAGAAACACCCGAAAGGCCACGGAGATAAATACCGATGCCAGATTCGACCTCGGAGAGCGTGCTGGAAGCAGCATGGCCACCTGAAATGGCTAGGAACGGCACAGAGTGTGAATTTGCATAGCGAATCTAGATGAGGGGAAGTGAATGATTAATAGCTAATAATTTACCTGGTCATCGATACATGCATGAATCGAGTGAGCAGTTAATAGACCGACCCATCGAAATGGAAATGGGACATACAGTCTCCTGTACATCCTCCTCACATCCAACCTTCACAACAACATCAAGGCCTGGTTTAGTATAGGCATTCCATCTCGTGGTGGCATTTATATACCCTTCCGAACCAGGATAGTAGATGTCCGCAGACGGTGAGAGCAATGGTTGGAGGTCATGTGTAAAGTTCGTATTTATGGATGTTGTAAAGTTGCTGCTAAAAGTAATGGAGAGCATACCTTTAAAAAAGGTTGAAATGTCCATTATATTGTGTGGAACCGGATTGCACCAGCGATAAACAATTTCAAAGTGTGTTTATAGGACATTTAGCATCCTGACAAATGTATACTGACGTTACCACGAGGATCCATACTTATAGGCACAGCTGAATATTGTATCCTAATCCTTATCCAAATTGGGTTAACATCATCAGATTGGGTGCACGACTCGTGTTACCTACGCGGCCGATTTTTGCCTGAACAAAAGTTGTATCAATTTGGATAGTTCGTTTATAATAAACAAACTAAATCATCATAAGACATCTTTTATATTTATTATAAAAAATCGAAATTTGAAATACTAGAAAGAATTAATAAGGAATTTAATAATTTTTTTAAAATTAAAATATTTTAAAATAAATTGAATATATATATATATAAATCTAATATTTCAATTAATAAAATCACAAAAAATCTGAATTTCGAGAATCAAATTATAATTATATAATGAATTCATGATTCAAATTTCAATTGATTTTATTTATTGATTATTGAAATATTGATAATTAAAAATAACGATTTTTGATATAAAAAAATGATTTATAAATAAAATATTAAACTTAACAAACTATAAAAAATTTTCAAATATTTATATTATGATTAATTAAATATTTTAATTTATTTTGAAAAATAATTTATAGAAATCTTTCTAATAAAAATATTACAACTTTTAATTTTTATAAATTCTAAAAATATAAATAAAAGTTATTTTGTATAATTTAAAATTCGAAATTGCAATTTATTATATAATTAATATCTGATAAGGATTTGGAAAAAAAAATATTAAACGTTTTCAAGATTTTCAATTTTATATATAAATTTCATACAAATAATAAAATAGTTTGAATTATTCAAGTTTTAATTATTCAAATTTTAAAGAATCTAAAAATTTTAGAATCGAATTATAATTATCTAATAAATCTATAATTTAAAGTTTAATAAATTTTTATTATAATAATAGATAGATCTTTAGTTTATTATAATGATATTCTATAAAAAGAAAAAAAAGATATTAAAAGAAGTATAAATTATATAATATAAGGAAGTTATATATACTTTTACAAATTAATCAAAGTAAATTGAATTTATAATAGTATTCTTTTTTTTAAAAATCGAATTTGCTTTGAAATTTTATTTCTATACTTTTTTGGAATTATTTTAAAAATCAAAATATTTCTTTTATATAAATCTAATCTTTTTTTTATCAATTTATATGATTTTGTTACAAAGATCAAAATTCATTATAATATTTTTATATTTAAATAATTCAAAATCTAAAATAATAATTTAAGCTTCTTAGAATATAATTGATAATATTCGATTAGAAACCTTTTATTTTCTTTTAAATCAAATATTAATTATTATATTAAAATATAATATTTTTATTTGATTTGATTATAATAATCATTTTTATTATAATTATCAAATATTTTTTTGAATATTTATTTCTATATTAATTCTCTCTTTTTATTCTTTTTTTCAAATATTTTATCTTTTATATTTTTGAATTCCAAATTATTGATTATCAATTATTTTTGAAAATAAAGAATTATATATATTGATTTTAATAACAAATAATGAAAAATAAAAAAAATCTTTATATTTTTTGATAATATAATTAAACAAATATACAAATAAACCTTTGATATTTTATATAATTTAATTTATTTATTATTAAACTTTTTTGTTTTATAAATTGATTTTATATTTTTTATATTTATATATATCTTTTATTTTTCAATATAATATAGAAAATCTATTTTGTTTTTATTTATATATCTTTTATATAAAATAATAGATTGTTTTATTAATATTCGAAATTAATTCAAAATATATTTTATTTTATTAATTGTTTTATTATCTTTAAAAAATTTCTTTTTTATATTATTACTATATTAAATAAATAAAACTTATTAAATTCAATATTTAAATGAAAATTAAAATTAAAATTAATAAAAAATAAAAAATAAAAAATAATTAATAATTTCAAAAACCAAATTATTAAAAGTAAATTTTATAAAAAAAAAAAAAATTTTATTTAATTTTTTAATAAAAATTTATAAATGTTTATAAATAATATTTTATTTGATTATCTATTTATAAATGAAAAACAAAATTATATTTAAAAACAATACTCAATCATTTCAAGAATTATATTCAAAATCTCAATATAAATTGTATTCCTTTATTTGAAATAATATTATTCAACCAATTATACAAAATATAAATATAATTTATAAAAACATTAATTAACTCTTCTATAATGAATAATTTCACTTTTATAAAATACTATATCTTAATTAATCAATAAACAATCATCAATATATATTTATATACAATATTATAATATTTATTATTCAATAAAAATATAATATAATTGATTAATATATTTAATTAATTTTTTTTAAAAAAAACAAATAAAGATTTCAAAAATCCTAATAATAAAGATTTTGAAGATTTAATTCGAATACAAAGCTTACAAGTTTGAATACATATACTAGCTTCTAATACATCTCAAACTATTAATAACTTTATATAATTAGATTAATAATCATAATACATCCAAATAATCAATCAATTCTAAAAAAATACATCCTATAAATAATATATATTTTTAATTCATTATTAAAAAGAATTTATAATTTCTTTTGATAATAAATCCTATTATTCTAAATATAATAGTTCTATATAATTATTTACAAAATTTTTCTGAACTTTTTTGATTATCTTGTTAAAGAAAGATTTTTATTATTAAAATTAACTATTTAATTATATCAGATTTATTATATACAGAATTGATATATTCATCAATAAATTTATTTTCCAATAATATTATTTAATCTATTATTATTAAAAATATCTTATCAATAAGATTTTTATACAAATCAATATCAAATCTATTTATTAATAAAATAATATATTTTCTATTTTTTAAATAAGTCTAATACTCTATTTTCCGGACTTTTTTTTTCCAGATAGTTTTTTAAATTTGAATTATAGATTTATTATAAAATTATAATTCAATTCTGAAAATTTCAAATTTTTTATAATTTTATTAATTGAAATTTAAATAATTGAAAATATGATTTTCAATTTGTATAGAATTTATATGCAATTTTGAAAATTTTGAAAATCTTAAAAATTATTCAAATAAAAATATTTAAAAATAAATTATAAATCTTTTTCAAATATTTAAATACAAATTAATTATTTGTAAAAATTCTATTAAAAAATAATTAATAATTATTGTTTTATTATTGATTAAATATTTTATTATATAAAATTTTATATAAAAAAAATCTTTAGTTAATATTTAAATAATAGTTACTAATTATTTTTTAAATAAAATTGATTTATATAATCAATTTTTATATTTGGATTTCGAAAAGTTTTATAGTTTAATTTTAATTATTTTCGTTCAAAAGTTATTCAAGATTTTTATAATTTTCAAATTTATATATAAATTTTATACAAATTGAAAATTGTGATTTCTATTATTCAGATTTAAATCAATAAAATCACAAAAAATCTGAAATTTTCAAAATTGAATTATAATTATATAATAAATTTATAATTCAAATTATAATCGATTTTTTTTATTAGTTATTGAAATATTAATAATTGAAAATGGTACTTTTTGATATAAAAAGCTATCTGGAAAGAAAAATGTTCGGGAAGTAGAATACTAGATTTATTTATTATTTAGATTAAAACTATTAAATCTATTTTTACATTTACAATTTAAAATATTCAATTCAATAGTTTTAGTTTCAATCAAATTAGAATTTCGAATCCTTATTGAGATTTTTTTAATTTTAATTATTTTTCTTTTATTGTTTTAATAATAATATAAAGCTTTTTATTATAAATATATATAACTATTAAATATTTTAAAAAGAAATATATTATTAATTTCAATATATTATTTTTATTATATAAAAAAAACCTTTTTGAAAACCTAATCCGAAATATCAATTTTTAATATAATTTTTTATTATAATCAAAATAAACTAAAATCAAAATTTATTATAAAAGATTTTGAAAAAATCTTCAAAACTATATTATAATCATTAATTTATTATTAAGAAATTATTCAATAAATAATATATCCTTAAAAAATCCTTTATAAATTACTAATAAAAATTTGTAAAATCTAAAAACTTTTCTAAAAAATAATCATCAATATTTTATTTTAATTTATTTATATATTAATTATAATAATTTTAAAATTAAAATATTTAGTTGAAATTGTTTCGAATTTATATTTATTGATATCAAGCTTTAAATCTGTATTTTATAATTTTTGTATTATATTATAAATATATTTTTTATATTGATTTTTATTTATAGAATACATCAAAATACTATCAAGATATACTATATAATACTTATTTAATTTGTTAAACAAAATATAGTTGATATAATACTAAAACAAAACTGATAGATTAATCAACAATTCAAATAAACTAAATTATATAATCAAAACAATCTGTTATTTATTATCTTTTATTATTTTTAATTTATTGAAAACAACAATAATATATAATTTAATATAAATCTTTGTATTATAAAATATATTCAATATCTTTTGAGTAATATTATTTAATCTTTTGTAATTCTAAAAGATATAAGTTTAATACTCTAATTATAGATCACCCTAAATATAGACTATTTTTTCACATCAAAAATCGTTATTTTCAGCTATTAATATTTCAATAATTAATGAATAAAATAAATTGAAATTTAAATTATGAATATACTATATAATTATAATTCAATTCTGAAAATTTCAGATTTTTCGTGATTTAATTGATTGAAATTTGAATAATTCAAATTAAGATTTTCCATTTGTATAGGATTTATATACAAATCTGAAAATTATTAAAATTTAAAATAACTTTTCAACAAAAATAACTAGAAATAAACTATAAATTTTTTTAGAATTCTAATATTCAAATCAATCAAATAAATAAATTTATTTTAAAAATAATTAATAATTATTGTTTTATTATGGATTAAAAATTTCTTTATACAAAATTTTATATAAAGAAATATTAAATTAATAATAAAACAATAATTATTAGTTATTTTCTATAAAATTAATTTAAATGATTAATTAGAATTCAAATATTTAGAAAAGTTTTACAATTTATTTTTAATTATTTTTGACCAAAAGTTATTAAAGATTTTCAAGATTTTAAAATTTGTATATAAATCCTATATAAATGGAAAATCGTAATTTCAACTATTCAAATTTTAATCAATAAAATTACGAAAAATCTGAAATTTTCAAAATTGAATTATAATTATAAAATGAATATATAATTCAAATTTCATTAAATTCTATCGATTAATTGTAAAGTTATTAATAATTGAAAATAACGATTTTGGTGTAAAAAGATGATTTATATTTGGGGTGGTCCGAAAGTAAGGTACTAGATTTATATTTCTTTATAAGGTTTTTTTACTAAAAGAAAAAAAGTAATATTATAAAAACCTTGATTTCTAAATAAAATCTTTAAATAAATTATTATTAATCTATTTTTATATTATTTTATTCAAAAGGGAATAACAAATGATTTTTAAAATAAAATAGTTTTTTTCTGTATATTAATTTTATTTTATAATTCTAAATATATTATAATAAAAGAATCAATTAATTTATTTTTTAATTAAATAAAAGTTTTTCTTGTATTTTATTATTTTTTGAAAAAAAAATTCTATTATAAATTTTTTTAATATTTATTTTTATTATCTTTTGTATATATTTTGATTGATAATAATAATCGAAATTATAGAATTTTGAAGAAATTTTTATTAATATTTTATTAATATTTTTTTATTTGATTGTTTTTTATATTTTATTCAATTCCTTTTATATAAAATAAATTGCTTTTATTTTGTTTTATTAATAGAAAAATATAAAACTAATAACTTTTAACTAACAAATATTCTTTAAATCGAATTTTGAAAAAATATATTTTGTTTATATTTTAAAAGTTAAAAGAAATAATAAGAACAAATATTTATTTTTTGAAATGAACTTATATAATATTGATTAATAATTTTGATTGTTAATTTATATCGAATAATATATTTATTCAATATTATTTAAACTTAAAATATTGATTTTTTAATATAAATTCTTATACAATAATAATTTTTTTTTGGAATTAAAATCTTATTAATTAATAAATCTATTTCTGAATTATTTATAAATTTATAATCGATATTTTTGTATTTCTTTAATAAAAAAAATTTATATAATAATTTTTTTAATAGATTTTTATTTCTCGTTCAAAATTCTAATCAAAGTTTTGATTATCTTTTCTATTATTTTATAAAAAAATAATTAACACTACTATTATAGTATAATTACTCAATTTATATAATATTCCCAAATCGATGATATCTTTATATTTTCAACTTGATTAGTTATAATATTTTTTTTATTTAATTTTTAATCATTCTTATTTATTATTTTTATAAATATAATATAAAATAATAATGAATATATTTTAAATCATTTTTTGATATTAAAAATATCATATTTATAAAACTTCAGATTTATAATTATTTATTAATTTTTATATAATACAAAAAAATACAAAAAAATCAAAAGTAATCTTTTTTTTTTGTATTAAATAATTAAAATATTAAATAAAAATATTTTTCTTACAAAATTTGTTTTTTAAAAATAAATTATTAAAATCGATTATAATATTTAAAAACAAAATAAAATTATATTAATTTTAATTAAAATTGTTGATATTTTTATTATATTATATTTTAAGAATTTTTATAAATACAAATATATATTTGATTTATTCCAAAAATATTTATTCTTTTTTATAATTTCATTTTATATAAAAATCGAAGATTTGGTTTTTATTTTAATTTAATTTTATAATTCAATTTTTATAATAAATATTAATAATACAAAGAGAAAAAAATTATATAAATATTATTAAAAATATATTAAATTTAAGAATTTTGGATTTTATTAAGTTTTTTAATTTTTGAAAAATTGATAATAATATTATTAATAAAATAGATTTTGCAATTAATAATATTAATATTAATTATTATTATTTTGATTATTATTTTTTTATAAAGTATAAATTAGAAATTATATTAAATCATTTTAAATTTTTCATTTTGAAATAAAAATTAATATAATCTATTAATAATATTATAATCATTTCGATTTTTGGTATTATTTTTATTATTATAGATTAGATCTTGAATTTTTTTGATATTATTATACAAAATCTTTTTTTTATTCAAAAAAATACAAAAATAATAAGATATATATTAAAAATATGCTTTTTTCAAAAAATCTGAAATATAAAATAATTGTATTAATACAAATATCTTTACAAAATTCATAAATCTAATAAAAGAATATATTTTGATTATCAATTTCTTTTATTATTAAAGAAAATATAATATAAATCAAATTTAAATCTATCAATTGTAAATCTTCGAAATATAAAACCAAAATATCAATGAAAAAGATTATTTAAATC
Organism: Sclerotinia minor; assembly: GCA_025389075.1. NCBI lineage: Eukaryota > Fungi > Ascomycota > Leotiomycetes > Helotiales > Sclerotiniaceae > Sclerotinia > Sclerotinia minor. The sequence continues at coordinate 1,333,284 of QRFH01000011.1, read as the reverse complement.
ATTTTCTTTTAAAAAGTTTATTTACTTTTTTAATTTTTCAATTTTAAAAATAAAACAAAGACTATCAATAAGAAAATTGTTATTATTTGATATAATTCTAATTATTAAGATTTCTATAATTTTTCGAAATATTTTAGATATGATCATTATGTTCAATATAATAATCGATTAAATATTTATAATAATATATTAACTATTATAAATCTTTTTTGTAAAATAAATAAATCATTTTATTGTTTTCAAAATATAAAATAATAAATACATCAAATTAATTTGCAAAAAACTTGATAATATTCGAGAATACAATGATATTATTTTTAAAGTAATATATTTTATTATAAATATCAAAATCTTTATTATTATTCTTTTATTTATATAATAAATATTAATTTTTATGAATCTAGTACTTTACTTTCCGATCACCCTACTTTCCGGATATCTTTTTATACCAAAAAGCATCATTTTCAATTAGTAATATTTCAATAATCAATTAATAAAATCAATTATAATTTAAATCATGAATTTATTATATAATTATAATTTAATTTTGAAAATTTCGGATTTTTTGTAATTTTATTGATTACAATTTGAATAATTGAAAATACAATTTTCAATTTATATAGGATTTATATACAAAATTTAAAATCTTGAAAATCTTTAATAATTTTTGAACAAAAATAACTAAAAACAAACTATGAATTTTTCAAAATCGTAATATTAAAATTTATTATATAGATTAATTTTATTAAAAATTAATTAATAATTATTGTTTTATTAATAATTGAATTTTTTTTATATAAAATTTTGTATAAAGAAACCTTTAATTATTAATAAAACAATAATCCTAAATTATTTTTTGAAATAAATTAATCTATTCGATCAATTCAGATATTAAAATTCTAAAAAAATTTATAGTTTATTTTTAGCCATTTTTGTTCAAAAGTTATTAAAGGTTTTCAAGATTTTAAAATTTGTATGTAAATCCTATACAAATTGAAAATCGTAATTTCAATTATTTAGATTTCAATCAATAAAATCGCAAAAAATCCGATATTTTCAGAATCGAACTATAATTATATAATAAATTCATGATTCAAATTGTAATCGATTTCATTCATTGATTGTTGAAATATTAATAGCTGAAAATGACGATTTTTGGTGTAAAAGGTGGGCGGAAAGGGTGGTCGGAAAGTGGGGTGGTCGGAAAGTGGGGTGGTCGGAAAGTAGGGTACTAGACTTATTGAATTGTTTTGAATTTTTCATTTTGAAATAAAAATTGGTATAATTTATCGAAGATATTACGAATTTTTCGATTTTTATTATTATTTTTATTATTATAAATTAAATCTTGAATCTTATTGATATTATTATACAAAATCTACTTTTTATATAAAAAAATACAAAAATGATAAAATATATATTCAGAATATTCTTTTTTAAAACATTTGAAATTTGATATAATTATATTATTACAAATATTCTTATAAAATTTACAAATCTAATAAAAGAATATATTCCAATTATTGATTTTTTTATTATCGAGAAAACTATAATATAGATCGGTTTTAAATTTATCAATTACAAATCCTCAAAATACAAAACCAATATATTGATAAAAAAAATCATTTAAATCATCTTCTTTTTGAAATTTATTTATTTATTCTAGTTTTTTAATTTTAAAAACAAAATAAAGATTATCAATAAGAGAATTATTATTATTCGATACAATCTTGATTATCAAAACTTCTACAATTCTTCAAAATATTCCAAATATATTTGTTATATTAAATACAACAATTGAATTGATATTCATAAAGATTTATTAAAAACTAATTGTATATATAATCTATATTATATCAATTACTATAAATCTTTTTTTACAAACTATACAAATTACCCTACTACCCCTCAAAAACAAAATAACAAATATATCAAACTTATTCATAAAGAACTCGATAATATTAAAAAATATAACAATATTACTTTCAAAACAATATATTCTATTACAAATATCGAAACCCCCATTACAACCTTTGTTTTTATATAAAAAATATCAATTCCTATATTTATTAAATATAAATATAAAAACAAAACAATAATATAATATAAAGAAACTAGATTTATTACAATTATTATTATAATATATACAATATTCACTTCAAAACCAAAATTTATATCAATTTTTTTTTGTTTTTTTACAAAAACAAAAATATAATATTAATTACAAATATTTTCTTTTAAAAAAGAAAAAATAATCTTTAATCAAATTCTAACAAAATAAATATAATAAACAATAAAAAAAACAAATTCATTATTGATTTTATAAGAATTCCTTTTATAATAGAATACTATAAACAATTTTATAACTAATATTATAACAAAAGAATTTATTAATATAATATTCAAATTAAATAAATTAATACCAATAAAAATATCTTTATATATATTATATTTCTTGAAATATTTTATATAAATTCGATTGATATTATTTATATCTAGGAATTTTAAATAAAAACGAATAATAAAACTCAAAACCATTCAAAATACAATTGTTATACCCCAATCGATTTTTGGGATTATTTTATTTTTGAAAAAAAAAATCTTAATTCAGAATTATAATCTATGTATACAAAAAAACAGGATTATATATTTAATAATAAAGATTTATTTATAATAAAAATATCTTTTGAATTGATATTAATAATATTGTTATTCTGAATATTTATTATCAATTAATTATAAACAAAATATTAGATTATATAATTTATTTTATATTCTTAATAGATATTTTGTCAAAAAGGATTTTAATATATAATATAATCTTTTCGAATTAGATATCAATATTATTCATTAAAACAATAATTTTGTAATATAATTTTTTAATAATAAAATAGATTTTATTGAAGAATCTAATGAATTTATATATAAAACAAAATATATAATTGATTTTATTTTTTCAATATCCCTTTCACTTTTATATTTATTAAAAATAATTCATATATTAAATCGAATTATATAATATAAATCATAATAGTTCTAAATAGAAATTAAATTATATTAAAATAATATTATTATAGAATTACAAAAGATTTATTTGAACAATTCTTTAATTTAATCAATATAGAAATTATAAATTTATATAACTCTAGAATTCTTTTTGATATTAATATTATCAATATATTCATTTCGGATTTTATAATTATTATAAAATCAATTATTTAAATGATTAACAAACTTAATCGAGATAATAGATATTCTATTTTATAATAAATTAAAGAATACAAAATTGTTTACAAAAATCATTTTAGGGTTTATTTAATAAACGAAAATTCGATTATTATTAAAGTATTCTATAATATTATATGAAAAACCAAATACAAATATTAAAAGTATATTATTAATAAATTAAAGATAATAAAAGATTTTATAAGATTATCAATTGATACAAATTAAACTTTAATTTTAAATCCCTTTTTTTATTTATTAACAAATAAATAATAAACAATATAATAATGAAAATCAAAACTTTTTGTTAATAATTTTTAATCATTTCAATATAAATAATAATCTGGATTATAATTTATTGATTGATTGATACAAAAGAAATTTTTCAAATAAAACAATATAATCTTTATAAAAAAAATCAAAAAGAATATAATCAATATTTCTAATATATTATTAAAAACAAATAAAATTATTATTTAATTTTTCAAATATATTAAAAATATATAAAAATACAATCTATAATCTTTATAATTATTGTATAACTTTGAATTGTTTCAAGCTTAGAAATTAACCGAAATAATTATATTTTCCAAAATAAACAAAAAAAATAAATCCTTAATTCGTTTATAATGATTTATAATGATTTATCTTTTATATTTCCAAAAATCTAGAATATATCATTATTAAACAAATTAAATAGATATTATTTACAAATAATATTTTAGGTTTTTAATATAATAATATATTCCTATACAAAGCTATATAAACCTAATCATCAACTTTATATATAATATTAAAGTAATTATTTTATAAGAATATAAAATTATAATAATTACAATAAATATCCAAAAAGCTTTTAATATATTTTTAAAACAATATTTATTCGATTATATAATCAAATAAAAATAATCTTTTTTTTTAATTTTGTAGACTTTTTTTATCAATAAATTCATTAAAATCAAATTCGAAAATTTTACAATTTTAGTTATTGAATTATATATAACATATTATAAAACTTTTTTTTATTGTTTATTCTTTATATATTATATTTAATAAAATTTCTATTACAAAATATCAAAATAAAATTCGATTATACTAATAATATATATTTATATAAAATCTCGTTTTTATTTAATGAAAATATCCAAAATTTCTTCATTAAAATAAAAAATATTATAAAATAAAAAAACCTTAACAAAATTTATTTTACTTTAAAAAAACTAGAAATGATTTATATTATTAAAAAAATTTATTCTTTTTATATAATAAACAATAATTTTATTATCGATCTTATTATTATAATAAACAAAAAAGGATTATAATCTATTTTATAATAACTAAAAACTTGATTTAATAGAAAACTTTTTTTTTGAAAATATATAACAAAAAGAATATTAAGAATAAAATATATAATTTATTATATCAAAAATCTTATCAAAATAATAAATAATCTTTCTGTTTCGATATTAAGAAAAACAATTATTATTTATAATCATTAAAAATATTTTATTAATATAAAGAATTATATTTATTACAATTCTTTTAAGAATTTGAATATACTTTCAAAAATATAATCCTAAAAGAAATCAAATTACATTTTACTCTTCGAATTTAAACAATCAATAATAAATACCATTTAATAAAATATATTCCCCTTTCAATAATTATCAAAGATTGCAAAACAAAAATCAAATAAATATCTAAAACAAAAATTCAAAGATTTATAATTTTTTTTTAATATCCCAAAATCAATTTTAAAAACCTTTTATTATATTTACAAATACAAAACAAATTTTACAAAAAAACTAAATAAAGAAATTATAATAATAATTTTCAAAAAATAATAAATTAATCTCTTTTTTAACGATTTTGAATAATATATAAACAAAAACAAATACATTAATTATAATTATATTATATATCAAAGAAACAAAACAACTTGTTATTGATACAAAATTTATTGGTTCTATCTTATATATCTTTAATAATAAATTATTGAAATATAAAAAAGTTTTCAAAAAACAATCAGAATACCAATAAATATCAATTCTTAAAAAATTTGATTTCATATTAATAATATCTCAATTGTTTAATATTTCAAAAAGAATATATTTGAATCTTTTCAATAAATCTTTTATATAATCCAGAATATTATATAAATCTACAAAATATAAATTAGACAATTATCAAAATATTCAAATATTGAAAACAATAAAATTATAAACAAATTAACAAATTGAATTCTCTATATATAAAAATAATTAAAAAATCAAATTAATATTAAATATATTATAATAATAAACGAAAATATTATAATTCTTTTTAAAAAAAAAAATAAAGAAAATCAATACTATCAATAAAACTTTTTTTAGAAAAAAAAAAAAATAGAAAATAGAAAATAGAAAATAAAATTTAAAATTTAAAATGAAAATCAAAATCAAAATAAATATTTATAATATAAATATTAAGTTCTATCAAAAACAAATAATATTATAAAGGTCTATAAAATTTAAGCGTTTGAGGAATTCAAAAGATTTCTTTAAAAATTAAAAAAAATAAATCAAATCTTTTTATATAAATAATAGAAATATAAATATTTCAAAAATATTTCTTAAAGATTTTTGAGATTCTAATATGTATATTTTAGAACATTTTTTATAATTCAATTCTTATTGGTTTGAATCGATTTGAAAAATATATAAGATTTATAAAGGAGTATTTTGAAAATAATCAATAATATCAATCAATGTTATATTTAAAAAGAATTAAGAAAATTATATCTGGAAATAAACTAATATATTATCAATTGATAACTTTTTAATAGTTCAATTTTCTTTATTTTATAATCGATAATTGTAAAACAATAATTAATTGAAGGTTTCAATAAAAAATTGATATTCGAAATTAAAAATTCCAAAGATTGAAAATTGAAAATTACAAAATTGGGAACTGAAGATTAAAAATTGAAAATTAAAAAATGATAATAGATCTAAAATATAATAAAAAATATAAGAAATATTAGAATGTTTATAAAAACATTTATATTATTTTCTTTTCTTTTAATATTTAATTATAAATTGAAGAAAAAGGTATATTATATTAAAATTATTAATATAGTATAGATATTTATAATTAGATTATTAATATAGATTATTTATAATTAGATTATTTTTATAAAAATTATTTATATTATTTTAATTAAGATTAATATTTAGATTATCCAAATTTAAATAATTCATATTTATATTATTTATATTATTTTATTGAAGTTTTTTATCGAGATTATTTGTATTTAAATTATTTATATCAAAAATTTTATATTTAGATTATTTATATTTAAAATTTAAAACAAAAATAATTTTTATTTTCATATTATTTTAATCAATATTGTGAGAAATTTGGTATTTTGGGCCATATACATAGAGGTCTACAGTTACACCAATCATGTGATCTTTAGTAGTTAGCTATATAAAAGGAAGCTTTTGTTTTTCCTTCTTTGAACAATCAATCAATCTATTTTATTATTACTTTCATGCTTTATTGTATAAACCCCTATCCTATTGTGAAATCTATTTTATTTTTTAAATGATAATTACAATATAATCTATTCAATATTTCTTTTCTTTTTCCCTTTTTATAATATATTATCAGGATATATATATCTCGACCTTCAACTTTTATATTGATAATCTATATAGAGAATTCGAATTATATTGATTATAATATACAAAATTATTTATAAGGATACTATTTGAAAAGAAAATAAAAATAACTATCTATCGAAAAAATAAACCTTTCAAAAGTGGAAATATTGAAGTAAAGATAAAGAAGGTTTGGATTTCAAATCACTTCTATTCTTATTATTTTATTTTATCGAAAATAAACGATACTCTTATCGAACCATCTATTTATAATTTATAAAAAAAAAATATATCAATTAAGTTATTTTTAAGACGAGTTTTATTAATATCGAGATTCGAAATAATATATAATCTCGATAATTAATAGAATTTGACTTCGCAAAAAAACTTCATTGAGTATAATCAATTAAATTAAAGAATTTTTTGTATTTTATAATTGGATTTCCGTTTGAAATATCTATTATTATAAAATAGGGATTGGGGAGATTTGGAGTTTAATATATAAAATCAATATTCTCAATATTGATATCCAAAATTTTAGAATATATTCTAAAAACTTTTAAATAAACGATTTAGGGGATTTGTATAATCTTTCTTTTTCGAATAATCAATCAATTTATTTTATTATTATTTTTTGTACCTTATTATATAAACCTTTATTTTATTGTGAAATCTATTTTATCTTTAAAATAATAGTTATAATATAATCTATTCAGTGTTCCTCTTCTCTTTCCTCTTTTATAATATACTATCGGGACGTACGTATCTCGACCTCTAACTTTTATAATATTTCTATATAAACTATTAATATTGATATTATTTATATTAGAATTATTTAGATTTTTAAAATTATTTAAATTATTTAAATTATTTAAAAACTATGTAAAATCTATTTTATATTTTAATAATGAAATAAAATATAAATTTCATTTTTTAAAAAAAACATTAAATAACTTCAAAATTGTTCAATCAAAAAGATTTGAATTATAAATAAGTTAATCAAAATTTTATTAAATTTTATTAAATAATTATAAAGTTATTATTAGTTGAAAATGATAATTTTTTATATAAAAGATAATTTATAAACAAAAATGATTTATAAATAAAATAAGTATTAGATTTAAATTATTTTTAATAAATATAAAAACAAAAAAGATATTAAAGAATATAAAATTGAGTATATGTTTTGTTTTGTATATATATTTATTGGGTTTTTTAATAAAATCTATTTTATTATTAAATAATTATATTATAAGATTGTTATTTTGATATAATATTGATATCTAATTCAAAAGAATTATATTATATATTGAAGTCTTTTTCAATAAAATACTTATTGATAAATATAAAATATATTATATAATCAATTATTTCATTTATAAATCATTGATGATATATATTCAAAATATTAATATTATTAATATCAATTTCAAAAATATTTTATTATAAATAAATCTTTATTATTAAATATATAATTCTATTCTTTTATATATATATATATATATTATAAATTTAAATCGAAATATTATTCTTTTTTAGAAATCAGGAAATTTCAAAAATCAATTAAAATACAGTGACCGTGCACTGCTACTAATTATAAGCTTTTTTTATACTAAAACTCATTCTTTTCATTTATTAATATTTCAAGAATCAAATATTTTTTAAAGAAATCCTTTTATATATTTGAAAATATTTATTTAAAGATTTTACATTTCTAATTTCTTTAGATTTTAATTATAAATTGATAAAGTTTAATAACTTTGAATTTTAGTTTTTCAAAATTTTCTTATTTTACTGTAAAAATTAAATCAAAATCTCATCTAATTATTTTCAATTTTAATTATACTATTTTCAAAATTTCGAAAGATGATTTGTTTATCTTTTATTATATATTTAATTCGAAATAATATATTTTTTCAATTTTGATTATGCTTTTATAATAATTGAAATTACTCTAATTTTGCAAAATGATTGAGTTTTGGTGTAAAAAGACTATTCGGCTAGTAACAGTGCGCTAGTACTGTATAATAATTATATTCAAAATACTTCTAAATTCTATTGTTTATTTCTATTCAAAATTTTTGAATACAAATAGTATCAATTGAATTTATATAAAATGTTTCAAAGAATATAATATATATAAAAATATTTTTATTGGTATTGATTTATTCAATTTGAATTATATATTAATTGATTTTTTTTATTGAAATATTAATTATAAAACTATTTATAATATTCTATTATAAAAAAAAGTTTTTGTAAAATCAATAATAAATTTGTTTTCCTTATTATTTTTTTATATTTATTTTATTGAAAATATAATCAAAAATCATTGTCTTTTTCTAAAAGAAAATTTATAATTAATATTTTTGTTTTTATAGAAGAAATAAAAAAGAATTAAAATAGATTTTATTTTTAAAACAAATACTATATAAACTATAATAGTTATAGTAAATCCGATCTATTTATAAGTTATAATATAAATTATATATATAATTGGATTTTGATAGATTTTGTAAATATCTATTTAATTATTGTATTAAACATAATCAGTATATCTAAAATATTTTGAGAAATTATAAAAACCTTAATAATCAGAATTATATTAAATAATAATAATCTTTTTATTGGTAATCTTTATTTTCTTTCTAAAATTAAAAAATTGAAAAGAATAAATAGATTTCAAAAAAAAAATTCAAATAATCTTTTTGTTGATATATTGATTTTATATTTTAAAAGTTTATAATTAATAGATTTAAAATTAATTATATTTACAGTTCTAGAATACTAATAATTAGCCGAGGGTAGTTTTACACCAAAACTTAACTACTTCATATATATATTTTAATAATAATAAAAATTATATTATTAAATTCGTATTCTTTTTGAATAGAATTCCATTAAAATAATTCAAAAATAAAAATTTCTGATTCTTGAAAAATTCAAACAAAGAATAATATTATTTTGAAAATCATATTTTCAAATTTTATTAATTTTACTACAAAAATTAAAGAAAATTTTAATCTATCAAAATTTGATCTTATATTTCAAAATATAAAATTACAAAAAATAAATCAACAATTTTTAAACATTATTCAATATCGAAAATTTTGGAATATTCAACTTTTTATTGGATATTTTCAATAATTAAAATTATTCTGATTTATTAAAACAATTGAGTTTTAATGTAAAATAGCCCTCGGCTAATTATCAGTGCCACAGAGTATTTGGAGAGACACTCACCTCTCCAATCGCTCCTACGGATTAACATGGACACTACCCCCGTATGAACGAGTCGCCTTCAAGGGACTCGAACAAGGGTAGTGGGCTTACTATCGCTTGGGCTAACGTGGGCAAAGGCCACTCAAACCATATAACCTTGCTGCAAATAGCTTATGAGGCAAAAATCGATGTTGTCTGTGTCCAGGAACCAAGGACATACTGGAACTCGACCACGCAAAACCACAACGCGTATGACAGGCACCAGCCAATCGACAGGTGGGACCTTCGCGGAGATCTCGAGGATGACGGTCGAGGCCCTAGGGTCATGACGTACACCCGCAAAGGCGCAGGCTTGAAAGTATTGCAGATGCGCTCACTAGAGAACAGGGATCTACTCTGGATTCAAGTGAACGGGTATTCCATTCTGAACGCGTATCGAGCCCCACTGGCGACTGACACGATGGATTATATAACGCATCTCGCCCCCAACGCCAAAACCATCATCGGTGGAGACTTCAATGCTAAACACCCTCTATGGGAACCTGGTGTGGGCGCTGCAAACCAAGGATCACAGCTTGCGCACTGGGCGGAGGCACAAGGGATGGAATACCTGGGTACACCAGGGCTAGCAACGCATGCGCGGGGCCATGTACTGGATCTCACGTTTTCAAATGTCCCTTTTGCTTTTACCGAAGTACGCGACGAGCTGCACTGTGGCTCCGACCACGTAACCCAAGTTACCACTCTAGTGAACCGAGGGGCGCGAGATCTGGTGCAGCACCATTACCGAGTGCGGGACTCAGATTTATGCCAACTTAACGGGCTAATGGCAAATAGGCTTGCTCATATGAAAGGATTGGATATAAAAACCAAAGAGCAAATCGATCAATGTGTCTATGAGCTCACTGGCGCGTTGGAAGACTCCATTCGGATAGCTGGCAGACTTGACCGCAAGACAGGCAGAGCATCACCTTGGTGGACAGAGAAGTGCGCAGAGGCTCACCGCGAGCACGTACAAGCAAGGAACAGCTTGGAACCGGACCGAAGGATGAGAGCTGCGCACACATTGCGCAACACAGTCCGTAAGGCAAAGAAGGACTACTGGGCAATGCGCTTGGATGGAGTAAAGGACGACAAGGAACTGTACCAGGTCATTGGGTGGCATAAGCTCACCCCGGAGAATACTATGAAGGCTCCTCCGTTGATTATCGATGGACGAGAATACGTTGATACCAAAGAGAAGGCCAGTGCGCTGTTCACTGCGGTGCTCGATCGATTCAAAGCCGATGACGATTTGCCTGACGACCCCTTGGAAGGCAGCACGCAACGGGGCCAACTTCCGTGGAAGAGAAGGATTACCAAAGAGGAGGTCGAGAAACATGTGATCGGTGTTTCAAGCACGTCGCCGGGGGTAGACCGGGCTACGGTCCGACTGCTCAAAGCATGCTGGGATAGTGTCAAAGCACCAATCCACGAGATATATGACTCCTGCTTAGCACTAAGTTACTATCCGGATGCTTGGAAACTTGCTGAGGTGGTCATGCTGCCCAAAGTCGGGAAGAAGGACAAGACATCTCCGCGATCATGGAGGCCCATAGCTCTGATCTCTTGCATAGCCAAGGGGCTCGAGAGATACATAGGCAGTCAAATCTCATGGACCGCGCTACGGCACAACGTGGTCAGCTCACAGCACTGCGGAGCGCTTCCCAAGAGGTCAGGCATAGATCTACTGGCCGCTTTCACACATGAGGCAGAGCTTGCACTTGACGCAGGGAAAATAGTGTCACTAGTGACTATGGACGTACAAGGTGCTTTTGATGCTCTGCTCAAGAGACGGCTGCTCAAACGGATGCTGAAACAGGGATGGCCCGCCTCACTTCTCAGGATGATAGACTCGTTTCTCACAGGAAGACGAGTCAGGATCAGGCTGGAAGGGGTCATAACGAAGGAGTATCCGGTAGCCTGTGGGACTCCTCAGGGCTCTCCACTATCCCCAATTTTGTACATGCTGTACCTGGCTGAGCTTCTCAACCGAGATAAAGACACACAGTTCGGGTATGCAGATGATATCAGTATTTTTCACTGTTCAAAGGACTTTTCTACCAATGCGAAGGTCCTACAACGACGCGTCCGGAAAATCATCAAGTGGGGTGAAGATAACAAAATCTCATTCGCGCCCGAAAAGTTTGAGCTACTCCACATAACTCGGAGGCACACAACCGACAACCCGCCGTTGGTAGTCAACCGGGATTTGGTAATCACCCCTGTCCCAATTGCAACCACTGCGAAAACGACACCAACACTGCGATGGCTAGGGGTGTACTTTGACAGACGACTGTCCTTCTTACAACATGTCAAAGAGCGAACGACCAAAGCTATGAAGGTGTCTGCTCACATCAGGTCGATTGCAAGAACGGTTCATGGGCCGCCAGCGTCATATCTAAGGAAAGCAGTGATCACTTGCGTGCTTCCGGTAGCGCTCTATGGAACCGAGGTTTGGTACGCAGGCATGACCAAGCCCGGTTTAGGTCAACACGGGCCTGATCGCTCCATGGGCATGAAAGCACATTTGAAGCTGATAGACAAGGTCATCAACACTGCCGCACGAGGCACGATACCAGTATACAAGACCACGCCGATAGTCGCGTTGATCACGGAAGCAGGTCTCCCCTCAGGGTGGGTGGCGTTGGAGAAGGCCAAGCTCAGGTTCGCCCTCCGGCTCCAGACAGTCGACTTTAGAAACCCTTTGGTAAGGCGGCTTGAACCCATCATCAGGAGAGCGGGGAAGAGGGCAGGCACTCCGAAAAGCCCTACAACTAGACTACAGCGACTTGGACGCCTAATCCCTGAGACGGAGAGGCCCCAACTGCTCAGGCCACATTTCTCGCGTGAATGTCGGACCAACCCTACGAAAGGATTTTCCAAAGAGGAGGCCGCGCTGGCGTTCAAAGAATGGTGGCCGCAGTTACCGTCCGAGGATTACACGATCTTCTCGGACGGATCAGAACGATGGGTCGATAGCCAGCACCATGTTGGGTACGGCTACGCGATATACCATGGCAGGCAGAGAGTAGCAGCTGGGAAAGGTCAGATCCACGAGACCTCACATGTGTTCGACGCGGAAGCGATCGGAGCGTGGCGTGGGCTCGAGCACCTGCTCAACCTGACCACGGACCAGCCCTCTGGCAAGATATGGCTCTGCATCGATAGCACCTCCGTCATATGGTGCATGAGAGGTAATGCCCCGACCACGTCACAGTGGGCCTTCCGCAAGTGCCACAGAGCGATGGCAAAACACGACATAGAAGCTAAATGGTCACCTGGACACATGGGGATCGAAGGCAACGAAGAGGCAGACCGCCTGGCGAATGATGGAGCAGTGGGCATGATGGATCGAGGCCTAGCTAACACCCCCTACGGTAAGTGGGGTGCGCTCATTCTACAGAGAACTCTGTACTCAGGCGGAGGACTGCTGGTGGGGGGAAGCTAGGACTACGCTATCTAGCACCTACTCAGCATGGCATCCTTCATACAGCACAAGAGAGCCCAGGGAATTGTCACCGCCAAGGGGCGTGCTGCATCGACTGTTAGCAATGCGAACGGGGCACGGCGACTTCGCAGACTACCACCGCCGGTTCAAGCACGGGGACAACCAGCTGAGATGCACCTGTGGGCAAGAGAAAGAACCCTTCCACTTTTCCAAATGCCCCATCAACAATGAGACACGTGGTCAGTGGCCAACTGCACCACGAAGCGCCATCACCACCACCTGGCAGACGATCATGTATATCCACAAGCTTCTACGTGCTCCAGACACGTTCGCAGAGCTCTTGCGGGTCTCAAAGTTCTATACCCAAGTATGCCCGCTGTACTGACCCTGTGCCACCCCTCAAAATCCCTCTCTTCCCCCTCGCTCAAAAGCAGAGCACAACACGCCACAATCCACTTGACTTCTCCAACTGGGCTATCCGACAACTTAGCTCTTCCCCTCTCTACATTTCACTAAAAACACACACTGGTGTGCAAACACTGACGCCTAGCTAACCAAATGGCGGCCCCCTTCACTCCCCCACCCTCTAGCTACAGAATGGGAATGTATAAAGATAGGCCTTTATGAGCCCTTCCACACGCACTTATAAAATAACAGTCACACACACTCGCCACAACTGAGTGGACAGGGCGTTCACGCAAAGGGACGAACAGTCCCCTTCTCAGATGCTAAATTGTTAATTAAGGAGGTCAACAGCTGTCTGTAGTTAATCCCCTTAGCTTAGCACGTCTAAATACCCCTCGGGAGGTCAGAGTAGACGTTAATCACAATAATAATAATAATAATAATTATCAGTGCCCGGTTATTGTATATTATAATTTTTTAATAACAAAAAAATAGATAATTAAAATATATTTTTTTATTAAATTTGTAAACTATATAAAGATATTTATAATAATATAATTATATTATATTTCAAATTTCTTAAAGAGGAATATTTTGAATATATATTTTATTATTTTTATATTTTTTATATAAAAAACAGATTTTGTATAATGATATTAATAAAATTTAAGATTTAATTTAAAATAATAAAAAAAATAATAGAAATCGAAAAGATTATAATATCTTTGATAAATTATATTATTTTTTATTTCCAAAATAAAAAACTTAAAATAATTCAATATAATCTTCAATTTATATTTTATAAATAAATAATAATTGAGATAATAATAATTAATATTGATATTATCAATTACAAAATCTATTTTATTAATAATATTATTATTAATCTTTTAGAAATTTAAAAATTTAATAAAATTAAGGATTTTTGATTTTGATATATTTTTAATAATATTTATATAAAATAAAATAATAATTTTTTTTGAAATAAATCAAATATATATTTATATTATAAAATTTTTGAAATACAATATAATAAAAATATTAATAATTTTGAATAAAATTAATATAATCTTGTATTACTTTTGAATATTATAATCAATTTCAATAATATATTTTTGAAAAACAAATTTTATAAAAAAGATATTTTTGTTTGATATATTCTTATTTAATATAAAATTAAAAAAAAGAAAATTGTTTTTGTTTTTTTATCTTATATAGGAAGTTAATAAATAATTATAGATTTTAAAGTTTTATAAATATAATATTTTTGATATTAAAAAAACAATTTGAAATATATTTTTGTTATTTTATATTATCTTTATAAAAATAATAAAGGAATTATAAAAAATATTATTGTAATTATTTATATTGAAAATAAAAAGATATTATCGATTTAAGAATATTATATAGATTAAAAGTAGTTATAAATAGATTACTAAATTTACTAAATATATATATTAAAAGAAACTTTATTTTCAATTATTATCAATTAAAATATTTAGATCGTAACTCATTTTTTTTTATTAATCAAATTATAATCCTAAGTGAATTCGAATTTTATAATACAAGCTTTGACTCCGGCCCTTTCAGTGCTAAAAATAACAACAGATTTGTTGAAAACTTATCATAATAATTTTTTATGCCCTTCAGAACCTACGATCAACTTATACTGCACAGTTTATTAGATACCCATACATAATTTCAATTCTAAATTTGAAGCTATTCAGAATTATCTTTTTTCTTTTTTGAAAAGGTGGTTTGTACATTTTGTTCCGATATTAAAATATAAAGTAGATTTCATATAGTTTTTAAATAATCTAAATAATCTAAAAAATATTTTATTCTTTTATTTCTTTTATTTCTTTTATTTCTTTTATTTCTTTTATTTCTTTTATTTCTTTTATTTCTTTTATTTCTTTTATTTTTATTTTTTTATTTTGTTAATAAATTTAATTTCTTTAGTAGATTTAATTGATTCAATAAATCAAATAGATTGAATAAATCAAATAGATCGAATAAATTGAATAAATCGAATAGATCGGATAGATCGGATAGATCGGATAGATCGAATAAACCTAGATTGAATAAGCCTGGGTCGAATAGATCGAATAAACCTGGGTCGAATAGATCGAATAAACCTGGGTCGAATAGATCGAATAACCTAAATCAAATAAATCAAATAAATCAAATAAATCTAAATCGAATAAATCTAGGTCGAATAAATCGAATAAATCTAGATTGAATAAGCCCAGGTCGAATAGGTCGAATAAATCTAGATCGAATAAAGCCTAGGTTGAATAAATCGAATAGGTTTAAAATCGAACAAATCGAATAGATCGTTTCAATCCTTCAATATATCAACAACCTATCGCAAAAATATAAAAATTTTAGCAATAGAAAGCCCTTGATTTTTAGAATAATATTCTATTGTTTAATTTCATTTTATTAGTTCTTTTGAAGCACAATATTGATTGATATTATTGATTACCTTTGAAAAGTTCCCGTACAGCCTATCTGTACTTTTTCAGACTTTGCAGACCAATAAGAATCGAGTTATGAAAGGTGTTTTAAAATATGTATATTAGGAAGTTTAATACTTTATTTTCTGAATAATTTTTTTTCAAATAGCTTTTTATATTAAAAGTATTATTTTCAATTATTAATATTTCAACAATTAATGAATAAAATCGATTATAATTTGAATTATGAATTTATTAACTTATATAATTATAATTCAATTTTGAAAATTTTAGATTTTTTGTAATTTTATTGATTGAAATCTAAATAATTGAAATTATAATTTTCAATTTGTATAGAATTTATTGTTACGACGGCTTCGGCCTCGTATCATGTGACCACTTACGAAGTCACGTGGTCCTTCCATCCCTTCGGTCAAGAGACCGAAGGGACCGAAGGAACCAAAGGGACGATTAGCATGAAGGTCTATATAATCAAGATGGATTTCCTTTGTATAGAGCTTCGTGCTCAAGATCAATCATTTAGTATACTCTACTATTAGTTACGAATTGCATCATATTATTGTCATTACTTAAAGTCCCTGCTTGACGCCTAGTTATAAACCACCTCGAGAGCCTAGAGCACTTCCACGTGATCTAGACGGCAACCCTCGTAACATTTATATATAAATTTGAAAATCTTGAAAACCTTGAATAATTTTTTGAAAAAAAAATGATCAAAAATAAATTACAAAATTTTTTAAAATTTAGATAGATAAATTGATTATATAAATCAATTTTATTAAAAAATAATTATTAATTAAAGATTTTTTTATATAAAATTTTATATAATAAAGTATTTAATCAATAATAAAACAATAATTATTAATTATTTTTTAATAAAATTTATACAAATAATTAATTTATATTTAAATATTTGAAAAAAATTATAATTTATTTTTAATTATTTAAGATTTTCAAGATTTTCAAGATTTTCAAATTTATATATATAAATTGAAAATTGTATTTTCAATTATTCAAATTTTAATTAATAAAATCGCAAAAATCTGAAATTTTCAAAGTTGAATTATGATTATATAATGAATTTATAATTCAAATTTTATTAAATTTTATTTGTTAATTATAGAATTATCAATAATTGAAAATGACGATTTTTGATATAAAAAGCTGTTTAAAAGGAAGAATGTCCGGAAAGTAAAATATTAGATTTATATAAAGTATAGATTATTATTATATAAAGATATATAATAAGAATTTTGAAAATATAAATCTTTAATTGATAAAATTACAAAAAATCTAAAACTTTCAAAATTGAATTATAATTATATAATAATCTATAATTCGAACTTTCTAAATTTTTGTTTATTAATTATTGAAATATTAATAATTGAAAATAACGATTTTAAATATAAAAATATATTTGGAATCACAAATTATTGGAAAATAAAATATTAAATTTAATATAAATACTCCAAAAAAGTTCATTTTTATAATTTTTTTATAATTTTTTTTTGGAAATTTGTTTAAGACTTTTAAGATACCAAGATTTGTAATTTCAATTTTCAATTTCTCAATTAACAAATTGTAAAAATCAAGACTTTTTTAAATTTATTATTATATAAATAATAAATTTTATATTCAAATTTTAATAAATTATATTAATAAATAAAAAAGTTATCAAGATTTATATTATTTTAAATAAAAAAACTAAATTCAAATATTAATAGATATATAATATAAACTTTGTAAAACAAATTTTGAAATTTATAAAAATTTTATCAAAAATCTGTATTTTCGAAATTGAATTAAAATTTAAATATTAAGTAAACCATTTTGAAATTGATAATATAAAAAATAAATATAAAATCAATATTCTATTTAGAAATCATTTGATTTCTATTAAAATCAAAAGTTTTACAAATCAATTTATTTTTCTTTATTAAAATCATTAACAAAAGAAATAAGATTTTGAATTCCAGATTCAAAATTTATAATATTTTGTAATATATATAATTTAAAATATTTTTTATAATTCGATTTTTATTGATTTGAATCGATTTGAAAAGTATATGTAAAAACTTTTTGAAAATAATTAACAATATTAATCAATATTATATTTTAAAAAAAATTCATAAAATTATATTTAAAAATAAAATAATATATCATTAATTGGAAGTTTTTAATAATTCAATTTTCTTTGTTTTATAATTATTGATTATGAAATAATAATTAATTGAGAATTTCAATGAAAAATTGATGTTTGAAATTGAAGATTGTAAAAGTTAAAGATTAAATATTATAAAGATTGAAAATTGAAAATTAAAGATTGAAAAATTAAAAAATAATTTTGATTAATTTAATAGATATAGAATATAATAAGAAAAATAAAGAATTTTAAGTTTTTTTTTTATATTTCATTATAAATTTAAAACATGTTAAAAGGAATAGAAGTTACCGGTACTAATCACGTGTCGTGATTAGTAATACGGTTACCTAAACAGGCTAGATTAGACGAACCATAAGCAGGCATATTGGTCCCCTCCGAGGATACCAAGAGGAGATCAAGATGCCTACACGCGTAGTAATATAGTCAATATAGAGGCCTCTTCCACCCAATCTTTTAATAGGTTATGAGACCCGGTTAGCATGGCCTCTGGACATAATTGACGCGATCATTATCACAATCCAACTCGCGGAGTTGAAGAGTGCGCGGCACTACCTTACGATCAGCACGCGGTGCTGTGATCACTACTACCACCAACTCGCGGAGTTGAAAGAGCACGCGGTGCTACTTACGAATAAAACGTACGCGGTACGACAGAAAACACGCGGTGCAAATTATACTTATATTTACAATCTGTGTGGATTTATCTATACAGAAAAAGGGGAAGAAAAACCTTGCAAATTCTCTGCATAGATACCAAGATGGACGAAATCAAAGAGCAAACGAAAAGCATCCCGAACCTCACCCAAGAGACCCACGATCGATGGTTTCGACAAATGAAAATACAATTGAAAGGAAAGGATTGGTTCTATACGATTGAGTCTACATTGCAAGAGCATGCTAAGGTTGGAGGAGTTGGGATGGAAGTCGATGGTACCGAAGTTTTCCCGATCCTCGAAGGAAGCAAAGTCGTGAACATCAGGCCCAACCTCGATAAGAAGGCCAAATATTTGAAAGATGAAGCTAGTGCACTATCGTACATGTGCAGATCACTCAGTGATGACGATGAAGCGCTTGTTGATGAGTACGATACAGCACGAACACTATGGAACTACCTGAAGTCAAAGTACTCAAGAACTAGTGATATCACAGCCAATTCGTACTTAACAATGATCCAAACATTTACCTTCAAGCCTACTAGCCATCCAGAGATGACCGTTATTGAAGCCTGGGATAAACTGAAAGAATACCGACGCAAGCTTGGTGCTGCCAACCCCGCATTCAAGGATTCATACAGAGACGAAGCTCTATTTTTAGTTCTGACTAGAAGCCTACCAAGCGAATACCAAACAACAATCGATGCTATGAGCGTTCAAAGCACGCTAGCAGTGGAAGACAAGATCAAATATCTCACAGCTAAAGAACTCAGCATTCAAGAGACAGAACAAGCCCATACTGCTAGCGGAAAGTACGTAATCCCAAATCGACGAGGAGAACGCAGAGGATCAAGCCCATCTGCAAAGCAAGAACAAGACGATGAAGCCAAAACCTATGTTTGCCACCTGTGTGAGCACGAAGGGCACTTTCTACGTGATTGCAAAGATCTCACACTCGCACAAGCTCTGATCCGCAAACACTATAGAGCCCAGCGACGGAAAGCAACACCTAGAAAGACAACCAAAGTGTCATTTCCTAAGAAAAGAAGTAATCAAGCTCATCTTGCAGATGGCGAAAGTCTTTTAGTTGATCTCGATTCATCAGAAAGCGAAGAAGAGTCTGATGACGAAGAGTGCCATGTCTCTAAAGAACTCATTCGTAAGACCACCCCTTCTCGTTGGTATGCAGATACCGGCACTTCCCTCACACATGTCTGACCAACTTTCACTCTTTAGAGATATCAAGAAGATAAAGAGAAAGACGATAAAAGTTGGTGGGGGAGTTATGTACTGTGATCGGATAGGTACTGCTGCATTGGAGCTAGGAAATGGTGGTATGGTTTTACTCTCAAAGACGTTGTATGTACCGGGATTAGGAGTCAATCTCCTCTCCGGCAAGAAGATCTGTGAAGCTGGACTCAAGGGCAGGTTCAATTCAGATCGTATGTACTTTCGAAAGAATGGAATAAATATCATCAAAGCAAAAATGGATAGAGGAATTTATATGATCTCGGATATCGCGAAAGGATATGAAGACGTCGCTCTACAGAGCACAGAGATTATTAGTGATATTGAATCGAACGAGATCACTCTAGACACCTCCTTAGACAAGAACAAAAAGGATCTAGAAACTTATCTATTATGGCACAGACGATTTAACCATCTTGGCCCAGAGAAAATACGGAATCTCCATAAAGTTACTACACTGGGAAAGCCGATCAAAGTCCCATCCAAAATCCCTGTATGCGAAGTGTGTGCGCTCACCAAGATGAAGAATCTAATCCCAAAACAACTCAGTCCTCACAAGACGAAAAGATTAGAGCTTATTCATTTTGATATCGCTGGCCCATTCCCAAGGTCTTTACGAGGAAACCGCTATTTCCTATTGATCATAGACAGCTGGACAAGAGTGAATTGGATTTTGACCTTGAAGACAAAAAGATGAAGCTATACCGAGATTGAAGAAATGGAAAACCGAATTAGAACTTGGCATTGGTGATGAGATAGTAGCCGCTCGAACTGATAATGCACCAGAGCTAATCCAAGCCGTTAAGGAGTGGAACTCTGGGACCCGATCAGAACTGACTACCGTAGCATCATCTCATCAAAATGGAACTGCTGAAAGAAACATCGGCACTGCCGAAGCCGATATGAGAGCTATGCTAAAGGAAGCTGGATTGCCATTGGAATTCTGGGACGAAGCTGTTGAATATGATGCACACTGCAGGAATAGAACGAACACTGGACCGATCATTGACGACAGCGTTGTAAGCCCAATCGAAGCGTTTACTGGATCAACCCCGACATCACCCATTGTAGAGTCTGGGGGAGCAAGTGTTATGCATATATCAATCCAAAGACAATCCCGAAGGACCAACGGCACGACAAATTACGAGATACAGCTCGAGTAGGCATCTTTATGGGATACTCGCACACGACCAATAAGCATGTTAAGGTGTACTCGCCAGAGCTAGGCTACACTGTACGAGCAAGCCGAGTGACTATAGACGAATCCAAAAAGGGCGGAGACTTAGACCTGAGAATAAGGAACTCTGTATCAGGACCCCAAGGTACAGAAAATATCATCCCTGATAGGAGACCCAGAGGTAGACCTCACAAGGTACAAGAAGTACAAGAATCCCCACTCGAATCCTTACAAGATACTGCTACCCCTGAAACCCCGAAAGTAGTAATTCCCAGCGCATCTAAAGTAGACAATATCCAGCAATTCAACGAAGACAGCGAAGGGAATATCATCGAAATCGATCCATCCACGGACCCAATACTATCTCCAGGAACAAAAGAGATAGACATACTAGATACTGCACCTGTAACCAATCAATCCTCAACCGAAACCTCAACTACACCTATGGATATAGACACCCCTGAAAGATACTCTTTTCGGAAACGCAAGCGAGACGATAGTGAGCCAGATGAGCATGTCCAGAAACTGATAAGAGCAATGATAGCGATACTCTCAGCAGACCCTGATGGAAGTGCTATCGAACATGCTATGATCTCCATACCCCTTACATCTAGGATCGACCCGAGCGTTAAAACAAAACTATCCGAAAACCTTCAAGTGATCTTAGGGAGCTCTACAGACGAGGATACAGCTTTCCCCGCAGAACAGATTCTAGGAATCCCTATTCCTAACACATATAATCAGGCAGTCTCGGACCCTGAATATGGTGAAAAATGGAAGCGAGCTGTCGAAGAGGAAATCAGCTCATTGATTGCAAATGGTACCTGGGAAGAGTATATTCTGCCGAAAGGAGGGAATCTTGTTTCAACAAAATGGGTATTCACAATAAAGACGAAGGACAACAAGGTCGAGAGATTCAAAGCACGGCTGGTAGCAAGAGGGTTTAGTCAAGTTCTCGGAAAAGACTACAATGAGACCTTCGCTCCTACAGTACGACTCGATACACTCCGTTTGTTCTTAGCGATCATTGCGAAAGAGAACTTGGAATGCTGGCACTTCGATATAAAGAACGCTTTTACAGAATCTCATCTCAAGGAAGAAATATACCTCGCGCCACCTCAAGGAGTCAATGTATCAAATGGGTACGTTTTACGCGCATTGAGAAGTTTATATGGCCTTAAGCAAGCGGGACGAGATTGGAGTCAACTTCTAAAGTCCGAATTGATCAATTGGGGCTTCACTCAGAGTCTCGCTGACCCATGTCTCTATACATTCGCCGCTCGCCAACTCAATTTGCTAGTATATGTTGATGATATAATTGCCTCCTCGACTTCAAAGAATCAACTCGATTGGTTCTCTGTAATACTCTCCTCGCGCTTCAATGCCAAGAACCTGGGGGAGATTAGTAAGATTCTAGGCATTAGGGTTATAAGAGATCGAGCAAACAGATCACTCACATTGGACCAAGAAGAGTATCTGGAAGCTATGCTAACCAAATTCGGAATCTCGCACGCTCAGCACCATGCTAAGAAGATACCCGCTGCCGACTACTCATGTTTACGACCCGCTACTGAAGACGACGAACTGATTGATGTTACTGAATATCAACAAGCCATAGGTAGTCTTATTCACCCAATGGTATACACAAGACCAGACATCTCCTTCGTACTAGGCCGGCTATCACAGTACATGGCAAAGCCAGCAAAATGCCATGGGATAGGAGTAAAGAACCTAATGCGATACCTGAGAGCTACGATCACTCAGAAACTCAAATACGGACCTGAGGGAGTACAGTACCAAATCGCAAAGGAATACAACCTATCAGCAGATACTATAAAAGTCTTCACTGACGCAGATTGGGCAAGTGATCGATATGATCGGAAAAGTATTTCTGGGGGAGTTGCTATGTTTTATGGAGGACCGATATCGTGGGCTAGCAAGAAGCAGAATTCAGTAGCAACGTCAAGTGCTGAGTCCGAATACATATCAATGGCGATGTTCACCAAGCAAGGGAGATGGTTAGCTCAAATGCTCAAAGACCTTGGAAAGGCGGAATACGTATCTACACACGGAGACACTGTTCAGATACTAGGCGACAATCAAGGAGCAATAGCTCTAACCAAGAACCCGCACCTGCATGAGCGATCAAAGCATATTGATATATGCTACCACTTTATCAGGGATCTTACTGAAAAAGAAAAGGTAGTGACCAGCTATATCAATACGTCAGATATGGTAGCAGACGGGATGACCAAACCCCTAGCAAGAGTAGCATTCGAAAGGTTCAAAGAGATGCTAGGATTGAGACAATAGAGATGCGGAGGATTGGGGAGATCGAAGGTGGTAACTCCTATGGGGGAGTGTTAAAGGAATAGAAGTTACCGGTACTAATCACGTGTCGTGATTAGTAATACGGTTACCTAAACAGGCTAGATTAGACGAACCATAAGCAGGCATATTGGTCCCCTCCGAGGATACCAAGAGGAGATCAAGATGCCTACACGCGTAGTAATATAGTCAATATAGAGGCCTCTTCCACCCAATCTTTTAATAAAACAAAAATATATTATATTATTTAAATTATTTATATTTAGGTTATTTATATTTTAATTATTTACATTTTAATTATTTATATTTTAATTATTTATATTTCAATTATTTGTATTTTAATTATCTATATTAGAATTGTTATATTTATATTAGTTATATTTAAATTATTTATATTAGAATTATTTTATTTATATTTAAAGTTTAAAACAAAAGTAAATTATATTTTTATACTATTTTAATTAAGATTTATATTTCAATTATCAAGATTTAGATTACTAATATTTAGATTATTAATATTTAGATTATTAATATTTGAATTATTTATATCTAAAGTTTTTCAAAAAAATTGTGTTTTTTATATTATTTTAATTCAGATTTATATTTAAATTCTTAATATTGAAATTATTAGTATTTTAATTATTAATATTGAAACTATTTATATTAGAATTATTTCTATTAGATTTTTGATTGAATAATTTTCAATTAATAATAAAACAATTTTTTTATAACGTAACTTATGGTGAACCGGGTCATAGGGGAACCAGGTCAGGTACCTTTACACCCAAATTTTGGTGTAAAGGTACTTATAGCAACTTTTTATATCTCTATGAATATTAGAGATATAGCTTAGGTATTTTAAAGTATAATATAATCAATTATCACGGGGCAGGCAGGCAGAATAGGGCTTCTAGTAACTTTGCCCTAATTTGGCAAAGTTATATTGATTCAGATAATAGGTTCAGATTAAGGATTAAGACGTAGCTCGAAGAGCTACGATACAGGATCTTCCTGGTTGAAGATATACAGACTTTTCGCAAGTAAGCTAGCCCGATCGGGCACTAGCTCACTTGCGCACCGGCGCGAGCGCCTATCTTGGTCCTATCGGATAGGATCAACTGCTCACGTGACTGACACCGTGACATCAATATAAATATTGATTATGATAAAGTATTATATAAATATACAAATATATAATAAAGATATTAAAGTTTCTTTAAATTTTTCATTTTTGCCTAACAAAAATTACTATGGGAATTTTTAAAATCGTATTAATTCAAGAACAAAATTCTTTATGATTGTTTTATAACTCTAATACTATATTTTTATTGGATATTGAACTAAATTATTAAAGCTTTAAAGTTTATCTTTAATATTTGTAGAGTTATAAGAAATCGCTATAAGTACCTTTACACCAAAATTTTGGTGTAAAGGTACCTGACCCGGTTCACTATAAGTTACGTTATAATAACTTATATAATGTTACGAGGTTTGCCGTCTAGATCACGTGGAAGTGCTCTAGGCTCTCGAGGTAGGTTTATAACTAGGCGTCAAGCAGGGACTTAAAGTAATGACAATAATATGATGCAATTCGTAACTAATAGTATGGTATACTAAATGATTGATCTTGAGCACGAAGCTCTATACAAAGGAAATCCATCTTGATTATATAGACCTTCGTGCCGTATGTCCCACCGTTCCCCTCGATTTAAATCGGTGGGACGAGTGGGACCACGTGACCCCTTGTTTAGTCATGTGATGCGGTTTCTAGTCATAACTAAATACCGTCGTAACATATAATTGTTATCCCCACAGGTGGTCTCGCACTAGCCGAATGGCTTGAATCCACCAAATTCTATACAGATATCTGCCCACAGCATTTATCTGCAGCTTAAAAAAAAAAAAAAAGCATTTCCTTCGTTTTTCCTCTACTTCCTGTATCTCCTTTGTCAAACAGGTACTCAAAGGGCTTATTCTCTCTCCTTCTCTTCTCCTTCCTTTTCTTTACATCTCTACTCTTCTCTTCTCTTTTCTCTTTTCTCTTCTTTCCTCCCCTTCCTTTAAAAAAAGGAAAAAAACAGTAAACACACAAGATAATTCAACAAAAACGTATGAGGGGAAGGGAGAGTGATCAAGAGCCAGTGATCTAGTGGACGAGGAGGACCACAATATTAACCACTAAGCCAACCGGCCCCAAATCTGTCGCGAAGGCAATCATGTAAACCCTGCCCTAGCCCCTTTAAATTGTATATAAATACCCTCCCTAGCTAGCTAGTACACTACTCAGAGGCATACTCCTCTGAGCGTCATTTGTCCAAATCTGGAATAGATGGCTAAGGTTATCACGCGCCAAGGCGCGTGGGCCTACGGCCTATGACGATAAACACAATCAATCAATCAATCAATATAATTGTTATTAAAATGAATATTAATATATATATCAAATATCAAATCAAAATATAGGAAAATTAAATTAATATATATTTTTGAAAATATCGATTTTTTGATGATGAAAACATGAAAGGCCCATCCCTTATTAAAGACTAGCCCGAGTATTATTATCTTTAATTGATATTTATTTTGATTACCGTATATAATTCTATTAATAAATCAAACAAGAACTGGCGTTGCACTTCTACTCCCTCTTTCAAAGAAGCTAATATTCTCTCTCAAGGCCACATACTCACTGTCTGCATAGCCTAACAATCCATGTATCTCACTACTTCTCACACCTTTGATTCTGGCAATCTCCATCGCACTATAGTTTACTAAGGCTCTACCCACCTCGATCCCCGTTCCTTCGGTAAACTTTGCTTCTGGTGATATAGGGCGTTCAACAACTACCAGACGCACAGCCTCCTGCTGCGCGAAGGCGCCTTCGACATCTACAACGCCAGCAGGAAGGAGACCAGCTTTAGCTGCCAACGCTCGATGAGCACCAGCATCGATATAAATCGTTCCATGTGGAGAAAGTCCATGTAAAAGCCAGAAATAACGGTCCCGAATTGGCTGATGTGATGGAAGGAATCTGGTATGTAGAGGTGTCTCAGCATATGATGAGGCTGCGGCAGTAATGGATAGCGTCGAATTAGACCTTGTAAGAGCTTCCGGTGTCTGACATGGTGGAATAACATCACCAAACTTGCTGCTAGAGGAAGGAGTCTTAAGGGATTGAACATAGCGCACAATGCTAGCAATGTTTCCAGGGCTTGAGGAGCGTGTTATGACAGTCGTCACACCTGCAGAAGTGGCGAGACGGGCAGCTACTATCTTGGTAGACATTCCACCTGTACCTAAGCTAGAGCCCGCGCTTGATACTGAAGACGATAGGTATTAGCTTCTCATTATGAACAGAGAAAATAAGTAGTGACTGCGGAAATGATTACCATCAGCCTGTAATGCGGAGATATCCTCAACGACCTCAATTGCTTGTGCATCTGAATGTGTCCGAGGATTTTTATCATAAAGACAGTCCACATCAGTCATTAGGAATAAGTAATCTGCATGAAGCATAGCGGCCGTAATTGCAGACAGCGTATCATTGTCCCCGAATTTAATTTCAGCGACAGCTAAGGTGTCGTTCTCGTTAACAATCGGGATGACACCCATTTCAAGGAGCTCGTGTAACGTATTCTGAGCATTTCGATATTGCGTTCGCTACAGGTGTCAGTCATATAAAGTGAGTCAAGCGTGGAGACCTTACATCTGCAATATCGTTTCTCGTAAGCAAAATTTGTGCAACAGGTTGTTGTAAATGCGCGAACAAGCTATCCCATAGACTTATGAGACGGCATTGTCCTATTGCTGCTAAAGCCTAGACCACGAATTTCAATTTAATATCAACCCGAGCAGGTACTCCGTATATGACATACTTGTACTCGAGGAAGATGTTTCGGCCTCTTGTCCAGGTCCATTCTGCGCAGCCCAACTCCAATCGCCCCGGAAGACACAATAATGACTTTGTGTCCATCATTGTGAAGCTTCACCGCAGTTTCCACAATCAAACTCAAAATACTCAATAATGGCTCATGAGTTTTCTCATCCACAATGGAACTCGTTCCTATAACACCCCGTGACTCAGCTTTCGGCATCAAAAGAGAAGAGCTTGTTAGTACCTAGTTTTATGACGATAGTTAAAGGTTTTGAGCTTTTCATCTTGCCTAAGTTTATATTTGAATTTTAGATCCTGCTTTAGGCGACATGAAATGTTGAGCTGTATGTGGCATCAAAGAAAGTCCACCGACATACCACATTAATGTGTGATATTTCGATTGACCTTAGCATTTGGCAGAATTTTACACCGCCCGCCGAAAAGTTGTTTCGCTCAATATGTCGAATCGACAGCGAGCGCCCTGCACTGGTAGATCGCAGGGCGTAAAAATACTACAACTTCATCTTTACAATGGCATCCACAGACGAAAATAAGCCACCGATTGTCTCGGACTCTGCGAAGGATTCCGAGCCGCAATTTGACCCAACTGCCCGAACACGCAATTGGTTTTCTATCCTTCTTGGTACAATGCCTCCATCCCACCAGATCCTCTATCGCGAAGATCAATACGCTCGCCACGAGAAGCGCGACTGCGACAAATGTGAAGAATGGCGAGATTATAATTTGAGATATTCGCCGATTGTTATATTCATGCAAAAGAACATACGTGATCTAAATGGAAAGCTTGATGCGGATAATATACGCTGCAGAAGATGTCCCACACGAATCACAGAAGATGGGAAAATGGTGAGGCAGGGTGGAGGATTCAGCCCTGAGCATGGAATTCAACTATGTGCAAACGAAATGAGGGACAGTAAACATGTGGAGGATACGTTAGCACATGAAATGGTTCATGCGTGGGATCATTTAAGGTGGAAGGTGGACTGGGGGGATCTGCGACATGCAGCTTGTTCGGAGGTTTGTATGCGCCGTTTAGGCTGGCCTAGAATCAGTCTAGCAGGAGAAAGCTAATCAATGGCATACATAGATCAGAGCAGCAAGTCTGAGTGGAGAATGTAGATGGGCGAGAGAGTTCTGGACGAGGAATAACTACAGGGTTACACAACAGCATCAGGAATGCGTCCGCAGGAGAGCAGTCAAGTCAGTGTTGGCTAGACCATGGTGTATGGACGACGTTCAAGCCGTGAAGGTAGTAAACGAGGTTTGGGATTCGTGTTATTCGGATACTCGACCCTTTGACGAGATCTACAAGTGAGGTCGTTTTCTGAGATATGCCCATGTAATATATGATAACTTTGGGTTGTTAAATAATCGTATTCAGTACCTATGTACTTGGGTATAGAAATGTATATCAAGATGGGCGCCAGCGTATAGGAAACATTAAATGGAAACTCCAAAACCTTATTCAACTCAATCTCCTCGAGAATTACCTCAACCAGACAATCTACTCCACAAACGCCAATGCTCAAAACACGATTCGTCATTCATTCGTCACTGGAGTCCAGTGAAGACTTGCTGCCAGTGGATTTTGAATCCCGCATACTAGCCCGCTCCCCCTTCACGCAATGCTTGATGATCCAAGGGTGCTTCTGCACCTGTTCGAGGGGAATCCGTTTTTCCGGGTCAAGTACCAGCAACTACGCTAGAAGTTAGTGTGTAATAAATAGTAAGAAGGAATTGACCATACCCTTTTAATCAGATCCTTTGCTTCTGAGGACACGAAGCTTGGAATCGTCATCTCACATCTTGTTATCCTTCTCTGTGTCATGACTGGGGTGTCCTCAAAAGGAGCTTCGCCAACCAGAAACTCATACATCAGGACTCCCAAACTCCACAAATCAACCTTCTCATTGTAGTAGTTGCTATTACCTTGCAACATCTCGGGTGGAAGGTAATCTAAAGTTCCACACATGGTAGCTCTTCTGCTGTTAGGCGCATGGACACTCCAACCGAAGTCTGCAATTTTAAGCTCGCCATGAATACCAACAAGTATATTTTCTGGTTTTATATCCCGATGCATGACATGCTTCTTGTGGAGATACTTTAATGCCGCAGCCATTTGCGCAATGTATTGTGCTGCTTTCCATTCCGGAAACTTTGTCTCCCTCCGAAGATGCTTGTAGAGTTCTCCCTTGCCAGCAAATTCTAGGATCAGGAAAACTCGTTTGCTGTCATGAAAGTGGCCATATAGTTGCAGGATATTTGGGTGTCGTAAATTACTTTGAATTTCAATTTCCCGCCGGACCTGCTTTTCCACCTTGCCCTTTTGTATCTCGTTTTTGTGTAGGACTTTCAACGCACAAACGAATCCAGTACTTCGTTCCCTTGCCAGATACACACGACCAAATTTTCCCTTGCCTAGAGGTCGACCAATTTCAAACATTCCAAGGTGAAATTGTTTTACTGGAGCTGGTTCCTGGTAGATGGGGTTCGATTTCCGCTCGACTTTTGCCAATTGCTCCAATTCTCGAGAGGATGTAGCTGGCTTTCTTGAAGGAGAAGCAGACTCATGGGATGAATTGATACCATTTGTGACAGTCGTGATTGTATTTGCTGTGTTCTTATTTTGTAAGGCGATCTTGAGAAGGTTTGCTCGATTGGCATTTTGTGATAACTGTGTATTTGAAGATGTAGTAGATGTGATCTGCTTGGTGTCAATTAGCCACGGCGCACTTTATAAATTGATGAAATCTACCTTGGTCTTATATTTCTTCCCTTCCCCCGGATCATTTTCATCATTCACAGACATCCGCTCAAAGCGCGATTCAAGAGCGTGGGAAGCCATTATAAAATATCCGAGAATCAGTCGCAAAACTCGGGTCAAATCTTTGAAAAGGTTTACTTGATTGATGGTATTTGGCTGGTAGTTAGTAGAACCGTGGATGATAACAAAAGTATTTGTGATATTTCCAAAAGATAGGTAAAGGACTAAAGGAGACGAGACGAAACAACGAGACGAGACGAGACGAGATGAGACGAGACAAGAGGAGAGTTTATTATTTAAAAAAGCGGAAAAGTAGCGAGCGCTAAGGTCAACCGCTGTTGACATAGCAACGAACCATCCGAGCACTGACTAAGCAGTCTTCCCCACCACAGCCAGCATCAAAGCACTCAAGCACCTTGTCTTCCCACTGGTATAACAATAATCGTGAGTAGATCTTACCTTTCATCACCATCACCATAGGACCATATTATAGTCAGGATTTAGAAGTACCATCGCAAAATTCGAACTAGCACTCGAACTGCGACTCGAATCAAAGCTGTTATTGAACCATTTGCATTCTACATCAGCCTACAATTGAAGAACTGGAAAGAGCGCGATCCAAAACTCAAAGCTATTGTTGAACTGGACTTGGACTAGATGAAATAATCCATTCACTTTATTGCGCATCACATCAATTCACAGCGGTCTGCAATCATGGCATTTAATGGCCCTATCAATGAGAATTATCCAATGCCCAGTGCGGCGGACAGTGCTACTGTAGCGCATGTTCAAAAGGGCTTCAAGATCAGTGCGCGCAAACTTCCAATATCGAAATCAGGCCCAATAGACGAGATGTCCGAGAAGCTTGGCATACCCGTTCCAGAGATGATTTTTGGGGATAATATGGTTGCAATCGAGCACCTAGCAAGTGGATGGCGCATAGAGTTTAATGCATGCGATGCCCTGGACCGAGTTGACAAGACGGACAAGAATATGTTAAAAGTAGCTTATTCGAAGGAGTGGTCAAGCAGCAGGTAATGTTTCGAATGCTCCATTACGCACCATTCAGAGCTAACATGGTTCAGGGAGAAGACCCACGAAGGTATTAAAGAAATTGTCAAGCCATTCGACTGGTCGTACACAACAGATTATAAAGGCACTATAACAAGTGGTAAACTGTTTGCACTGGATAACTCTGATCCAATACCTATTGCACTTCTCAAACGTCAAGATCCTATCCTGTTCTTCGAAGAAGTTGTCTTATACGAGAGTGAGCTAGACGACAATGGTATATCCGTGTTTTCTTGCAAATTACGGGTTATGCCCGATCGAATGCTTCTCCTATGCAGATTGTTCATGAGGCTCGATAATGTTCTCATCAGGATTAGAGATACTAGAATATATGTCGACTTTAACACAAGTAAAGTGATCCGGGACTATACTGAGAAAGAGGATGCATTTGACACTGTCAAAAAGGTGACTTGGCCATCATTTTATCCGGTGACTTTACTAAGTTTCAGTAGAACCTTCTTTATTCTGGAAAGCTCCCGGATGATCTTACTATAGCCATGCGTGACCCAAATCAGATCGCGCCGTTAGTACCTGAAGTTACCCATACGATCGAAAATTTGACGCTTCCTTAAGCTCCATTTCCGATACAGATCCAAATATTTCCTGAGGAATCATGAGATGTCGGTCAGTGGTTATATCAGAGAATATGGGATTGCGCCAGGCCTACTATTCCAATCCATCATCCTAGGGATGAAATTGCCATGAACCGATATGACACTTGGAACACAATACTTGTGATTGATTCTTGGCATTTTGTCTTTGCTGCAGAAGAGTAAAGCCCACGGTAAGTCCAATATTTGATGCGCGGTTACTCTAGATACAGAAAATCAGAGGCGATGAAACTCGTGGGGCCGTCATAGCCATTAATTCAACAGCCTAACTTGTGTGGCATTAAATGGGTGGATATCGAAAGGTCTCCTGTTGCACAAGAAATATGATTAGAAAGGGTTTGAGAAAGGAGTGGAAAAGTTCGAACTCCATAGGCATCCAAAATGCGATGGTTAGTTGTATAGCTTGAATCTGAATGAAAACGGCTACGTACGGAGTTGCTCCATCAGACTCTATATGTCTTACCGCTTTCCAACTACGACATTATATTTTTTTCATGTATTCGCTAGAAATCCAATGCCACAGGAACTAAGGTCGAGTACACCATAACCTCGCAACATAGTAGTGTCAGATGTTGCTCCAGCTAAATCGATGGAGTGCTCTATGCTGTGTCAGATAAGGTAACGAACGCGACAAACATCTCCTACCAGTTGTTTCTAAGGATGGAAATAGATATCATCCCGCGCTACAGTGGACAGTGGCATAAGGCACTAGTGTGCTTCATATCCAGCTAGTTTCTGCTTAACGGGCAATCAAAGTTCAAGGCGGCGGAGAAAGCTTCACATACTCCGCTCCTACATTACTTGTACCTTCAAGACGCTTCTCTCTGTAAGCCAAGATGCATATCTGTTGCTACGAGCTACGAAGAGCTAACCACTCGTGACCGCGAAAGTTGCGGTACCTTAGCGCAAGGAAAATCACTGGTCCCTAGATACATATAGGCAAGAAGATACCTGGACATTGGCGGCTTGAGACGAAGGGAGAGAGCTGTGGCTCACAATTTTTGAATACAATATCGGATATCAAGGTGCCTTGAGAGCTGCGGTGCACCTGCACCTGCTGGTGCCTAGGTAATTGATCTACAGATACTGAACCACACCATCCGAATTACTCATTGCTCGCGACAATGTTTCAATATTATTATCATGTCCTTCCCCGCTCTCGGAAAACTTAGATGCCGAGAAGAACGATTGTAAATTATTTGAAAATTTGACAAAAACCTTATTCAGTCGCTGGATTCAGATTCTTGGCTCCATGGCAATCTCATAAAACGGTGGCCAAAATGAGTTTACTGCATATCACAAATCTTTCTCCACATGACCTATATCCTCAGTGTTCGCAAAGCTCAAAAATGGTTAGAGATATTACCTGTCGAGTCAAGATCTCCTATACTGAGATCTGGGTCCATACAGGATCAGCTCGAACTTGCATGCATACGCAGCTAATGTAGCCCATTCTACTAATAACCTTTATGTCATGAAGATGCCCACCTCTGACTAGAGCAATCTCCAGCATTTTCCGTCATCATAACCTAAACCTTTTCTCGGAGGAATCGTTGCAAGCGATGAAAGATATTTCAAATCACATCAAGACATGCCAGAATGAACTTGTGGCAAACCTCTCAATGAATTGCCGGGCACAGCCAACCTCAAATTCTACGTCAAGAAAAGAGCCTCCAAGGGCAATCAGCGGTTGAACGCGGTAAAGCTCTACTTAGGCTACCTAAACTTAGTGATCATGTAAAAATCTCGGTTCGTATCAATGTTTACTTATGCATTGCCCCTCACGACTCAATTGGAAACTGTTAAACTGGTAATAGTTTGTCCATGCCTAGTAGGACGATTAACATGTTCTTCAATGATTTGGTCATTGAAATCTGCTTGTTAGGTATTCAGTACAGGGTTCCTGGCGAATCGGCGCGTTACCTGGTTCCTATGCCCTCGCAATATGCTTCATACATCGATGCTAGTATTACTGCAACATTTAATTTTTGGGGATCCAAGCTTGCTGGGACTATAAGCCTTCAACGTTGAGGATCTGCTAACCGGATTTTAAGTAGTTTCCGCCTTCACCGCACCTGAAGGTAGGAAATGCTAACCCTAGATTAGAACGTCGGGAACGTCGACTAGCGTGGCCAAGCTAGACCAATCTGTGTTAGAATCTCTATGAACCATTCATCTCCACTGCTGCTTGGACCGGAGATAAATTACTTTTGGAGTCGATTCTCGGCATTTTGAAATGAACCATCATCAGGGGATTGCTCCACGAAGAGGAACTGCCACGGTACCGGCGTTATATTATGATCAACTGACACTAGAGCTCCACTTGCATATAAGAACACACTCTTTGGCAGCTGGCTCTTGTTCTTACATCCAACTCATTATATCCATCATCACATACATGCCTATAGCGAGAAAGATCTTGTGTCGCTCATATTTGCGTGGACCACGGTCCACAATCCCCGGTCCTTCCTTGTCTACGATACATATAAGGTTTCTGACTTAGAATCCTGCTATTTTCCAAAACGATCTTGGAAAGTACTACGCCGCTTGGCCTGGATATCTTACTTCTTGTCTGTATTAATGACATAGAAGCTTCTCACTCCGTATTGGTGGTATTCATACTGAAGTGGATGAGCAAACTTGGGTAAGACTTACGCAGAAGATATCTTGGATCTTCAAAAGGATCTCCTCTCTTGGTAGATTGAATTTTATACATTTAGCCTATATCATGCAAGAAGTCAAACGCTATCAGTGCAGAGTTCTGTCGTAGCTTGAATCTGGGCAAACACCCGCTGAAGTCTGAATTTCCAGATACAGACTGGTCATGGCCTTAATCTATGTGAAGGTCTTTTTTCGCATCGTCCAATTGTATCACCACAGCCCCAAAAATTTCGCAACCGTGGTTGGTTGGAAAGACAATCACCAGAGGCTACTTCTTGATACTTAGCGACTAATCGTTTCCCATGTCTCTTTCCATCCAGGCGTTCAAAAGCTCCGGAAGATGACCAATTTTCCTGGTTTTAGATGGCAGGCATTCACGGTTGGATTGGAATCCAACAGCTCCACAAATTGGCTATTGTAGCCACGACGACGTACTGTTCCCAACCTGGCATCATCCATATCTAATCCTTTACAAGCAAGTTCTAGTTAGTCTTGTTTAAGCAATCGCCGCTAAATACGATGATGCTACTTACACTACTGCCGCCAAGAATTTCCATAATCCATGTTGCCACTGGTCCGTTGTTCCTGTTCTTTCTCTCGTTGTCAGTGACGCCACAATCCAAATCACTACACCTTCTGTTACTCAAAATGTTACCGACGCTCTCCTCCTTTATGAATTTCAGCGGTTTCTCTTGAACAGAATTTGGTTTCCTACAACGGGCACTTGCATGGCGGATCGAGACCTGGCCCAAGAACCTACCGCGTTGAAGATCCCAAATGCGGCCACACGAGGCACATCTCAAGCTTAACATAGTGAATGAAAATCTGGGTACTGTAAGTAGGTCTGATCAATATGATATATTCTATGTTCTCAATGTGTACTGCGATCGACAACATGGCGACCCAAGTCTGTACTGGTCCCTCCGTGGAGAACACTCATGGCGCTGTTACATGTTGCTATTGAAGTTACATACGAACACATGAGTCGGTTGAGTTATTCTGCCTCTCATCAATATTTTGGCTTCACCACGGAAATGTGGATCATCTTTCTGCACTGTGGCAAGCAATCAATCCCAATGTGTAGATGCTCCCGAACCCCGATTAGATCCGTACTTTTACTATCGCCATAGGTACCAGCGATAACTCAGCATCACCTTGACCCTATTGTATCAACCTGATGGAGAGACACCTTGGACATCGGATTCTGCTCGCCACAACACCACTTTCTGATACTCGTATCCTTCGGTTCCAGATGCCATCATCACAAACGCGAGTGAAATTTCTGCCAATTTTACTGCAACCCCAAATGCCTCATACGACCTTCGGAAGAGTCCGGCAGCCCGAAGGAGAAGAGAGATGAGAAGAGAGAGTGGTCGGTGGCTATTCAGGTATTTGCTACCGCACATGGCGAGATATTAAATGTCAGGTTGTATACCAAAGGCGCTCCTGTAGCTTCTTTTTGTGTTTTGCCCCCCTTTTTTCGGATGGGAGAATCCCACCAAGTTTGACGTACCACAACGAACTTACTTTAGCAGATGCTATCAAGGCTATAGACACCACTAACATCGAGGACGTAGCCGACTGTTTGGAGACTAAACTACGGTGGAATAGTGAAAAGACGAATGGAGCTGCGGTATCTACGGAACTGGTCTCAGACTTGATTATCACCGTTCAAGAGACGAGATTATTACCCACTCAGCGGACGACAGGCAGCTGCCTGGCAAGTTATAACACGTGATCTTGACCTGTTACTAACGAGTAAATTGCTAGTCTATGGAAGAAAGACTCTCCACCCTGAGATAACTAGTGGAAAGACAGGCGGTAGAAGCTCTTAAATATAGAGACCTGCAATGCTGCGATGTCCCCAATACAAACCTTGCACCGTGCCACTTCCTTACACCCCTTTATCGCCTTTGACTATCACCCTGATACCTTTGCTTCCCGCGGCTGGTGCTGCGACAAAATGATCTCTCTTGATCTCCACATCTTTCTTTGTAGTTCCATAAAGCTCGAGATCAAAGCGCTTGAGAACGTACGCGGTTGTGAGGAACAATTCTGCATATGCGAGGCTAATTTAGGTAATGCATTAGTCAGGTCAGCGAAAATGAGAAATAGAATAGGTCAGTTCCATACTTGATGCCAAGACAAATTCTCGTCCCCTTGCAAAAGGGTACAAAGTACTTGTCCAGTCTGTGTTCTCGCAAAGTATCTCCAGTGGTTGAACCATGTGAGACCGAATCTGAGATCCATCGAGTGGGGTCAAATGTTTCAGGGGAGGGGAAGATTTCTGGAGAGTGATGGAGGAAGTAGTAGGACATGCTTGTTGGTGTCTAGGTTTTTGTTAAAATTACGAACATGATGAATGTAGAGAAGTGATGAGACGCGCTCCAGGAGTATAGACAGCAATTAATCATGAGGCGAAAAAAAGAAGAAGAATATATACATACGCCGGCAGGAATTGTCCATTGTTGAAACTTCATATCTTCATTCGGTGCGATTCGAGGGAGACGTGAGGTTACACCTGAAAGTCGCAATGCTTCGGTTATAGCCGCCGACTAGAAAAATTTGAGTTAGCAGTTCATTATGTCTCGCAAAGTCGCGGATTAGCTGACCAGGAACGGTAACTTCTCCAATCGTCTCCAGGTAATGTCTTCATCCAAGGTGCCAAGCTCATCCTTAATTCTTGATAGCATTTCTGGATTATCCAGAAGGTGATAAAACAATACGGCCAAAGTCTGAGCAGTTGTCTCACCTCCGGCTCCGATCAGGATATTTCCCTCATCAGCCAGTCGACTGAGGGTCTTTTCTTGAGGGGGAAGAATTTCAGTGTCGCGAAGTTCGTGGAATATTGTGTTTTGACGATCTCCAGCATCTTCGTGATTTAAAATACGTGCCACCTGTCTTCTTGAATTCTAGTATAGCGGTCAGGTTCCAGTTTGTACATGCGGGAAGAAATCTTTAGACCAACCCTGTGATGTCCCAATACTGGCCCAGCCATACTGTCTGGTAACCAAGACAAAATCTTCGGTAGTATAGGGAAGTGCATAACAAGTGTCGTTGTAGACATAATCTGGGAAAGAGTTTGATTCCAAGTTTCAGCCAGATCTTTGTCAGTCAGAGCGCCGAAAGCTTCTCCAAAACAATAATCTGAAATAACGTCTAAAGTGAGGGAAGAGAAAACGACTCGGAGGTTGACAGGGGTCTGGTTGACGAAATGCGAGTGAAATATATTAGACAACAAGGTGATTTTCGATTTTATCAGCGGCTCCATAGCAACAATTGATCGTTTGGAAAAGAAAGGGTTGACGGCATTTCTTCGAATGCGATGGTGGTCATGCCCTATAGCCTCGAAGCTGCTTCCTGGAGAACCAGACGAGCTGACGAACCATAGATACCTGTCATTCTCAGTCAGTATAATAGTCTATGCACAATCCAGAAACCCTTTTCGAGTAGAAGACAGTGATGTAAAGTGCAACTTTGCAGAGATCAACCAGTCTTGCCATCCAATGGCCCCTTATGTGCTCCCATAACGTACGAGAAAGGAGTAGAATTTCGATAGCTAAAAAGAGAGAAAATGGTAAGAGAGGTAATCCGAACGATCCCGGGACTGCATACTGTGAAGTTTAGTATGTCCGATATCACTTGATGACAAGTACATATGAAAAAGCTTTCAGCCTTGAAGAATGTTTTGTGTACTTGAATGTTTCGGTTTGCTGTGGGACTACATTCCCGGACTAATTATCGAAAACCCTGGGGCAGAATAAGACAATCTTGCTCACAAACCTACTTTTCACGTTTTCTCGCATTTCCGGCATACAGTTCATCATAATACTCCGGATCATCAATATGCAATTCATAAGGATTGATGCGCACTATTGGGCCTACGATTTTCAGTCACAACACAAGGTCAGCAAGAATGTGACTAAACATACCATACTCTTCATGCATTCGTTTGATTTCCCAAATCCATTGTCCGTCACGTATGACATTGAAGTAAAACTCATACCACAACGTCAAGGCTGCAAGTTTTGGGCCTGGAAACCTGGCAATGGGACTCAAATAGAGACGATATGTGGCGCCGTAGATAATCCATAAGGATAAGGATAGGAAGAGTATAATTCCTAGATAAGTAATGGTAGTCATGTTGAAGGAGAATGCTTTGAATCCACATTAAATTTAGATATCTTGAAATGAACACCGAAAGGCTGGACTAACATGTTCCGTCGTTACCAGGCAACATTGAGAATATATAATTTTTTTTTTTTTGCAGTGGAGTCGGCGACCTTTCCCCAACCCACCCACTTACGCAACAGGTGCTACATCGAGGTACTAGCTCAGTCACCCATGACATTGATTAAATGCAGAATAATTGTGACTACCGAGAGCAAAAATGACGTGTCATTGGTGATTAATTTACAAGGCCCGCAGTTTCGCAGATAAGCAAGAAACTTCACAATATTATTGGAGGAAACAAAGGGATACACTATTGAAGAAGAAAGACAGTCTACATGAAAATGAGCCGCCGATGACAAATGCCTATCATTTGATAGTGATGTATATTTCTGACGTCAGCGTGGCTCAACTATATCATAATCATATAGAAAATTTAATCAGAGTATTAAAATTGAATAATTAAATCTATAATATTTAATTCTTTTCAGATCTTGGGATCTTATATCTGATCCGCTAGCCCGGACTACTGGGTATTTGGAAAACGCCAGTGCCCAAATAACCCTAAACAACAGAGAAGTATT
The DNA here is from genome assembly GCA_025389075.1 of Sclerotinia minor. Classification (NCBI taxonomy): domain Eukaryota; kingdom Fungi; phylum Ascomycota; class Leotiomycetes; order Helotiales; family Sclerotiniaceae; genus Sclerotinia; species Sclerotinia minor. The sequence continues at coordinate 1,293,498 of QRFH01000011.1, read as the reverse complement.
AGATGAGTAAGACCGAGCTAGAAAATGATATAATAACTGTGTCGGCTAATCGATATTGGTTGCTCATATAGTCATGACTGCAGCCAGTGCTTCTATTTTCTCCTCATCACACTTGTGACATGCACACTCCATGCCGAACCAAGGCATTAGCTTTCTTTGTCTGTCCTTAAGACTATCGCCTTTGCCAATATACGAAATAAACATTTCCTCCCCTTTCTTGATATTCCTTTCGGCAAACATGGTTACTGTACTATTTTCATCGTCATGTCTCCAATCAACATTAGGATCACAGCTATGATTAAACATGGAATATAGCGGATTTACGGCAGTTCCACGGATATCATCAAAGGTCTGTCCGTGTTTATTGTTTTGCAGTCGGCAGTGAATAGTGTGCAGTACCCATGTATCATACATGCTGTTCGTGAAGACATCGAGGCCAAGCTCGCCGAGGATTCGGATTGGTGTTATGATGTGATCTGTAAAATTGAAGGCGATGAGTTGAGGATTGTTTGGATTATAAGCGGGCGTGAGACGAGAAAGGAGAGAAGACTGTAGAGGATTCGCAGTATTTTCTCTGACAGAAAGAGCGAGAACTCGGAGGAGCAATTTGGATCCAATAAACGATTCCCCGGAGCTTGACGAGGATACTAGTTTAGTTTCATACAGGAAATCGAGATCCTTACCACAAACGATGGTGTGATAACTATCCAGCGCACGTTGCGAGCACAAAGAGCTGCAGTAAGAAGTTCCGCAACAAGGATTTTCAACCTCATCCAAAACCGGCCCACAGCAAGCGGGGCAACGACCTGAACTGTCAACTACAGCAGCAAGCGTAGGGTCAACAAGGACTGGCTCTTGAGCCAAAATATCTTTTATTGCCACGACGCCAAGCACATCCATCTCCGACACTTCTTCAGGGGATGAAGCCAGTCTAATGGTACTCTTTGAGACTACACAGTTGGAAGATGCAGAGGAAAATTCAGTGACTACCTTTTCTATTGATCGATCAGATCTTGTGACAAGGTCTTCTGTCATCCATGGATATGCTGTGGGGTAGACACCTCCGTTGTAAAGAGTACTTGCCATGGCTTCTGTCGTCATTTCTCCGCCGTCCACATATCCCTGGAGGATATCTTGTCGTTGTTCAAACCAGGACTCGGCATTCGCTACTTCGGAAGGGAAAACCTTGTCATCGGGAAATCTGGAAACGGCCTCTTTACTTGCCGCAATATATTCTGCACAGCAGTTGGAAGCCATCAGGCCTTCCATCAGTTCCGACCAGATCTGAAGCTCAAGTCTTTTCAATAGGATTTGGACTAAAGCATGAAGAGATTCTGGAGTCGCCACCTGTGCTTTCCTCGGCATCCATGCCGGGTCGGTCTGGTGCAGTTGATATATCTTTTGGCCATATGCTTCGTTCGCATTAGTACCCAAGGTAGAATCGTTCTCCAAGGCGGCTTCGACTAGAAGCCGGGCTTTATGAACGTCGCCAAGAGCAAGTTCGGGATACCCTAATCGACGGAGGCAGTTTCCCCGGTAAAGCCAGTTTTCAGGGTCGTATGCGGTCTCAGCAATGTCCTTTGTGAATTGTGTCAATGCTCGAATTTCGGAATCCAAGGGCTAGAAAAAGAGTAAAATAATCAGTGAAAAGTTCGAACTACTCTCCTGAGGGTTATAGGTAGACGGATTTATTTGAGGACGAACTTCTGCCTCTAGAGTTTGATACGGAGAGATCTCACAAGCTGATGATGGCTTATATAATTCTGATCTCCATGGTGAGTCCATGTTGACGATGTCGGAAGAAGAAAGTTGGAAAGGGAATCTCTTGGCAGGCCAAATCCTTGAAGATTTTGATACTCAGTGCTAACTGATATGTGCTTGTATATATGTATATTATAATGTACGAGAATGAACGATTCTCTAAAGTTCCCAAGCTTGCCACCATAAAAAGATCAAAGAAGATCAAAGAGTAGAGAGTCGATGATAAATGATAGAGTGGACAGCTTTTTTTTTTCTCTTTAACATTTTACTAAAAGACTAGGTAGTTAGCACTCACTGGCGTACTGTGAGAGTGGACTCAGCCCACTAAGGTTGAACCAATCTAGCCAAAAAGAGTTCTGAGCCGTAGCTAAAATCGGTTTATTTTCCATACTCCATATGAAAAAGCAAGTAGTTGTTAGAAACACCGATGGTCACCGTCGCCGTCGCTTGTGCAGTTAAAGAAATTCTGTGTTATGAATAAGCTGGTGTTTGTTGCGTTTGTTAATGGATTGATCTATTGATTATTGATGGGTATCGAATGAGAGAAGATGTTCACTACTCTGTAGATAAGCACTAACCTTATGAAGTATAGACTGTATTGCATTCCTGCTTTTGTTCAATGCTAAGAGAGTTCTAGGATTGAGAAAGTATGATGATTTTATGACAAGATGAGTTTTAGGTAAGGAGTTAGTTACAATCATGGGGGGTGTGTGAAGCTCATCGACCCGAGACAATATTTGGCAAGCACCAGTGTTTTATTGAAATTAATTAATTAACTTATTCATTCATTCATTTAGTTTTCATCGTAAATACGAATTCTGACCCGTCATGGCGGAGCTACTCATTTTTGTCTCTCAAAACTTCTCTCCTTGATACGCCATTGTTGTTCTGTTGACAGATTCGGAATCATCACTGACAGCTGTAACCATCCCTCCGTGCTCTGCAATTTGTGTCCCATCTTCAGCAATCACAACATCACCATATTGTGATTCCCAGCCAAGACCCATCTCCTTTATGATCTTCTGATTCTGAGTTGGCCACATCTTGCAAAGTGCAAAGTATACAACGAAACTGACAGAAAATGATAACAACCATCCGAGACGCCCAAGATTTATGGCACTGTCCGATACTGATACACCTAAAGTTCCGATAAAGCCTGGGAAAGGGAGCGCAACGCCACAAATGTATGCAATAATCGCTTGCACATTCCATCCATGAAAATAATAGTAATGTTTATTTGCCTTTGAGCCGTTGTAGAGATGTCCAATGAACACGTTGCCCTTGGTGAGCGCATAATCTTTGGATAGTTAGCATCAAGTTAGAGAAATAAAATCGCCTCGCTTCCACCACCCTCAAATATGATAGCTCAGAGAAGAACTTACAATCGCAGACCATTATTGCAACAACGCTAGCCATAAATATACCATAACCCGAAAGGAAAGTGGTAAAGACTGAAGCAGAAGCGAGAATCTTCCATGGACAGATGGCGAAAGCCAAGAATTCCACAACATATTGCCCTCGGGGAATTGTGAGGAATCGGGGAAACAGCATAGTACTATCCGCGCCGAACGGAATCATGTTGGCCGCGATATTTGTGCCGAGAATGGATACCATCCAGCAAAACGCCAACAGAAACACAGCAAAACGTGTGCTGCCGGACCAGTATTTATCCAAGATAGCACCGAGCAAATCCCAAGGGTTCCACAAATTCAAGCCCCAATTGTTGTTAACCGCAGCCGTAGCTAAAATTCCAAATGTGGCAGATAGCGTCACGGACAGAGGTTGGGTGAGGAGTTGTGACCATTGTGCACCAGATCTCGTCGCACTCCATCTTGCGATATCTGGCTGATTTGTGATCACTAGAAAATCAAAAAGTCAGCAAGCCTTCGTTGCGCAATGAGCATAGACGTCAAAGTGCCCCCTGGAGAAAGGGAAATTGGGTGGTGTATTAAAACAAGACGGGAAAGTTCAATGGACTCAGAGACTTACAAGTTGCAGTATTACCCATACCACTATTGATGCCGTGCATAATGAACCATCCATACGCAGCCCCTTGACCAAGTGTGCTCTCATATACCGATCCTACTCTACCCTTTGTGTTGACCATGCAGAAAATGAAAAGTCCAAATACGGCCGGCAAAACTACAATCGACTTGAACCAAAAGAATGCTCGTAATTGATATGGTCGGAAAGCGCAGAATGGAAAGTGGACCAGCCAAAAGAGAAAGAAGGCGAGCATATTGGCTGATGTGATACCAATCGATTCAGGAATATGATTCGGAATATCAGTAAAATTGTGTCCGAAAATGCATCGCAAGATATTGCTCATGAAGCTCGCACCGGAGAATACTATGGTTGTCGAAGTGTTAGCGAGAGATCGAAAGAGAGGAGATTGCATCCAAGACAAAACGAGGCTCCAATAGTCCAATCTTTGGTAGACGGCGTAGTGCGTTCCGTTGCGACAAGAAGGCTTGAGTTGGACCACTTACGTTGTACACCATACCAGATAATGGCCAGGGCAGCTCTAGCTCCCACGAAGTAGTATGATCCATACATTCCGAAAACACTCCTGGCTACGACAGGATAGCCGATATGATAGACTGAGGCGCATCGACTGTTAAAGTACATGGCTATTGAGCTGATCAATTGGGACACAAAGATGACAATGATAGCTTGCCACCAGTTAAGACCAATACCAACCATCGTCGAGCCCAGAGTCCAATTGCCGAAGGAGAGACCCAAGTAAAAGGTGACGAAATTCCACCAACGCCATGTCCGTTTCTCTGGAGGTGTTGGATCACTACAGGAATAAGTTTTTAGTCGCTGAATCGTTCACTATGTGCGAATCCAGCATGAAAAACTCTGTTGGACTTACAGATCTTCGTTGGACCAAGTCTTGTTGGATCTCGCATGGCTATGCTGATCCAGTGCAGTATCTTGCACAGTTACGAAATCCAAGAAAGCTTGACGACTCGTGAAGGCATTTTTGACCGCTCCAACCTTTTTTGCAGATTGAGCTTTCAGTGCGGCGACGTTCATGGCGGGGGACATCTCGGATAATTTTTTTCCAACTGCTGATAGCGAGCGAAAAAAGCTCAGATACGGGTATCAGTAGCGACAGCAGCGCAAAGTGAAAGAGTAAAATCTTTTCACTTCCAACAAATGTCGAGAGAAGATACCTATCATACTCCGACTTAATGTGCCCTTTTTTTGAGGGAGAGAGAAGAGGGAGGAAGCAAAAGGGGAAGAAGAGGCGGGAAGATGGAGAAGAAAAGCTTTCCAATTTTTGATGGAGAGAGGGAAAAGATAAAATCCACTTTCATGCTTGAGAGTCAGTCGCCTATGTGCGGTAGTACATATGTATTATGTACTATGTATGTACGGAGGATCTATCTAGCATCTACTCGTACTCGAGTAGCTAGTATCTAGTTAGTACAAGTACAGGAGTATGTATGATAGTATCTAGTATTCTAGTATCTACCCCAGCCCTGGCAGACTGCAGTCCAGTATTTACCCAGACTCTACCTAGTCCTACTGCGTCCATTTTGACTGGTTCTGGATTTGTTGGCGAACAAGTGGATAACCTGCTTTTGTTGCTCATCGAATGGACCGTCTGTTATCAACGGCCAAACTTTTCGGATGATGCTCTAAAATCGGTTAGTGAGTCGGTTGATAATCGGTTTATCGTCTCTATCAGGTATAACACGGCAGAAAACACAGGATAAGATCTTGCAAGTTACAACTTGCTTTCAAGCTTGGCCCCAATGATCCGTCTCCAGGATTTGCTTATCAGGTTGGTAGCTCGGACATGACCGAATTTGACACTGTAGATTGGAATCATTGGAATCATTGGAATCAATGACACGAACGCGTTCAGTTCTGATGCCCTTGTCTATCGCGTCGAGGCCACCAAGGGCTGGAGGTTTGGAGATATCGGGTATCGGATATCAGATATCAGATACTACCTACCTAGGTAGATAGATATCAGAATTTATCAGCACTCAACCCTCCTTGTCCTGTAATGCTATACTCACTAATAAAGTAATCTTACAACTCGGGAAGTTACTACTCACAAGTACCCCAACCCCCACATAAAGCTACCGGTATAAAAATATTTTACAAGCTAATGGATCGCCGAGTAATTTATTGCCACTGGTCTCCCTTCTCACGAGTCAAAGGACACATTTTTACTCTCTTGGACAGACAGAATGAATTAATTAATTAAACTCCCATCATCTTATCTAAAATGTTCAGAATATAAAGAGGCGTATACCTAACAGGAGTATATCCAATACTCGTATAAGCGTATAAATACCTATACGGAGTGGGGTAGGTAAGTGATGGTTGGAGAAATCTTCACGTGTCAGTACACTTCAAGTTCTTCAACGTAACCTGATTTTATCTTCATGGTTGGGATTTTATACCTTCTACCATCAGGTTACCCCGCCCATTCATATACAAAAATATCAATGGCTCCTTTCTACCATTCCCTATTCATTCCTCGAGTAGACTTGAAGAGAGGCTCTAGCTGCTATGAGGTTAAGTGACGCTTTAGACTTGCGACGGCGCTGCCACTAGTGACGAACCGCTCAGAACTTCAACGGTGATTGAATCATATCATAGTTACCGGGTTGACTTGAAGGGGTCAAAGAATTGGGTAGCTCACAGCACCTTGAGTAGAACATTTTGTATAAATGCCATCGATCCATTCTCTTCATTCTCTTCATTCTCTTCCTACAAGCATCTGGGAATTCTGACTTTTGGGTTTTTCTTTGCTCTTTTCGCTCATGTCATAATCACAAACCCTGAACAATACCTGATCTTCAAACATTCAAAATGCAGAACAAAAACACAGACACCAGCGCTGACTCCGAGGATGATTCCACAAAACGACCCGAGACAGAGCATGCCGCACTTCACTCTGAGGCTCCGAGTGCAGCAAGTTCCCTAGACTCTAATGGAAAAGACGCCGAAGTTGCCAGTAATCATGTTGGAAATGCCACTCAAGCTGGTGTACGAAACATCGAGGCCGTCTCGATGACCTGGACAACATGTTCCTTAGTAATAGCATACATTGGGTATTTTCGCCGAGACAATCAAGATTAGGCAGTGGGCTTTTACTAAAACAACTATCAGTATATTTCTCATCTCCTTCACCACCTCGCTCGAATCGCAGGTGGTCATGTCACTTTCTGTTTTTGCTACAAGCTCGTTCAACAACCACTCTTTAATTTCTACGGTTTTGGTGGTGCAAAGTGTTGTCATGGGTATGGAATCCTACAGTTGTCTAAATTTCTGGATTGGGTGTTGACAAACATAAATATAGCTGTCATTAAGACCCCCATGGCAAAAACCGCCGACGTATTTGGTCGACTCGAGGCCTTCTCTATTTCAATCTTCCTTGCCGTGCTCGGTGGACTTACAATGGCCATTTCCAGCAATGTTCAAACCTATGCTGCAGCTCAAATATTCTACGCAGCTGGTTCGACCGGTCTCCAAATCCTCCAGCAGATTTTCATTGCTGATACGACTGACCTCCTCAATCGTGCCTTGTGGTCCAGTTTACCGCAAATTCCATTTTTGATTACTGTATGGATCGGCGCGCCTATCGGAGACAAGATTTTGAAAACGACAACATGGAGAGGGGGTTATGGGATTTGGTGTATACTCCTACCAGCCGTATTTTTACCATTGGCATTGTCTCTGTTTCTTAACAATAGGAAAGCGAAGAAAGCCAACCTCACTGCCCCATCGCCCTTGAGAGGATTAGGCCCGATTAAAGTTGCAAAAACACTTTGGAATGATTTGGACATCGGCGGTATGATTTTGTTGAGTGCTGCATTTGCGCTCATCTTGATTCCACTCACCATCGCATCCAAGGCCTCAAATGGATGGGCCAGTCCAGCTATCATCGTAATGATAGTTCTTGGCGTGCTTTGTCTCTTCAGCTTTCCCGTATGGGAATCTATAAAACAGCTTTCACCACATCCACTCATTCCCCTCGGTCTCCTGAAATCTCGTTCATTTTGCGCAGGGTGTGGCATTGGATTCTTCTACTTCAGTAAGTTCATGCTGGTTTGTGTCTCATTCCTATGTTAACCTCTATTAGTGGCATTTTTCCTCTCGGTCCAACCATACTTCTACTCCTATCTTCTTGTCGTCCAAGACCTCTCCATACCCGCTGCCGGCCACGTAACACAGGTGTTTTCATTCACGGCGACCATCTCATCTGTGATCATCTCTTTCTTCATCAAGTACACCAAATACTATAAACCCTACATTACTGCCGGCTCACTCATTTATCTCATGGGAATTGGCCTCATGTATCATTACCGCCAGGAAAATTCATCTATCGCTCAGATCGTCGGCACACAAATTGCCGTCGGTATCGGCGGAGGAATGCTGAACGTCCCAGCTCAACTTGCTGTCCAAGCTTCTGTCCCTAGTCATCAAAACGTCGCTGTCGCGACAGCCGTCTACTTAACCTGTGTAGAAATAGGTGGTGCGGTTGGAAGTGCCATCGCTGGTGTCATTTGGGGCCATGATATCCCCAGGAAATTGGCGAAATATTCAACTACCATCAATAGCAGCGCCGTGTATAACAGCATCAACAACGCGCTCGCGTATCCTATGAGCAGTCCTGAAAGAATCGCAATCAACAGAGCCTATCAGGAAACTATGCATAAATTGCTCGTCGTGGCACTCTGTGTGAGTGCACCGATTGTGCTTTTGTCTTTGGTGATTAAGAATACTAAATTAGATGCTGGAGAGGACAAGGCCAAGGGAAGAGTTATTGGCGGTACTGTGGAGGAGAAACAAGAAACTCTGAATAATTAAAATTTAGGTGAATATGGAGTTAGGTTGCATAGATTGGGAGTAATATATGGGTATAATGTATAAATTATGATTAATGAAAGTAGTCTTGATTCAAAACCTGCCAACGGAGACAGAATTTGAAAATCGTAGCCTTGAGGTGAAAACATATGCTTTGTGGTTGAGCAATAGTGGCAGGGGTGTATACTGCACAAATTTTATAATGCTTGCTGCGTCTTCAACGTGTTCACAAGTTGATGTTCTTCCATTGAATATGTTTCGGCGATTCAGCATAGAAAGATACCCAGTAGTTAACTAAAATGGCAGAGATATATGAATCCTACTTTCTCATCCATATTTTCTCCAAGAATGACCAACATCAATTCATCAAAACCCACGCATTTTCGAGCCGAATCTTCTACTCAAAATACCAGCCAAGATGCCAAACGCCGTGCCACCAAGATGACCAGCATGACCAACTTGCGGCAGCCACCCATTCTGAAGCGCCAGAATACTATAAATAGCCTCTCCACCCAAGAATAGCCATCCTGGAATCCCTATCGGGATGAACATGATTTGCCACCTTAAGCTCGGAAACTTTACCGCTGTCAAAGCAAATAGTCCAAACAAGCTACCAGACGCACCACAGCCACGACTTATAGGCTCTGAGAAGCCGTTGCCGCGATGAAACTGAAGGCCATGTTTCCATATGTATAGAGAGGCAAATGAACAGGTGACGCCGGCACCAGCCCAGACAGCCACAAAGGTAAGGGGGTTTACGAGAGGGGCCAGGAATAGGAGGCCAAGCATATTCATGAAAAGATGGGGATAGGTTGTGTGCATGAAGCTGTTGGTGAGTAGAGTATGGATCCGTCCTTCGTCTATATTTTGCTGAGAAAGGATAAAGTTCTTTTCGAGATAGCTCGGCGTGAGTTTAGGAAACAGATCGGGAAGAGGAAACTCGACGAACGGGGAACGATTATAGCTAAGGGTTATGTATGTACATCCTACAGCGATGAGGACAGCAAGCGGGTAGCTGGAGCGTCCGCGAGACCTCGGGAGCGGGACTGGATCCATGTATTGAGAGTCATCTTGAGTGTGCTGCTTTTGTTGACGTTGATGTTTGTCCCTGGTGTGTTGTCCCCTCTGTGTTCGCTGGTTTGGCTCACCTGATCGGGAATCACGAAGTTTGGAACCGCGTGCTAGCGGGGTAGATGAGAAGAAAGGACGCGAGCCACTTGATGGAATGGCCCTCAACAGACGTGATTTAGTAACAAGAGGATTTGGATTAATGGAATCGAGATATGATGAATAGAATATCCGGGTGTTCATGCAGCCCCATGAATTTTGACTGGCCTGAAGGCGGTTGCAAATTAGCTTGATAACTTATGAAGGCACGCTGGAAAGGGCCCAACATACAAAAGTTTTTACAATTAGCCGTAAGGATCCTTTCCGCACATGGATGCCCAATAACCGTGATTTACCGAGAAAGACCATGATGGGAGCTATTGCCCGGAATTCTCAAATTGTGAATTAGGATAGTACCGTTACAATAAAAGGGCTAAGAGACGTCAAACCGATGTTCGAATGTTCATGCCGGCGAAGCGACATGATTGGTCGACATGTTGGGCAGGTAAATCACGTGGTAACACATGCTTACTAAGCTCTCTCGCAGCATTTCACGTCCACGAACAAGTTCTTTGCCGGCCTTTATACAACTAAAAGATATTAGTATTTAACCTCTTGGATGGATAGCCCGTTGAGCCAGAAAGTAAAAAGCTGCAAAATGCTATATACGGACAACAAGGTAGCAAATTACGGGAGGGATAGTCTAGATTGGAATTACAAGTACTCCATGCTAGATGCGGGGATATCACGCAGAATTCTCATGTCTTACAACACTGGCATTTCAGCTAAAGTCTGACTGTGCTTATATGTGGCAAAATGGTAAGTTGATGACTTGCATGTATTGGCGTTGGGATATAGGCGGGGTTTGCGCGACCTTTAGGAAAATACGCCTCATATGTTGCGGAGGAGGCGGAGATTGTCAAGGAAGTCCGTCACTTAGATTTCAGTCTTCCAGGGCTGTTCTCTAACCCCAGTCCTCGATAGTCCAAAGAATGGGATGAGGATAACAGATACTATTGCCGCACGACGATCATTGCTGTTAATCACTGCGGAAAAATGTTTTGAGTGCCGAGCTTTCGCTAATGGATTCAGGGAAATATTGAGGGGAAATATTGAGGGGAAATATTGAGCCTCAAATGGTATTATTCCTTATCACTTATCAGACTTCAGATGACTGCGTCTGCACGAATTCAGATGCTCAACTCTAGCCACCATATAAAGTCTTGGCTTGCCTTACCAAGAGTGTTGAAGCGGGAGTATATCCGTCCAAAGGCTCTTATCTCGAGCCGACATCGACTTGAGAATTTTGAAGCCACCGGTCCTTTGCATGGCGCCGGGCAAGAGAAAGAATGAGTAGGTATAAAGTATTACTTGTGCGCAATAGCACTTCTACAGACTTTTGTAAGCATTCAGACTGTTCTGCTCTTTAGGATGAACTTCCTTCTCGTTGGATTTCTCTCAACCTTTTTCGTCCTTCAACCATATTTCAATGCTGTCCAAGCAGATTCCTATCCATCGTATCCTTTCGATGCAGTAGATAAATTAGCGACAAAAGGTCTCGCAAAGCTTGCGGCATATCAAGCCATGCATGATCCGAATAACACTTGCACGGTTAAAACGGCTATAAAACGCCGTGAATGGTAAGGTTTGAGTGACTTCCTGTGTAGCTGAATCTCTAAACTTTTTGCAGGAGTGACCTTTCGGGAGCGCATCGAATCGCGTATATAAATGCTGTTCTTTGCCTGCAGTCTAAAGAATCTATCACGCCTCCTGAGCTCGTTCCAGGTGCTCGAAGTCGGTATGATGATTTTGTTGCCACGCATATGAATTAGACTTATATCATCCATGGTACAGTAGGTGCAAGCTAGAGCTGAAGTTGTTGTGATCTCATCTAATGATACAGGGAAATTTCTTGGGCTGGCATAGGTATTATATCTATGCATATGAAAAAGCACTTCGTGAAGAATGCGGCTATGAAGGATATCAGCCCGTGAGTCTTCAAGTCATTCATTTCCAGGATTCATCCGCACACTCTGCTACACATTGCGAGCCTCCAATTCTCATGTGTTTTATTTTTCCGCTTCCTCACTACCACACCACTAACCAACCTCAGTATTGTAACTGGGGAAGATATGCTGACGATCCAATACACTCCCCACTGTTCGATGGAAGTCCAACTAGCATGAGTGGCAATGGCTTGTACTACAACCATACTGGTGTTTCTATTGCCGGTGCGCCGCCTCCATTCGACATTATTCCACCTGGCGTTGGTGGAGGATGTGTAACCACAGGACCATTCAAAAAGTACAATTCTCGTTTCATTCTCCTGTCTTAGAGCGTCATCAATTTACTAAATTGTATTTTAGTATGACTGTTCATCTTGGTCCACTTTCTGCGACAATCTCAGGCACACCAGCGAACCCACAAGCCGACGGGTTCGGTTACAATCCACGATGTCTACGCCGCGACGTGAACGTTCACAGCGCTGCCGTTACGAAAGCCAACTATACCCACGACCTCATAACGAATCCTTCAAATGCAGATATATATTGGTTTCAGACTGCCATGCAAGGCTTGTTCAGTATAGGGCAGTGGGGTGTTCATACAGGTGGTCATTTTACCATAGAGGGCGACCCAGGCGGGGTAAGTGAATCTCTCTTTGAGAACAGGGCCTTCTCCTCAGAATCAAAAGTGTTAATCAGTGTGCGCAGGACTTTTTCGCCTCTGCAGGTGACCCAGCTTTCTTTCTTCACCACGGCATGATAGACAGGGTTTGGTGGATATGGCAAATGCGGGATTTGTTAAAGAGACAGAATGCTGTTTCAGGAACAATTACTTTGAATAATGTTCCTCCTAGCAGAAACACTACGCTGGAAGATCTCCAAGATATTGGATATAATGCAGGTCCTGTGCCGTTGAAAGATTTGATGAGTACACTGGGGGGGCTGGATGGAGAGATGTGCTACATCTATGTATAATTCGAGATGAGGGGTTATTGAAATAAAGCTTAATATTAAGGATGAATTTTGAGTGACCAAATCATATCAAAATATTAATAATCTTCCAAACAATGAAAGCCCAGATCTGATGTTAATAAAAGTTTAAGAAGGTTTTGACCGATCTCTCTTCCACGGCGAAGACGGCAAGAGGGCAAGGCAAGTAAGTTCGTTTGGCCGAGTACCTGGATTGATCATATTGATCATTCTGTACAACGAAGTGTTGTTGAACTTGTGACTGAGACATTCAGGGGCACATTGTAGGCACATGCACTTATTGTTACAGGGGCTTACCAGGGATAATCTTATCACATGCCACCCTTAAGGACCCTAAAAGCTTATCAGTCCCTTAGTTTCACAGCTTTACGTAGCTCACCTGGGCTGGCTTCTTCTTATCTGAGCTGGCGGAGGCCTCAAAGGAATCGCCAACATAGTAGGTTAGATCTTACCACTTATTACTCTCTGTCTTTCTTTCTCTCTCTCGCTCCGATGACAAGAAGTTACAGATATATAAAAACACTCACTTCATAGCTTGTTTTGCGTTCCTATCCTCTTCAACTTATTATAGATTGCTATCAGATAGATAGATAGATAGATCCATCCATCCATCAGTCTTTCTCTCAAATCAACATAGAGTCAAGGCATCATCATGTCAACCAACACAACCTCATCCGTCTCATCTATTCGCAGATTCGTCTCCTTCGCGGGCGGTCTCTTATCACAGATACCAATAATCAACAATCCATCATCCTCCTCGTCGACTGGCACAACCCCTAGACCCTATATACCCTTTGGTAATGCACCAGCGTGTCCGGCAAACTCTCCTCTCTCCTGCCACAACAGCACTTCCGCACCGGATTCCTGCTGTTTCATTTACCCCGGTGGTCAGCTTCTCCAGACGCAATTCTGGGACTACAGTCCTGCAATAGGCCCTGTTGATAGTTGGACTCTCCATGGTCTATGGTTTGTTCATCTGTCATTAGTTCTCATATGATGTAAAGCTTACCAGATATCGCAGGCCGGATCTTTGCGATGGCTCTTATCCGACTTATTGTCATGAAACACCCCGATACTACAACATAACCTCTGTCCTGACCGCCGCGTCCCAAACCGATCTGCTCGCATACATGAATGAATATTGGCTTCCTAACCGGGGATCCGCCGAAATATTTTGGCAACATGAGATGAACAAACACGGAACATGTGTAAATACTCTTGCACCATCGTGCTATGGCGACAAATACGAAGCCGGCGATGAAGTTATCGATTTCTTCACTAGAGCTGTGGGGCTATTTAAAGAACTCGATACCTATAAAGCGCTTGAGAAAGCAGGGATTGTGCCAAGTTACACGGCTACTTATACTGAGAGCCAGATTCAAGCTGCATTGACTGCGGTTACTGGAAGTGAGGTTGTGTTGGGTTGCTCATATGGGAGACTGAACCAAGCCTGGTATAGTTTCAATGTCAAAGGGAGTTTACAATTAGGAGAATTTGTTGCTACCGCTCCAGCTGGGAAAGGCGGGAGAGGTACTTGCCCTAGAAGAGGCATTAAATATTTACCCAAGAAGGGTTATTGAGCCTGTTTATATATCTCTGATGCATTGAGTGTCCCATCAGAGTAGGACGCGCGTCAGACTCGATCAGATCGGGGTTTTATACTTGTTTTTGCTTCTCAGAGGGAGCATGGTATTGCATTGCATAGGATAAGGTTGATATGCCGGTTGGATCTTTAGACGCACAATAATGAAATACCATATGGAAATCATTGCATTGGAAACTTCCTTTGGTATCTAAATGTTTACCACGGGACACACGTAATCATGCACAACCCAGCAAGAGACAACATAAGAGGTCGTCATACATGCATAAGCTCTACAATTGTGCAACTTATCACTCATCCCCGACGATGCTTTAGTACATGAAGAGAGTGGAATTAATAATATTCTCCTCTGTTCCTGCCATTTTAGAGCTCTAAGATGTATCGTCATTTTATCATTTCGAACTTTACATCCTTGAGAATGGACCGGCATAACACAAAGCTGTCTTGTTCCCTGCAGAGTATCTACATGGGCCGCACCGATGTTAGACTTTACTCCCATCTAAGCGCAAGAAGATTAGATATCACATCAAATGTGTTTAATTGAAGTTATCACCACCTTTGGGGGTTGTCTTATCCTGCGAACACCATTTTCCTAGTGGATAGAGAAGATGAGTACAACAGAACCTCTTTATAAGGATCCTCTTTATAAGGATATATTGTTTATAAGGATAGTTTTTTCGATCTCTTTTTTTTTTCAAAACAAAAAAGATTTATATTCTTAAAATTCTTTTATAAAAATATTTTTAAGAATATAAGGTTTTAAAATTTTGTATATTCTTAATGAATCAATAATATCATTTCATTTTGAAGATCAGATAATGAAAATTCTTGGAATTCTTGAAATTTTCTTTGAGTTGCTTATATAATACAATTGATGGAAAGTGAAAAATAGTATAATTAAAAACAAATCCTTTTGAAATACAAAGAGGTGATGACAAGAATGAATTTAAGGATCTTTTAAAAAATATAGTATATATAAAAGAGTTGAAGAATTAAATATTATTAAACAATATTCAATTGAAAGCTTTTTTCCTTCTAAACTATCAAAATATTGAAAACCCTTATTAAAAGAATACTTCTAAATATCCTTAGTTTTGGTATTAAAAATGTATTCTTATAAAGAGGTTCTACTGTAATCTGTTATCACATTCTTATTTATTTGGTTCCTATATTCATTGCTTCGAGGGCTTTTATATAATGCAATAGATTTTTATATACAATGAGGGAATAAAGATCGGATACAAGGGATTGTACACCTACTTTCATAACGTGTTTGTGACGCTAATTGCCTTTAACTGTTGGTAAACCAGGGTTCAATTATTCCTTAGAATCTACAATTGAGCAATTGAAAGATCGAGTTTAGGAAGAGTTATATATATGCTAATTACAAGCATGTGAATCGGTTTCGAGCGTTAGTCACTTAGGGTCGCTCAAGGTAATCGTATTACATAAATCTTCGAACCGTGACAGTGTTTCCAAAAAAAAAAAAACGTGATTTTTTGCTTTATCAACAAAAACATTTATTTTTCAAAATTAAGATCTTTTGAAAATAATATAAAATTAATTGAAATTTTTTTATAATATAAATTGATCTATTTATTATTATTTGATATAAATTTTATTCAAATTGAATATCATTTGATTGAATTATTGTAAAATGAATTTTTAAATTTCTTGATTTTGAAGATGTTTTGTCGTTAAAGCATATTTTTTTCGGAAACACGTTATGAAAGTGGATGTAAAATAAAACCAATCACTGTCGCTTTACTTTCCTATGGAATTATGTGGCTTCTTTAGTTCAGTCCATTTGCTAAACTCCGGGACAAAATTGAGCTGCTATTTCTACGTTATTCAGAATTCATCGTCAAATTGTATTGGGACGACAATGTACTTTCAAAATTATGGAATTGCATGAGGAATGTGGTTAATATTTCTCCTTATTTGTCTCATACACATTATTGACCTTCAAGTTGAATCAACAATCCCGTGTCAATGTCTGAGAGCTGTTTATCAATGATCATGATGACAGCATGTCTGTCGCCAGTGAAACAAAACATGATAGAAATCCTTGCTACTCCAAATAACTTGGTCACTCGGAGTCAATGATCAGTATTATTTCTCATGATCATTACCATCTTCGTCGAGCAGTCATGAAGCCGATATTGTTCGAGCCGGTGTTTCCGTCCAGTGAGCATGATACAGAAACATGTAGATTCACTTGTCCTGCGTCTTCGTTTATGTGACAATATCCAGAAGTCGCAGAATCTCGCATATGCCTTTCATGTTAAGTTAATGATATATTAGAATAAATATACTTTGGGGGGAAAATGCAGTTGTATTGAGAGCTCCGAGGATTTCCATACTGATCTTCATGACACACTTCGGGATATTGGCGAAATATGGAATCCACCGAGGAATGGAAATTGGATGGTTGTTATTGCTCGATATTTGATGGTTTTACATGAGATCTTAGGGAGTTAGGGCTCAGATAAGTACCGTAATAATCGACGAAAACTCCCAGTCATGGGCGCTCCTCTCATCTAACAACCTTCCACTAGATGCTCTCCAGCATGCTTTCCCATGATGAGATCTGCGGCTCGTTTCCGGCAAGAAGGGTAAATAGTCATTTGAGCGGGTACATAGACGACAGCTTGGAAGTTATTCATTATTACTGTTCTCGCTAACCCTGAGATTATCAAAGCTTCTGGCAGAAATTGTGGGAGAGCGGATTGAAGGAATTGGAAAGTTACTCTATTTGACAGCTCAGCTGTGATTCCATCTACTGATCAGGTTTTGAAATCTAATGGGTCGGAGTTCCCGCCGGTCTATGTTTTGTTCTCAACTTTACTTTCTTGATTCTCCTTCCACTTTTCCGCCAATCCATCAATGGAGCAACCATCCTAACAATCCCACAGACTCCTGTACGCACATCGTCCTTTATCCGATATGTCGATCCGCGTATCTTCTTTCCTCCTGCTGCCTTCTCATTAACCCGCTTCTTCAAGAAACCATCCCCAGCCAAATACTCCACAAGTTTGATCGTGAGTTTTAGTGAATGTTCGGGAGTGAATTTAGCATAGACGGAATTTTATTTGTGTGTTGGAGGACTTATTAAGGGATTAGACTTGATGCAAATTATACGAATCATGGTGACTTGGGGTATACCATTGATTACTTTGCATGGCTGATTGGTAGCAGAAAAGTCAGGGTCTTGCGTCGTTGGCTGGGAGAATGGAGGGTAGCTAACGAGATGTGCAAGATAAGAATGTGGTCAGAGGTATATATATTCACGAAAATTTACACCATGTTTAGAAACAGAATTACACCAAACTCGATGAAACAGGACTAAGGAGGGCCTCATCCGTATACGAATTGAATAATGGAGTCGTACAACTGGTGAACCAACATAGCCACCTGGACTCTATTTTTAAATCTGATTCATATTTCACAACTTCTGAATGATAGTCCCTAGTGTATTTTTAAATCTTATTTTCCAGAGAAAACTATAAATGGGGGAATTATATTGATTCAACCAAACAGTCTCAATAGTTCGGAGTTCAATCCGATAATGACAAATCTCAAATTTTGCCAAAACACCTAAAACGTTGAAACATAGATCTTTCCTGATTTAGTCTGTTCATTATCCTAGATTTAAGGAAAGAATGCCTCGCTGCTTGACAAATGAATGACTACCAAGGCGAAAAAAATGAGAATTGTATTCGAAGATAGAATCAGGCAGAATGACTCCACGAGAAGAAGGAGAAGCCGTGAAGAGAAGGGAGCATAATGTTTTGAACTCGGACTGTACTTCCATCCCGGATGCACTTTCTATAATACCTTTAGAAGAGAGATGGGTGTATCAACTATTATCAATGGCATCTCGATGACATTGATCCTATTTATTCATATTAAAGCTGGCAGAAATATGGCAGGAGGTTTATTTACACTTTTAGATTCCCAAATACAAGATCGACCTGATCTTACTATAAACTATCTAGATCTGAGGTCGATATGAATGAAAAAAAAAGAATGAAATGATTGTTGTCTACATTAGTCTTCAAACAGACAAAAAGGAGAAGACAAATAGATGAAATGTTTGAAGCAAAAAGAAAAGGCTCCGTGCAAAACGCTAACAAAATGTACTGTTGGTACGAGAAGGATACGGAAGACGTAGCACCCACGGATTGCGTAGGTCCTGTATGTCTAATTGTATTCTGTCTAAAGAGCTAGCTACATATTGAAAGTAGTAAGTCTTATATAGACTTACTGAAAGAGCTAGTCTCTTTCGCATTCGCTTAGGGCTTTATTACAGTAGCTATATTACAGTGGTAATTGAATTGAAGTCATTCACTTCGTTCACACATGTACACATCCCCGACCATCTATGCAATAAATGTACTTAATTTCACTAACCCTCCTTGCCCACAATATCTATTTGACTGAACTCTTCGTCGAACTTCAAACATTTAAACATTTAAAACAAAAAAGAGGCAAGAACCGCAAAAGAGTATTCCGAATCCGGGAATCGAACCCGGGGCTACTCGGTTCATTGATCTGATGCTAGAAACAGGAGATTATTGAAAGCGAGTTATGTTAACCCCTACACTAATTCGGAGTGCTTGTTGATGGATAGAGCAACATTATTAAATAATATATAGGTAGAAAAGTAGATAAGAAAAATACAAGAGGTGGAGAGCCTGCAATGAAAAAAATGGATAGCATGAAGAGAAGAGATTTAAAGGTGGATACGGCCTAAAACGATCCAAGGGGGGCGAATTGTGAAGCGAGGTGGGGTCTTATGTTGTTTTGTTACATTGAATTACATTTAATTTTCCGACAACATTTGCAAAGCCTTCTTTGTGTGTGAGAATAATAATACACCATCTATCTCTCCTAGTCGAACATTTCCAGTAAACTCACATGAAATCTCCTCGAAGAAGCAGTCTCCTCGCCAAGCAGACAGTGGAGCATGAGAAATTCGCCTGGGTGGAATGGGTGGAGAAGAGAGATAGACCCCACAGAAGCTTTATAAAATAAAACTTCGGAAAGTAAAAGTTGATATGTATGTAACACATGTGAGAAATGTTCCATGCATGAGGCAAAAGGAAATGGAAAAGAAGAGCAGAGGTTCAAACTTCAAGGTTCAGGAACTGGAAGAGGGGATTCTCTTTGGTCGAGGCTTAAATGAGGACTCATCCAAAATTTTGAATAATGGAGAGATTTGTTTACAGCAATTACAAACTATCTCACATGTAGCACGCCTACATACGTTGGGATTACATGCAACAACAAATATTTTGACCGACTCCTACAGAAAGTTCCTTCCCATTCCTTATTTATTACCTGTTGCACACGAGCTCATCCTTTCTTCTTTATAAAAAGCTGATCAAAAGCCATCAAAAACTAAAACACAACTGGTTGTCAATGATTTACACACAAGGCAGGATAACGTGGTTTAACACCGAGTGCACCATATCACCGAGTGCACCACTTTTACCTCAATTTGCACTTTCCAACTTCAACACGCGATTTATCAATCATTTATTATGCAATCAAATAGAAAAGAAGCTCAAATACTCTTAGCTATCGAAGCTATTCAAAAAGATAAAAAACTAAGCATTCGAAAGGCTGCCAAGCTATATAATATAACGCATACAACACTTCTCCGCAGAATGAATGGTTTAGCCCCTCGTACAGAAATTCGAGCAAATAGTCATAAAATGACCGATTTAGAAGAGGAGGTGCTTATTCAGTATATAATTGATATGGATGAGAGAGGGTTTGCACCTAAATTAAGTGGTGTAGAAGATATGGCGAATTATATTCTTGAATCGCGGAGGGCGAAGAAGGTTGGAAAGCTCTGGGCTCATCGATTCGTAAAGCGTCATACGAAATTAAAGACGCGTTTTAGTCGTGTCTATGACTTTCAAAGAGCTCTTTGCGAAGATCCCAAGCTTATTGAAGAGTGGTTTCGATTGGTATCGAATATGCGGGTGAAATATGGTATTGTCGATTCCGATTTCTACAACTTCGATGAAACCGGCTTCATGATGGGTATAATATGCCCTGGAATGGTTGTAACTAGTGCTGAACGAAATGGCAGAAGCAAGGCAATACAACCAGGCAATCGAGAATGGGCTACGGCAATTATATGTGGCAATGGAGAGGGTGAAACTATACCTCCATTTTTGGTAGTTCAAGGACAAGTTCATCTTTCCAATTGGTATACCGAAACCGATTTTCCTGCGGATTGGGCCATTAAACCTACTTCCAATGGATGGACGAATAATGAGACAGGGTTAGAATGGTTAAAGCATTTCGATAAACATACTATTCGTCAAAGGAAGGGCAAATATCGAATGCTAGTATTGGATGGGCACGAAAGCCACGAATCAATACCTTTTCAATCATATTGCAAATCAAATGATATTATATGCCTCAAATTACCACCACATTCAAGTCATTTAACTCAACCACTTGATGTTGGATGTTTTG
This sequence comes from Sclerotinia minor, assembly GCA_025389075.1. Taxonomy (NCBI): domain Eukaryota; kingdom Fungi; phylum Ascomycota; class Leotiomycetes; order Helotiales; family Sclerotiniaceae; genus Sclerotinia; species Sclerotinia minor. The sequence goes on along the minus strand of QRFH01000011.1, from coordinate 1,272,705 downwards.
GTGTACTTAAACGTTCATATAGTTCTCAAATTGAGGAGTTTATCAAGGCACATATCAATCATATCACTAAAGTTGAATTCTTTATAGCTTTCAAAGCTGCATATCAACAATCAATCACCTCTCAGAATATGAAAGCTGGCTTTCGAGGAACAGGTCTAATACCATTTGACCCTCAAGCTATACTCTCAAAATTAGATATTCGAATTCATACGCCTACTCCCCCCCTTTTCGATTTAAACCTTTGGATCTCTCAAACTCCTCACAATCCAACTGAAGCTCTTTCTCAATCAACTTTAGTGAAATCTCGAATGGCTCGTCATCAATCAAGCTCCCCTACACCTATATTCGAAACTGTACTAGCTTTAGCTAAAGGTACAGAGAGATTGGCACATGAAAATACACTTTTAAGTGCAGAAAACCGTACACTTCGGAAGGCAAATGAGGCATTAAGCAAACGTCGACGCGCGAAAAAGACTCAATTACGTCAAGGAGGAGTACTTACTGGACAAGAAGCTGCAGATATATTATCTCAACAAGAGGTTGATATTCAGATTCAACGCGACGAGCGTCAAAATGGGGGAAATTCTAATGGGGAATCATCTACTAGTCGATGCTGTAGTAAGTGTGGAAAGACTGGTCATAATTCAAGAACTTGTCAAAATAGTATAATAGATCCTAGATTATTAGATTCTTAATAGTTTTAATTGATTGATTTAATGATTGTTGAATGATATGAGTTAGAAAGTGCAAATTGAGGTAAAAGTGGTGCACTCGGTGATATGGTGCACTCGGTGTTAAACCACGTTATCTATTCTCTTAGATAGTATAAATATTTCTTTCTCATTCAAAGCTCATCAGAACCTCAAAAGGTCAAAAATGCGTTCGCCGGGAATCGAACCCGGGGCCCATCGAGATCGTTCAGCTATCTACTGATGAAGACAGATTGATGGCAACGATGGATTTTACCACTAAACCACAAACGCTTGTAGCTAGATACATGACTAGTTATTGATGGAGGGTCTGTCAAAGTTTTGCTACATATCCCAAGTAAATTGCATTTATCAAGAGGTTGAAGTTTTCATGAAAATGTGGGTTGAAAATATGTACGAAGAATTAGATTGGATCGGGAGTTGGGAGAAGAATTCTCGAAAAAGCGGAGGTGGTGGGGAACCCTTGGGACTTAGCTAAACATATCTTATCTTATCCGACTCAATCATGAACAAAGCTGATGCTGAATAAATACCTTTGTATACTTTTGTTACGATGGTAACAACTGACTAATTAGAAGAGCTTGGGCCTTGTGCAAAAGCGATCAGATTTCATTAAATTAGTATGTGATTTAGGCCACCTTATGATCGTAGGCGCACGCGCAAGCAGAAAGCACGTGATCAAGGATTCCCACCGAGCTGAGGAATCCCACCTCGATGGGACGATAGGGAGCGATGGGATAGGGAGTACGAAGATCTATATAGCTAGGAAGGATTCCCTTATTGTAGAGCTTCGTGCTCAAGATCAATCATTTAGTATACCATACTATTAGTTACGAATTGCATCATATTATTGTCATTACTTAAGTCCCTGCTTGACGCCTAGTTATAAACCTACCTCGAGAGCCTAGAGCACTTCCACGTGATCTAGACGGCAAACCTCGTAACACTAAGGTATTTTAAAGAGTATAATATATATAAAAGAATTGAAAAATTAAATACTACTAAACAATATTCAATTGAAAGCTTTTTTCCTTTTAAATCATAAAATATTGAAAACCCTTTTTAAAAGGATACCTTCAAATATCCTTAATTTTGATGATAAAAAAAAGTATCCTTATAAAGAGGTTCTACTGTATATCTATCGAAGGACGGAGTATCTTAAGTTGCATCTAAATTCCCGCCCCATCTCCTTCATGACTCGCCTAACACAACACAAACACAATGCTTAGTGCGGGTTAGCAAACTGTGGTAACCTTAGCTACTGGGGAATTAGTTGATTATAGTATTCAACACTTCCCCGATTCAGAACCCAAGACTTTTAGACTACGAGTACAGTACGTCCCATACAATTAGAAACCCCAGCTCTTTAAAACCACATCCACACTAGGTTACCCATCCACAAAATATATACTCTCCATCAACATGTATGATATGTTATATTAAGCCGCAACATCCCCATCAATACTATAACCCAGGGGCTGTAACTCAGTGGTAGAGTGCCTCGTTTGCATGTTCAAAGATTCTGTCAGAATTTCTTGATAATCATCGATGAAGTCCAGGGTTCGACTCCCTGCCGCTCCAATATCATTTTGCATTTCTATCCAGCTTTTTTTTTCTACTCTGAGTGAGAATTAGGTAGTTGGTGAAAATGAAGTTTTGGATGGTGGGTGGACGTGACCATTGATCGTCTAATTGTTTTGGTTTTTGTGTCTGTGGATACAGATGCTGTTTTCATGACTGGGAGGGAATATATATATATATATATTCCTGCTGGTTAGTTATATTTTATTTTTGCTCATTTCATCCAATCTACTCCATTTATTTGTATCTTTGGAGTTCAGTTCAGACATATATTAATTGTACTGACGGAAAACCAAAAATCCCCAGCATGCATATAAACCCCACATCACGATCCCCAGCCCGTTCAAAGTCCCCTCTATTACAACATACATACATCCTCACCACATTTCACTTTTTTTTGAACTATGTTGGATGTATTCATCTTTTTGTACCCCCCATGGCACGTCCATATCGCTTTGGACGGGGAGAAAGATGATTTTTTTCTGAAGTGAAAGTTCATGCCTCTCAAGTAAATTTATAACTTTGAATCCGTACCACTGTAGCAGATTTGGTTGATTTAATTCAGATAGTAACCTCAAATCCGGATAATGAAGCAATTTACATACTATATTAGAGAGTTACCGAAGCCATATTTCCTCTTTAGAAGAGGTCGTTGAAAGAAAGGCGCTCTCTTAATCCCTTCTCCTCCCGCTGCCAGGGTATCCAATAAAAGCTAGAGTGTTCCAAGTGATTAAGTTAGTGCACTCATAGTTTTCACGAACTTCAACTCCTCGAATGAAATTAATACTTGAAATCATTGCAATGTTTGGATTTCACCTCGAAGTTTTTAAACAGACTCAGAAATCAAAGGCTTCCTTCCCATCATTGTGCTGAAATCCGAACTGTTGGACTGCCTTTCCTCCTTCCCTGTCCTGGAGTTGACAGAATTTATTTATACCATGATCTCAGCCTCTCCAAAAATGTGTATCTCTTAATCTATCCGTTCCTACATACGGCGTATTGTAGACATGATCCTTAGATATCGCGGCCCTGTAATCAAATTCAAAGAGTTGGGTTTGACCGCGGGACAGAAGTAGTCCAAGAGACTTTATATTCCTCAAACGCCATTCCATGCAAAACAGTGACACATTGATTTTCAACTATTTTCAAATGGCCTCAAAACAACACATAGAATATCCCTCCAAAAACCATCCAGTACGCTACCTGCACCATCAAAAAAATTCAATCAAAAGAAAAATATGATTATGACCAGACTGGGGCACGATCCCAGGACCTTGTCCGTATTTAACAGGTGTTAATTGTTAAGGACACGTGATAACCAACTACACCATCCGGCCTGCTTTTTGTTGCATCAGTGGCCAATTAAATATATATTGGCTGTCAGAGGTGGAGTAAAGGTGGTGGGGATCGAAGGTGGAGCGGTGCCATAGAAGCAGAACAGGTGCTGGGCAAGAGACAGATAGCAAAATATTTCTGAATTTATTAGGCTCAGGATGTCTTGTAAATGCTCATCCACATTTGAAATGTTTGAAGCTATCCTTGATGATGCCACCCTAGTAATGCGCATTGAGCGAGATATCAGCCTCAACTATTGGTCACATATATGAGCAGCTGGATTTGATAGCATTGGAGTGGAAAAGGCAAAGCTTCAACCATCATCGCGGTACTAGATGTTGCTTCTTGGCCTGCTCTCGAGATTCCCCTCCCCAAACCAAAAAGATAGAAACAAAAATAAAAGACAAGCAAGAACATACAACAGTAGGGATTCGCTGGTGGTCACCCACCCAACTACTAATCTACCGATCTGAGGCTTGTGTATGGCAGAGCGGACGGGATGCCCAATTCCCCTCAGTCTATGGTCGTATGTGGTAGAGGGAAAGAAATTGAGAGATATATTGGGTTACAATTGATGTGGCCTGCTAATCAATATGGATATGTCTCAACCTCGCCAATGCCACGTCGTCTAACCTTTACACTACGATCCTCTTTCAGCGGTAAAGATTGAAAAAGGGATTAAATTTAGTAACTGGAGATGCGGGAATAGTTGCTTGAATCCTAAACATGCGCTTGAGTGACCACTCGGTTGATAGATGAAGCAACTTCAAGTACTAGGTAGGTATACCTAGAGAAAATTATCAACCTTCAATTTTTACTAAGCTTCAAATGGATCAATTGACCCCATAATTTGGACATTTTTCAATATTGGAAGCAGAAAGGTTCGTTGCCTATCATTGAAAGATATGGAAATTAAGGAGTACCCAAATCAAAGACATTCCCCATCGATCGTGGCCTAGAGGGCATCAAGGTACCACCGACGCCTAAGCTGAACTTCCAACTTTCCAAGAAACGAGTTGTTGTCCCACAAACGTGTAAGCTCAACATGCATGAAGTTACATCCATTGGCAAAGAGTCAATTGGTATGTTGAACATCAAACGGGGTTATTGCCATGCTCGCTTGAGTATTGACTGCAGCTATACGTAAATATACGATCGGGTACAACATCTTAGATGTTCATCTGACGATGACAATATGGCTGATGTAGGATTCGATAGGGCAAGTGGAAGGTACAATGAAGAGGCTGATATAGAATCGGGTGTGAAGGGTCGTCGCCCCTAAGTTTCCGAATATAGACAGGTCGGCGGATCATTGAAAGTACTGATTTCTTGTTTCTTGGTGAATGGCTTGTGAAGAATGGTAAAACTGGTAAAGCCGAGGCATCCGTCAAAAAGGGGAGAATTGCAATCGGCCAAAGTCCCAAAGAGTTCGGACGAGGATGTCAAATATAATGAATGTGTAATATCGCTCTTTCAAGATAATTGATGAAATAATGAGAAATATCTCTCGGATACCATTTGATCGTTGACCTCGGCGCAGAAGTATCATCCTAAGTCTCGTGGCTCTTGAATTACGGCAAAACAATGACTATTTGCCATCCTACGCCAGTCCTTTCGCCACGTAGACAAGATGAATTGACGGGTGGCTCCATAACATGTATGTAGTTTTGATAAGAAAGGAAGGTAAAATAGACCGTGAAGAAATTTTGGTCGGTAGGATGTTACTTCGTGCAGAGTAGAAATGAAGATGTTAACCGGGCGAGAAGGTCCCTAGCATTTTTTGGCCTTGACCTCCTTTGGACTAATGCATGGGCTACTTAGTAAATATGTACTTTGAAGGTTAAATTCGTTAAGTATATCTTGATGTTGGAATCTGACCACTTCCCCCCCTTCACCCCCTACCAAATTCTCTCAAGGCAAAGAGAACACGCAGAGGGCAACATCAAAGGTAGAAGAAATTCGAGCTCAGCAACCCACGGCTGTTGCAGGTAACTAAGTGATCCTCCCATACAAAAGCTACCCAGTAGTAATAGAACCCACCTTCAAAATGGGCATGAAAGTTTTAAACTTTCCACTTTCGTCACGATACTCCCAAGAAGTCGGTCACATAATTAATTATGTGTGAATGGACTCCTCCGCCAAAAATTCAGATAAAGTTAGCCGGGTAACCGTAAAGATAGACTGATAGATATATATAGATAGATCGATAGGTAAATAGATAACTGTACTAGAATTGGTCGAGGTAAAGGAGACATTGAAGACCACTTCTCCTACGTATAACCGCTTACGGTATCTCTGGAAAAAGTCCCCTCATCATTTTGATTTTTGATTCCTGAGGAATTTATATACGAGCACTCGTACTTACTAGACCCATTAATGCTGGTTGTTGTCTATGAATATCTTCCATCTTCCTGGTCTAGAACCATTGACGCGCAATAATTGTCTAGACCAAGAGGAATTACCCATATATCTGTTGGATGTATGGCATTGTATGGATCAGATCCTTTACCACTTGGTTGATGAATTCCAATAATACAGAACAACTTCCAAGTTATTTTCAATGGACGATATTATCGGAAAGTTATCAGGAAGTAGTTATCTTGTGATTAATCAGGTCTCCGCCGATAATAAGTAATATGAGATTAGTGATTAGGTAGTTATTATTATATTATATTATATGATACCAAAGATAATTAGATCCTAATCCTAGATAGATGGATTTTTATACATATGATATAAGGGTGCTCCGTCTGTAGGATCACTCAATCGACTTGATAGAACTCTTTGTATATATATATATTAACACAAGATACAAAAGTTCTCAATTGATAATCTGTCCTATTTGAAAGTACTTGTGAGTACCTACCTACCAACCTACCTACACTCAATTGATAATTTCCATTTCATTTATTTTTCAAATCGCAAATGCTCCGTATAAGATTATATATTATATATTCCATATTCCATCTTCCATCTTCCGTCCTGTTCCTAATTTGAAAATGTTTTGAGCTACTCTAGCTAGTACCTTTTTTTTTTTTACCTTTCCACCGAATTCGATCCGCCATTTTTTAATTATTAAAAGGAATTTTTCCATCTTTTCCCACTGCTGTAACATTCGACCAAATAACGTCAAACGCCAAAACGTCAACATCAACATCAACAAACGTCAATGTCAAAGTCAATTTGAGAATCGAGGGAAAAATGAAGTAATAACTCTTAAGCAATCCCATCTCTGCTCAACAACCAATTACCTACCTCAATCGAATCCACCAACGTAGCAAAATTCATCGGAACTCATATCTCATATATCATATCTCATCCGACATACCATCAATCCATCAATTAATACATACAATTAATTAATCGATCGATCATTCAATCATCCAATCATTCCATTCTCCTCTCAGAGATCTACTCGAGTATTGTCCTCTTATATCTTCTCCCTCATGAGAATGTCTTGAGATCTTTCTCAGAATTGAAACATTTCATCATTTTATTCCTTTCTCACCGATCCTATTCGTCCATCATCAAATTTATCCTTCCCTCAACCGAAAATTTCCAACCAACCGGCCGTCGCATATTCGTTTTCCTTTCTCTTTCTAGACGTTTGAATAGAAAATTCCTTCTGCCAGACTTGCAGATCATGGATGAAGCAACCAGGCTCGTAGGGGAGCTTTCTAAAAAGCTTACCGAACTGGATCATAAGGTTGATTTATATCGAAAAGATATGAAGAAGGAATTTATTAAGTATGAAGAGGATTTACTGAAGAATGTTTCTCCCAATCTTTCCAAGGAAGTTTCAACAATAATTGCCGAAAGATTAAAGAATTACAAGGCTCTTTATTCTTTCGTCTCTTCTTCTAATAATAATAATAATCCTACCGATAACTTTGACTCATGCGCTATTGGCACAGGCACAGGCACAGGTCTAGGTCTAGGCACAACAAACACAGGCACAGTCACAGTCACAGGTACAGCCGCCGACAACAACAGTCACAGTTCCTGCAATACAACCACGCATACCGCCACGACCACGACCACGACCACGACCACGAACGCAATCACGAGCTCTCGTGCAGATGTAGATCCGATGACAAACGGACTTCCCAGGGCAGTGAACTCACCATCAAGTACCGGTACCTCGGCGCAAACAATTCCTAATCATACGAGAAAAGAGGAAGAAGAAAGCGACGGCCCAAGAAGTCCACATGCGCGAGAGAAGGAATTTACAGGAGTCTTTACACCAAGTTATCTGCCATTGTTAGAATCCAACAGTCGATACGATCCAAGGTCCGATCCGAATATCGAAGTAGATAATCAGTCAAAGGATACACAAATGGATACATCATCGCAGTCGCAGTCGCAGTCGCATGTTGATGCAAGTACAGATACTAGATCTTTGAACCCTTCTCCAGATCTAACACGTCCTTCAACACCCAAGAGAAAGAATACCGATGAAATATCAATCACATCCAACAGTAGTAGCGATGGACCTCGTCGCAGAAGCGCCTTACGAAGAACATCCAGCAATTCTAAGAATACAAGTCCTCGAAGAGTTCGTTTTGATGTAGAGGGAGAAGAGGTGTTGCCAACTTCATCGCCCAAAGAATTGGAGCCCATCCTTCCGCCCTCCTTTTCGGATGACTCAGATGATGAGGCTGGCTCGGAGATGGTCGAAGACATTGATGCGCCACCACCCAAGAGAATATCCTCTTCACAAGCATTACGAGCCTTATCCAGAGGGCCCCCGGAGGATGATGGAACACAATGGACCACCGTAGTTGCCCCGCCAGACGGGTCAGCTTCAGTTGATACTTTGGAAAATGACGATTCTACAAGCAATTACTTCCATTCTAGATCAAGCCCCCCAACTTCTCGCGACGAAAATACCCCGCCAACTTTCACAGCGATCCCAATACAAATCACCATGCCTGAAGTCGAACCGCAAGCTCAAGTAAAGCATGTAGAGGTTCTACCAGAGGAGGATACAGATGCTCTATCGGAGGATGATATGTTAGACATGCCACCTTTACGGCAAATGAGAAGTCAAAATAAACAACCTGCGCGCATTCTATCGCCGACAAAGAACGAAAATCCAGAACCGGCGATTTCTACCTTGAAGATCAAATCGCCAAACAAACCACTTACACTCGAGACTCTGGAGCCTAGAGGAGAGGGTGATGAGAAGTTGGAGAACTTGACCTTCCAAGACGACGAACAAGAAGATCTGTTTTCCTTTGACGAAAACACAGATCGCGGAAGCCGACCTCAAGATGAAGAAGATGATTCGGACATAGAAGCACCTACCTCGCCTAGTATTGAAGAGAGTCTTGACAATCTTGAGCTTTCCAAATCCCCTGCTCGCCCGATTCCGCATAGCTTCATCAATAACAAAGCAACAATAGCTCCAGCCCCTGCATATGGTGTTGTTGGTTCCTACAAAGGTCGCCCATTCAGTATGCCTGTTGTCAACGATGAGGTACATGCAAATGCCGCATCTATGGGAGCAATGAATTCATTCGTCGGGAGTGTCAACGGCCGCAGTGGACTCGATGCAAGCGATGTCTTAAGCTTTAGAACAAGTGGAGGAGTGGGTAGTTTTTCCGGAACTCCAAAAAGCATGAGTGAAAGGATGATGATGGATGATTTGATAGAGGCTGAAGGAGAAAATCAGAAAATTTGAGATCGGAAGACCCAGCATTGAAGGATTTCACGAAGTCGAATCAGGAACTCGGAAGTAAGCATACTGGAATTCATGGACGGCATACAGCCTAGGGGAAATTGGTTCATGGTGTGTATTTATGTGTGTATTCTTTACATTTGCATTTTTGGCGTTTTACAGGTCATCGATTTCGACGTCATCAGAATATGACGAATGATGAATCTGATGATTCAGGTATGACATGAGAAGTTGGGCGCATCGTTTTTTTCTTTGGAGCTCTCAGCCCGGTCCGGCTTCACGAATCAGCGAGATCCGTGAGCGGAATCAAGGCATATTTCACGCAGGAAGTTATTGGAGTGGAGATATCGAGAGGGGTTGGAGATGTCAGGGTCAGTGGAGTGGATCAAATGATCAAAATCAAATTCGCACTGGATGATGAATGGATTGTATATGATCGTATTGGTTATGTACTAGATAGGTAGGTAGGTTGGTGGGTATTTACTTAATCACCGACATACCATCTACATACCTAGGTAACTTTACACACATAACAATACATGCTCAGCTATTCCCAATGAAATATTCCTCTCAATCCAGTATCATTGAAGGGTGATTACAATGAAGTCTAATCTATTGGTAGAAGCATTGGAAGCTTGGAGCTTGAGGTAGGTGTTTTATCTTGGTTCGTGTATATGTAAGATTTATATGCGGGGTAATGAAATGAGATGATAAAAATGTCCTTGTATCTGCATTTAGCCATGTACCTATCTATCTATCTACCTACCCCGTCTTTGCTCCTTGCTTGCTTCTAGAACAAACTTTCTAATCAGTATAGGATTTGAATTATGGGATATATCGAATATCAATCAAGTATTGAGTATTGGGTACTGGTATTGAATATTTAGTACGGAATATCGAGTATTGAATTCGGGGTATTGAAATTTGGGTACTATGGGTTAATGGATAGAGGTAAGATCTTGTAGATAGAAGGGAGTGCAGGAGGAGATGGGCGGATGCCCTGGTCTTGATGTGGTGATGGGTGTGTAGGTGAATGGAGGGAAGGAGAGGTTTTGAGGGGTATGGGAGAGGTGATTGAGTGGGGTGAGAAGGAGGGGGTGAGAAGGAGGGGGTGAGAAGGAGGGGGTGAGAAGGAGGAGATGGGACGGAACGGAATGGCTGATGGCCGTTACGTTGGGCAGCTTCTTGGGGATTGAATTAGGCAATAAAAGTGGTGAAGATATCTGGTCGTAATCTAGAATTTCAAATGAAGAAACGATAGTTTATGAGATTGAAGGGGTAGCTAAACATATATATGATCTGAAAGGGAGTACACGTAGAATGGAATAGGAAAGAATGAAGACTACCCCACGATTGGATGATTTTCCACTGCAGGCCAAGAGCTCTTCCGCTGTAGGTACCTATGTAAAGCATGGCAGGGGAGGGGAAGTGCGGCTATTCTTGTAACGGGTGCCCTGCAGCGGATGCTCGGTAATTGGGCTATCCGGGAGTCTGGCTCGGATGGATCTTCATATCTTATATCTCGGGACTCGGGAGAAGTGCGCGCCAAGTGACTGACTTGATATGTATAGATAAGTTAGTCGTGAGGATTGAACCAAAGGGGAGTTAATAATGCTACGCGAAATCTAGTTTACTGGTTATGAAATATGCAGGGAGGGTAATGTGGAACTGTCAAACTCTGCTTGACGCGGGTTTTAGGGGCTATACGGAGTTAAAAATATCTTTCTCCAATAACAAGCCGCTCTTTTGTGCTTTTTGTTGCTAAGTCCGCATGAGCGGGCAGAACTATAGCACACTCCAACTTTACGCACGTATTCGTATATTATTAATAAAGTGCCTTTATGCTGTACTTTCTGACCGTACGATTGAAGTACATGGAAGGAATAGCCTACGATCAGAGATATCTTCCGCATAGAGGACACTGAGTACCTCGTCTTCGTATTGATTTATTTTCTGTGGGTGGATGCTACGGTAATGATGCATTAGCTGGATATTCAGCAATTCCATGTTGCTCGCTTAAATATCAACACGTAAGGCTAAGTATCTCCAGGACTCAATCATAATGCTCGTGTCGTACGGAGTCACTTTCATATTCCTCCTGTCAACAAAATGAACAGATGAGGGAAGGGCAAGCGAAACATCTGCTGCAGCCTCCAACTTGAGTTATAAGGCCACCAGGTGCGCAATGACTCATAACAAATCATGGCATTTACCAACGTGCCGTACGTTCTAGAAGAATAAACGGCGATTTAGAAATGCTCCGAGATCATCAAGCGAGACGTTTTCATCTCTCCACTGTAATTTTAGCCCTACCCGATCAATCAAAATGCTGATTCGAGAATGATACATTCCTTGTGTTGCAAAATAGGATTGTTTGCTTTGAGCATTTAGATCAGGAGTCTGGAGGGATGAAGCCTGAAAGAGGATGTAGGGTCGAATGAGTGATTATGATTCCATCTGAGAACGATAGATTCAAAATAAAATCAAAAATAGAAATAAAAAAAAGTATCCATTTGATCTCTTGAAAGTCTACTATTTAGAAAAACCAAAAACAAGTCTTTTTCTTTTAAAAAAAAATTATCTTTAAAAGATTATAAGATTCAAATTTGAATTTTTATATATTTTAAAAACTTTAATTAGAATCTATATATTTTTTTTTTAAAAGGAAATTGTTATAAATTAAAAGATTGAAAATATCAATATTTTTTTAAAAAAATTTAAATATTCAGTTTTGTTATTAATTAATAAAATTTATAAAACTAGAATCTTAATTATACATAATTTCTAAGTGTTTTGAAAATTTCAGTTCAATGCTTCCACTTTTTCGCTTTCTTTTCCACCGAGTTGATGCATTTATTTTGCATTGTGTCGTAAATAACCTTTATCCCATCTGGGTTGGTAACAGGGTCTGCAGCTAGGACATTTGTGTAACGTTTACTTCAGCCGGTTGACCGTTTGATAGAAGATTCGATTCAACGGCTATTTGACACCTTATGTCTTGCCGATCAATATGAGTCCTGGGTCCTGACCGACCCTCTAACACAAGGAAGTGGGAGGGGAGAGAAAGACCTTGTACGGATGTTACGAAAAGTGCGTACCAATTGCAAACCATTTGATTGTCTCCTTTGTGTTTATTTCCCTTGGGTATTTTTAGCAAACGGAGTCTTGATGGGCTTTTTCCTTCTATACCCATGCTTTTTATCTTAATTTTATTTACGTTTTTATGCCTTTGAATGTATATCTGTTGTTGGAGCCAAGGGCGTAAGTAGCACAAACATCCACAGCGGCCGTTGGAGACATATATATATATACATCCTCTCGCCTCAGTAGGCTCAAGTAACTCCTCTACTTTCATATCATACAAAGCTCAGAGTTTATCTACAGAATATCCTTCAAAATGTCACCACCATTCGTCGACGAAAATAAAGAGACGACCATGTCACCGGTTCTCCTAGGTGCTTCAGCAATTCTCGTTCTAGCCTACGCTGTTCGGACTATACTTGCTCGACCTCAAAAGTTGGATTTCCCAGTAGTGGGCAAGCCCAATGATGCTAATTTTGAAGCGGCATTGCTTGAAGGAACTGCGAAAGTAAGAACTTCCCCACGCCTTGATGCCCTTCCTTTAATCCTAGCATATAAACTCACATGGAACAGTACCCCAATACTCCCTACATCATCCCAAGTATTCCTACATTGGTCGTACTCCCAATGTCCACTCATGACGAATTACGCAATCTCCCGGAAACCAAAGCCTCTTTCGTGCAAGATATATCCCACATATTTTTTGGAAAACAGACAGGACTCGGTGAAAACACCCCCCCTTTAATCAAAGCTATCAAGACCGATTTGAACCGTCATGTGGCAGCTACTGTCGAAGCTCTTCAAGACGAAACGCGCTATGCATTGGATGAATTTGGCAGTTGCGAAAATTGGACCAAAGTTCTTGTGGCGGAGAGAATTTCCAGAGTGGTCGCATTACTGAGTGGTAGAGTTTTTGTGGGAAAATCGTTGGGAAGAAACGAGGAATGGATTAAGACTACTCTTGAATATACCGCAGACGCTGTGAAGGCCAGAGACGAAGTGCTCCGATATCCGGAATTGGTTCGAAATCTTGCGGCACCCTTCTTACCACAGATTAGGACGGTGAAACAAAATAAGGCTAAGGCGGCACAGTTGCTGAGACCGATTATTGAGGAGTGTATGCGAAAATTCAAGGAAGGGAAGATGAGTGATAAGGGTTCGGTTGACGAATTCGATGATAATCAGGGAACTTTCATCACCTGGCTTTTGAAATGGACAGATGAGAAGAGTAGAGAGGACCCTTTTGTGTTGGCGGACACTCAGATGACTTGTAAGGTTTCATTTCCCTTCCTCTTTCTATGCTCTTCTGTTTCAACGCCGATTCTTCTTACTTTCTCGGGCTATAACTGACCAAGGAAAAGTGTCTTTTGCTGCTATTCACACGACGTCCATGGCCATTTCACACGTGCTATTTGATCTTGCTTCTCACCCGGAATTCATTGAACCTCTTCGCGAAGAAATTGAGCAAGTGATTGCGGAAGATGGGACAGAAGTTGATGGAAGCGGATCGAGAAACTTAAAGAAGGAGTCATTCAACAAATTAAAGAAGTTGGATAGCTTCTTGAAGGAAAGTCAGAGGCTTAACCCTCCAACTTTGGGTAAGTTTATAGCATCCATACTTCTTTCCGATATATTTCAGGAAAGAGTGCACATGGAAGTAGGAAACACTAAGAATTCCCTTACTAACAAATCCTAGTTGCAAATTTCCGCCAGACTACTTCCACCATCAACCTCTCTACTGGTCATGTCATTCCCAAGGGAACTCGCATATGCTACGACGTTTTCACACAGAACATGTCCAACCCCGACCTCTCTACCATTCCCCACGACCCTTCCGATGTTGCCTCACTTGACCCACCTTCCACCTTCTCCCCCTTCCGCTGGTCTTCACTGCGCGCCACGCCTGGAAACGAATCTAAATTTCAATTTGTAACCACAAGTAAACAAAGCATGAATTTCGGACACGGGGTATGTTTACCAGCTCCTCTGAAATCTTTTTCTACACATCCAAATCTTCTCATTAATTTTAAACCAACTTAAATGTTTCCTTACGCACACTCTCTTGTTTTTCAAACACAGTTTCGATTCTCCATTTTCTTTAATATTATTAAAAATCATTCAGCAATAGCATTCACTAACTCCTCATCTTACAGAATCATGCATGTCCCGGTCGGTTCTTTGCTGGTTTCGAGATTAAAATTTTGATTGTCGAGTTGTTAATGAATTGGGATTTCAGGCTAGTAGGCGATGAGGAGAGAAAGGGGGGATCTGAAAAGAGACCTAAAAACTTTTTGTACGATGTCAGCGTCGTTCCAGACCCAACTGGCCAGCTCGAGTTCAGGAGGAGAAAGATTTAGGAATCCACGGTCTGTGGAATGGCGAACTGAGCTGCGGAGAGGAGGTATGGATGAAAAGAATGGTTTAGAATGGTGCATTATAGATGGGAATGGAGTGCGGGATCTTAGGTAATTGAGTGAATGGGGTTGGTTTTGGGTTTCTTTCGACTGCTTTATTCTTTTGTTTTCTATAGACTTTCTTACTCATTTTGTATATAACGAATTCCACTCTTTTGAGAAACTATCAAAATATTAACAACTTCTACTCGGTGAAATTTTTAAAAGTGTAGTATAAATAAAACAAAAATATTTAACTTATAATATTTTTAAAGTTTTTGATTTATTTTTGAACTTCAACAATTTTTTAAATTTAGATATTAAAAATTAAAAATTTAACTTGTAATCTTTAATTGAATAATCAATCAAAATCAATACAAAAAATAATTGAAATTATTATTTGAATTTCATTCTGTAATGAATTATAACTCTTTATAATTTCAAGATATACTTATTGAAATTTCAAGATTTAAAACTTATAATAATAATTTATAAAAAAGAATAAACATTTTTATTATAGAATATATCTCACGAAAAGAAAAAGAAATATCTCAGAGAAAAAAAATGATGGAATATATTATTCAACGGATTGTAATAGTAGATATGATCTGTTATATTGTCACGGGGCCAACCGGGTTGGCCGCCGTGAAACCCTGTAAGGGCGAAGACTGCGCGCCGGTCGTTACCGGCGCCCCGCTTGTGTCACGAGGGTTGCCGTCTAGATCACGTGGAAGTGCTCTAGGCTCTCGAGGTGGTCTATAACTAGGCGTCAAGCAGGGACTTTAAGTAATGACAATAATATGATGCAATTCGTAACTAATAGTATGGTATACTAAATGATTGATCTTGAGCACGAAGCTCTACACAAAGGAAACCATCCTGATTATATAGACCTTCGTCCTCCATTGGATCTCTTGGATCTACTGGATCTAGAGTTTAATTATCTATGATTGATTGATTGATTGTGTTTATCGTCAGAGGCCGTAGGCCGCACGTTCCTTGGCACGTGGCAACCTTTGCCATCTATTCCAGTTTTGGACAAATGACGCTCAGAGGAGAAGCTTCTGAGTGGTTTACTAGCTAGCTAGGGGGAGTATTTATATACAATTTAAAGGGGCTAGGGCAGGGTTTACATGGTTGCCTTCGCAGGGGGGTTTTGGGCCAGTAGGCCTTTTGGGTTTGTAATTGTGGTCATCCTCGTCCACTAGATCACTACCTCTTGATCTCTCTCCCTGTCTCGTACTTGTTTTGGTTGTTCGTGTGCATACTTGTTTTTTTTTTTTTTGAATGAAAGAAAAGAGAAAGGTGAAAGAGAGGAAAAAGAGAGGAAAAAGAGAGGAAGGAAAAGCACCCTTAGAGACCTATTAACTCCGTTTGAATCCAATGAAAGAAAGAAAGTTCTTTTTATTTTTATTTTTATCTTGCACCTGTGTGCCACGTGCAGATTTCTGTGTAGAATTTGGTGTATTCTAGCCATTCGGCTAGTTTGGCTATACCGGTGGGATTGCTTAGAAGCCAGGGGATAGCTTCGGAGGGGGGGCTCTTTGTGAGCGCTTTGAAGGCTTTTCCTTTTTTGCAAAAGAAAAAGTGTAGTGGAGTTTTCCTTTTACCGCACGAGCAATGGGCCTGGGCTGTAGTGTGGTTGAAGCGTTCATGGTATGCTGCGAAGTCGCCATGCTGTGATCTGATAGCGAGAATATGGTGGAGTGTGGCTCTCTTCAGAGAGAGGGTATCTGTATTAGAAGTGTGGTTGAGTTGGAGATCTTTGTAGTATTGTGGCCTGACTGTGTTCCATAATTGTTCGTCTGCTTTGTTGGCCCTTGTTCTGATCATTCTTCTTAGGGATGCCAGCGTGCAGATCGGGTTGAGGGGAGGGGGGGAATTTTGTTCCTTCCTTGGCGGCTTTGTCAGCTATTTCGTTGCCAGGGATATCCAGGTGTCCTGGGACCCATCGGATGCGGATTTTCCCGTGGGAGGTGTGTGGGAGCCTTGGTCTGACAGCCCAAGCTTGTGTGAGCTTCAGAAAGTCTTCAAAGATTCTCTGTGAGGAACCATTGAAGTGGGATCCTAATTGGAGAGCAACCTCGTGGTTGTCTAAGAAGATCCAGAGATCTGTAGCCAATTTGGTTGATCCTAGAGTAAGGGCTTTTGCTGCCCCTGCTACTGCAGCTGCGGCTTCTGCATCGAACACTTCTGCATTTGTGCCTAGTGAGAAAGAGTGGTGTGCTATCTGAATATCGAACTGTGAGATTATGAAACCGCCCCCCGTTGCGCCATCTTTGTTTTCGCTTTTTGAGCCGTCCGAGAAGATCTGTATATCGCTTCTTGGTATCTTGGCATGGAAGGCTTTGAAGTCCTCGGCTGCTTGTGCTTTCGTTCTGCCCATTGGGCCATTGATACGGGCCTCAGCCTCTGCCCTCGACTCACTGATTTCCCAGGGGTGGGAGGCCAAGGGGTTTATGTGTTCAGTCTCCGGTAATGCTGTGATGAGCCTTGCGAATCTTGTATCTGGGGTGCGGTTATGTTCTCTGGCTTTGGTTATGTTCTCTGGCTTTGGTTATGTTCTCTGGCTTTGGTTATGTTCTCTGGCTTTGGTTATGTTCTCTGGCTTTGGTTATGTTCTCTGGCTTTGGTTATGTTCTCTGGCTTTGGTTATGTTCTCTGGCTTTGGTTATGTTCTCTGGCTTTGGTTATGTTCTCTGGCTTTGGTTATGTTCTCTGGCTTTGGTTATGTTCTCTGGCTTTGGTTATGTTCTCTGGCTTTGGTTATGTTCTCTGGCTTTGGTTATGTTCTCTGGCTTTGGTTATGTTCTCTGCTCTGATCCTGAGAGGATGGTAGGGGTCTAGTCTGGTGGTTCGTGCCGCGTATGATTGTGAAATCAGGTTTAGCTCGATCTCGGATGGTCTGAGTTTGGCTTCCTCGTAGAGTACTGCTGTGTTTGTGGTTTTGTATACTGGGAGGATTGCCCTCGTACAGGTGATTACCACTTTGTTGAGTAAGCTTAGATGGCTGTCCACTACATTTGAGATCGAGATCGGGTTGTTTAGGGCATTCTTCTTTGTTCTGGTTCGGCCTGGCCACCACGTTTCCGAGGCGAAATAGCACTGTTTGAGTATACAGGCTTTAGCCACTCTCCTGGTGAGATATGGGGGTATCCCTCGGTGTGTATTGCTGAGGGATCTCAGTGCGTTGGCTCCTTTGAGGGCTTTGGCTGTGAGGATCTGGACGTGTGGTTTGAAGCCTAGTTTCCTGTCGAAGTGGACTCCGAGCCATCTGAGCGGGCCGGTTTTGACCTCTATGTTCATAGATCCGGCGTGTATTGCAGGGGTATCCGTTAGTGTTCGGTGTCCTTTATAGAAGTGTATAAGCTCAGATTTCTTGGGGTCAAAGGTGATGCCTTTGGTTTTCCCCATTCGAGAGTTTCTCGCATATCCATTTTTAGAGAATCGCAGTTTGTCTGTAGTGAGTCTGATGTCGCTAGTATCGCTATATCGTCAGCGTACCCGAATCTGCTTTGAGGTTTGCCCATCCAGAAGAGGGGTGCGATGTAGAGCATGAACAGGATCGGGAAGATTGGCGAGCCCTGAGGGAGGCCGCATTCTAGCTTTGTTTCCGGACCGATCTCGCCGTCTAGTCGGATCTTGATGGATCGATTGGTGGCGAAGGACTGAACCCATCTAACCAGGTTGTTTGGCCATCCTTGTTCCCGAAGGCGGTTCACTAGTCTTCCTGGTAGCACTGCGTCAAAAGCACCTTTTACATCCATTGTGAGCAGGGTGGTCTTTAACCCTTGTTTTAGGGATGCCTCAATGTTGTGTGTAACGCAAGTGGTGAGGTCCACTGAGGATCGCAAGGGTAGAGCTCCGAACTGCTGGTTCGCTAGGACTTGGTAGTTTAGAGCAAGCCATGATACCTTCTTCGCAATGAGTCTTTCGAGGCCTTTGCCTAGGACCGAGAGCAAGGCAATTGGCCGGTATGATCTTGGGTTGGTGTAATCTGGCTTGTTGGGCTTAGGGATGATTGCGATGGTGGCTAGTCGGAAGCATTTTGGGTGGTGTCCCAGGTGTAGACAGCCTTTGAAGAGGGATAAGGTTACTTCTCTTATCTGTGGCCATGCGACTTGTAGGATTTTTGTTGGGATTTCGTCTGCGCCAGGTGCTGTATTCCCTGCTTTAAAATGGCCAGCTCTATATCTTGTATAGCTATGTCAGGGAAGGTGATAGATCTGCTTGGGGCTGTAGGGGTATCGAAGGGGATGTCGTCAACCTCGGCTAGGTTTGTCAGCAGGTTGTTGGCGAAGGTTTCCCTTTTTTCCTCAACAGTGTTTGCGATGGTCTGTTTTGAAGGGTCTGCTAAAGGTGGGGTTCGGTATATGCCTGCGGATTGATACCATTTGGCCATTCGGTATACGTCATTTATATCCTCTACTTTGTCTACTTTCAGGGTATAGAAGGTATGTTTTGCTTTCCGGACTGTCTTTCGGAGGGAGCGTTTGGATATAGGAGTCTTGGTGGTCCTGTGATCGTGAGCGGCTTTCGTACAGTCCTCGTTCCACCAGGGTTGTTGAAGAGGGCCTTTTGTAGATCTCTTTGCAGCGCCTGTGTAGGCTTTTATCAGTGCTTGTGTGAGGGACTCTGCTAATTCGTCTAGCTCTCCGATGGGGGGTGCCTCGAGATCGATCTTAATGCTGGTTAAATTGATTCTTAGTAGGTCTTTGAAGAGTGTTTCGTCTAATGTATCCACTCTGAGTTTTTGTATGGGTTTTGTGCTTCGGTAGTTCCAGTGGAGTTGAGTTTTTAGTGTAAAATGATCTGAGGTGCAATCTAGATGCTCAGCGAGGGAAGTATATGCTGTATAGGGCCCTGAAAGGAAGGTGAGGTCTAGGACGTTCCCTTTCGTGTGAGTAGGGATTCCGATTGGGGAGATGAGGTGTAGGTTTCGGGAGTTGGACCATTCCACAAAGGATTCAGCCAGCACTGAAGGGGGTGTAGAGGGTTCCAGTTAGGGTGGTGGAGGTTGAGATCGCCTAATAGGATAGCGTTTGTTGGGAACCTCTGTAGTTCGAAAAGTGAAGTAATGGCTTGATTGCCGTCTGCACATTGTGCTGGGGCATTATATATATTTATGATAGTGAATATCGAGTTGTTTGTAGAGAGTAATTGTATAAAGATTAGGTCTCGTGAGATTATAGGCCTAATTTGATTGATTCGTATTCCGATTCCTTTTCTGGTGTAGGTCAGAACCCGGGGAGTATCCTTCCAGTCATCTATTGGAGTGAAGATTTCGTAGGAGGGGTGTGTTTTGGTGATTTTCCTTGTTATATCCTTGTAGATATATGGTTCCTGGATCATGATGATATCAATCTGATCCGAGTTTGCTAGGTTGAGGGCGAGATCGTGTGAGATCCCTCCTTTGCCTACATTGGTTTGGGTTATCGTAAGTGGTTTATAGTTCATTAAACGGGATGGGGGTTGAGTTGGCGATTGCTGAAGAGGGTTGCGGAGTGGATGGAGCCGAAGAGGCGGGTGGGGGTTCTTGGCCTTAGTTGGTCTGAGGGGGAGGGAGGGGTAGGGGGTTCGTCCATTAGAGTATCCGAGGGTGGCTTGGAGCATCCGGCTTTCTCGCAAATGGAATTCCTGTTTTCAAGGTATGTTTTCCTGATTGTTTGTTGTTCCGATTTTGATTTCTTTACTCTTCCTATTGGGCGGAGTGGGCACTTAGGGTCATCTGCGGGGTGTGGGCCGTTGCAGTGAAGGCACTTGGGGGGGCATGTGTGTGCAGTGCCACATTTGAAGGAGTGATTGTTTTCTGTATGTTTGCCCAAACCGCATAGGCGGTATATTTGTGTTTTAAGGCATGACCTTGCATTATGCCATTGGAAACAACGGGTGCACTGTGTGGTTTTTGGTTTTTGTATCATTGGGGATGTGCTGATGTTTGCTCCTAGGATCTTCAGATTCTTTTTGAGCGGTTCTGTGCCTGCCTTGAAGCTCACTATCCAAGTTGAATAGTACTCATCAGGTGAGTGGCTTGATTGGACGGCATGGGTGAGCGTCTGGCCTGAGTATTCTTTTATAGCATCCGAGATTGTGTCTTTTGTGACTATAATGGAATCCATTTGGAATTGGTCATTGAAAATGGTGACTTTCTTGGGGACGTAGTTTAGGCGGTAGGTGATCCACTTCTCCTGGATCTCGATCTTGCAGTCTCCGATTGCAGAGGAGATAATAGCCTTCTGTTTTTCGAGAGCTGCGAGGTTGGCAGGTGAGCTAGTGCATAATGCAAAGCCTGAGTTGACCTCTTGTACTTCCCTCAGGAGGGAGGCATTGGGTCCGAGGACTTTCTTTAAGGGTGTGAGGATCGCAAATGATCCTGCTTTGCGTGCTGGGTGAATTTGGTTGATGCGTATAAATAGGCGGTTGTCTGGATATTTTGCTTGTAGGGGGGGTGCTTCGGGTAGCGGCCTTCCTGGTTTGCATGGGCTTGGGTGTTGCGGGCACGGGGGGTGTGCTTGCGCGTGTGGTGGCCGGGGGAGAAGGGGGGGAGAGGGGAGTGGCAGGAGGGTGGTAGCTCCCCTGGGGGGATGGTGGCCTGTAACAAGGGCATCGAAGTGCCGCTCTGTGATTGCCTTAAATTCAAGGCAAAGAGCGGTGAGGAGTTTTCGTGATCTTGCTGGGAGAGCAAGAACTTCCTCTGAGCTCAGGTAGGTGTCTAGGAGCTGGGTAACTGGTTTGTAGATGGTTTGAGCATCGTTAACCTTGTGGAGAAGGTTGCTAGCCTTATCGGAGAGGGTTTTAGAGAGACTTGGGGGCTTGGGGTAGCCATAGCGGAGAGGGAGGCTAGCAGAGAGAGAACTGTCTCTCTTACAGCCGCCTTATAGGTTTTGTTAATTCTATAAATATAAAGATTATATAGAATTTCAAGCTGATTTCAGAAATGAAGTATATGGTGAGTTTAATTATCTAGATCCCCTAGATCCTCTAGATCCCTTAGATTCATCACGTGATTTCAATCAGAACATATGTCTGTGCTTGCTAAAGGTGGGGAGACTCTACGAACCGATTACCATACAATTTTGTATGCGAATCGGTTTGCTTTTCCACGGGGTCTGAGCTCATATGGACAGGTTGACTGTTACTACATAACATTAGCGTTCGAGGCCGATTCACATGCCTGTAATTAGCATATATATAGCTCTTCCTGAGCTCGATCTTTCGATCGCTCAGTTGTAGATTCTAAGGAATAATTGAATTTTGGTTTACCAGCAGTTAAAGGCAATTAGCGTCACAATATCTATTTAAAAGTTTTTAATATTTTATACAATATTTATTTAAAATATTATTATTTAATATAATATCAAAAAAGAATTGAAATAATAAAAAAACTAAAAACAAATAATAAAATAAAAATAATAAAAGTAATAAATAAATTAATGATCTATTATATGATTGACTATATAAAAGCGATAAAAGCAAATTGGTAGTGACCTACTACATGGCCGACCGTAAGTAGAAAGAAAGAGCTTTTAAATATAATACTCTCTTCGTTAATCATCGTTAATATAGTCTTGCCGATTAATCATTATAAAGATCGGACTCGAGAATATATTCATGTCAAAGTATGGTTCTCTATTATCTATTCTCTACTTTCAGTAAATCTAGAGCTTCGCTCTCGTTGAAATTACAAATTATCTCGAAGTGCTCTCGAAATTTATTGGAGTATATCATATGTATTCTCCCGAGTTGGATGATGAATGTATAGTTCTTTTCTGTTCGGGTTTTACTCGGGGTTCTAAATTGCTGTTCTTGTACAAGAGTCGTTTGGTAATAGATTTTTATAGCCTTGTTCCTAACCGTTTCATGTTTATGGTTTGTAGAGCATCCTCTTCCAGTCCTAAGTTATCTCTGTGCTGCGCGAAACTGTCTTTCTTCCTAGTGCAAGGTCATCAGTCCTTGGGAAATGACCACAAGCTCCGCGTGCTCGTTTAGAAAATTCTCTGGATTTCCGAACTTTCTTACTGTGCTGTGTTCGGGAAATCCTAGGAAACCAGTCTTTTTAGTACATAAGACTTGAGTATGCAGACTTCCTCTTTCCGGTGTGGTATCGGGAATAGATCAGGATGCCAACATTTCCAAATCCCAAATATGTGGTCGCCCTGTTTTGCTGTGTTGGTTGGGGGAGCCTTGGACATGCAAATCTCTTCAAGAGGTTAAAGAAACAATTAACTGGAAGAAAAGAAACGAATCGAATCTTGTATACCTTGCATACGTAGTCCACTTATGCAAAACTCCCGATTCGCTTTTTATATAAATCTAGGATAAAGGTGAGAAAGCAGGGGAAGTTTCTGCAAATTTCCTGAGAAGACCTAGACTGCACATGAGCAGATAGGACAGAAAAGCAGGAACTTTGAGAACTTTTTGGACTCCACTTCTTACACTATAACTAAAATCAATAGGTATAACATTCCAAAGTCTAACATTGAAAACATTTTCGGCTGCAATACTTCCTCCTCACTTTTCTCCTCATTTACCAGTAAGCGAGAGTCTTGGAATTACGGTTGATTCTTATGAGCTCACTAAAAGACATCCTTTCGACAATGAGATTTGGTCTTCGACCCGAGCCGGAGTGTAATTCCCGTGATGTCGGGTAGATATGTGGGTGTCCTCGAAATTCAAATGGGGTGAGGTATTTTTTCTTCTTCTGGTCTCCGACTCAAAAAATTAACGACATTCCAATAATCATACACGGAGAAGATGTCGAGCCCTGTTGGATTAGCTGACTCTCAACCAAGCGAGATTTTCATCATAACATATGTACCACAGACCCCAAAAGATAGGGAATTCCACTCGCATAACTTCTTTCCTGTCTAGCTGCCGACTTTACCACCACCAACAGTCTCCAGGATCAAAGACCTGATTCAATCCTCATCAATGTTCTTTCAGTAACTTCTATCAATACATCTCAATCCAAAGACTCCAACATCTACCCTATCATCTTCCTCTAACTCAAATAGAAGCTATATTATATCCGTTCTAAATCTCCTCCCACTCGGCTACGTGCGTGAAGATTTTCAGCAGGGGTAATCTCGAAACTTAGTTCTAGCCCTTGATCCTCAAACAACAGTTTTACTGCAATGAATTAGTAAAGCGAATATTAGAAGCATTATTCTCATGTTTGATCCACTGAGCACAGCTGAAAATAATCTCTATCCAAGGTCATCTTGTAACTAGTTTTATTGTTGCTAGTATAGAAGAGAATTCCTTGTAGAGAAATAGTATTCAGCGAGAAAAAGAAATAGGACGGTTGAGTCAATTCAAGAAGACTTGGATGCGTCGGATCAACCTTTGCTAATTTATTTATGTCTGTTGTTGGAAAGGTTGGAACTGATCTGCAAAATAAGATGGCTTACTAAGCTAAAGAGACAGGAAAACTTAGATGCATATGGAATGAAAGAAGTAATTCGAGCCACCTTGTCTGAGGGTGTATTAAGAGTTCGACAAGTCAAGGGTTCGTTTCAAGGGAACAATAATTGGTGAAGGGGTTGTCGACTTCTGATGACTTGAAATATTGCATCATGGGTCTATTGATGCTACGGAAGAGTATATTTGGGAGGAGAGCAGAAAGAAACAAAAGTCTAATCCGGCAGGAAAGTGGTACTTTGATGTATTGAAAAGAGGGGGGATGAGGGGAAAGGGGAAAGGAGATGGGGTATGGATTGGATTTCCATGGCCCAGCCGTGAAGATATTGAAGATTGAGGCTTGTGACATTGATGAAGTGTGATTTACCTCGTATTTTGAAGAAGGAAGACATGATAGGCTTGTGTGCCAGAGACTGGTTTGCAAGAGAAACGAGCAATTGGGATCACTTAGTTGGGTTGAAATTTCTCAACAAATGCTGGTAAAGAACTATCGATATAGTATGGACAAATTAAGATGGACCGAGATATTGAATAAGAACGGGGAAGGATCCGGAGGAAGTCTATTAAAGCAAATTCCGAGGTGAAAATAATACATCTCACATGCAGCTGCTTCTCAAACACTAAAACCATATTTACTCAGACAGTTCTAATCTTCTGGGGCTGAAGCAGAATAGATGGAAAGTCGCAGAGTGAGAGAATCCATAATAACAGAAGGCACTCAAAACATCTGGGGGTAGATGGAGAAGCAATAATTGTATTGGATTTTTATAGCTCTGCGATAATCCAATTGATCAGACATGCACCAAAAGACTTTGCTTAGGAATGAAGGCGATGAGAGTTATAATAATGGGAAGGGTTAAGTGACTTTCGAGGGGAGTATGGAGTATGGAGGAACGCTTTCTCTTAGTGAGGTTTATACTTTCTAGATGGCTTTGTTGCATGTCTGAATTTCTCTCTCCGACTTCACGGGCTGAGCTTTGGAATGCGAATAATGTGCCTCGAAACTGTGCCGAATGATTTGAAAACTGGTATATTGATAGTATAGAAGCAAAAATAAATTTTAATGGAAGATTTGAACGGATATAAAGCGTTGCTGATTTAATATAAAATTTCGATTTGAGAATTGTGGTTTTGATAAGTTACCTCAAATTCGAACTAGAGATCTTGAACTAGGTTTCGTTGCACATCGCACTTTTTCGGTGCCTCTCAGAGACCTTGTTTTGGAAAACATATCATATTATTTCCCAAGATACAGACTCTCTTGAAATTCTAGAAGTAAAGAGAAAATACGCTGAAGTATCGATTCATCAGCAGAATAACCAGACATTTTCGATGGTTGATTTCTAACATAATTTTGAATTGAAAATTGTGTGTCTAACTCGAAAGATTATGGATGGGAATGGATTCATCGAGAGAAGCTTTGTTGTTTTGTTGCATGTGGCACGCTCTTCGAAAGGCCATTTTGAACATCATATAACAACATCACGGAGGGCTTCATATTCTTTAATTCTCAATACCCATAAAGAATACAAGCAAAATAAAATATAAAATAAAGAATGAAATCGAAATATCCACTGGCGGATTAGTTATTTCATTGCTGATTCAGAATTGAATTTTGATGATCAAATAATTTATCTAGAGAAATTTCGGAGGTCAAGAATGTCGTTACTAATTTTTTTACAACGTCGTTTTCCCTCTGCTAGATCAGATTTAGCTGGTCGAGATTACTAACAGATGAAATACTCGTCTCTTTGTTCTTTACTTGTATTCCAATTCGGTTCCTTCTTTTTCTGTCTTGTTTGTTACAGATCAGTACTTTCGATGTTGCACATTCTTTCCTATTTTTGTATTCTTACCTCGACCGCACTCAACAACATAGCAACATAGAGAGAGACATAAACCATAACCATCTATGTGGAACCCGACCGTGGAAGGAAGAAATTCATTCCGTCATGAAAATCCTACTTGGAAACACATCAACCTTGCAGACGGCATAAACAAATTCGATGCTTGTCCCTACCACTTCTTGGTAGGATGAACCTTCACCCAATATCTCCATGCTCGTGGGTCCGTATAGCCAGAGCTGGTTTCGAGGAAAGTAAACGGCACATGGTAACTCTTAATTTCTGTCCTATTTCTAACGGCTGAACTTAGGTTTCCCCTCCTAGACTTTCTAAACCGCTGACTTCAAGCAAAGTACAGCGTCCCTCATTAGTGGCAGCTCTTGCGCCTCGTATTTTTATTCTAGACTTCTGGAATAGATGGTTTCATACAGATTGATAACCTCAATTATTCCTCCAAACTAATTGGAGTGCTGCGGCCCACGAAGATGTGCACTGCCACAAGTCTTGACCTGGGACTTCCAGGTTCAATCAATGTCCACCCGAGCCGTTACGAGGGGCTTGAAGCCCTCACTTGAGATCTTCCTACACCATGCTGCAAAAGGAGTGATATATATCTTCATGCTCTTTGTCAGCGTGTTCGGATGGGAACATTACACATTTAGGAGATCCCCATTCATTACGTTACCGTTGGCCCAAGGCAGTGTGTCTTGCGAAGAAAGAAAACCGAGAACTTCTTTGCTCCTCCGATCGCCGCGATACAAAGTGGAAGAATCAAAACTATCGCTTTTGTCATTTCCTCCCGCCCTCGATAATCATGGCATTTTTAGTTACTTACAGACAAGGCCATCCTGTCAACTCAGCATGAGGCTACATCGGTTATTTGCACCCCAGCCAATCAAACTTCAACAGTCGGAGCTTCATACTCAATAGTCCGAAGCAACTTTCCCTTTCAGTGTCGGCATCTGCCGATATGTCCATATTAGAATTATCCACCGATTCCATTGCCAACCTCAGCCGCCTTCAGCAAGTGGAGCAATACACCCGGGCCTTCTACTCGGTAAGGGATCACCCTATTGTCATCTATCGAAGATCCTCATCACGTTTGTCGATGCTGAATTACCAGCATGATCATCAAAATATGAAAAGATGATCCGAGACAGCGGCACAGAGCTTCGCGTCGTATATTCACCCTGTAAGACCCATATGGTTGCAGCCAAAATCCAAAACGAAGATTTCGCATAAATCCCAATCAGGTTTTTACTCTCATGAAAACTTACGAGTTGCATGCTCTGCGGACAAAGGCGCTTGCGTGTCCGTGTGGTGCCCACCGAAAAAGAGAAATTCGAGACGAGAGGGGAATATTAGTTGATGGGAGACCCTTGATCACTTCAGTGGGCCTTTGAGATATTTTCCACTTTTACCTGATTGGCATGGTATTGATTGACTTTTTGATAAGATTGATGCGCGCAGGGGGCATGCTATTTGTGGTAAAGCTTATTTCGTTCTCCGCCAAAACAATTCATTCCTCTCTTCTTTCCCTTTCCCCCTCATATTGATCCCCGTTTGCATTGTGTTCATTGGACAGAGGACAAGTAACGAGGATATGAGTAATCAACCAATGCCCCAGTGGGAATCTCCAATATTTTGGCCATGAAATTTCGTGTTAGATAATTTGACTTTGTGTCAATAGCGTGCATACATGCCTGTCTACTGCACATTGATTTGCCTGGAACCTTACAGAAAAAGCGAAGCTCAATACGTCGCCGGCTGCTATGATAGACAGATAGATAGTGTTGGCTGATAGCAGCCCATGGCAAGCACTGGGATTGACTGCCAGCGTCGCAATACCACCCTCTAATGATCATGGATGATTCAGTTGAGCATCATGGCTATCAAGAGCGCTGAGCGGTCTGGATTCCTGGTATTTTTAGGGGCTGATAATCTGCTAGGAAGAAGAAAGCCTTTTGGCCAAGTCGATATAAAGCTCATCACCGAATTTCATGGTCATGCTGGCTTTGAAACAGGGAATCTTGTATGTCCAAATCAATACAAAGTAGATTGATCTACATCGAGTCCCGACTGTATTAGGCTCCGGGTCTCCAGCTAAAACCTTGTTAAGTGAACGAGAGTCGAGACGGAAGCGGAAAAGTGTATGGAGTAAACGTCAAGTGACTGCTCATGAAATGCATCTGTTAGTGGCGGCTGTCACGGGAGGTGTCAAGAACAAGTAGAGATCAACCGGATGTTTTCCCAATAGTGTCAAGATAGTTCAGAACGGCATGCTTTTGACACATTGGCACGGCATGTGAAGGCATTTTGACATGATGAACCAAAGTGCTAAACGTTTCTTGGCTGCAAATCTCCGAAAACGAAAAGAAACGAGTTTGAGTTGACCGTAAACGTTGAGCGGGAAACAACTTTGCCATGCTTCTTGGTATCACCGTTCCCATAATTATTAAATTCCAGCTAGCCTAACATTTTCCCACTTAACTATGATCCCAGCGTTTCCTCCACCACCTCACAATATTCACCAAACATAACTTCTCCAGCGACTAAAGTTTGTTCTCTTCAACACGACTCCAGGAGTCAGAATCGAGTTTAGTTCATTATTTCCGAGAATCCACATCACCACGATTTCGTGCCGACCCCAGTGTCTTTTACACATAATACCGAGTCTCCGAGCACTTTGACGATTTGATTGCTCTTAAAAAATCCATACACACCTCCTGATTCCACGGAGCCTAAATGCCTCCCATTAGAGATTGATCGACACATCAACAGTTGAATAAAGTTACCTATACCAGCTTGCCTTCCATTCTGATTTCTCAATGCCGAGGCTTGCCGCTCGGGTTTTTTGTTCCCTTAAGCCTGCCTGTAACTCAATTATGATATAACCACATGAATCACATATAGGCTCTGTTTCTGACTGCGGAATTCCGCACCTAGATGGTTCTACGATCTCTAGCAGAAACTCAAAAATCGCAATTATAGTTTGGTGAATGACATTGCAGCGGAATTGTGTGAGACAACCGCACGGCATTTCGTACTAGCAAAATCATGCCTTATGTCTTCCAGACACGAATATTCTGGAGACTGTAACTGGATACTCACTCTGTGACAAAGGATGGTGGCGCCTGTCAAATGCTGTTAGCGGCATGATCCTAAATTTTCCTCCATCGTTCTAACGGACAATGAATATGGCTTTGTTAACACGTTTTTTCCCCTTCGGCCTTGCGAAGTGGATTGGACTAATTTTTAGGTCAATGTATAGTTCGGTCTGAATGGCCAACCTCAGTTTCTTCAAATGATGACGACGCGCTGCCAGATGTCATTTTCATGCAGGGACGGCTTTGCAGAAACATGACACGGCATTTAGAATCTTGCGCTAGTCTGAAAGTCGAAGTATCTCTGTCACTTTGCATGTTTATTTCCTCCACTAGGCAGGCATGATTGCTGACATATCCCGCCAGTAAACTGCTACTATGTTAATATTCTCATTTGTCGTCCTGCCTGATTTGAGGCAATTCAGGGCATAGTATGGAGTACAGAGGCTCGCATATGAAGTTTCAATAAAATTTGATTTAAAACCATGCACGACTGACCGACTTGATGACGTATGATGTATCTACATATTTACTGACTCTTCTATACATGATGGATGTTTGAGATTTGAGTTCTCAAATGCGAAGAAAGATCCTAACACTAACCCGCACAGGTACTGCTAAATCCAACGTCCACCGGATAACAGCGAAGACCGAAGAGCTAGAAGACCGAAAAGCTAGGACGATGAAATGAATGTCGGCCCTTTGGGCGCTGCATACCGGTAAAAATGCGAGTCCTCCGCGAAACGTAAATTTATGGGTCCTGGCGACATAGTGATTGACTGTGAAGGCGGGAGCCTGGATGACACGGATGAAGATGGGTGCGCTCAACACGAAATATGGTACGATGGGATATATATAAAATAGAGTCTAAAACAAATTTATCAAGAAAAGCGGAAAAGGAAAAGATTTGAGCCAGCAAAGTATAAGTGCATGGTGTGGGGATGTGTATATATGTAAACCTATCTAGCATTTATATCTACTAGTATATATACCTACCTAGTACCTAGTATATGATGGGAAAGTGGAGGCACGGCACGACGATTCACTCACCATCAAGGCGATTCCTGGGGTCGGGTTCCATAATGTCATTATCGGGAGGATCATCTACATGCAGTCAGTACATTCAATAATAATAATTGTGGGATATTATTCATAAACTCAGCTTAACTAAAAAAAGTCCCCCCAATCTAATTTACAACAGACAATGAAAAAAGAGTCTGTGTTATGAAATTGACTCCACACTATGCGGCATGCTAATTTTGATCTCAATAAAAGAATAATAACGCAAGTTTTGGTATCTATCGCAGCCCGGTCCCAAATCGAAAAATCCCCATGTCATGTATAACCTGATAGTGCCAAGTTCTGTTGCCGCAACCTTCTTTTTGCAAGAAACCCAAAATCCCTAATCCGAATATAATGATAGTCCAAACAAGTCCCAGAATTAATATTAATAAAAAACAAAAAAGAACTCCGTGATTTTTAGCCTCCCGTTGCCAATTCTTGGCTTTAAGTCATGTCTTTGTGTACGCCTTGAATGCCCGAGTAAAGAAATATTCATATATATATATGTATTAATAAGGATGCTGTTTGTGTCTATCCTCCCGAGAAGACCATTCTTCGTTGAATGTAGGTGCGTCTCCAGGGCTTAATTCTGTGTCGCTGTTGCAGAGACTCATAGGGCTTTGTTCATCATCGGCCGAGTGCATTCGGTTGTGGTGGGACCTGGCAGCGTTCTCTGCACGAGCACTATTTTGGAGTGCAGGTAATTTGCGTCGACGTGCATTGATGAACCAGTTAGAAATTTGGTCTGTGATATCTATTAGCAATGTGCAAAAATTAAGTTTGTTTTTGCCTAGCTACTTACTCAATTGTAATCCTGTTTGTCTCATTAATAATTGTTTTTCTTCCTCATTTGGATACGGATGTTCTAGGTGGTTGATGAACCAGGCTGTCAAGATATCTGTAGTAGGCTTGGGCAGGTTTCCTCGTCGCTTTCGGGGTTTCGAGTCCATATCTTGTGTTTGGTAAGCAGCAGAATTGTAGTTTCCTGAATGGTGTCCTTCTGTGAAAGGGGTTTGTCCCTGATTGAGTTGATAAGGAGGAGGGCCAGGATAAGCCTGGTTTCTGGGCTGTTGATAGCCATAATCGGATTGTGAAGGGGCGTATGATGTATCATGAGCGGGGGGATAGTTGTGCTGCTGGTATGGTCGGCAAGCTTCTAATGAATACTCGCTTCTTGGGTCATCGTGAGAACGACCTGCTGGGATCGTGCAGTATGATCTATCATAAGATTGATCGTGTGTAGCAATATAGGGAGGATTTTGACGGTATATGGTACTTGATGGTTCTGAGAATGAAGAATGGAATGGTGGTCCGGAAATATTGTGGTCTGAAAAAGGGGGTCTGCGTTCTGGGATATTGAGAATAGTATGATCTCGTGTGGGCCCTGGGATGCAAGGGCTCTCGTGATTAGAATAGGCCCTAGAGTCTGGAACCGAGCGGAGGCTTTCCCGACGAGCAGTAGAACCAACTGGCGATGCAGCACCACGATGATGACGGTAAGACGCTGTCACTGGGCTTCGACTGCTGCTAACCGAGGGATATCTCTCTCGTTGCTGCTGGTTCTCGTCATCATAATGACCATTGGATGATCCCCTTCTCTTGTTTGATTCAGGAGAAGTGTTGTATGTTCCTTCTGCTATGGAAGGGGAAAATGATGCGGGGTGGTGTTTGTAATCGGCTTCATTGGGTCTTGGCCGGCTTTCAAACCCAGGTAACACCTAGTCGGAGGTCAATTCTGTCCATAAAAAATTTTCGATGCCACTTACTGTTCGGATTGAAGGAAGTGATTCCTGAACATTTGACAAGCGTGGTTTTGACCTCATCTCTAAACGTTCAACACCACGCCACTCCGAGCCAGAGGATGCATGGGGTCCCACAGCCATGGCGGAATATGTGTCCCGTATATTGGTGTTTTCTGCGTAAGATTGTTCTGGAGCATGGAAGTTCATTTCAAACTTGCCCGATATGGCTCTATGTAGATATGGAAAGGTAAAGACTATGTGTTCTTTTGTAATGTTAGCGAGGGAGTGTGTTGGTTGGGTAGTTGAGCGAAAGTCTGGCAATGATGAGTACCATTTTGTCGTTTATTTATAGAAGTTCATGAAGTCTCAGGAACGAGACCAAGGAATTTGTAAGGGGCAATGTCCAAGTATGATGACTTACCAAGAATCGATCGGCAACTGGAAATGGTGCAGGCTAAAAGCTCAAATTCAGAGGTGCCGCGAGCAATACAACGACTGTATGGAGATTTTTCCAAATTAAGGTTTGCCAATGGTAACTAGACTGTCTCTCGAAGCCGATTTCGAAATTTTCAACCAAAATGATTAGTGACGTTACTTCGGAATCCTTAGTTTCAACTAGGAAGGTTCAATGGCGGTATTGGCACAAAACGAAAGAATCAAAATGGCGTTCTTGTATGGGCCGGATATGGATTTCTGGTGTGATCGATGAAAGGCAATCTGACCTAGCCTCCGATTGTTGCAAAAGATATTTTGACTTGTGATATATGTAATGAGGAGCGAGGACTCTTAAGTATAACAGATTAGTTGAAGAAGATCAACGGGCCGCTGCACAGTTGCCGGGATGGTATTTCCATAGAAGGGAGGACAAGATCAAAGTGTCAGGGGTGTTTCCCACAAGAGAATACCCGCAGTGTCAGAAATGGATCCAATGTCCGTGAGGGCTTGTGCTTTGTCAAAGAAGGGGGTAGGTGATGTTAGGATAGCCTCGTTGATGAAGTAACATGGAGGTATGCTTGTGTCGATCCAACAAAAGCAGAATAAGAACGGTTGTAACTAAGTAAGCGGTCTAGCGTGGCGTTTCTCCTGGAAGATTCCAAAGAAGGTTTGAAAGATACGGGTTGTGAGTAATGATCCTAAGGACTAAAAGACCCTTGAAAGTTTGGTTGGGCTTTGTGTTGTAGAAGAAGCTATATAGTGCGGAGTTCTAGACAAAAAATGTTAGTGAGATATAATGATGGTGCTTACCGCAAAGGAGGAAGGAGCTGCATCCTACCACCTAGGTTCTAAGTCAAATGGCAGCGTCACGGTGCCCGGGGTCTTTTTTACACTTGCGCTCTTCAACCGTGCAGCACTGCAGCCGCTCTATTCCCCGGTGGACACATTCCATGTTATCCCAATACCGAGCAGGGGGATGTTCCAAAGCTGCAACTTTACTGCATGTTGCCGAACGAATGATGAAAATCGGGGGACGAGTGAAGGAAGACTTGCGATTTGGTCAATTGTTTACCAGTTAGCATGAATAAAACATCGTCATGGATGCTTTGTTCTTTTTTTTTTCCGTGTCCCAGTGTGCCAGTGCCCCATTGATATGATATACTGTACTAGTCAACAAGGAGGTTTATGGGTCTGAGGTGCTGTTACTCCTTATTGCTTAGCTCCAAAGTTAGGGTACAGTAGCTCATTGCTGATGTAGACTTGTTTCGATGATGTTCAGTCTGGCAGTTTTGATAGTCACAAGTGGATACCAGACCTGGTCAGTCCGCTGGTAGGTGCTCACCGTGCCTTCCTAGATTGTTGGTATGTGCATTGAGCAATCTATTCATGATTCTGGGATCAGCCTTGTCTTGTGTTTCCCCTCCTGTCTTCCCACATATCAGCGTACGACTTTGCAATTGTAATATCTGTAGGGATCCTCCTGTGGCTGACAATCTTCAATCTCTCTCTATTAATACATCCTTCATTAACCTTGAATAGCCCTTTCCCCCTTTAGGAGCGATAAGCTCACTTGACTGATTCGACCTATCTAAATCGAAACTCTGAACATGCACGGGTTGAGCAAATAGCAAAGACCATCCATTACCAAAGAACATGAGAGGTGACATATTGCTTGATTCATGACTATTAATATGTCATTGGTTGACATTTCGAATTATGTACTAAAATTGCAGCACGCAAGTTTAGACTCCAATAGAGTTCTAGCGGGAAAAAGGGCACTAATTACGGGGGTAACTTGGGGCTCGGTGTCTTTTCCGTGCGGGTTAAGGTTGACACCAAGCTTCAAAGTCATTAATTTATGAATCCACAGTTGGAAGGATACGAGAAAAGATACTCTAATTCCATAGTCACATAAATGAATCTATGTTAAAACTTCGACTTTATTATATATAGAAGCTATAAATATGCTTTCTCCCCGTGGAATACTTTTGTCATCTAAACGGGCATGCTAATTTGGTTTCTAGAAGGTGTAAGTAAGTTGGGCTCCGTCACTCCTGCTATTTAACTTCATATAGATTAGAACGAAAGGAATCATCCCTTTCAGAAAGGGAAATAAATGTACAAAAAAACCAAATTACAATCGATAGAGTTTAGCTGGATATAAGACTCAAGTAAAGTTGGTTACCCAAATCCACATATGTCTTGCTTTTTGATAGTGCCACTGACCGATTGAACCGAGGTCTTTTTTTTGGCATTATGTATTACACAACTTTAGCTTCAGCAAAATTCGCAATGTGGAGACCTAAAAGCTGAATTCATGGAGATCGAATCCTTTTTCGAACGACTCTTTGAAATGTGCAATACATAGGGCAAAACATTCAAGGGTAATATTCCAGGTTCTAGGAAGTAACTTTGAGTTGTTTGATTAGCTACTCACCGTCCGTTTCAACTACTACCGATCCCCCCTCGCAAGCCACGACGTTCAGGCAAAATTGACAGGCTTATTTCTACCACTGACATGATCGACGCCGGGAGTTGATGTCTTTCGAGGAGATCTTAGGGCCTGAGGAGAAGGGAAGAATGACAGCTGTACAAGGACAAGGACATTGTGATGAGCCGAAAAAGGCTTCGATGATTGACAAATGAACTGCCTAGATCTCGATGAGTGGTTAATTTGAGGAAATTCGAATCGCCGAATACCCACCTTTTAATATATCTTTGAACTTGGGATAAGGCAATGCGACCTATCATTATTGCTGCTGCTAAACACTTGCAGGATGCAGAACGATGGGATCTTGCAGTTTATTTTTTCTGACCCGAGTGACCCATCTGCTTGGGACCAACCATAGCGGATTTTTCTACTTGAAATATAAAAAGAAAATTGATAAAAAAAAAAATACTACATGGCTGGAGGGCCGTTGAACAGCCAGTCTTATCCTTGAAAGGTGACAGACCCGGATGAAAGGGGGGGCCTCGTCTATGATCATCCGTTTTATTCACAGTTTGAATCATGAAACTTTCTGACAAGTGTAAATTTCGCAACTTGGGCTTAATATGGCATTTTCCAATCCTAGATGGGATTCTTGGGGATAAGGTAAAGAATACCCACTACGGTTACTACTTCAGGGTTAACTTCCGAGTTCTCCGAGATGGTGGCGCGTCGGCGATGGTTCGGGCATGGATGAATATGACTTTGAGTTCTTTTGGCAGGTTCAATGCTACGCCCATAGCAGGAGTGATGGCTACATGACTAGATGATTGCATTGATGTGCGTATATGATAAATGACGAAGTCTTGATTTGACTGACTTATGTTTCGATTATTAGCAGCCGAGAGAGATCGCTATGGTTGGGCACGGTGCATGGTTAGGCGTTTATCCTAGCCACTCCACTTGTAAAGGTTATTACTATTTCGATATACTTCGATATTATAAACTTTTAAAGATCTCGACGGCCGCAATAGGCTACACTGCAACTGCACAAAGTTCTTTAATCGCGATGATCTGTGTGTGGGGTTTCTTACATGCAGTTATCAATTTAAATACCCATGCTTAAATGTACCTGCACTTGGCCGCATACCTTGCATCTTTGCATAATGCACAAAAGCAAAGCGAATCATTTCCTGGAAATCTCCTTCTGACAACCAGTAAGACATGTGATTATAACAGTATGCAGCCAACCTCCTCGTGATGCTAATGTGCTATAGATACCTGGCTACAGCTACAGATGCCATGGCAAGTTCAGATGAGACCTACCCTGATTGCGATATTTGTACAATCCTCCGAGAGTTGTCTTCCCGAGACACCATGTTTATGGAAGTTCCTACTGATTCTCCTCAGTAGAAGTGTGGAAAGTCGAGCCCGCTGAGTGGGAGCGCAAATTTGCCATGTAAAAATAGCCACCTTCTCGTGCTTTAGTAGGTTGTCATGCTTTCCGTTCTGCAAATTTCCTTACTTGCAGCATTTTGTGCTTTACGGAGTATTTTGATTCGAAGCGTCCAAGCCACAATTTATCATGGAGCGACCATGAGCCAGCCCCTCGAGCTCATGAAACGACCGAAGACCAGAGATCTCAAACAACCTAGATCCAAGCAGCCCTCGGTGTCACGGCAAGAGGCAAAAACATTCAAGGATTTTCGAGGATAATAACCAAATGGCAGCGGATTCATGGGTGTCCCTTAGTGCAAAGTGTCATCACATCAATCTTTGTAACGGGTGTCAAGGAAATCGCTGATGTTTCCAAATTAGGCACTTTCAACGAAACTTCGAACCGTTGCATGTTCAGCAGAAGAAGCAACTGCATGCCGACTAGAGTATGTCGAGTGGTTGATCGGGGAATTTCTTGCACGGGCATAGAAAGGAAGTCTTAAGGCCTGTAGGCTTTTTGGGATTGGAAGTACCTTTACATGGTTATTGCAACATGCTCGCCATTTGGAGATCGATCGAGTAAATGCTTGACCGAATTCATCCTGTACCATCCGTCCAGCATCCCAAAGACTCTGCGATTGGATATGATATCTGCAAGCGTCTGCATAGCTGCGTGCCACCCTCCATCTGTCAATCGTCAAAGTTAATTACACCCTTTTTCCTTTGACAGGGAATTGTGACCCCGGTAGATATGATCAAAAAATATTGGTTGCTCCGGCGTCATGGTTGTATGGATAGCTTGTCACCAAAGTTCGCAATCTACAAGTAATTCGCAAGAATATCTAGAAGCGGAAATGCTGACATTTATTATGTAATCAATTATGCGCCTACCCGGGAAAGCTTTCGCACTGTACGAAGTATACGTACGTTAGTCCTCCTACAAGTGCATTCTTACAATCCAAGCACACAGCGACAGCCAAGCTCAGCCAACATACGGACGAAAATGAAAACATACAGAAAATCCAAGTTATCCACAAGGCGCAGGTCAATTTTTGACTTCATCAGTCAGTGACTCAGTGTAAATTGCGTGGTCTGCGGGTATGGCCGTGTGGAAATTCCGGGGTTCTTGGAACTTACATCCGGAGAGGAAAGGAAAAAGCCTAAAAGTCACAACAGTACGCAATCCTAATTTATTGTAGCTGTGGTAGGACGTAATCTTCGTTTGTACTTCATATGATTACGCCGTGTAATCGCCCACAACCTCGTCAACGGTCAACTTCCAAGATTCCAACACTCCAAACTTCAAATACACCCTCCTGTCTAGTCTCATGCACGAAGCGCCATTAAGCATTATCGCATCTTCGGTAAAGAGGTAAAGAGTAACCCCAACAATGTTCCACCGAATCACAGGACTCTACCCACGAGCTGATGTCCTCGAGACTCATTGCACCTTCGCCAATCTAAGGCGAGCGGAAGCCAACAGTATTGGGGACATCCGGCTGTTTACATGTCCAAGGTGCAACAGAATTGGCTCGTCGAGTCCCCATGGTTACCAGCTCGGGGACCTAAAAACCGAGTAGACGGCGCAGCACATCTCGCTACCTGTGGCTAGCCTTTCAATCGAGTGATACAGATACTGCCAGTCTTGCCATGCAGCTCGCCGTTCCAAAACCAGTTCATCGGGATCTTATGTTCTTTCTCTTTCTGATCCCGATTTTTGAAACTTTACCTCGGAACAGGTAGATAATTGACCATCAGCGATTCTCTCCGATGTCTAAGACTCATGTGAACGATAGTAAGAATTCTTTGAAAGACTACTGCGTAGCTTCTTTTCACCATCGCTCATAGCTAAAAACATGTAGTGGTTTGCTTCGTCTCGTGGAGGCCATATCCAGGAACGTTCACCGCTTGCAACATCAAGGGGGTTCATCCAATGAATACCAGAGAAATATTTCTAACCTTACTAATCTTTGCATGAGTTTAGTAAGAATTGCTGTAGTTATCAATCATAGTTTTCATGGTCCCCACGCGATCGTAATGCTCCGTTCATGGTTTCTGCCTGGTTTACCTGGCTGACATCAGGACTTTGCTTTGGAAAGTTAATTATGTATATTAATTACCTATATATCTCTCACGCAGGGATAATGCACCGCTTTAAGAAGAGGATGCCCCCCGATGGCTAGATTCAATTGCGCTGACGAGACTCAACGTGCTGATTGTTTTTGACAAATGTATGCCATAGTCTCAAACCACAAAACATTTCATAATCAGTTGTTCCATATTGCTTCAAGTGGATTGAACTCTATGAGTGATTTGAACGAGGGGATCGGTTAAATCGGCCTACGGATGTGTGAAGGTGGAGCTGGATGTGAGGGGTAGCCCTATCGTATCGAAGTCCTTCAAGCACCACCATCATGAGTCTTTTTCTATTATTTTCTATTTTTTTTTATTTTTTTTCAAAAGTTGCTGCATCATTCTAGACTTTCTTACAAGATCCGTTATTCTAAAATGTAATTTCTATCAGTTTTTTCATGAGTCTTTGCGGATGGCGAGCTCTCTCCACGTGCAAATGCAACATTCAACCATCATATGATCATGATTATACTTTTGTCCCAATTTCAAGCGATGCATATTCTTTAGTTTTTTCTCTTATGACTTCATCAGTTTCCATCGATTTTTACCGATGAATTAAACCACCATCGAGGTTGCAACCACCTCACTGCATGCCGTAGTCATTCATGCCGAATTGACGTGGGACCTGCAACCTCAGCGAGAACAGGATGCGACGCAAACAGCTTCAATAAGAATCTTCGTTCGGTTCCTTTCAATATTACCCTATGAATCTATGATTCTGTCTACTTTTTATCTATCCGATGACGTCGCAAAAAGCAACTAGCGGGGTCTATACCCACCGCTGGAGTTACATTTTAGCAGAGGAGTATGCATGGGAACATCCTGGGATTATGAATCTTCATCTCCAGTTACTTGCATGCATGTTCTGAAATCTTTGTGTATTTCAAAAACTTTCAATATTCTCTTTGAGTAAATTTGTTAGCGTCAAGATCATGATCAGTGAGGCCACAAGCCGATCATTAGTTTAAAAATTTCTCGGCTTGTGGAATTCTTCCTTGTTGTTGATAAACTTTCGTGGTATTAAGCATATAGCTTTCATGTACTCAATGCTCGAAAGCTCTTGCATTTGTAAAGATTACCACCTTCGTTCGATCCACGAAATATCTAGAGCCAAACATAGTATGTAAGCTCCCACCCCCTTTCTCTCATCCTTCAGCACTATCTCTGCACTATAGGAAAACTTGTTTTTTAAAGGAAGTATTTACCAAATATTTCGACGGAAATATGTCTTTTTCTCACCTATCAAGTGATAACGGAAAATTACATCGCTGTATTTGGGTATCATCTTAATTTATATCATTTATTTATCCATTCACTCCATGTTGATCGCCGAAGATCATCTTGCCAATCGCACCGAACTAACAAATTAACTCTATAAAATGAACTACAGCAAGCAAGAATCATGTCAAGCTGGTCAAAGCCTTCGGCATCGTTTGACACTATTTGCGTATCATTACTTTATGGCCCTTAGTTACAATTTTGACTTGTTAGCTTTTAAATTTACCCATAGCGGGAAGGATTACAACACTGGAAATAAGAATAATTTCAAATTAGTAAAAGGGCCGTGATACGAAATTGGCACATCGTTAATCCCTTGACGTTAAGTGTAGCACCAGTCTTTAACTAGATTTTAGCCTGTGACTATAGACCGCGAATCCGCGCGCTAACTCATCGCATCGCACGGCACGGTCAAATTCTTGGTATGAGGCTACGAGTCATTAATGAAAAACAATCAACATGGTAATTTCCACAAGGCTTACGGGGATAAACGATCTACTCAGATTTTGATTGATCCCCCCCTGGTCGCCATGTTTTTGACGCACGTCTCGTTACTGCCTCATATTCACGTCTATGCTTGAGACTAGTTTGGCGGACGGCATAGAGCATGTGGACTTTTCACAAGTGTGGAAAGTAAATAGTGTGCCAAAAGTCACAAGTATCGGCAACGGTACGGGAAATCCACAATACTTGCGTTGAAGTGTTGATGATTTACGTTTAGTATCTTGGCTGATTATCTTGCAGCAGGATACGAATACGTTTTACACTTAGTGAGTTCAATTTTTCATCGCTCACTATTTCTAACCTGACTACCTAGGTAAAGATAATCAGATTTTAAGTTTAGTACAGTTGATAGTGTTAACCGCTATGAAATATACTTTTCCGACGTTCGTCGTTTCCAACCTCGCTTACTAGTGCCCCAGATCGTCCTGCGCCACTAGATTCATCCAGGGACACGACAATTCTTGGATTGGAAGTAGAGTAGACAAAAACTAAATGAACTAACGAAAACGCGCCGCCACATGACTACAGAGATCTGGCATCTCCGAAGATTGCAAATACTTGTATAAACGCTTTGTACTGAACAAGAGAAGAATCTACAAAAAGAGTTCCAGATCATGTCCGGTGATGTTTGTGCTTCTGATGTGCACGCCGTTCTTGTACTCGCGCGGCCAAGAATATAAAATACTCCACCGTTAAGCACATACCGCAAGATGGTAAACTACAAGCGGAATAGTGGCCCACAATAAGTGAAAGTGCTCAATACTTTCTGGCAGCACGAGTAGATCGTGAGGTAATTATGGAGAATATTATCTGGCCGATGATATGTCGTCCAGGTATTGAATTGCTACTATGCCTTGGCATGATCCGAAAGTTCTAGAACCTACATGTCTGTATACTTATACCTGAATTTTTCCGATGAAAGTCAACGACGATATGGACAGTGCGTTCAGATCGATTTTCGAAAATATTAGAAATATTGAGTTTAATAAAATTATTGGGCTCAATATACATTTGGGCATATTTGAGTGGGCTAACATGGTTGAGAAATATTAAAAAAAACTCATAGGGGTAGTCTGAAATATATAGTTTTTTAAAGTATTTTTTCAAATATTTTTTCAATAATATTTAAAAGTCATTATTAATCATTATATAAACAAATGAATTTTTGAATTAATATATATATTAAATTTAGTAACGTAACTTATGGTGAACCGGGTCATATGGGGAACCGGGTCAGGTACCTTACACCAAAATTTTGGTGTAAAGGTACTTATAGCGATTTCTTATAACTCTACAAATATTAAAGATAAACTTTAAAGCTTTAATAATTTAGTTCAATATCCAATAAAAATATAGTATTAGAGTTATAAAACAATCATAAAGAATTTTGTTCTTGAATTAATACGATTTTAAAAATTCCCATAGTAATTTTTGCTAGGCAAAAATGAAAAATTTAAAGAAACTTTAATATCTTTATTATATATTTGTATATTTATATAATACTTTATCATAATCAATATTTATATTGATTATATTATACTTTAAAATATCTAAGCTATATCTCTAATATTCATAGAGATATAAAAGTTGCTATAAGTACCTTTACACCAAAATTTTGGTGTAAAGGTACCTTAGTTCCCCATATGACCCGGTTCACCATAAGTTACGTTATTTTTTATTGAATTTAATATTTTTATTCAATTTAATATTTTTTATTCAATTTAATATTTTTTATTCAATTTAATATTTTCCGTTGGATTTAAGATTATATTTGGTTTAACTATATTAAGCCTAATATATTCAGATAAATAAGGTTAAACAAACCATCCCGAGCGTAAACGTACCCTAAGGCAGGGAAGTCAAGTCAACAACGAAAACTGGAGAAACAAAGGAGCTTCCACACGTACCATTTTGTAGTTTTGTTCCGAAGCATGGAATGAAATGTTGATCTGACTTTCCAACAAGTTCCTTGAAATTAAGCAGACAGCTTGGAAATTGGAAAGTATAATGGGCACTTGTGGCTGGAAAGCTCTTGGGATGATGAATACCAATCATCATTATTTGCTGGAACTCGTGGTTGTGGAAAAGATGCTATATGGCGTATGCAATGATTCAAGTTTCGAGTCATTGATCTTCAGGTGTAACGTTTAGTGGTAATGAGGTTCTTTATACTGTTTGGGATGAAACTTTCTCTTGAGTGCTTTGTGACTTTCTAATACAAAGTTGAGAACTTGATATGTTTTTCAGGGGCACAGATAATGATATTCGTTGAGTCAAACGATTTTGGCAAGTGTCTGATGCAATGATCGCTTGGTGGCATTCGCTCAGATATCTTACGATTCATTCTATCATTCAAACCTGATGATATTCTCCATAACCCATGAGCTATAGCATTCAGTGTAATACACACTCTTAAAATGTCCTTCTGCTCCCAAGTTCCCATAGTGTTGGTGCTAACAATGAATAAACAATGAAAGTTATTGTACTATAGATGAGATCAATGAATAATCTTACTCCATGACTGATGTGTCCACACTTTTTTTGACATAGAAAACACTGAAGAAAAGTCAATCCAAGAAACAAACCACTCACTCGAGTGTCAATGAATATTCAAAACTAACAGCCGAAAAGAATCCAGTCATTCATATCATGGTAAAATTTCTTTTGTTCTACTTCATAGCACTCATCTTCTTTCAAGGATATGTGCAGATTTAAAATATAATTCACATCCATCTCCACCTGCATCTCCCTTCACCACTTCAATCATTCATTCATGAACCAAACACCAAAGAATTATACAACTCAGACAGGAAAAAGCCCCTCTCCATCCTATCCATCGTACATCACGCCATCAACCAAAAGTAACGCCAGACCCCAATTCTGCTCCAAGCCATATGGAAATGAGCATCTGTCCGATGGCTCCTAGTAGTTATCCTCTACCAAGTATGCAAAATGAAACGCCACAAAAATAGAAACGCAAAATCAGTGGTATCTTTTGCAATCGTAATGTCCTCACTTTACACGATTACTTAATCTCGGACTTTAGTTG
Organism: Sclerotinia minor; assembly: GCA_025389075.1. Lineage (NCBI taxonomy): Eukaryota > Fungi > Ascomycota > Leotiomycetes > Helotiales > Sclerotiniaceae > Sclerotinia > Sclerotinia minor. The sequence continues at coordinate 1,229,489 of QRFH01000011.1, read as the reverse complement.
ACTTCTTAGCTGTGCCGATATGTGTGTTATGAACCTGGTATACTTGTTAGTTTTTGAAGATTCTATGAGATATGTAGACACTTTACCTTTGTCGCAAATTTTAAACTCGTCAAAGTTTCGCCCAAGTGAGCTTCCAATGGACTTGCCATGACGAACATGAGTGTCTTTGAATTGCCTCCAAGAGAATATTGTAGGAGATAGGTCAACTTCGAATTCCGGTAGGGGATATGTGCTCCCTCCTTTCCTGATCCCAACGCTCCAATAACATCACCCAGACAACTCAAACTCTTGTTGATATTCTGAGTCTCCTTCATTCGATCTCCTTCAGCACCAGATACCTTGAGTCTTTCGGAACCAGCCAAATCTACTAAGTTGAGAGTGCCTTCAGACGTCTCGTTGGTTGAGCTATTCCGTCCAACAAGTTTCAAGATAAAGACAGAGTGTGATCTCGATGATCTTTCGTTAGATCTAGTGGCAGCAACGCTACGGTTTTTGTCTGCCTGCTTGAGAATTGATTCCACAGCATTTGGTGAATCCAAAAGGACTGTCTCTAATCCAGTAACGGTGGTTTGCTTCTTCTTATCATCGTGTCGAACCTCGTGCTTCTTCTTGTCGAGGTCTTTAGAGCTTCCAAGCAAATCATGGATCTCTTCGTTGTAAACTTCAACAAAGCTACCTTCCATCGTATAAGTCCATCCTTTCTCCTTGAGACTTTCGGCGGTCTCATATATTTGGTGAGTGGCCCTAGGAATCATACCATCGGCAGATGACATTGTGTGTGTTTTTCCAGCACCCGTCTGACCATAAGCAAATATGCAAACGTTGTACCCATCCAAAGCACTTTGGACCAATTGAGAAATTTCCTCAAAAACCTCTTGGTTTTGACTTGTTGGTCCAAACACTCTGTCGAAGGAGAATGCATGAGTTTCTGTTGAGACCTTTCCAAAATTGCTTTTCTTCTCCTTGCCAATAATTGTTAGCTCCTTTGACTCTTTTTCAGTGTCCGGAAATGAGATTTTTGCGCATTCACCCTCCGCACCCTCCTTAAATGTTGGTCGTATCCTGCACATGACTCGAATGTTTCCTTTCAATTCCTGTACTTGGTTGAAGAGGATGCGACGAAGGGTCTCTTCCTTGATCAATTTCTTTTTGGACTCCTCCGCTGAATTGAGAGCTTCCTGAAGTCTACCCTCCATCTCAACAAAACTATCGGACTGTGCTTTGCTTCCGGACTCCAAAAAATGAATTCTTGCGCGGAGACTGGCAACCGTGCTTTCCAGTGTACCAATTGTTGCCGATGTTTCCACGCCAGTCTTTTGCATGGTTTGTTGCACCTCCTTGATAGTGTTTAGAGCATTTACCTTCAACTCCTTTTCTCGATCAATACTGGTCTTCAATACCTCAAGCTCCATTTTTAGACTCTGAAGCTCTTGTTCCTTCATCTGCAACGCAAGGTTCAGGCCTTGATGTCCCGTGGAAACTTGGCTTTCGAGCTCCTGAACCTCCCGTAATCTTCTATTTCTCTCCTCCTCCAATTTGACATCGTTTTGGCGCTCAAGGATTCGGATTCGGTCGTCAAGTTCGAGAGCTGCCTTTCGTTCTTGCTCAAGCATATCATTTCTGTGAGTACGAATAAGTCGGTCAATCTCATCGATGTTGTCACGTCTCATTTTATCAGTCTCGTTACGATGGTTTCGATTCACGTCGTCCAACTCGAGGCGGTGCGCTCGAATGTTGTCATCTAGGGTGTTTGTCGTTTCGAGTAATTTCTGCTGTATCATGTTTAGCCTTTGGGTTGTATCATCTAGGTTAGCTTGGAGGGTCTGGTTGGAAGACGAAAGATGTGTTCGGAGCCCTTCAAGTTCGTCGACTGTCATAGGAACAGATTAGCCAGTATTTAGTCCAAAGACTTCTAAATGCTACTTACGTTTAGATTTGTATTCACTGACTGCATTTCTAAGTGCATCGTGATCTTTGCCTGTGCCATCGACTGTTGACGCGAGCCTGGCATACATTGCTTCCATTGATTCGAGGCGACCACGTACATCAAACGCTAGCAAAGCAGGAACATTAGAATCTTTTGATAAATATGGAGTTTTTCTAGGGGAAAATTTGGAATTTTTGCAAGGAGTAACAGGTGTAGAAGTGAGAAATTCCGATTTAGCAAGGACAGGAATTTGAGAAGGCGTCTTCGGAGCTGCTGAGCTATAACCCGGTGCCTGATATAGAACAAGTGCGGCTTCTTCATTGTCTACTCTCATACTCCGGGCTCCTACGCTTTGGGAAAATTTGTGTCGAGGGCGAAAAGGCTTCCTTGGAGATGGAATCAGGTCATATTCCGCGGATGGATTAGTCTGCTCGTCATTGATGTGGAGCCTACTCAATGCCGTACTAACGGAAAGATCACGTAGGTTTTCCTCGGAGCGTGGAGATCTCATTGAATTGATTGAATGATGATCTCTGACTTTCATGACTTCCAAACCGGAGTCCTCATGGAATTGATTGAAATATGTAACAGGTACTGGGAGCATAGGCTTTCGTCTTCCTCCTGGGGGTGGCATACCGTCATCATCTGAAGATGTTGAGTCTTTCGAGGCGTTGGGTCGACCCTTGGATTGAGATGTGTTTGGTCTTGATGTTGTAGATTGACTGTAGGAGGGTGGGCGTGAGCCGTAGGCTGACCTTGGTCGTCCAGGTCCCACGCTTTGTGAGAAACTGCTACTTGATGTGTGACGCGAAGATACTGAGGGCGTTCGGGATGACACTGAAGAAGCATAGGACGTATTTCGTGGTTGAGAGAAACTGTTCTTGATCTGCTATGTGTCAATGGATGTTTTCAATCAAGACGAAGCCAGACTCACGTCTACTATAGAAGTTCCCTTGACTGACGGCTTCCGTACAGACGGTGTTCGAGTCATTGTAGTTACAGGTTCTCCAGCTCTTTCAGCAAGAGTCTTGCGTTTAGGTGCCGGTTCATTGTTTGACTTATCACTTTGACGCTTCAAAGTTGTAGGTTGCGGCATCTTCGAGGGGAGTCGTGATCGTACATTGCCATGAGAGTCTGTGATTTCTGCTAGAGGCTTTCCTAGAGAGGGGATGGCACTCATTGTAAGTTTGGCTTGCGACGTGCGCTGATACTATTTAATGAGGCAAGTTCCTGATCAGTTGTCCATCCAAGGATTTGTTTATTGACACAAAATTCATACCTGGTTTTCGTTTTCTTCTTGGTATTCCATTACAAGAAGTAGCAAATGCTACACAATATTAAAATGAATAGGACATGCAAGTATAAGAACAGGTGAATAGTAAGTAGCGCGTCGAAGGGCGAATTGTCGTTGTTGTTGATTGATTAATGTAATATTTTGGTCGTTTTTTCAAAGCTTTGTTCTGTTTATTCATTCAGTTATTCAATCGAGCTTTGGTTGCCGGGGAGAAGGTTGATGACTAAGAGAACCGATATCAAGAAAAGGTTTGATGACCATTTTATGCACTGGGACTTATTAATGCATATTTTATGAATATTATTATGCATATCTTTACTATGAGGGATGTCATCTTCACGTGTCAAAAGTTATTAGATGCATGTCTGTACTTTACCATCTGCCACCAAAGTCGATGCGAAGACTCAACACCTGTACGCGGTGCATCCTACGAACCTCCAGCTCTCTTATGAGAGTCTGCAGAGCTAAGTTTGAGTCATTTGATGGAGTCGTGGTAATTGGAAGAGGAAGAGGCGCCCGATCACGACGTTTTTACCCGTTTGCGGTTTTTTGACAGTCGCATTATCGGAGTGCGCTCTCTACAACACTACCTTTATTACGAAACAGAGGACAACACCATCATCTACGACAATACGCTACGAAATCATCTCACTTCTTAAGAGTGAGACTCCTCTGGGACATAGAGTACAGCTCGACATCTTTGACGCGTATATGTTATATATCGTATACCTCCCGTGATCGACACGACCGAAACGACAACAATTTATATACCTTCCACACGGGAACACCGGAGGAGTACTGTTGAAGGACCTGAGCTGATGACGAAACTTACTCTGCTCTCATTCAGCGGAGGTATGCTACTTACGGAACTGGGACACCCGTACAAGCCACTACCTGTGCATGCTATAGTTACGCCATATGAGGATTGGTGCTCCTTCATAAGCTTTCTATTGGCAGGATGATCAGAATGAGGACGAGGCAATCCTGACGGTGGGCGATTACAGTACGTTCTGGTATATAAGGAGCAATTAGATTGGTGGTATCGGGAAGGGGATCAGGGATGAAGGGTTTTCGAGTACAATGTTTTAATAGCATGAGGGGAAGGGAGAGAGATCAAGAGCCAGTGATCTAGTGGACGAGGATGACCACAATAATAACCTCTAAGCCATTGGCTTCAACCTGTCGCGAAGGCAATCATGTAAACCCTGCCCTAGCCCCTTAAATTGTATACAAATACCCTCCCTAGCTAGCTAGTACACTACTCAAAGGCATACTCCTCTGAGCGTCATTTGTCCAAATCTGGAATAGATGGCTAAGGTTATCACACGCCAAGGCGCGTGGGCCTACGGCCTATGACGATAAACACAATCAATCAATCAATCATCTGCCACCAAAGTATTTTTTATAACATATAATTATTTTCCCAAAAGTATAAAAAGACAACGCGATACAGCTTACAATTACAATTTTCTTACTATACCTACTTGGAATATATAAGTCCTTATAATTGTGTCGCTAATTTATCAATACGGTCATGATATTATAGTATCCCGCATAAATCCTTCTTCGTCCAACCTTTCAGTACACAAAGATCATTCACAATGGAAAAATATTCGCAGTTTCGTGACAGAGGTAAGTACTACATAGCATCTACTAATACAGAGTTTCCCAACTAATGCATCAGTCACCAGGATCTGGAATCGCTCCGTTCTTCCCCGTCCAAACTCCAAGTGCCGGCATATATGCACCTGTCCACCTTTTCCTCTTCCTCTTCAAATTACCATTCTTCCTCACAGTATCCACGACGTATTTTCTCTTCCTACAATGGTTTCCATTGGGGTCACTACTCAAGAAAGCAATACTATGGATGATACTTGGGATACCGGGAGTCTGGTGGATAGATTTGCAGATTGATGGAGTAAAGAAAGGTTCGCTGGCAAAGAAACATGAAGGAAGGGTACCTGAGCCTGCAGATATAATCGCATCTTCTTTTACCTCACCTCTCGACTCTTTATATCTGGCTGCCATCTTCGATCCTATTTTCACAGTCTCTTACCCGCATACCCGTCAAGTTCATCAAATTTCCCTCCTCGGCGCAATCTTTCGCGCCCTCCAATGTCCTCAAGAATATCCACCTAAAGGCGCGAAAATGACGGATTTAACCGCTCTACTCAATCGCTATCCGGGCAGGGCCATTGTAGTTTTTCCGGAATGCACAACCACAAATGGAAAAGGAATATTGCCCGTGAGCCCAAGTCTTTTGACAGCTCCATCAGGAACCAAAATCTTTCCAATAAGTCTACGATACTCGCCATCAGATATTACCACACCCATTCCGGGGAAGTACTGGTCTTTTTTCTGGAATCTTCTCTCAAAACCTACTCACTGTATTAAAGTCCGACTCGCTGAGGTTGTATACAACACCTCTAACCTCGATGGAACTTCGGAAAAGAAGGATACTAAGTATTTGAAGAACCTGCTCGATAGTGCCAACGAAGACATTGCCTATACCAGCAGCACTGATAGTGTAACATCTAAAAATGATCAATTCACGGAGACAACATCAGAGGAACAACGTGTTCTGGACAAAGTTGGAGAAGCCTTGGCACGACTAGGACGAGTTAAACGTGTAGGATTGACCGTGAAGGATAAGATTGCATTTGTCAATGCATGGAATAAGAAGAGATAGTAGGGAATAACAGATGGAATTGAGGACGTACATCTATACAGAAAGTCATACGAAACCATGACTTCATGTCTTTGGGGGATTTGGTAGTCGAAAAAGGAGTCCGGGATGATATCAATTCTGGGAGCAATTAGCAAGCATAGTGTGCAGGCTCGATATTTAATTTTCACATATCAATTTATTCTTGAAGTCAAGCTGTCTATCTTCTCATAAGAATTTGTTTCTGCAAATTTTTCATCCTCCCAATGCATTGGAGTATTAGATGTGAGTGCACAATTTTGGTCTCACCTCAGATCGAATAAAATTTCGCCGAGTGAAGGAATATGGAAAATGCAGCTGCTTATTGCCAATACAAGGTCCCCAAATGATCAAAATTCCAAGGGCCATAGAAAGCCTACTATTTTTACCATCTTAAATACCAAAGTATTCGTTCATGAACAGACTCACCTAAAGGATAAATAGATGAATTTACCTGTGAACAAGTGAATGAATACCCATTCCACTTTTTCGCGCACAAATAGCAGCTATATAATTATCTAGTAGTTATGAAAACTTCCACTTTTTAATTATTCTTCATCTTCTTCATTTATGCATCTTGACGTCTGGGGGATGTAAAATTACTTTTTTTTTTTTTTTCTTTATCTATTCTTTTTATTCTTTTAGACTTTTACTTATTGTATTCATCTATTATTGTTCTTTCTTTTCTTGTTCTTTATAAAAGAAAAATATATACTCCAAAATAATAGTAAGATTATGAGGTTTTCTAGAAATGAGTTGATATTTTTTTTTATCTTTTGATATATACTGCATTTTAACGGCTACCTGAGCCCCGATTTATCGAGTTGCCTATTTGTGTTTGTGTTTGTTGTGTTGATGAGATGTTATCCATTGGGATTGGTGGACTATATGGACTATGTGTATAGTATACCTATTAGATATGTTATGAGGATATCTGAGGATGCCGGGATGCGGGATGCGGGATGCGGGATGCGGGATGCGGGATGCGGGATGATGAGATGAAATAGAGATTGAATTAGATTTAAGGAGAAGCGAGACGAGCGGAGCGGCCGAGATGAAGGAGTAAAGGATTTGGAGAATCATCGAAAGACCAGTAAGTGAAAACGATGAGCACTCTAGGCTTGATGAATTGATCGGTCGTATCATGGTGTATATATGGGAGCATCAGGAGTAACGGGATGAGCTAGTGATATAAGTACCTACAGTGTAAGTACCTACAGTGCAGTAGATTATCCTTATATAAATACCATACCATACTCATTCTTCCTGTCAAGTTAAAAAAGGAACATGGAATAGATTTCACGTCAATTATCTGATAAGATTACAATATTCATCTTAAGGTTTAGACATCATGTTTAAATCAATACCATAATTAACTGTGAAATTTAGAGGGAAAGTCAGCGATTACTCTATTTCTTCTCTTGAATTTCCATGCCTACCTAATGGTTCATCCTATTCTCATTATCATAACATATTTCGAAGTTCAAACCGCTTTTCTGGCTTTCCTCACACATATCCAGCTACAAGCTATGTCGTTCTCAACCAGCAGCATCGCATAGCAAAGATCCTCGCTCATTCTCCCCAGGTTATACTCATCCAAGTATCTGTAGTGTTATATTACCATAATTATACCAGGAACCTTAACATCCATCACTTCAGTGCAACTTCCTTATTTGTACCTATACCTACAACCTAGTATATTAAGAACTTGGAGTTGAATACTCATTCGCGATTAAGCAAACCCTGCCGAATATCTCGTCTCTCGGGGTTTGGAGTCTAGATTGGAGGATCTTCTATTCATATAAAGGAAGTCTAATTATATCTTCGTTCGCGATATGATAGTATATTGGATTTTATATATTTCATCGTCATCATTGATAATACTGGAATTATTCTAGATGATTAATAGCATAGTGTCGTGTGGTGAAATACCTCTACACGAGTTGCTTTTGGAATCTGGAGCTCGAATTCACTACTCTTCCATTGCATTTCCAACTTTTGGCATGCGTTTGATTAGGAATTAGTCCCGATGATTTGAAAAAGATATTCAGTATTGATCCGGATTAGCAGATCAGAGATATAATTTGATGCTCGAGCTGCAGGTCTTTGAAGATGTTTTGATAATTTGACAGGGACGTATTGTTAATCATTTTGACAGATTCGGAATTAAAAATCTGTTATTATTAAACTGGTATTTAGAAAAACCACTAATTCATTTGATTTGTATCTCAAGGGAATTCATAATCCAAATCTCTGCCGCGTAAGAAGTACTTATTGGTAGAGGGTAAGACTTACGACGTGTTGTTAGATCTAGCTGATTAACCTTGAGTAATTCGCACAGAAAACATTTCTCGATATATTTAAGTAAAATATATCCTACCCAATCTCAACTATCCTAGATCCCACCAGTACTAATAGTACCTTGGAAGATATAATATTCAAATCCTAAAACAGACCTCAAATATTGATTTTTAAATCCAATACCCTCTTTTCACAACTACTCTTTTACATCAAAAACCATCATTTTCATCTTTTAATAATCCAACAATCAATAAATAAAACTTTGTAAAATTTGAATCGTTGTCACGGTGTCAGTCACGTGAGCAGTTGATCCTATCCGATAGGACCAAGTGTTACGAGGTTTGCCGTCTAGATCACGTGGAAGTGCTCTAGGCTCTCGAGGTGGTTTATAACTAGGCGTCAAGCAGGGACTTAAAGTAATGACAATAATATGATGCAATTCGTAACTAATAGTATGGTATACTAAATGATTGATCTTGAGCACGAAGCTCTATACAAAGGAAATCCATCTTGATTATATAGACCTTCATGCCTATGGCTAGTCAGGACCGCGCAGCGGTCCTGGACAGCTCAGCGTTCCTTAGCGGTCCATAACGTGACTTCGTCACGTTACCTTGTTTTAGTCATGTGACGCGGCGTAGATGTTAGCCGTCGTAACAAAAAATTATTAAAAATAAATTATTATAATTTTTTTAAAAAAAATCTTTAAATTAAACATTTAATAATCTTTTAAAATTAGATAATGATTAAAAATTATAATATTTTTAATAAAAAGGTTTTTATAAACTATTATTATATAAATACAAATCAATGTTTTAAATTTTTAAAAAATCTATATATATATAACGTGGTTTATCAGTGGGTCGGCCATATCAGTGGGTCGGCCACTTTTACCTCGAATTATTGATTTAAAGCTATATTATTCAACGAAAACTAAATCAATTGATTGAAACTATTAAGAATCTAATAATCTAGGATCAATTATACTATTTTGGCAAGTTCTTGAATTATGACCAGTCTTTCCGCACTTACTACAGCATCGACTAGTAGATGATTCCCTATTAGAATTTCCCCCATTTTAACGCTCGTCGCGTTGAATCTAAATATCAACCTCTTGCTGAGATAATATATCTTCAGCTTCTTGTCCAGTAAGTACTCCTCCATTGCGTAATTGAATCTTTTTAGCGCGTCGACGTTTGCTTAATGCCACATTTGCCTTTCGAAGCATACGATTCTCTGCACTTAAAAGAGTATTCTCATGAGCTAATCTTTCTGTGCCTTTAGCTAGAGCTAATACAGTCTCGAATATAGGTGTAGGGGAGCTTGATTGATGACGAGCCATTCGAGATTTTACTAAAATCGATTGTGAAAGAGCTTCAGTTGGATTGTGAGGTGTTTGATAGATCCAAGAGTCTAGATCGACGAGTGGAGGGGTAGGTGTACGAATCCGAATATCTAATTTTGAGAGTATAGCTTGAGGATCAAATGGTATTAGACCTGCTCCTCGGAAACCAGCTTTTATATTCTGAGCTGTGATTGATTGTTGATATGCAGCTTTAAAAGCTATAAAGAATTCAACCTTAGTGATATGGTTGATATGAGCTTTAATAAATCCATCAATTTGACAACCATATGCTCGTTTCAATACGCCAAAACAGCCAACGTCAAATGGTTGAGTTAAATGACTTGAATGCGGTGGCAATCTTATGCATATAATATTATTTGCCTTTGTTAAAAATGAATTGTTTGGAAGTAGTAGTATTATTAGATGTAGGTTGAACTAAGGATCTAAGTTACAGTAATGGTAGAATTGAAGATATTCCCAATTATGGTCCGTGCACCATAATGGTCATATGACCTCAATTCTAGGCCCATAATGACCTTAATTTCAACAGCCTTGCAATATGACTGAAAAGATATCGATTCGTGACTTTCGTGCCCATCTAGTACTAGCATTCGATATTTGCCCTTCGTTCGATGAATTGTATGCTTATCGAAATGCTTTATCCATTCCAATCCCGTCTCATTATTCGTCCATCCATTGGAAGTAGGTTTAATAGCCCAATCTGCAGGAAAACCGCTTTCCGTATACCAATTAGAAAGGTGATATTGCCCTTGAACCACCAGAAATGGAGGTATAGTTTCCCCCTCACCATTACCACATACCCATCATAAAGCCAGTTTCGTCGAAGTTGTAGAAATCGCAATCCAAGATACCATATTCCGCCCGCATATTCAATACCAATTGAAACCACTGTCCAATAAGCTTGGGATCCTCGCAGAGAGCTCTTTGGAAGTCATAAACACGACTAAAACGCGTCTTTAATTCTGTACGTCGTTGTACAAAGCGATGAGCCCAGAGCTTTCCAACCTTCTTCGCACCCCGCGTTTCGAGTATATAATTCGCCATATCTTCAACACCACTTAATTTAGGTGAAAATCCTCTATGATCCATATCAAGTATGTATTGAATAAGTACCTCCTCTTCTAATTCAGTCAAATTATGACTTTTTGGTCGAATTTCAGCCATACTAGGTTTAGCTCGAATTCTATCACCCAATGTAGATCGAGGTACGCAATAGGACTGAGCTGCCTTTCGAATTGTTAATTTTTTATTTGATTCAATAGCCTGAATAGCTAAGATTATACGCGCTTCTTTAGAATGAATTTCCATGGTTGACAATGAAGAAAACGTGTATTAAGTGTAGATTAATAATTCGAGGTAAAAGTGGCCGACCCACTGATAAACCACGTTATATATTAAAAAATTATAAAGATAGATTTTGATTTTTAATATAAAAAAAAGTAACTCAAATTATACATGGCCGGAAAATAGAGTATTAGACTTAATCTTCCTTTTGATTAAAAAACTATACTTGGAATTCAGCATCTGAAGTAAATACCACCACAGTATAGAGTCATCTCCATTCAAATATCCCATTACATCTCCTCCGAACACACAACCACCTATCAATCTCCCTACCACCAGCCTCTCATCTTCTTTCTACTCCATATCTTCATCATCATCGTCCCCACTTGCAAATCGATTCATTTGATTTCTTCGTTCATGTGCCGATACTTTTGCCCATGGATATTTTAACTTATCCGTTTCATCATCACTGAACCCCATTTCATCTTCATCACTATCATCCTCATCAAACTCTTCAAGATCCGATGCATTGCCCGTACGATATGCATATGCATTTCTATTATACTCGTCATCCGAATCGACCTCTGCATCCGGGTAATCGGCTGTGTAATAATTTTCATCTTTTGGTTAGGTTAATATCATGTCTGAGAAGGGTGAAAGACTAGAAAATTAAAAAAAAAAAAAAAAAAAAAAAAAAGAGAATACGAACCATTCTCATCTTCTTCTGCTTCATCTTCTACCTCTTCATCTGTATCCCATTCCTGATAAAATTCATCAATGTCTGATTGTGCATCAAGTACGAGGATACCGAAATTAATCTTGTTATCTTGATTATCGATGTCTTCGGCAGGAACACGATGATATGTCTCAATGATATATTCTGTATCCGTATCCATATCATCTTCAGTCTCAATTCCAGACATCTCATCATGGTCAACATCCATAGCATTTTCCTCGGGATGACGTTCCTTGTAGCGCAAAGCAGGCTTCTTAGGCTTGAATCTAGATGATGCTGGTTTGCGGAAAGATTGTACTGGTGAAGGTGGTTTAGGTTCTTCTGCCTTGGATTCCGCAATGCTACGACCAATTTCTTGTAGTGTATAGGCTTGCATCTGTGCAGCCAAATCATCTGTATCAAGACCCCAAGGATTGACTAACGCGGAAGGTTGTTTGGACTGAGGTGCGGTGATTTCCTTGGAATCTTTCTTGTCTTTTGTAGGTGCTACTTGCACTCTCGAACCTCGGCCAGGCTTTTTTCGAGGCTTTTCCTCTTGTTCTTGTTTCTGGGTAGCAACATTCTCTGATTCAATAGCAGCATTGGCCACAGATGTCCATTTCTCTTCCTGTGTCTTTTGTCGCACACGACGTTCAATGAAAACGGTAGCATTGCGCTTTCGTACGCCTGGACTTGAAGATATTGTCGGTGTTGCACTTCTCGATAGATGAAATCGTCGTTGCTGAACTGGTTTCTTCGTACTTCCACTACTCGATGGGCGTCCACTACTTGAAGGTCGAACGCTACCCGGGGAATGGTCTACTCCTGCATTCTGTTGTGTAGTAATATTGGCAAGCGCAGCTTGAGTTTTGAGGACTTGATTTTCATTATTAATTTCATTGATTGGTTGAATATTTCCATTCCCTTCACTCTTTCCTTGTGTTCTGATAGCCAAAGAACGAGAGCTTGTAGAACGATGTAATGGTTTAATGCGTCTTCCTGGTGGAGCTGATTGAGGGGTCGAAGGGGTACTTTCGATTTGTGGAGTTTGTTGTCTGGAGTAAACAAAATCGGTTGTCCTACGTTGTCGTTTGGTAACAGCATCATCAACACCTATAAAGATTAGATTAGGTTATTGATTGTTTGTGGAGATCAAGTTCTTATTTGACTCACGAAGAAAGTCCTGGGGTAAATCCGTGGCTTTCCTCTTGATATGAATAACTGATGGTGGTAGAGACATGATTGAGTGAACTTGGGGAATGCGACCTGGGACTAGAGGGATATCAAAATAATCGCAATGTGACTCTGTTGGTGGTGAGGGGATAGTAGACAGTGATTACTAGTCAATCTTCACCGGTGAAATGCTGAAGTGCGAAAATTTTGTGCTAGAGTTGCGATATCAAATCTGTAGTAGTTTTGATGTTTGTGATGTTTATGGCATATTGACGTTGATATTGATCCAAATAGCTGAAGGAGGATAATTTCCATTCTCAGAATTATCAGATCAATAATCAATTGGGCCACTCGAGTAACAGCCTCCAAAAAAAAATAATGATAATTGTGGCCTCGCAGCACAAGGCTGAAATATCACATGCCTGCTCCGGTCATTACTCCAGTTGGCTGTGATTAGTGAACCGCTCAGAGCATTCAAAGCCTTCAAAGCCTTCATAGCATAAATATTTCATAGCTCTATCCCTGCCCTCCCCACTTTTGATGTTGAGCTAATGGTGGGCTATCATACTCCAGATCTTCTCTCTAGACTCTACCGGACGGAAGTGTCCACAAGGAGTGAGTTTTATTTTCACCATACGGTCCATACCACATTACCACTTCACTTCATTACGACCTCAGACTCACTCCACATTTCACACTTCATTCACACTTCAGTCTTCACACTTCACTTCTCACGCTTCAAACTTCAAACTTCACTCCATTCACGCATCTTTCATTCTTCCAAAGACTGATGGAACATTGACAGTGTCGTTTCTTTCTGCTTCTTTTGTTTTTCTCTCAACGAGCTACTAGGGTATGCATATACAGACTACCATTGCATCCTCACATTTTGAGAATTTCTCTCTTTACATATACTCAGTCCAATGGTTATTCGTGGCGCGTGAGCTATGATGTGGCTGCCAACAATGTTGCACAGATAGAAGGTGGAGACGGTACATCTCATTCGTTAACATATGCATATACTCCAAGGATCTTTTTGCTGTGTGATGCAGGTCTTTTCCCATCCAACGCTGTGTGTCCAATGGACGAAGAGTGGCAGTCGGAAGTTTATTACCATTTACGAATGAGGACGTGCATATCTAACGGAGTATTTATAAAAAGTGGTGGATTCATTGATGTATTGTGTTTATTATTATTGTGGGCTGCGTGTTTATGGATCGATGTGGGTGGTGGATGTTTTACCTTTTTGCCAGTCTTTTTAAATCTCAACCATCAAATTAATACTCCGGCCTTCTTGTACTCGTAAAATCATTTGTTTCTTTGTACTTCATCTCATCTTTTAGAGATCCCTCCATAATTCATCCAACAGGATTACGGATTACAGATACAGATCATCGATTCCTGATTTACCCTCATCTCATTTGATATCTACATTATCCTATCAGTGCCCAGAAACCGATAAGCCTTGTCGAAGTTACCCATACTCGTATCAAAAATTATAAGACCACACGCTTCCTGATAACTCTTTAACTCTCTTATCAGGACCTTACCTCACAACTCACCCCATTCATGCATCGTTGTGAAGTACCAAAGTCAAAGCCAGAATCAAAATCAAGTTGCTTCTCAGGATCATCAAGTACCCGTTGAAAGTCATTCTTTGGTAAAGTTTCTTGGAGAGAGTGTTTATCCAGTCCAGTCTCAATAGATTATTATTGCAGTTAGAATCAGGTACGTACACGAAAGATTTATTAACATTTCTATCCGTTCTTCCCTTTCTTCCCTTTCTTCCCTTTCTTCCCCTTCTCCCCTTCTTCCCTTCTTCCCTTCCTTCTTTCCCATTCCTCCATTTCTTCATTTCTTCCCGTCCTCTACCTATCCACCGATCTACCTAGTACCTACCTACCTACTGTTACACATTTAATGTCGTCACTGCTCCTTCTCTCATTCGTGTGAATTATTTTGGCATCCTGGCAAGTCTCCGATCCTGCCGTACTTTTATTTTCTGCTTACTAGGTACTTTACTTGGGGAATGTCAAGAATCCTGCATGGGCATTTCAGTTACCTATCTACTTTTACTCATTCTTTCGTGGACTATTCCTTTTCGCTGTCCTTCACATTACTTCCTTATCTTCAAGCCCCTTGAAAGCAGTGGTAACTCCTCTTTCTTAAGATCCCGAAAAAGATTAAACCTTTATTGAACACCGGTAATGACAGCTTGCAGAATATTAGGACGAAATGGCGGATACGAAGACCTCAGTTGTCATCAAATACTCCAAACCTGGAGCTGCCCCACCGATATATCTTGCTGGCTCCTTTCCTGAATCAGTATGGCAGCCCCAGGAGATGGACTATACAAATGATTCGGATCATTATGTATTCTCCAAGGCAGTCCAGGTGGAAGAGGGAAAAGAGTATCAATATAAATTCAGAATTGGTAATGGGGATTGGTGGATGTCGGATGAAGATGCACCAACGGGTATGTCGATTATCTCCAATATTTCTTGATCGTTAATATTCCCGGATCACATCGATTTCTACCTCATTTTGCATTTGATTGCTATATGGAAGCGAAATTGCAATTCACTAATTAATTTTAATCTTGCTATTGCGTAAAAAAAAAAAAAAAAAAAGAGTGTATCTTAGGCATCTGGCTAATATTCAATTACTTTTACAGTTACCGATGAGGGCGGGAACCAGAATAATCTTCTCACAGTTCCTGTCAAACCTTCACCATCCACACCCACCTCCAACGAAAAATCACAAGAAAATTCAACTCCTCGCACAATACCTGATTTTGACACGAAGCCCTCAACAATGGAGACCGTAATCGAGCCAACTCAGCATACTGAGTCCGAGGAAAAGCTTCCTGAGAGCTCACATGAAAAGGCAGATACGTTAGCAACAGACTCCACGTTGGACCATGGTGCAGAAGTCAAGCCAGAAGAAGTTGAAGAGACACATGAGGCATCCACACCTGTTGCTGAAGTCGATCAAGCAGTTGAGCCAGAAACTGAAACTCCTGCGGAAAAGCTCGATCTGTCAAGCGTGCCAGTCGAAGAGCTCGAAGTTTCTACTGCTGGGATTGATGAACCTGAAAAGTTGGAGTCGCATGCCCATCCAGAAACTGATGATTTGAAGAAGACAGAAGTTCATGACTTGCAACATGATTCATCAAATCAAGAAGCTAGTGAGGTAGCCAAGGAATCTACTGCTAGCGAGAGCAATGTGGTGGAACCCGAAGAAGTCACACATAAAGAGGATGACGGACTCCATGCCGAGACTGAATCGGGGGAGGATGGAGTTGTCAAACCAGAAGAATCCATTCCAATAACCTCTGAAAAACCAGATTTGGACGAAGAACAAGCTGTTGGTGAGAGTGAAGTAAATGAAGAGGCTGCTGCGAATAAGGATGATGCCGTCGAACACCAAGAAGATCCCGCTCATCTTACCAGCAAGGAAGTAGAATCGGAGCAAGAACCACAGGCTAGCGAGAGTGAGGCAAAGGAAGAGACTGTGCTTACTCACATGGAAGAACCAACATCAAAACCAGAACCACATGCTAGCGAGAGTGAGGCAAAGGAAGAGACTGTGCTTACTCACATGGAAGAACCAACATCAAAACCAGAACCACATGCTAGCGAGAGTGAGGCAAAGGAAGAGACTGTGCTTACTCACATGGAAGAACCAACATCAAAACCAGAACCACATGCTAGCGAGAGTGAGGCAAAAGAAGAAAACCTGCTTACTCATATGGAAGAACCAGCGTCAAAACCAGAACCACACGCTAGTGAGGGTGAGGCAAAGGAAGAAACTGGCTTGGCGGTTAGTGACACAAAGGTAGAGGAAAAGCTCACCCATGAGCCCGAGACAAGCACCACTGAAATTCCCATCTCACATCCTCCGCTCGCCGATGAAAGCACTGAAAATGTAGCCGAGGAACCCAAGAAGGAAGAATCGCACAACCCTGAGGTTACCACTTCCGACGCAATCCCCCACGAAAGCATTGAAGGTGCGACAGAAAGCCTTAGTTCAGCGGAACAAGTGCCTCAAGAGAAAACTGACGATACACCTAAACAAGAGCACACGATCCCCGAAGCCATTGTAAGTGAGGAACCAACCGAGGTCGGAAATACTACCTCAGTTAGTACAAGTCAACAAGATGTTAGCTCTAAAGAAAATAATGTGTACGGAACCTCCACAATCGAACTACCAGCCGATGAGGCTGTCGTACTACCAGAGCAAAATAATGAGATCAAGTCTGCCAGCGGAGAAAGCCATGACCAAGAAGCTGTCGAACATGATGAAGTGGATGAGCCTGTCGACAGCACTAAGAGCATTGCAAAGAACGATGAGCAGCCCAGCATTTCAACTGAAGTTGCACCGGCGCCCACGGTAACTGTCGAAAAGGCTGATTCCGAACCGCGTCTTGGCGACGATTTTGGGAGTACCGCAACATTTGCTCAGAAGGACGCACATACTTTACATGCCCAGGATGCTGTACCTGATCATGTCACCATCAGACAGCAATCAACTACACCAGACCTTGCTAATGTCGCTGCTGAGGTTGCAGACTCTGCTGCACTACTTGATGAAACACCACCGACTCCTCCCATGTCTGATAAAGATGCTGGTAAGATTGGTTATAGACGTCTTTCAAATACGCCGATCCCTGAAGTCGCGGACACTGCTGCGGAGGTGGCTGATTCTGCTGCTCTCATAGATGAGAACTATAAAGTAAGTTGTGCATATCTGATTCTGCTGTAAGTTTATAGATCACTAATCTCATTCGCAGCCCAACGCGATCGACCTGCCAAGCCCTCAGCCTGATTCACTCTTACAAAGCTTTAGTGACCTAGATCGTGATTTGGACATTGAAACGCCATTTGAGGAGCGAGCACCACTTTTTGCACACGAGTGTAGTGGTCCTCCTACCACAGAAGAGCGGCTAGAGTACGAGAGCACTCAGAATCGATCGGCGGCCCCAGAACCTATGTTTCAAGAGTTTGATCCAAATGATCCTAGCCTCGAGCCATTTCCCAGCAATCTCAATCAGATACTGCAACATGTGAGAAGACTCTCAAACCAATTGAGCGAAGACCAAACAGACCGTGATGGAGCTCCGGTTACACCTGTTACAAATGGCAATAACCATACGAATGGCGATCTAGTAACGCCATCACCCCGATCACTTGCGCAAGAAAGCTCCCCATCTTTGCTTCCAATTGTGGAAGAGAATGCGGAGGGTGAACCGGAATCCAAACTGACTGCTCTACCGCCTAGCGTGGAAAAATCCCAAAGTGATGGTAACATGTCGGATGAACAGAAGAGTGAATTGAGTGGTGACAAGACTTCGGACGAGGCTGCTCCAGAGCCATCTCAAGTCCCAACCATTACAACTCCTCGGAGCTCGTCTCCTAAGCCTCAAGCCATTAAGCTTACTGAAGCTTCTAGCAAGCTTCATCCAGTCCTACCAGCTTTACCCCTAACTCCTTTTGTCGAAAACAAATCGCTTAATCTCGCTGAAGGCTCCCAGGTTACTCCTAATGCAGACACCAGCAAGGATAGTCCAAGTATTACGGTCCAACCGGCAACTCCAGCTGAGAGTGTGAATGCAAAGGTCAAAATTCCTGTTTCTGAAGAGAGTGCCGCCAAAACCACCTCGTTCGCGGAGGAGAATGGTGATTCCCAATTAAGAGCCCGTAAACAACCAACGTCTAGTGCACCTGACAGATCCATCACACCTTCTTCCATGCGTTCGGCCGGAGATGACGCCAAATCTCGCAACTTCCTTCGAGCATTCTTCCAAGTAGTATTCGTGGATTGGATTGGAGGACTGATTAGAAAATTATGTGGTGGCGGACGTCACACGTAAGGACATCTTCCTTTGGACCTGATCTTTCCCTTGTTCTTTACATGATACCCCCAAGTCTCTTAACCATTTGGACTCGCATCAAGCTGATCGGTACCCTTAACATGATAATTAGGCTTGTAGCCGTGCCCGCACTCCTCATCGTCGTTTCTGCACCGGTCCTGTACCTATCTGGACTGGCCAATTTTGGGTTTGGTTCTTAGCTCATCAACACAATTGCTAGCTTGCATCGAATTATGTTTTTATTTCGAGGATTGTTCTTTTTTTTGAAATGGGCGGCGGAAATAATGTTGAAATGAATGGATGACGAAAGGGATGAATGAAATGGTATTTGTTGAGGCAATCAGTTATTCATTGGTGGTGGGTGGGTGGATGGGAGAGGGTCCTTTCAAGGGGGTATTTTACGACATTACATTGCATTGCATTGCATTGTACAGTATCCTTATATTCTTGATGCTTTAGTGCTTTTGGTATTAGGGTACAGTAGTTTAGAATCAAAATGAAAAAAAGGAAATACGAATTATGAATTACGAAAGAATGAATTAGCAATCACGATTACAAAGTATTTTTTGTGTGTGTGAAAATGTTATGTGTAGGTAATACGCGGTAAAGTTGGTAAGCTTCTAGGTCTGCCAATTAAAAGTTTATTCGGAGGAAGTGGAAGTGGGTATACGAATCCGATATACGGTGTACGATGAATGGTTGCGCGGTGTAGGGCGCGGTGTACGAACCGGTTTAGGAGAAGGTTTACGGTGTACGGTGTACGGTGTACGGTGCGCGGTGTGTGATGAAATGGAAAGTTGGAAATTGGTAGTTTGGAGGTGCACGGAACGGAACGGAATGGAAAGAAGGATATTGGATTTGGATTGCTGGGAATCTGGGGAGAGTGGTTGATTGATGGGTTGATGGGTATTTGAGGAGAGTGGTTGATTGATGGGTTGATGGGTATTTGAGGAATTATCATACTTGAGTCTTGAAGGGGGGTTGGAGGGGAGGAAGGGAATTATCTAATAATTATGGAGGAGGGGGGGGATGGATCATGGATGGGGGTGAGAATGTGAATGTGGATGTGGATGGAGGGAAAAATACTATGGAGGGGATGATCATGAAATGGATGCGAGGAAATGCGAGTGTGAGGGTGCGAATGCGAAGGAAGAGATGTGGACTCTGGAGGGATCACCTGGTTGTGTGTTTGTGAAGGGAGGGATGTGGATGTGGATGTGGATTGTGAGATGATAGATGTGTAGATGTGTAGAGTATGGAGAAAAGTCTGGATGGGATTGGTTGGGTTGGGATAAGATGGGTTGGAAGTTGGAAGTTGGTTGCCTTGTGATATGTATATCTATCATATATGGAGTGGATGTACGAACGAGTATGTTGGAATTATAAAAATGGGATAAAAGTAGGTGCCTAGTATTATTAGGTAGCTAAGTAACAGGTGGTAAACCTGTAGATTGTACGTACTCGCGTATCTGTAGGTAAAGTTGTTAGATAGTATGTAGTAGTAGTGCAGTAGGTAGTAGGTTGGATGGATTGATGATGCAAAGGTATGCTGAGGTGAGGTTTGCTGAGGTTAGTAGTTGGGAGGATGTTGTACTCTATGCTGAGGTTTGCTTTGAGCGAGTGAATGAGTGAGTGAGTGAGTGAGTGAGTGAGTGAGTGACTGACTGACTGACTGACTGACTGACTGACTGACTGAAGGTAGTTGAGGTGAGTTGGTTGAGTACAGTACTTAATTAATAGTTGATCTGATGATTGTTTGATATAAAAAATGTTAGGTATTGTACGTAAGAACTGACGACAACGTACTGTGCTAGGTAACCATTTAAAGGAATAACCAATCAACCGTTTCCTTGCGTTGGGGTTGGGGTTACAGTTGAAGTTGAATGGGCCCGGTTATTGTACTGCACTGGATATACTCCGTGATTGATCGGGTCATATTACATTGAGGAGGAGTGATTAGATTAGATAGATGTATTGTTTGTTGGTTTTTAATTTGATTTAACACCTTGGTTTAATTGGATTTTCAAAGGGTTTGCTTGGTGTGATTGGATGGATTGGGTAAATTGATTAAAGATATACGTCTACTGAATATCGATTTATAAGATTTGAAAAGGTATATAAAGTTTTTTATCTGAGTAAGAGATTAGAAGAGTTGAGAGAATTTCAAAACAATTTCCAAAAATTATAATCATAATTCCCCCTTTTGTCCGGGTATCGGGGACGGAATTTCAATGGCCGCGTCAATTAAAGACGCTAAATAGACACTAAATAGACACTAAATAGACGCTAGATAAACCAGAGATGCGCTAGAAAGGTTGAATGAGGCTAAATTGCTTGGATTCTGGGGGGCTATGCCGCAAGGGAGGCAGATGAACTTACATACTGACTGCTTTACTAGTTCAGGGTTTGGGGATAGGAGACCCTGAACGTTTGGTTTGGAACTTTTTGATGGGTGAATCGAGTGAGTTCATTAACTTTTTATCTCTTTTTCCTTCCTCTTTTACAACTTTACTAACCTACTTGTTGTGCCATAATTACAGATTACAAAAACAAACTTACGCTTTTCACTCTTGTTTTTTTATGGATTCTTAATTGTGAATACTTTTATTTACCGTCTATTCATTATACTCTTCACTTTCTCTCTCTCTTCTCTTCTCTTCTATTCAATCCTTTAAATCATTTTCACCTCTTCCAATTACCATACTGCTTTTTTATCGGCATATAGTATTTATTCCACTCTTTTATCAATACAAACATTTAAACTTGGAAGGCGACGAACAAGATCATAGTCTATCACACGAACGAACGAACCATAAAGGAATAACGATACGAAGACATTAATACCACAGATTAATCAGATGGAAGGGAATTTCCTCTAACAATAAGAAGAATCCCTAACGGGAATCAAACAAATACTTCCACAATGGCTCGATCATCCTCCCCTCGATACTATCCTCTTCCACGCAACTCTCTCGATGCCAACGACTTTACTCACGATTTCAAAGACACATCACTTTCCTCGCGGCGCTTAGCTTCGAAAATTTTAAGAGCCTTTAGAAGAGTCTGCAAACCAACATACATCATTTTATCCTTCATCTTGTTCCTATGTTGGCAGGTCATCTTCAATGCAAGTTATACGAATCCTCCTAAATTCTCGGTCCCTAGCGATGAGAGAGTATTTATCGCCGCAAATATAGTCGACTCGAACCTCATAGATGGGTTATGGGGTGATAATTTGGTTGCGTTGGTCGAAGAAATTGGGAAGGAGAGGGTTTTTGTCAGTGTGTATGGTGGACCTAACGATTCGTTGGAGAGATTGAGTGAGAGACTACATGGTGTGGAAAAGAAGATTGTAGCGGAAGCCGATGATGCTATTGATCTTTCTAAGTTACATCGTCTTACCTTACCGAGTGGACAGACACGCTTAAAGAGAGTTGAATTTTTGGCCGATGTGAGGAATAAAGCTTTGGACCCGATTACATCAGGGGAATTGACAGAGAAATACGAGAGAGTGCTCTTCTTGAATGATGTGATTTTTGAGGTGCAAGATGCATTGAGGTTGTTATGGGGTACGAATGTTAATGAGGAGGGAAGGGCGGAGTATAAGGCTGTGTGCGGTGCCGATTTTATTACGAGCTGGAAATATTATGATACCTATGCGACAAGGGATGCTGAGGGTTATAGTATTGGTGTACCAATCTTTCCATGGTTTGCAGGACGAGGAGAGAGTACTAGTCGAAATGATGTTTTGGCTGGAAAGGATGCGGTCAGGGTGAAGAGTTGTTGGGGTGGTATTGTGGCTTTTGATGCTAGATATTTTCAAAAGGAATTTGTCAATACCACATCGACTTTGAAAGAAGAAAAAGCTAAAGACTCAAACGAAAATTCAACCTCACTCGCCGAACTTCCACTTAAATTTCGATCCGAACCAGAAGCTTTTTGGGATTCTTCTGAATGTTGTCTCATACATGCCGATCTTCTCGCTGCACCGGATTTTCCCGATTACACTACAAATGCTAATGAGGATTGGGGTGAAGGAATTTTCATGAATCCTTTTGTGAGAGTAGCATATGATGCCAAATCTTTCAGCAATATTAAATATGCCAAAAGGTTTGAACGATTATTTGCTCCATGGCAAGCGATTATCAATCATTTCGCACATTTACCAAAGTTCAACGAAAGGAGACTGGAGAAAGAAGGGGATATTGTGGATGATAGATTATGGATCCCAAACTCGTTCACACCAGAGGAAGAGCAAGCTATGATTGATTTACAAAAGAAATTTGGTGGAAAATATGGAAGTGCTCCTAATTCTACCAATAACAAAAGTCAAGAAAAGAGGGATTTAGGTGATGAAGGATCTAGCTGGGAAGGTTTAAATTTGATTCAAACCACATCAACATCATCATCATATTTCTCAGCTATAATCGGAGGACTTAAATCTCGTGCTAAAGTTTCTCCACCATCGAGAATTATGCATTCGAAAAGACAGATGGTACCAAGTGAAGCAGCGATAGCGAAACCTAGGGCGTATTGGGAGCAGGAGGGACATTATGTTGATTATGAGAGAGTTGCCAGAAAGGGAGGATATTGTGGAGTGAGACAATTAACCGTTTTAAAAGAGGGTGTCATTGGAATTGGTGAGAAGGGTTGGGAGAATGTAAGAGGTGAGGTACCTCCTAGGGAATTGAATTCTAGGAGATTATGATACCAAGCTTTTGATTCTTTTTTCTTTTTGTATGTATATATGCATGGATGGATGCATGGGTGCAAAAGGAACTTTTTTAATTGTGTGTTGTTTTTGGTGGATTGATTGATTGATTGATTGATGAATGAGTTTGAAGATTCTATATGAAACAAAAGGCTTGTTTGTTTCTGTTTTTCAAGCATTGGGATTGGGTTTTTGTTTTTGTTTTTTTTTATAGATTATAGACTTTTGGCAAAGGCTTTGATTGGCTTTGGGTTGAGCGAATAGCTCGTTAGCTAGGTACCTACCTAAGAAAAGGATGGGTTGGGTTGGATGGGATTAGGGCGTTTTAGTTGTTACTTTTATTACTTTTATTGAATGCATTAGCGGGTGGATGGGGAAGGGGATGGATGGGGAAGGGGATGGATGGATGGATGGGGAGGGGAGGGAAAGGGTGGGGAGGGGAGGGAAAGGGAGGGGAGGGAAGGGGAGGGGGATGAACTTCTTGTGCATAGGTATGATTTGATTTTTGGGGGGTTGGGGGTTTGTGGTGGATGAGATGAGTTGAGTTGAGTAAATATATTATTTTTAATATTGGGTGGAAGATTGAGGGGAAGTTGAATGAAAGATTGAATAGGAGATTGTGTTTTTGAACTTGAACTTGAATTGAGTGTGCATTTGATATAAGAGGAGGTGAGCTGAGGTGGAGTAGAGCAGTGAAGTGAAGTGTGGTAGAGTGAGATAGAATGAAATGAAATATAGTGTTAGAAAATGAGTGGTGTGGAAGTAGTAGTATTATTAGATGTAGGTTGAACTAAGGATCTAAGTTACAGTAATGGTAGAATTGAAGATATTCCCAATTATGGTCCGTGCACCATAATGGTCATATGATCTCAATTCTAGGCCCATAATGTTACGACGGACTTCACATACCGAACATCACGTGATAAGCATCATGTGATATGAGGATCTCAGTGGGCTCAGCAGTCCCAGTAGCACTGGGACAACTGGGAGCACTAGGACGCATGCCACGAGTGTCTATATAATCAAGATGGATTTCCTTTGTATAGAGCTTCGTGCTCAAGATCGATCATTTAGTATACTCTACTATTAGTTACGAATTGCATACCATTATTGTCATTACTTAAAGTCCCTGCTTGACGCCTAGTTATAAACCACTTCAAGAGCCTAGAGCACTTCCACGTGATCTAGACGGCAACCCTCGTAACACATAATGACCCTAATTTCAACATATAGTAAAATAAAAATACTAGGAGAATATTAACAAAGTGTAATATTTAATGAAGTCTGTAACGATACTGTGCTGGAGGCAGCGGCTGCCTGAGGTTTCGTCTGGTTGGTAGTTGTGGGTTAAGGCTTTATCACTGGTATTCACTTGGAAGTGAAGTCGTTACTAGATCAAGTAGAATGTAGGTAAACTAATTGATAACTAAGTTGAGCACGAAGCTCTTAAACTATGAAACTATTCTAACTATATACTGATTCCTTTCCTGGAGCCCTGGGGAGCCTGCGCTCCCAGAGGCTCCATCACGTGATCCCACATGGGCCTCAGGACACTAATCCTGGGACGATTCTTATCTTAGGATAATATTAGACGTGGTTCGTGACAAAGTCCTGGTAGAATAAGATGAGGTAAGATAAGGTGAGGTGAGGTGAGGTGAGGTGAAATAAAATAAAATGATATAAAGTAAATTGAGATTAAAGTATTAAAAAAATATATAATTTGAGTATATAAAAAAATAAATATGTATATTGAAAGGAATATTGAAAAATTAAAATATTTTTAAAAAATATTTGTTTTTATTTTTATTTTATTTTTAAAGTAAATATATATATATATCAAAAATTATTTAACAAAAATCTTATATCTCAAAAAATATATATACAAATACAAAAAATAATACAAATCAAACCCTAAACATTCAATCACTGCTCGAGTATTAATCAACTCGCTTAACTTCCCCCACTACACCTCAAAACCCCAATTAATCATCATCCTAGTATCCCCACCCACAAAGTTCTTATTAATATAATTCAATCACATGCACTTTGTACATCAAAAATAAATGCTAAAAGCTTCTGTGGTCCAATGGTTAGGATTCCACCCTTCCAAGGTGGAGGTTCGTGTTCGATTCACGGCAGTTGCATTTGCTTTTTGCTTTTTTTGTTTTCGTTTTTTTTTTGAGAGGAGTGAGTGAGTCGGTCCTTTTTGTTTTTTGTGAATATTGGTTGGTTGGGTGAGTGAGTGAGAGGTTTTTTTGGGGGTTGTAGGTTTTGGTCGCTCCCTTTGGATAGAAAGAAGTGCGAATGAGGAATTTGGGATCGGGGGATTGAGGATTGGGGTTGTGATTTGTGTTTCTTTGATGAGGATATCAATAGATATAAGAAGTCGAGTATTCAGATCGAGATAATAATTATCAATTGTTCATTTACTAGAGTATTCACATCAGATAAAACCAATTATTTTTTTATTTTTTTTAAATACTCGATCTTTTCACATATGTTTATATAAGGATACTCTGAAATATATAATATTAATATAGTAACCTTATATATATATTTATATCGTGAATAATCCATTTCCTCATACAAAGTCCTTTAAGCTTCCTTAATTACAATGAATATACAAAAGGTGCCAACAATATCAATTCATATAATGATCTCTCTATTTGATAATTATTCGATATAAGATGAGATCTGTGAATAGGTTTAAAATATAGACATTGGTATATGATTTGGTTTATTAGTTTAAAAAGGGAGTGATTTGAAGCTATATAAACGCCAGACTAGAGTATGCTAATGTCGAGGAGCGGAGGAGGAGGATGTTTGTGGGTATGAATTAGATGATATTTTAGGTTTTTTTTGGCGGGTGTGATACTGGACTGGGAATCGATTAGGAATAATTATATGTATGTATATTCGAGTAGATATCCCTCTGTGATCTTCCTTTACGAACATCTTCGAAGTATAGAGATTTATATAAACTTTAGTTAGATATGGACTTTCTGTTTCTTCTCAGTATTTGTTATTTAAAAAGTTTTAAATATTTGAATGTGATTCTCCATTTCATTTCATATTCATAATTTGAACGTTAATTACAATCAAATTCACAAATCCAGAGCCTTTTTCTCGTTACTGAGCTATAGTCCGGATTATTGAATACTCTAAAGACGGATATCCTATCTCTACCCTATAGCCACTCCTCAACTCAATGATGCTTCTGCTATACGGGAAGATACTTCATTTCTACAGTACTTCTCAGTTTAATAGCCTTGGTAGTGCCTTTCAATGCCTTCTATACCTCTCGATTTCCAAAATGAGTTCTAGACATTCTAATTATTTTAGGTAAAGGTTAATTATATACTACCTAGTCTTCAATATCCGAATCCGACTTTAGACAATCGCATACTGACTCCTTAATTCATAAGTATAGCTTTGATGAAACCTCACATCCCTCTTCCATATTTGATCCAAACCGATTTAGAATTGGATAAGCAAGTTGCTTCCATACTCAGAGATCTCACAGAGTCATATTACTCTTTAATTTCTATGTGTAATTTCAACAATTTAATATCAAGTCGGGTTTGATTGCCCTATCATAAATTCATTATCAGAATGTGGATTTGAACTTGGAGGTTAAATTGGTGAATGGTCTTTCAGGATTCAGGACTTCATGTTATTCTTCAATATTCGAATCTCGATTTGTATGGTGAGAATATTCCTTAGGCTTGGAGGTTTAAAAATATTAGTCTTTAGGTGTTGACCTCCTGGGATCTTGGCAGCATATGCATATATATTGCATGATGCATATAAGGAGCAAACAAAACTCAACTTTTAATTCATTCTTTCCTTTTTGGTATACTGTTTGTTTGCTTTCAATATTTTGATTTCAAAGCACTTTAATTCCGAAGGCCGAATACCTAAGCCTATTCCTTCATTTTTTGAATATATACTCGCAGCTTAACTGCTTAGCTAGATAATCAATCAATTCAATCTGATGCTCTTTCTGGTCTCAATAAACCCAATATTAGGTTATGTTATGAATATCAATGTGGATAATGGAGAACCGGTTCAGACCCAGAAGTGTTTTCCATTCCTCAAGGTTTTGAATCTGCATTTAGGAATTAAACATTCTCTTGAGGTATTAACATGTCAAATCCTCATATAGCACTTCAATCCGAAATTAAATCCGATAATGAATAGTCCATTATGCTAGTGCGGACTGCAATTCATTCTATAATCGATACTAAATATATTCTCCCTTCATCTCAATATAAGTATTCTTCTACCGTAAAACTATGGTCCAACACTTCCTCAAACAAACGAGTTAGGTAATTATTTTCCTTCCTACACAATGGTGGCAAACCCCCACTCCATTCCCACCAAAACTCACTAAAAGGTCCAAAGTAACCATCCACCTCGACAGCACGTCTAAAGCCAACATCCTAGAAGTTATCCGCACTCATACATCGACGAGACGCCTTCATCATTTCGCGTTTCACACATGTGATCGGAGCTCCAAACTTGGGTCCAGTAATCTTGATCTTCAACAGAGCATCAATCTCCATCTCTATCTCCACCACAACCTCAACTCGACATTCTTACTCTTTACACTATCCAACCGCATCAAAAATATCGTCATCCAGTGATCACCAATGTTCAACTTCCTTTCGTTAATTTTTTTTATAGAATCTCGTGCTCAGATAAGTATAATGCAATGTTTGCCGCAAGTGTGGTTGCTGCAGCGCCAATACTTGGGTCATCTGGAAAGGGGGCCGCGATTTTGGCCCGTACTTCATAAAGATCGACCAGCAGCTCATTGTTGTTTTCATTGTTTGTTCTTTCTTCAGTAATCGTGGTGAAATATAGAAGAATATTGTACCAGCTTTGTTTCCCATAAAACATTCTTCGTTATCCTTATTGGCTGAAATACATAGTTCTAAATCTGCCAAACCGTCTCGCATTCCCGCTTTCATGTGGTTATACTTGTGGATTGAATACAGATTCATGAGGGTGAATCCAGTAACTCCGAATCGATGGACAAACAGGATTCCTAGAAATATCTTTCCTTAACTCGTCCGGGAAATTGGCATCGATTATCACCAAATTTGAAAGATACACCCTCCTATATCCCATCGTCCTATCATAGACGCCAGGTCGTATCCTGATCGATATAGCACTATTTCGAACCAATCATCTACGCGACGCTTTTCTAATTGCACATAATACTATTAAGGATAACTTATAAACAAAAAATCTTTGGCACCGCCTAGAAATTATTGAGTGTATCTACCTACCCACTATTAGTCGATCACCGAATCCTGTGACTCTCTAGTCCAAAAAATAATTCAGTGCAAGAACACCATCTGATGTCTCGAATGGTTCCAAATCTGTTACAGCATCATCGTTGCAGTAATTTCAACAAAGATCTGAGACATCTGATTCTCATTATACCTCTCATAAAAAATAATAGATGGGCATTCGTAGTGTTGGACGAGTAATTTTCTCTCAAGAGGTAAAAGTAATTCAGCTCCATCTCCATCGAGAACGATTATTGCAGTTCGACGACCATTTCCAGGAGTTCGAGTAAAGACGTCAAGGAGAGCGAAATCGAACTCAGTTATCCTGTTTTGAAATAGCTTCTGCAAGAAGAGTCATGGCACTACATACCCAGGTATAACCCTGGCCGATAATTGGCGATCAACTGTCTCATCGCCGAAATCACCATTATCACTATCAGGAGATCTGGGTGAGGAGCCGAGTACTGTCGCTCACGAGGAAGGCAAAGACATGCTTAATGCATTGTTGTAATACTTTGTAAGTTACACTAGAGCAATATTTATTCGGATATCAAATCAACTAGCCAATAAGAAGAATAAGCAGGGAGAGAAAAGATCAGTCCAAAACTACGGAAAGGTACGAGTACATGCGGATAGTTTATATGTAGGGAAAGAGCTATTCTATATTATGGAAAGTAGCGATTACGTATAGGGATATACGCGTATTGGAAAAGGTTAGTCGAGTATTATCACACTTTGCAATGTTATAATTCCGACTCGACAATTAAATGACCTCGTAGGTCTATTAACCAAAGTTTGGAAAGAAGCATAGACTGCCGTGCAGTTTGTTCAGTATATTATGTGAT